>OX457025.1:49571600-50171600 GCA_949752745.1 Protula sp. h YS-2021 | reverse complement strand
CCCGGTACCTTTTTTTTTGGGGGGGGGGGGGAGGGTTGGCACATGAGGGAGACATTCTGCCCGGAACCTGTTTTTTTTGGGGGGGAGGTGGCTCTTGAGGGGGACATTCCGCCCGGTACCTCTTTTTAGGGGATGGCACTTGAGGGGGACATTCTGCCCGGTACCTGTTTTTAGGGGGGGGGGGCACTTGGGGGATATTCGGGAGCACAGTTGATGACATGCGAGATCGCAAACTGGCTCGAGTTTGTATCATTGAATAAAGCAAACTGATTTTCTCAAGCGAAGTGCTTCGCGTGCATTGTGAAGTCTTGCAGATGTTTTAGTTTTAAAAAGACAAAAAAATATCCACCGATCTTCTGGCCATGCAGAGGCAGCAGGATCCTACGAGCAACACGACAAATTGCCATGATTGCCATAATTGCCAAGTTTTCTCAGGCACACTACTCCAATACTTTAACTGACACTTAAATCCTTAGAGTAATGGGCAATATGGTCCTCCTAAACTGAAAATAAGCTCTGGCTGACACTGAACCATGGCGCTGTCTTCATTCACACGACTTTACGCGACCGTTGCAACTGTGCGCGATTCTCTATTAAACAGAGAAACAGAAAAACAAGACATTTAAATAACGCTAATTACCAATTAAAATACAACATTATTTACTCGAATTTTAGGCTTAAATGCTTACTGAAATGCATACAATGGATCACTCCGGTCTCTTATCTGTACGATGCGATTAGCAATTCAAATTTCAGTAGTATGAAAATGCCGTTTCCACTGCAGTGCAGTGGATCCGCATTGCAGTGGATCCGCATGCCATTTCTGCTGCAGGGGAGAGTGTGTGACGACATTGATGACGTGTAAACGAAACGTCATTTCTGCATTTGTTTACGCGATTGGAGTTGAAATAACGGACTTCCGCTGAAGTGTGAAAATGGAACGTTTGAAATTAAATAAGGGGGGAGAAAATGTTTATTCGAGGCTTGTGAGGGTGTTTTTTGAAAAAAAGGTCACATGAGTTTTAAGGCGACACCAGTGCCTATTGGAAGGTAAGTTTTTTTCTTCTTTTTCTTTTTTCTTCTTTTTCTTTTTTCTTCTTTTTTAAGCATTTCCCACACTCATACACACACATATACCAACACCATGATAAAATGTTTTGCTTATTTGCTTAGTGGCGACTGCTCTGAAAAGAGCAGCCAGGAGCCGAAACTCCTCACTGTTGGTGCTGCTGCCGGTGGTTCAGCAAAAGGTGATGACATGTTGATATCGCCTGCTGCACTGGGACATCTGCTGACCATTAAATATAAAATGATATCTCCTTGGACACTTGAGGAGATACTCATGCCGTAAGGCTGCCTGATAGGCACGCGCAGCAGAACAAGATAGGCATGCTTGATGGCCGCAAGCGGCAGCAATAACCTTGTCTGCACCTATCAGACAGCCACACCCGAAAAGTTTTATATAAAGTTTTGCTATAAAGTATTACACTCTATTTGTGCATGTGGCTGTATGCATAATTGATTCACCATAAAATGTTTACTTAAAAGTGAGGTAACTTTTGCTATGGTTGACCGATTTGCATGAAAATATCACTATTTGATTCAGTTTTATGTAAAGTTTACAGTGGTTATATGTTATTTCGCGGATGAATACACACTCAGGAGAGTAAAATTCTGCTGAGTCAGCAATTTTAACAATTTAACCAAGTTACAAACCATTTTTTTATTACATGCAAGTGGTATAAATAGATGAGTGAGGAGGAAACCATTCATAATGTTAACATTACTTCTTCACCGATGTGCAGAAACTATGGATGATGTCTTCAAAGTGAGCTATGTTGACTATGTGTTTTCAAAGCTTCCTGCTTTTGAATCGGATTGGATTTTGCAAGTGAAGAATTTGCATCAGCATTGGGAAGCTGTTGGAAAGATAATTCCAAGAGATCGTTTCATCCGCTCGTTACTACGCGAATGTGAAGAACTACATTTGCCTTTAACTTACGACATTGATTCAGCATTTATCAACCGAATACAATTTGGGCAGTTGAGCTCATGTTAGTTGTAGCTGCAAGAATCATTTTACATTATGATGTTGGCATTCCATTGATGACGAATGTATCAGAAATTGTTCGATTCAACAATAGACGAGTTGAAGTGAATTCAGAACTTTTCAAGATGTTTGTTGACTCAGCATATAGTTGGGTATAAAAGGAGTAGGGGGAGGACCAAAGTCATCATTGTGCAGCCATGGAGAAGACAAGCAGCTTAAAATTAGTGCCAACTTAACCATTACTGTGGAGCATGGAGAATTTGGACCATTTCTTTGCATCACACGTGGAGAGAGATGGCTTGCTTTAGCACCATCTTTGTGGAAGACTGTGTGTCAGAGCTTGAAACATTTACGCAACATTGGCTTCAAACTGTACTTAACGCAAACGAAGTGGCTGGAAGTCATTTCATACTTGGATATGCGTTATGTGAGTTATGTGCGCATCACATCAACATGAATGATGATGAATGGGAGACACTGCTTAAGGAGATGGACAACATTAATTCGGCCCTATTGGTTTAACCATGTACGGAATGTTATGGTGAGAAAACTATCGTCAAACTTCAAAAGGATGATCGGATGAAGGTGTCAGAACTGTCCAAGAAAAGACTGGCTGAAGTTCGATTGGAGAACATGAACGTGCAAAATCATCTTGGACTTACCTGTGACTATTGTGGTGCTTGCGGATATGTGGAGGATTATCATTGTCACTGCCACAAGTACAATTGCAAGATGTGTGAACCAAACAACTTCTGCAGCAAGTGTGGAATACTTAAAGTCTGTGAAGCAAAGTAGAAGCCACATTTTCAAGACACTCACTGAAACAAGATGGACGCATGTTTTAAAAAGGCTTATGTTGACTTGATGATTGCTAAACTTGCTTGCTGTGGCACTCCAGACTATCAACTTTATCATTTAGACGCTTTTTGGGATGTTGTACATCATAGTCTTGATATGATTGAACTACATTCACGATTTCTTAGAGAATGTCATAAAACTGGAATAGAAGAAGATCCTGACTTTGACTTTGATTCTGCACTCTATTCTGCTCGCACCGATGTGGAAGTATATTTCACCGTGGTTAATTATTTGAAAGATTGTTGTGGACTACAAGAAGAAGAGGAAACCGAGCAGCTTTGTCAGGTAAGAGAGCAACCTTAGAAGACATACCAATGTTTTTCTTACTAGCAAATATAATCTTATGTGGATGGTTTCAACGTAAACAAAGAAAGAACATGATAGAAGAGGTTGCAGTTATTTTAAAAGATATTTTATTACAGGGAGAAACCGACATGTCAGAATAAACAACAGAAACATAGTCAACATGGAGAATCTTGTACTATTTAGCGGTCACAGGGACGTTCTTTCAAACATGTTTCCAACACGACTTAAAAAGTATGGACATGTGTTCAACTCAAGTGAAGCTTTGTATCAATACGAGAAAGCAGTTTTTCATCACCGCCAAGATATTGCTTCAGCTTTTGTTTCATGTAGAAATGGATATGAAGCAAAACATATTGCTAAAGTGAAAAAGCCATGTCCTTTATGGAATACAGTGAAGAGAAGCAAAATGCAAGATGTTTTACATGTCAAATTGAATCAGTGTGTATTGTTTCGCAAAAAGTTAAAAGAATGTAAGGACAAAACTTTAGTTGAAGCAACGTATGATCATTGGTGGGGAGCTGGTGTGAAACATGTGTCATCTCCTTCATATCCTGGTCAGAATATCATGGGAAAGTTGTTAGAAATGTTGTGTGAGGGGGTATAAAAGTGGTGAGACTTTTCATTTTCTTGCCAACCGTCATGGTGTGCAGACGTATTTTTAACAAATATATGACCATGTAAAAACATGGAGAAGTATGTTCGACTACATGATAAGTGAAATGAACAACTTGACAGACTTGTGCTGCATTGCCGGAGCAGCATCTCACAAGACTGTACAATGACAGACATTAAAGTGAGACAATATATTGTGCAAAAAGCCTATTGTGAAGAAATGCTATTAGCTGTAAAAAAGTTTGTTTGTTTAATATGTCCTGCTTGTGAACATGAAGAGTGTCAAGAACATACTTGTCATTTTGCATGTTTCTATATATATATTGGAATGAAGCTAAATATTATATTCATTTAGATAAAGTGTTAGAGAATACAAATCAACGTGGTGAGAAATATGGTGGTAGATACTATTACATTAGATGAACTCAGTAGTTGGTTAGTATTCATTGAAGACCAATGGTCTCCAGTTATTCATACCATTGTATCAATACTTGATTTGTAAAAATACGTTAGTTATAAATACATGTTAGTTATAAATACATGTTAGTTAAGTGATGTTGGTTGAGTTATAAAATAAAAAGTGTTCTGTTGAAAAGTGTTTTTTCATTGGACATTTCGACGTGGAAAGACTACTTGACCAATATTTACTTCAAACCTGGACAGCCTGGGGCATTTGCTGGTCCTTACAAACTTTATCACATCTTAAGAAAACATGATCAACCAGTCACACATTCACAAGTGAAGAAATGGCTACAGGACCAAGATGCATTCAGTTTACTACAACCTGTAAAATAGAGGTTTAAAAGACAACGTGTGATTACACGCGGCATTGATAACATGTGGGATATTGATTTGGCTGATGTGGGAAACATAGCTCCCTGTAATGATGACATACGCTTTTTACTCATTGTCATTGATGTGTTTTTCCAAATATTTATGGGTACAGCCTATACCTAATAAATCACATACCAAAAGATTTTTCATGACACACGACGAAGACCACGAACTCTAAGATCTGCTAAAGGAACGGAATTTAAAAACAGATGGTTAAAGGTTTTTTGAAGAAGGAGGGAATTCATGCTTATACCACAAAGAATGAAACCAAAGCCAGCTGAAAGAGTCATTCGTACTCTAAAGGGAATGATGTATTGGTATTTTGTACATAATCAAACTTACCGTTACTTAGACATCCTTCAAGACTTGGTGTACAATTACAATTACATAGACCTCATGGTTCTCTTCCTGATAAGTATGCTTCTGCAGAGATTCGTAAAGACAACGAAGCAAAAGTGTGGAAGTATATGTATGTAGACAAACTGAAATTGAAATCGAAGAAGAAGAAAACGTAAAAATTTAACACTGGTGATCATGTTCGTATTTCCCACATCAATTATGTGTTTCAACGGGATTATCACATCAAATGAACGCAAGAAGTCTTCATTATCACACATCGTTGTAAGAAGCAAGGAATACATTTGAATCGTGTGAAAGACTTTTTGGATGAAGATATTGATGGACATTTCTATGAGGAAGAACTGCAGAAAGTGACCAAAGATATTGAATCTATTTATAGAATTGAAAAAGTCTTGAAAACACGTAAAAGACGAGGTGTAAAAGAATTATTTGTTAAGTGGTTAGGTTGGCCAAACAAGTTTAACAGTTGGGTGAAAGAAACAGACATTCAAAAATGAAGCATCCATTCACATGTTTAGTCTCTGGACCTACAGGCAGTGGCAAAACGTCTCTGGTGAAGGAAATTCTAGAACAAAAGTTGATTAAACCCTCCCCGAAAAGCATTTTATGCCTTTATGCAGCAGATCAGCCTTTATACAAGGGAATGAAACATATGGAATTTTACCAAGGCATTCCAGATGACATTGAAGAGCGGTTTAACCCGAAAAAACCAAACTTACTTATCATTGATGACTTAATGACAAAATGTCATAGTGATGAGCGTATGACACGTCTCTTTAGTGTTGGCAGCAGTCATCAAAATCTAAGCATTATTTTTATTGTGCATAATTTATTCAATCATGGTAAAGAGATGCGAAATATTAGTTTGAATACACATTATATCATTCTATTTAAAAATCCTAGAGACAGTCAACAAATTAGTATATTGGCGCGACAAGTGTATCCTGGAAGATCTCAGTTTCTTGTAATATGGCCTTTTTGGCTCAACTGTACGGTGGCCGATAGTGGCCTTAAATAAAAGGCAGTACTTCGCGTTTCTTCTTGTTGTTTTATTTGTTGCTGTTATCAAGTCTCGGAGTGGTCTTTCGATCTGATCTTCTCTCGACCTACTCTGCTTTTTCAGGAGAAATCGTGCTCTTTATATATCGAGACTACGCGCCATCTCATTATACCATAAAATACATCAAATGACAACATAGCATAAATTAAATTCAACTGATGTTATTGTTATTCAAGTGTTCTCAATGAGAACAGACGCCAACAATACCACAAAGAATCATAAAAACACAAAAGAATAAGAGGAATTTACCCTATTGGTATTGAAATTACCCTAATTGGATAACGACCCTAATTGCAACTTAAGTAATAAACTATCCTCAATAACAGGCTTAATTATACCACCCCAAAAAGCGATATAACCAGATGTCATTTGGGTATAAATTTGTTCAAAGGATCAAATAAGATCAGCGGCACAGATGGTCAGTTTATGACGTCTGTCTAATTTCGTAATAACACATTAAAGGAATATTTTATTAGACGTTCAATTCCGGTATAAGGTTAAATTAACATAAAAATAGTAAAAAGAGCTTTGTTACATTCTCATAGAAGCCTATCAAGATGCTACTAGCAAACCGCATGGTTATTTATTCATTGATTTAAAACCAAAGACAAATGATCAACTACGTATTTGTACAGGCATTTTACCAAAAGATACACATTAAGTTTACATTGATAAAATGGTGTATGAACAAGAACCAACTCATTTAACCATTCCCAGCCAAGATGTCTAAACGTATTCAAGCGAATCAACCTTTTCTTCACTTGCTCGCACGCAGCGGGCCTAAACGACGTAAATCCTTGCTACAGCAGGCTACGAAGGAGGAATTAACAAGCTTGTTTGAAATTTGTTTGAATATATTGCGAGGACATTTACCCTTAAGCTCAAAACGGTTTAAGGAATTCAAGCGTGAACGTCATACGCTACGTACTCTAGCAGATAAGAAGATATCACTTCGAAGAAAAAAGAAGTTGATTAATCAGAAAGGAGGATCCATTGGAGCTATTGCTAAATTTGCATTGCCCATATTGGCCCAACTGCTGTTAAAATGAAGCATACTATGAAAATGGTCCTAATTCCTGAATCAGAATACAAACTTTTATTATAAAAGAAGAAAAAACATAGTGAAAACAAAACAACAGTAAATAAACTTTTACGTGGGAAACGAACGCGTCAAAAGGCTATGGAAATGTCTCAACTTCTCGGCCGTCATTTACGAACAAGTCAGTCTAGGCAAAAGTCTGTTGCATCATCCAATGCTGAAAAACCAGAAAAGTTATTTTTAAGTCATTTTCAACCTATCTATCATGGAAAAGTGATACAACTTTTAGCAGAACTGAAGAAACATGGTGTAAAATGGACAGAGAAAAATGAACTTGTGTTGAAAACGGGCGATGTCATTGCAAATTCTAACATTGTTGATTTGATGAAAGAAGCATTGGTTGCGACAAGAAGAAAAGAAAGAGCAATGCCACCACATGGTTGGTATCCGTTAATCCAGGAAGTTGTAGATGTTAATATTCCAAAAACATTAACGAATGGCGCGCGCTATCGTGATGTATATAGGCATACATTCCGTCAACGCACATATACCATTTAGTCATGGAGTCAACAAGTTTTTACATTACTTTGCCTAGCAATGCTAGTATGAACTATTATCCTAACAACAAGGCTTCGAATTACCAAATTGCCTCGAACCATCTATCTGAACGGAAAATATGAAGTGGCTTTAGCTGAAAGACAATATTCACATACATGGACAACCATGAGACATGGAATGGACTATTCTATTCAGTATCGACAGCAACCACTGACAGATGTTGTCCTTGACACTATCAATATTCCTTATGGTTATTACAGAACCATACAAGAGATATGTAATGCAGTGAATGAGAAAGCGACTAATTCCATGAAAGATGACCTGAAACAAGCTATTCGGATAAAGTATGATAAAATTAGACGACAAGTTTTTCTTTTTCTAAATTACAACTTTGAAGTGTCATTCTCCGCTGGATTAGTTGAAATTTTAGGATTTATCCCACATCAATGGTATACTGAAACGTGTACATCTGAACATAAACCCGATCTGAAACAGGGATTTTATACACTTTAAGTGTACTGCAGTATTTGTGAACCACAAGTTGTAGGCGTTTATTATGTTCCTTTGCTACGTTCTGTTCCCATTCAAGGCCATGATGGTGATATTGTTATGAAAACTTACGGCGAACCGCATTATGTTCCTGTAAACACGTCCAAATTTGACGTGATAGAAATGAATATTAAGGACTACACAGGCCATAATGTTCCATTTCAAACTGGAAAGGTGATCTGTAAACTTCATTTTCGACCAAAAGTATTATGAAAGTCTACACACACGATCCGTCTGCATATCGCAACCATTTTCTTCGTCACGTGGGCGGGGAATTACCAGGATTCAAAGGAGCGCGAATCCAATATGGTGATGGTATTGGTTCAATACTGGGATCATTGGCTCGTAAAGCTATTCCACTACTTAAGACTGGGGCTAAGATCGTTGCGCCACATCTTAAAAAGGCTGCAAAGAATGTCGCGAAAGATGTTACGGGGCGAGTTGCACAGCATGTGATTGGCGATGTGTTAGGAGGACAAAAGCGATAGCAACCGACGAAACGTGCCAGAAGACGAAAAACAGCTAGACGGATAACATCAAAAAATATTTAAAAAGATATCTTTTAATCATGTCTCTCATTCATAACCATTCGTGTGAATGTAGTCTTTCTCCATTGGAATGGTTTGATATACCACCGACACAAACTGCTGTAGAGAAAAGTTATAATGTAGACTATCAACCACTCACTACCATTAGAGAAGGTGCTCCAATAGAATTCTACATTCCTGCGAGTACAGAAGAATATCTGGATTTAAAGAACAGCAAACTTCATATTATATGTCGCATTGTAAAGGCTGATGGAACAGCCTGTGGCGCGCATGATAATGTCTCATGCATCAATGATTTGTTTAATGGGTTATGGTCTAATATTGAATTGTTTCTGAATGATCGATTGGTATCTCATAGTAACAATACCCATGGTTATACCAGCATTATCTCCCATCTCATCCATGATTCGGAAGAAAGTCTCCATTCTGAGCGCGCTATGCGTCTCATGTATAAGGATACTGCTGGGTCAATGAAAGTTATGAGATGAGAAGAGCCAATCAGGAAAGATATGTATCAGGGTTTCATGTCAATGCTGACGGTGGTGACTTAGCTGAGCAAGGAAATAATGGTTTACATAATCGTTATTTGCATACACGTCTCAGCCGTGATTTTATGCTAACAGGTGGTTTAAGGGTACATTTGTTTGAGCAGGATCGTTATCTTCCTAATGGCATCAGTTTGAAATTGCGTTTCCATAGACAAAAAGATGAATATGTATTGATGGCTGCAAATAATACCTATAAGGTAGAAGTGAAAGAGGCATTTTTAACCATTCGCAAAGTGAGGGTTAGTCCAGGTATTCAGTTAGGACATACAGATGCATTGATGAAAAGTCCTGCCAAGTTTCTCATCACTAGAAAAGAATGTAAAATGCTGGCCATTCCAGCAGGATTTCAGTCTTTTGTGAAAGATAACATCTTTTTGGGTCAATTACCAAAACACATTGTCATTGGTCTGGTTCATAATGAAGCCTTTGGTGGAACAGCATCGAGAAATCAATATGATTCCAAACATTTTGATCTGGACTACATGCAACTGTACACGGAATGTGAACCAGTCCTATCAGGCTTGACATTACACAGAACAAATACCTAGACGCTTTACAAATCGTTTGATAGATTGAATGGTGAGAAAAGTTCCATCATAAAACGGGAAGATTGGCCTAGAGGTCATGCTTTATTTTCGTTCGAATTAAAACCTGATTATGATGGTCATGATCATTTTCCTCTGATCAAACATGGCAATTTGAGGCTAGAAATAAATTTTAGCAGGGCTTTGCAACATACAATCAATATCATAATCTATGCTGAATTTGATAACATTATTGAAATAAGTGCAAATCGCAGCATCCAATTCGACTACCAGTCATGAACACGAAGCAGATTAATGCCATATTAAGCCATGATTGGATGAAAAAAGACTTATTTCAAGGCGTGTTTTCCATGGACCAGTTACCATCTTTACAACGCAGTGTCTATGTCATCAACACAGACGATCAAGATGAGCCAGGAGAACATTGGGTGGCAGTGTATTATGACAAAGCCCCTGTGGAATATTTTTACTCTTATGGACTTTTACCTCTAGATGATCGTTTAGAAACGTTTTTGAGGAATGATTATATGTATAATTCCATATCATTACAAACACCAATATCATCTTCATGTGGTTTTTATTGTGTATATTATATATTGCATAGAGCTCGAGGTCAGAGTATGTTTGATATTGTCAATATATTAAAAAGAAAGGATGGTGATTTTATTGTAAAGGATTTTGTATATAGACATTATAAACCATTCTTTTATTAATGTTGTTGTATTAGTTAAGTTGTAGTTAAGTTAGTTGATAATTGTTGTTAAGTTGTTGATAATTATTAGTTTTATTATGGATATTGTAAATAAATAAACTTTTATTTACAAACTCTATTTACAAACTTTTATTTACAAACTCTATTTACAAACACATTCATTTTTCAATACATTAATCAATGAATGCCATTCATTGCAATTTAAATTAATATATGTATCATAGACATTACACCCATGTTTGTAAATGCTATGAAAGCTCACATAACTCGCATCACCAAACTTTATCACTTTAACAGTTTCATTTTCAGACAGTTTCAGTTCATATCCATCTTCATTCATGTCTATGTCCATCACACGCATAGGCTGTGTCAGCTCAATGGATTTGGTACCCCGCATAAGTTGTATTCCTTCCTCTTTGAATTCAAGCATAAGGTTCTTCCCAATCCAGTGCTTGTAACAACGCGTTCCATTCCACTGTGCTGAATGTGATGATGTCGTAGTGCTCCGTAAGCTCGTCATATTGGAGAAATTGTACAAACACGTCTAGACCGTTCTCAGTCACACGCACTTCTATTTCATTTGAGAGTAGAAGGAGAAAGCCGGGTATCCTCAACTTGTCTAGATGATCCTTCAACACGGATTGTTCGTCAGGCGATAGTATGATATACTTTCCAAAATGTCTTAACACAATGTCATCACATAAGTTTCTCATATATGAGAATCCATATTAATGGGTTCATAATCCAACAAATAGTCTTCCATTTCTTTCAACAGTTCTCCTTGCTGGTAAAGACGTTTTTATGTTCACAAGACTGAACAACTTCCAGGAATCGTAAGATTGCGCGCCAGTTCTTTATATCAAAGTGGATCAAATCTGTATATGGAGTATCTGGCACAACTCCATTATAATCCTCTGGACAATCCTGTAAAAGATTTCTCCAGAATCTCACACGTATATCAGAATCATTTTCAACCACAAACACTTCAACTTTATTTTCAAGTCTACGTTTAAACCCAGGTTCAAGCGGTATGTTTTGAAAGTCTTTCCACACTTCAGGTTTAAACCGATAAGCACGTATTATCCGGGAATTTATCATCACTTCATTCAAATCATTTACAGCGAGGTAAACACCATAGCTAAACACGAGTGCATTCATGATTTTACCTTATTCTTCTTGTCTGCGAAGTCTTTTATCTACTTCTTTCACTTGCTTCTTCAGCATTTTCGATTCAGGTATTGTCAGCAAAATTCCCTTTTTCGTAGGACGGTTTCTTCCAGTCCCCTCATCTCTGGGGTATTTGCGAATGTTCACCACTCCTTCATTGCTTTGTTTCATAATCTTGATATACTTTCCATTTCCTAGAGAAAGCATTCCCTCCCACGACTGTGGTGTAGGTGTCGTCTCCACTTTCAATTTCTTGATGGTGGTATTGTCAGGATTTTTCACTTTCAAGCCTTTAACTGTATCTGCAAGAGTATCCATATCCGTTGCAGATCTTTTCCGATTCATGTTCACGCTTCAGTGTTCACACCTCAACTAACTCTCAAGTTGAAGTGTGTCCCCCTTATATACTGTAATGTCCATCATTCAGCACATATCGCTTGTCGTCATAGGGGGAGAGAGCCACTTTCCCCATCTTCTCCGAGAAAATCTGGTGGTCATGGCTTCGAATGATGTGTACTGTAGCCATCGTTTGCGTTTGGTTGAACAAACTGTCTTTATACTGCATATGTTTCATACGTCTTTGACACGCTCGAGTGATGCCTTTGGCCGTACGTTTTTCTTTCCCAATATACATCATGCTATACATTTTTGGCCGAAGTTCAACAAACTCTTCAAGGGGGATGCCTGCCGTCTCATTTTCCCAAGCACTTTCTTGTTCACGTTGGAATGCAGGAAATGATTTGGCGGGTAGTCACTTGTGTCGAACAGGTCAGCATCTTTCTGCATATCCTTGTAGATATCGTTCGTTTCTATGTCGTAACATAGACTGTCGGTGTCGCTGACCAACAGCTTGGCGTCGGGATACTTGGTCATGACGTAGTTGTAATGAAAGCAAAACATGAGCACTTTGCTGAGGTCGAGAATGGTGAAGCCGACTTGAATGGGTTTATCCACAAGCAGATCCACTTTGCGCAAATGTACAGCGGTCAGTTTCGTTGAAAATTCTAAGTTTGTGGAATGAATGTGTGGCTACAAGTTTCTTGAATCGCTTTTTCTAGTGAACGAGTTCAACATTGATTCGCTTTCTCACATTTTCCATGGTTTTGCCAAACGCAGAGTTATTCATCAATTTAAAGAAGTCTTTCTCAAACGGGTTCTTGTCCAAATTTCTCTTCCGTGTTCAAGGAGATGTATTTCTCCAACCATTTGCTCTGTGCAAACATGATGGCACGATGCACCGTAGTGACTTTCAATCCCAGTGCGACGTACTGCTGTAAATTTCTATAATGAAGTACGTATATCTTCTTGTCACACAAGTTGGGAATGAGCTTTTCACTAGGTTTGAAATGTTCTGACAAATCTCCCACTTTAATACTTTTCCGTTCTGGAGCCACTGGGTAGTGATTATGACGATCATGAACGGCCTGTTGGTATTCCAAATCCACTTCTAAAATGTATCCAATCTCGTCATCTTCATCCAATCCATAAAGTCGACGGATTCTGGCTCGCTCAACCACATAAATTCATTTTCTGGCATGCTTTGTGACATGGCCCAACCATACAGGTTGCTTGCGTCCAGGTACACTAAGTAGTTGGTTGGTTTCGTGGGATCGTAATCTGCTACGTAGGGGTTACTTGCTTTCGCATACTTGTGTGTGATGACAGATATTCCTCCACGTAGACCTTGTTCAACCATTTGATACATGTCAATGTCATTGATCAATTGTAACTTCACCTTTGTCGCTTTTAACATCGCATCCCACGACAATTCTGGCGCTGTATAGTAGTGAGCAGGATCCAATTCATGCGTGTTAAGACATACTTGACGAAAGTTTTCAAACACATCAGCCAGCAGTAACACATCTGATTTCAGGTACAGGTCATGGTATTCGCCGAATGCAGTACAGTTGACTGTATCCCACACTTTCTGCGCATGCGCATAATCCTCGTCGCTAATGTCTTCTTCACTAAGCTGACTATAAAACTTGTCCTTGGACGGGAGTTGTGTTTCAGCAAACTTGGATTACTCATCCACATAATCATAAGGGTACACTCCCTTTCTCAACAGTAAATCTTGTTGGTCACTGTCTTCAGTGTGAAACGTCATGTTATAAAAGTTGTCTTTCTCTTCTGCCGCCAGGTTGGATACCAACTTCTGTAGAGAGGTACTCATAAACTGATAACTGTCCGTAAATTTCAGATTGCTCATGGTGAATGCAATATATTTCTCAACGGTGTTGGAATTGACCGTAGTCGTTTCATTTTTGAATTTTCCAATTTCTTCCATGACAAAAATGGCTGTCATAACCTCGTAAATTGTTGAAAAATACAGGAATGATAAAAGAATCTTTATCGTCCTGCTTATCCTTTCTAAGTCGAAATTGTAAGTTGCATTCACTATGTGCAACTCCGCGGTATTTGCCGTTGAAGTGGTCATAATCTCTCACACGATCTGCTCCTAGAGGCTCATGACAAATGTAGCAATCGACAGCGTTCTTGAAATCCTCTTGGTTTTCATGAGTCATCACCATTTTCTTTGGCTGTTGTAAACCATGCACAATACGATCACGCTCATTCATCATATAGTCTAAAAAGACTTTCACAGCATGGTCTCCTCGATACACGACTGGTGCACGTGTGTCATACTGGCTACCAACTACATAGGAGAAGCTGTTCGGACGATGATGTTGATACTTGTCTTCTTCTTCATGCTTTTTCGTGAAGCATTCAAAGTCTGCATAAATGACAAAAGGCGCTCGCTGTTGTTTGGCTACATTCTTGAACTTGATGAAAGGTTTCTTAGGGAATGATAAACGTTGCGCTCCATGCTTGCCACACACTTCGCGATGCTCGTCTAAAATATCTTGTCGGATAAACCCGTGAAGACAGTTGAAACAATAAAATGCTGCATGCTTATGCTTTTGATCGATAAGCCATAAGTCTGCTGAAATTCTTGATGAGGCAGTAATGTCTTTTTTGTCATTGCTAATCAAAAGTAAGTTGATTTCTCTCGCGCTGGTGTTTCGACTCAGCTGTATCGGAGCAACTACATCATGAACATATCCAAACACGTTAATAGACACATCATTCTCCTTTTCAAACTTTGGAATGTCCGTAATCGGTGTTGGAAATGTCATGCCTTCCACCTTCAATTCCTTCTCAAACGGCGTGTAATGATTCACACGCTGTGGGTTTCTGTCATGAGGGTGAAGATGAGCCAATACAGACCATAAGAAGCACTTGTTGTAGTCATTCTAAATGTTTAACACAGTCTTTGTATTCTTCACTTTCTTCGGTAGCGAGATAAAACTACTCCCTTCCAGTGGCGCTGACGTAGCTGTATGTACTTCAATGTACAGTATGTTATCCAACACCCAGCCAGAACCTTGTCGCTCATGTTCATCAAACTTGGTAAACAATTCTTTATAGGCTTCTGGCAAGTCCTTCTCAATATCCGCCGGATTGTATGCTGTATATGTTGGACTGCTGATGAAGGCATTATCCACTTGTTCTCTCATAACACCTTCAGTATTCGCCGTCATTTTCTTGAAGCGCGCATGTACAACAATATACCACTTCATTCCATGGTTTAACGTTTCTAGCAAATGTGCCTTGATCCGGTTCTCTTGTTGGCGCATTTCAAGCAGTAAATCCGATCCATCCTGAGGCTCAAACCGTCTTTCCTGTGCGTTTTCACCAAGACTAACTCTTCTGCCTCTGCCTACTTATACTGTCTTTTGTTCTGCAATCGGTACACATGCATGTGCCTCAAACGCATCCAAAGATGAAAATATCTTAGTACATAAACAGCAGAGGGCTGGATCAGGTCTGTCAACACAATCTTGCAACGTCTTTCGTCTCTTGGCTTCAATCTTCTCAACAAGCTCTTCACGAGCACGTTTCAACTTGGCTGGTTTGCATGTATGTGCCACGAACAACTCCAGAGATGGAAATGTCACATTGCAATCATGACAGAAGACTGGTGCCACGGTTGTTGTTGTTGTTGTTGTTGTTGTTGCTAGAACTGAAATGGGTGAAATACACGTCTCACTCTTCCTTTTATACCACTTCGATGTCATCAAAATATGGTATGTAACTTGCTCAAACTTGTCAAAATTGTTTAAATTGCTGATTCAGCAGAATTATCACTGATTCATATGGATGAAATGCATGTTTCACTCTTCCTTTTATACTACTTTGATGTAATCAAAATCTGGTGTGTAACTTTTCAAACTTGTCAAACTTACAAAACTTGTTAAAATTGCTGACTCAGCAGAATTTTATCGCTACTTGATATGCATGTCTCACTCATTTCACCAACAGCTGCACAGCAGAGACACCTGGCGGTGAAGCTTGACTATGGTAATCATCCGCCAAATGGTATTCATCCGTGAAATAACACAGGACCACTGTAAACTGAATCAAACAGTGAAATTTTCATGCAAATTGATCAAGTATAACAAAAGTTATTCCACTTTTTCCACTTTTTTACAAAGTTAAAATGGCAGCATGTCACAATTATGCATACAGCCACCGGTGCAGCTAGCCCATGACTAATTTATAACAAAACTTTACATAAAAATTACTCAAACAGTGAAATTTTCATTCAAATCGACCAACTATAGCGAAAGTTATCACAATTTTTACAAAGTTAAAATGGCGGTATGTCACAATTATGCATACAGCCACATACGCAAATAGCCTGTGATCACTTTATAACAAAAATTTACATAAAATTGAATCAATGGATGAAATTTTCATGCAAATCAACCAAGTATAGCGAAAGTTATTACACTTTTGCTTACAAAGTTTCAATGATGCTTACAACCACTGATGCAAATAAGCACTTACTGAATTGGTTGTCACTGTTGTTGCAGTCAATATGAGTGAGCTTATATACCACTCAGACTGCATGAAAAACTCACCAAACAACACTTTGTTTTCAGCTGAATTGGTAAAATTTTGCTCTCCTAGGGGGGGGGGGGTCATCACTTTTTTACCATAGGGTCTGTCCCGACTGCCGCCTGGGGGGGGGGGGGGGTCGGTACATAGTATATCCTGGGGGGGAGGTCCTCACATTTTTTACCATAGGGTCTGTCAAGACTGCCGCCTAGGGGGGTGGTCGTCACTTTGTTACCAGGGTTACGCCGCCTATGACGTCACTTCCTGTGCTAGAACCGGCATTTTCACACTACAAGACCTGAAAAACGCAAACCGACACGTTACTTTGAGCACGGATTCAAGAAGGGCTACAGGCTTAAAATGGCGCTTGGGAAATGACAAATATTGCATTTATATGGTAGATAGTCGTCTTCCCTTTGATGCATCTCGAAGTGTTGGTGCTTCCCATAGAATAGCGCAGTCTGTTATGCCTGTGTTACACAAACGGTGCATACACGCGGTCGCTTGTTTCCTAAACATTTTTTTCATATCTGCGCCAATAATACAACCATAAATCTCGTGTTACTCCGTATTTGCATCGATTTCATGAATAGTTAACTCAGAATTCCACGTGGCATGCTTAAAGGTGTCATTACAATACTTTGCGGATACAAATCCAAAAGTACGATGCATAAAAAATTGAAATTTCAAGTGCTCATTGGTCGACTTAGTGGGTCGCTTCCTCCTTTTATTGAGTGCTGGCTCACTTCCCTCTGAGTCTCCCTACCGGTTTGCCAATTCTCTAACCTACCAAATGCCTAGTTTCAACCCCTGTCCAGACCGGAAAGCCTGGGGGATAGTCGCTCTCAAGTGTCACTTGCCGAAGCAGGTTTTGTGCATTTTCAGGTATGAAAGTTACTCTGCTTCAAGGGAGCAGTTAGATTCTGATAGCACCGTGGAAACCAGAGGCTCCGTGGTTAACCCTCTTGTCACGATACAGAGATGAACCTACAAAGCCCATGCCACCCGGGACTCTTATACCAACTTTATTCAGAACATCCCTGACCCCCCAATCTTCTGGGCCTGAGGGTGTGGTACCTGTCCCTAATTTTCTGAAGGATAAAGTATTATCGGAAGGGATGATAAGGATAATGACCCAAGCGCCTGAGCCATCCACGTCAAATGTCTATCGATCACAGTGGAACAAGTTTTCGTGTTGGTTTTGAGATCAAAACTTTGACCCATTCAAGGTATTCCTGGGGCTCGTGGCCAACTTCTTGAATTACTTACATGAAGATTTGCCTCTCATACCATCTTCCATAGATCGGCATATGTCAGCGATCGGAGCATTGCTTAAAGCCAGTTTCGAGGTCAGGGGAGGAATCATCTATCTCGCAGACATTTTAAACACGTGACACTCCGGCGCAAGGCGATCTGGGACTGGCTCTTCTATTTTTTTGTTCCATAGGGATATTTTCGAGGAAGCAACAATCGCTTCCACAGGGGCTTCAGGTAAAAGGAGAGGGGAAACACCATGCGTTATAGAATGAGGTATTCTGAGTAAATGTCTCCTGAGACAAAGAGGTTCATAAGCTTAATTCATATTTTATGGGTAAGACACTGTACAGCCAATGGAGGTGCAGGGACATTCGAAGAAATACGGCTCCCTTCCCTATCTATTTACATGTCACAGGAGGAGCCACTTTCCATGCTCTTACTGGGCGTTTCGCATAATGTTTTGCTTACCTGCAGATTGTTGGGCGTAGCCGAATAATTTGAAAAAATTCTACTCAAAAGTATTCGCTCAAAACGATTTAACTTAATTCTATTAGCTCTATTAGAAAAAGTCATTTCTAAACTTGGTTCTCTTTCTGTTACACAAGTACTTCAGCCAGAGCCAGATAGAAGCGAAGTCAAGTAAAGTAGGGTGCAGCTTCAGGCAATCTCCGAAGGCCAAGAACAGAGGGTGAAGCAACGAACTTCAGAGAACACTATAACTGGGATATTTCCTAGGAGTAATGCTACTGGTCTGGTACGTTGCTCGGTTTTGTCGGTCGTTGATCGGCTCGGAGAGGTGGTTAGAGGCGTTATCACCACTTCTCGTGTATTGCCGTATAGTTTTTTAATGAATATCAGTTTGTTATCACTGACGCATGCGTTGATTTGAGTAAGAAAACATTTATTTGCATTCTATTTCAGTGATAAAATCTAAGTAATTTGCCTTTTATCAATCGTATCAAATTTTTTAGCTGCTCTCCAGTACCAGTTAGTACACCGATTGTTTATTTTAAATAAATGATGTGATTCTTAGTATTTTAAATTAAACTGTTAATTTTGGACATTTCATACATCTGTCTGTTCGTATGTACATCACTCGACAACTGTTGGGAGTACCCTCCGTAGGAGAGGGATGGTAGTGGGCTGCTGTTAATTTTGGACACTTCATACATCTTTCTGTTCGTATGTGCATCACTCGACGACTGTTGGAAGTACCATCCGTAGGCGGTAGGAGAGGGATGGTAGTGGGGTGCTGTTAAGGTACGCAAAAATGACACTTAGATCCGACTTGTGTTATTAGCCTGCCGTGTGGTATATATATATATATATATATATATATATATATATATATATATATATATATATATATATATATATATATATATATATATATATATATATATATATATATAGGCGCGATTGGAGCGCGGCAGTCAGTTTGGCGTTTAGTGGGATCTTGTCGTAAGCAACACGATGGTATTAGTTTGTTCGAGATCTGTTTGTAGATTTAACGCAATTTAAAAATTTAATTATGTGTTCGGTATAGCAGATATCTCAGCAACTAGGCATAGAATGTATAAATTTGATATAAGATGTGATAGAGCTCGCCGAGATCGGAAGGACGGTGGTAATTTTGGTTGTGGAATTTTCGGTGTTAGTGGTTTTTGAGACGGGTAACATTTGTGTGTTAGCATTCGCTTATCTCTACTTTCAGATAAGTTCCCTTCCGGTTTTAACTTTTCACGCAAATAGAAACAAACGTTTTGTAGGAGTTAGAACAAGCCTATCCCTCCATCCATCCATCCATCCATCGATCAATCAAAGTGAGGGAATCCTCTGGTATTATGTCACTGAAGACAAAGAGCATTCCCTTTAAGCGTGTTGTTCAAACACACGCCATTCTGTGTGCTCCACAAATTTCGCGCTACGGAACTGGTGGAAAGGTGCGAATTTGCCTTAAATTTAGCTTATTTAACTATCAAGGACTATTTTACCACTTCCTAGGAGAAATTGGATAAATTTAGTCCGAGTAAAAGCATAACCCAGCACTTTTAACTTCGGTATGGTAGAAGCTTATTTACAGGCAGCATTAAAATTTCGTTCGTCTCGAGAAGTGTTCCTCTTTTCTCCTCTTTGAAGCTATAAGATCGAGTAAAACTACGTTCTTGTTCCAGCACACGCCTTTAGGAATGAATTGATTCTTAACAGTTTGTATCTATAGACTCCCAGATTTATTCAGATGACCTTGCATATAGTAGAAATGGCCTGTTTTTGCTTAAGCCAGCACTCCAAAAGAGCAGGATCGGTGTTGTGCGAGCAAGCTCTGCATCACAGATTCTTATCCGGACGAAAATATACCGTTGTGAGGCATTTTTACGGCTTGTGGCACCCTTGGGACCACATCCCGTTTACAGACCTCAAAACAAACGGGCACCTTCCTATAATGGCCCCAATTATAGGTCCTAGGAATGGTCCACGTACCCCTAGGGTACCATGTCCCGTCCACTCTGTCCTATGCTGGCAATCGCTGGGAACTGGACCCAATGACACCACAGGGAATCAGAGGTTCATGAGTAATGGAACTTATGGGAATAGGAAACCATGGGGCATATGGTAACAAGGGTCCTTTTGAGTACATGCTCTAAAAACCGTTTTTCGCTTGGAATCGTCTGAATCGCTAGCGGAGGGTAATTTAAGATGATTTAGTCACAATCAGGTCATTGAATGAAGCTGAAGTTTTAATTAAAGCGTTTAAATTTTACTGCAAATTTTACTACAAATTTTACAATAACGGGTACAATTACTTTCGGTCTCTTTCTTTCTGCTGCTTCTCAGACATGACAAAGGCCAGGATCGGGTCTACAGGAACGGGTCAAGAACGAATGCAGAAGGAACAGACGCAGTAGAGCTCCCATCTCATCCATTACTCTGGAGTTTGTTGCAGCTGCGATAGAAAGGGCAAACTCTCTAATCTTGAAACCAAGTATCAACGCCTATCCGACTTGATGCGGGAGCGGAGTCGGACACCTCAGGGGTCAAAAAGAAACCAGGAAACCAAAGCCAAAGCGTTTTCAGAAACAGTGGCAGAGTTAGATATTCTGGGACATAATGGACGCGCAGCCGTACGTAAAGCATCGGCTACCGACCGACCGGACCACACTCCTCTGGGCAGTAGGTGACCCATCACCCACATGACCTCAGGGTCTACCCTCGAGGCCACACCAGGTCTAATTGCTATCTCCACACAAGAAGAAGTTTACTGTCTGATGGGATCATCAAAAGTGCCCGCTGCTGCAAGTGGTTCAATGAACTTGTCAGCAATACTGTCTCTGCAATTACAACTACAACCACAAATATTGCAGTTGCTACAAGCAGTCAAACAGCGGGAGATAAGGTCTTTCTTCGGCAAGAGAATTAAGCCCGCCTGTCACGGTTTCTTGCCACTCACCAGAGGTGCAGTCCCTGTCCTCCACTCCCCTAGCGTCGTCATGTTTTAACCTTGATTTGATCGACAGATAGAGGCACCCAGTGAGGAGGACTCCTAAGGCGTCCCACCATCGGGGCAAGTGTCAACCTTGGCTTTTGAAGAGGAAGATGAACTTCTCCAAACACATAATTTATCCTTCGTGTCTATTCCAACTTACAGAGTGCGCGAGATTTATACGCCTTCGAGGGAAGTAGCTACCCAATAGTCGGTGAATCTTCCGCAAGAAGCGGAAGAAGATTTGGAGGAGGGGATTCGGGGCAGACGCAAACGACGAGGAAATGGAGGAGCCTCAGGCGCCGGCACACTTCCGTTTACTCCTACTAGAGATGGATTGTGTATTCTCTCCAGGCTGCGGTAAACGTCTCTGGCGGGATCCGACAACAGCGAATCAACGCCCAATCATAACCTCATCCCCTCCAGATCTCTCGTCGCCAGGGGAAGAAGGACCCCCTCCGTGGCGTCATCATTCACAACCCCAGAGGACGTCCATTTTAGAGACGCGATACAGGAAATAGCACGCCTTGCGAACGTCACCTGCGGCACGCCTTGTCGGGAAAGGGATGACTTTACTACCTCAGCACGACTCATTTATTTCGCTGACCAGAAGTGAAGGCCTGACAAATGCGGTAACCCTGCGTTCAAACGAGGTCAAGAAAATGGACGCCAGCGAGGGTTTCCTGTTATCGCGATTTCACTCATCAAAACATTGCTCTGTTCCTGCGAGACCCTACTGCTCGTCCGACGACCAGATCCCGTTAGAAGCGTTAGAGCATCCCATCAAATGGACTGTGTGGATGCTAAAAGTACGCGCTAACTCGGGCATTCCACTAGCAGAGAGAGACACCAGGACCACTGAGACCACTGCTTGTCATTTGGTTAATATCATGTCCTTTCAGGACCACACTGTGAAAGCCTTAAGAGCAAGATGACAGGACTTAGATCTCAGTGACTCTGTATCCTACAAGTTTCTGGAATGCTTATCTCTCGCAACTCATGAAGTCGTTAAACTCTCAACCTTCCCGATGTCGTCAATGGTTATTTAACACGGGACGCCTTTCCCCAGCACTGCTGGTATAATGTCAAAGAATTACGGGATCTACGCCATGACCCCATGACGAGAAGGACCTTTTGTCTCCGTGGAGGTGGAAAGACCAAACAAAGAGCCGTTCAGTATCCCAAGACTTTGCTCTGATGTCCAATGCCTCCTTTCGTCCAACGGCGAAAGGCAAGAAGCCACGACATACTCCGACAGAGCAATCTCGGTCCGGTTCTCAGGTGCAGTACCCCAACCCACCCAAGAGGGCCAAGCAGGCGGGAGACTGGAGGGACAACACACACATCAGCACAGGGAGCAGCCAACCAAAGTACCTCCTGAAGACGAGGGCCTCGTCTCCTGGCGACACTTTTCTCAGCTTAAGCGATCTAAGAAATTCACTGTTCTACAACGCGTCCTTGTCCGTAGGCGGAAATCTAGGCAAGTTCTCGCAAGCTTGGGAAGAATTAGGAGCCTCTGGAAGGTAGTTCGAGAGCTCAGAAGTGGTTATCTTCTCCCATTCATGGAGGGTTCGAGAGTGCACAAACCTTTTATCCCTCTAACTTTTCAACAAAAAAACGGGTAACATAGCCACTGTCTACCAGCAGAGCTCAGAGAAAGACATAGCCCTACAAGAAATGGTAAGAGACTTTCAGGTCAAAGGTGCCAGGGAGATGCCAGAAAACCAGACAGCCTTTTTCAGCAGGGTTTTGCTGGTACCCCAAAAAGTCAGGGGGTGGGAGACTAGTAATAGATCTCTCATCCCGCAGTCAGTTTCTTCAAGTAACCTCTATCCAAATGGACACGGAACAGGTTATAAAAGGAACTCTCCAAGCAGGCATATGGGGCACATCGATAGAGCTACCGGATACTTACCTTTATATCCCCCTGAACCACTGAGCTAGAAAGTAACTCTGTTTCCAAATATTGCAAAGGGGTTTGGGAATTTGGCACTTCCCTTCGGCCTCGCCCCAGCCCCATACGTCTTTTCAAAGGTTTCGAGGATTCTAAAGGCATGGGCACATCTGCAGGATATGCTAGTATTATAATACCTGGACGTTTGGTTTCTGACCCACGCGCACAAGGGAACACCTTGCCGTCAGACGATCTACATAGTCAGAAAGGCGGTACAAGTAGGTCTTTAGGTAAATCTTGCCATATCCGAGCTGACCCCAAAGCAAGAACATTGCCCTGAAACTTGCTGACAGCCCGAGAGTTCCCCACCACAGGTAGGCAACGAAAGATTACACAAGATACACAAAGCATTCTTTCAAACCAGAAGCTAAGCTTACAAGCCATGTAGTCACTTCTAGGCCTACTAGTACAGCCCCCCCCTGGACCGTTTGCACTGCAGACTGTTTCAGAGACTAGTAAGATGGGTTCTGGTACAGGGAAGGTCAGCCAAGGCCACAGTGACGATCTCTGAAGCTGCGCTATTCCCCTTCTCTGGTGGTGCGACCCAGATTTCATGAGCGAGGGGTTACCCTTTCATGCCCCGTCCCCAGAGACAGAACTCCAGACCGATGCATTCAGGGAGGGATGTGGGATCCATTGTCAGGGTCAGATGTGGAGGGGAAATGGCAATCCAACGTACGCAGGTACCATATCAACTGGATGGAGCTTCGAGTAGTTTGGATAACCTCAAAGAATTTATCCAACCGAATCAATAGCAAGAGGTTTTAGTTCTTCTGGACAACTCTACAGCGGTTGTGTGCCTAAACAAGCAGGGAAGTACCAGATCCCCTAACTCTTGGCTCTGACCTCCCAAATCATGCTACTGACACGGGAACACAGGATCGTTATCACTGCCCGTCACGTCTCAGGGAAAGTTAATGTTCTAGCAGACTTGGCATCTAGGATAGGCCAGGTTATCCACACAGAGTGCCTGGCCCCATCCTCCTTCCAATGGGTGTAACTTTAGTCCCCATGGAGCCCCCGACGTAAGACCTGTTTGCGAATGCCTTAACAACACGCCTTCCCAGGTTCGTTTCCCCGTGTCCGGATCACTGAAGTGCTCATTGCCATGCAGGAAGAACTCTGTGCATTTCCTCCTCAAGCAATGCTCCACCAAGTTTTGCAGAGGATAGCCGAACTGAAGCCACCAGTCCCGTTGCTGATAGCTCCGTGGTTCCTAGAGGTCTCGTGGTTCACTCTACTTCACCGTTGCAAGGTAATCAAATCTATTCCGATACCTTGCAACAGGCTCAATCCCATTGGTAACACTTCCACCCCTCCCCTCACTTGCTGAATCTGTACCTGTGGTGCCTAACCCAGTCTTTTTAACGAAGAAATGGTTCTCTAAGCAAGTAGTGGAAAAGACTGTGAACAGTCATAAACAATCCACAGCAAAGTTCAAATCCTATAAATCCACAGTTTATAGGTCAGAATGGAATAAACTTGCCTAAAAGTGTCTCCCGCAGTGGTAGCCGACTGGACTGTCTCTTTACCGAAGAGCAACTGAAGGCAGGGTCCAGAGAAGGGTACAGAGGCGCCATTGGCTCCAGACTTGAAACAACCACTGGTTATGACTCGGGTGAGGATATGGCTTTGTCACAATTGATCAGGCATTTCAAGGTAAAGTTTCTTCCTCTGGAACCAGCGTAGTCAAATGGGATCTCGCCTTAGACCTGCAGTATTTGCAGTGCTCAGAAATCTTCGGTCAGGAGGTCCTTTCTGCGAAAGATGCCACGGAAAGATTTACGTTCTAGCTAGCACTGGCGTCCGGCAAGCGGAGAGATGAAATTCATGCACTAGACAGAGAGGTGAGAAAGGAAAGCGGTGAGCTGAACAAAGTTTTCTTTACCCCAAGAGATGGCTTTATGGGAAAGACACATACAGTGGAACCTCTGAAATCGGACCACCCTTGGGACCGGATAAAATGTGCCCTATTTCAGAGGCGGTCCCATTTGGGAGACCTAATCCTACTTGGGCAAAATTTTGCATGTTGACCGCAGATTCAAGTTTGATGTCCAAACACATTAATTATCTCAATTTTGTCTTTGAGACTGATGCCTTTTCTTTTTTTTTTTATTAACCTTTTCTCTACTTTCCATTTTGAGAAAGTTTAACCTTTTTTCTTATTTAAATTACCTTTATGTTCTTAAATTGACATTTAATTGTCATTATGAATTCGGTGGCATTTGGGTCGTCTTAAATACTAAAAGAATAGCCATCGCATAAATTAAGATGTCTCGAGTCTGTATATGGTCAGCCGCTATAGCTTAGACAAGGTACAAAAGTATAGATAACAAAACTAAGCCCTGTGTGGTTACACACTTGCTACCATAATCCCTAGCAACAATATCTAAGACGGCAACATGCTCAGTGTTGTAAGTAATGTGCCGCAAAAATACAGTGGTTTTCGCACTGACTAACAGCGGTCCGATCTCAGGCATTTTGAGGGCTCGGGACCGAAAAAAGCGGCCCGAAGTGGTCCGATCCGAGGTGGTCCCAATTGGGAGTTTTCTTAATCATTAAAGTCTATGGGGCGCATTCGGGACCGAAAGAAATGTGCCCTTATTCAGAGGTGGTCCCAAGAGGGAGGTGGTCCGATGCCGAGGTTCCACTGTATTGCCACTAAAGACTTGAGTACCTTCGAGCACATAACTCTCCCGGCCCTGGAAGAGGAACAAATGGCAGAAGGCCTGGTCTCTCTGTGCCCCCTCCCCCCCAGGCACTACGCCAATATCTGGCTCTCTCAGAGGCATACAGATCAGAAAATCAAAAAGCCCTCATAATTTTCTTTATGCCGAAATTCAATAAGGACCTCTCTGAACAGACAATTTTAAATTACATTAAAAAGGTCGTTACTGCAGCATATAACAAACTACAGACCCACACAGGCCTTCAAACTGAATGCCAGGTTAAAGCCCATCATGTCCATTAAATTGCTTATTCACTCAAGGCTCTCCGTAGTTAATCTTTATCAGATATACTTAAAACAGGCTGCTGGTCTTCCCGAAACCCGTTTGTTAAATACTATCCTAAGGAGTTCTCCCAGAATGAACTTCCGGATTTTTTATTCGTTAGACCCTTTCATAGCAGCAGAAACATCATTACGGACCAATCTACTCTGTTACAGGCAACCAGCCCCAAACTGAAAGGCAAAGGAAAACAGAAAGGGGGATTCCCTAGGGGCCACCACAAAGGGTTCAAAGGCAAGAAGTAACGAAATTTTAAGACCTGGTTTCCCTCTTCCTAGTACCTGGGCGCAAGTGATTTTTATTCTAACGAACTGTTATTTTCTACTTGCACTGACGTCATATTAATTGACGTTGATTTTATCATTCTAAAAACTGTTTTATGTCAAGGCAGGATCATCAAGGACCACACAGTCCACACCATGTTGTCCTCCATCTTTTTCTAGCTCCTAGGCCAGAAAAGAGGGCGGGGGGCATGCTCTACACCAGCTGTTCCCGTGGTTCCGTACCAGTAACAATAGCGATGGGACCGATCCATGATGACCATGCCAACAGCGCCTATGGATCCATAATTACCTTAAGACGCAACACAATGTCTTTTAAATAAAACCTTTCACAAGTTTAATTTAAATTCAATCAGTATTCGAATATAAAAGAGTTTATAGTCGCATTTTACAGACTATTGGGCCGCTCACTTCAATACAGCCTTACAATAGCATGTGTTTGATGTTTGTTATCATTACAGGGTCTATCGCTGGTAGTATCAGGTTCTTTTGCATATATCACAGAGATTTGCGATCGTTTTTCAAATAAAATATTGTGTTAGTACTTGATTTTCTTGATTATGAGTGCTCAAAGTCGAGATCCATCCAGTGGGCGGAAGAAGGGGGATGGCTAAAATCACTGATGGCCTATCGGTCTCTTAGATTCATGGTCAGATTGCGTATCTCTGTTTTATGTAACTCTTTCATGTTACCTTTTGTTAGGATCGGGAGTGTTCCCCCGGCCCAAAATTAGATGCATTTAAAAGAAGTGGAACGAAGTATTGAATTTTATTCAGACTTCAACCACAGCTCGCCTTCAACATGCCCATACGTGTGTAGCGTAATTCGCAACCCTTTTGGTGCAGTTCAAAATGACAGGCTCACCTGCTCCGGATTTAAATCCTATCTAAAAGTAGAGATAAACGAATTCAAGGTTTTTGTGAAATAAAACTAAGGTTTTATTTCGTAAAACGAGCTTTTACGAGTAAAAGCGTAATTTGCATTCTCCATTTTTAGCCTATTCTCCCACCCATCTATCCCACAACAAGTCTGGGTAAGTTTGCAATCACCTGGTGGGGCTTAATCCAGCAAACATTCTGACGTCAGAATGACATCGGGTTGACGTCGCGACCCGACGTTTTTGACGTCGGACTGATGTAATGGTTTTGTTGTATATGAAATAAAACCGACGTGGGATTTTCAAAGTCAGAATGACGTCGGGATCCCGACGTTGTGTTTTGGTTGTGTGTGAAATGAAACCGACGCCAACCCGACATCGATTTTTGATTGCAAAGGATATTGGAACCCATGTCAACAGTCTGATTTAATCAGTCAGTACAATAAAACCCAGACTCTAATCGGCTGTTTTATTCTTCTTGACCAACGTTGTTCACCAAACAATGTCTTCATGACATCAGTGAGGCAGGATCAGCTGCGTGACACATGTCAATAGATGTTAGAAAATTCAATTGAATTGTAAACCCTACATTTCCTAACCATTCTTGGTCGACTTCAAAAATAATGCGACGTGCAAACAGGTTTGCATAAACAAGTTTTTCCAAGAACAAACTTCCAGCTTACTAAAAGCGATAAGACCGTTTCCAGAGTGTATTTCGGACCAGTGCGTATGTTTATTTAGCTTGCATTGATGCGCGATTTGTATTTTCGACCACTGCGCATGCTGATTTACCGTGCGCTGATGTGCGGTTCTCATTTCGGACCAGTGCACATGTTTATTAAAAAATTTCGAAACAAATTCTAAAATTTTTCAATTCACTCAAAAAGCACAAGTCGTATACATGACTCCCTTGAGACGGCTCAGACCAGTAATAAATAACATCTGATAAAAACTGTAGGAGGAAAAGCATTATGAAGCTTTTTCTTCAAAAACTCCCTGATTAGCTCATAAAGCACAAGCCGTATGCACAACCCCTTGGCAGTTCCTCACACAAAAAGTATGTAGAAAAGTTATAACCTTTGTAATAGAAAAATTAATTATCTTGGAAAACGTCGGGAAATGACGTCGAAATGACGTCGGTTTCAGGTCATGTACATCCCGACCAAACCCGACATTTATACGCCATTTCGACAGTTCAAATGCGGTTTTATTGACGTCATGACCAAATAACAACCATTTTACAACGCCCAAAAGACGTTGGATGTTTGCTGGGTTTAAGGAAATACCCTTTGTCTTCAGTGACGTAATACCAGAGGATTCCCTCACTTTGATTGGTCGATGGGTGGATAGCGGGATAGGCTCGTTCTGCCTGCTACAAAAAGTTTGTTTCTATTTCCGTGTAAGGTTAAAACCGGAAGGGGACACATCTAAAAATGGAGAACGTAAATTACCCCTTTACTCGTCAAAGCTCGTTTTACGTAATAAAACGTTAGTTAAAAGGCATTTCGGAGTTTTT
Organism: Protula sp. h YS-2021; assembly: GCA_949752745.1. Lineage (NCBI taxonomy): Eukaryota > Metazoa > Annelida > Polychaeta > Sabellida > Serpulidae > Protula > Protula sp. h YS-2021. Next base: position 50,142,578 of record OX457025.1, on the reverse strand, counting down.
AACTGTTGGCAAAGCGGGATTTCTGAGCTCTGTTATTTTGGGGCACTGGCTTTTCGGCGTATAACCCTTCGGAATAATGGGCAGTCAAAGATTACTTGGTTTCGAGAAGACCAAGAGACGCAATCTTTCATTTCTGTGCAGTCGTTCTGTACATGCAGTCTAAGGCCAAGAAGAAAAACAGACTTCTTTCTCATCCTAATTTTCATCAAATTGTACCTGGCCGCTGAGATTTTTTAAATTTTTACTCGAAAAAAATACACCCTGCCGGAACAAAACCTTTTTTGTTGATGAAAATTTCAGAGACCAGGCAATGTGTCAATTTTATTGTTTTTTGTGTGAGATTTTAGTGACCCCTGCCAGGGGATGAGAAACAAAGTTATTTTTTCCTCGCCCTATTTCAAATGTTGCTTGATATAGATCAATCTACTGCGTCAAAATAGCTTGGGCCTAAAATGGTTTGAGGTGTGGTATCAACAATTTAGGCTTTCATTCAATGCATCAGTAACCACAGTATTTGAATCTTTTCAACGCCAGGGGGCGCGGCTTTTCCAAAACCTGTTTCTTTGTGCGCAACGCATCCTTGATAAATGGTTGGTTTGGTTTCAAGCAGTACCGTGTAAAAAGTTTTTTCGAATGCACTGATTTTTACAATTGAAACGCAACGGAATAATCATTTTCCGGATAAAAATCCTCAATGTGAGGACTGCAGTAAATTTGCAGAAATCAACAATTTGCGAGAAACAGCACAGTGGAAAAGAAATCTGTAGGACCAGTGGTGGCACAAAGGGAGGATAAATTAGACAATATGGCGCTTCATTTTGGAATGATATTCACATTGTGTTAACCTCAGGGATTTCAATACATATTTTTGAACGTAAGTTACACTTGTTTAACACATGCTGGAAGCAACAGTCAATTGAATGGAATTATTAAAACTAGAAAAAAGCTTTATATATTATTATTATTATTATTATTATTATTATTATTAGTGTTAAAACTACCAGTAACCTAGATTAAATCCGCCAGTCCCTGTCATTTCGCCACCTCCCGAAAACAGCTATTATCCCGGAAATGATATTTTTTGCCGAACCTCCCGACAACTGCCACTAGTTTTCGAATGCAAAATGCTGATGTGCTATAAGCAAACTGTCAGTATACACATATAAATATCAGGTTTATGCTCACGTGTAATCCTTATAGCTGTTGGTTGTCATTTTGGATAGCGAGTTGATATATCTTACAGTTTGCATTTAAAATATTGATATTTCGGGATGACAGAATAAAGTGGCGAGTTACAACTACGCTCGAAAATCCTGCCCGAAAAGAATATATTCGCCTGGCATTTTCATGAATCACAACATTTTACTTCGCGCATAACAGAAAACATGAGTAAAATCCTGTATTTGCCATATACCAAACTAATAGGTGATCGCTTTCAAAACACGAGAGGTATGGCGCAAGAACCACTGAAAAGTGGCGAACGGTCCTAGGTTACTGGTAGTAAAAAAGCTTTATATATATATATATATATATATTTCAAGAGGATTTCTTAAGCAAAAAGGGGGTGGGGGCTTAACAAAAGGGGAACCCAAAATCTGCCCTCTTAAATGTTGTATTATCTTAAAAGGGTGTTTCTGTAAATAAAACTCGACACTCCCACAACTTCGACACATTAGTGTCTTGAAAGAGAGAAACTTCAAGCACAGATGGTTTCTTGGCTGCGAATCACGAGTGACTACGTCACGAGTTTGTTTCTCGCCAGGAAACCATCTTTGGGAGAAGTTTCTCTGTTTTAAACCATAGTTCCAGTGAAATATTAAACTTGTGCATAATAAGCACAATTTCGCAGACTGCATTGATGCGCCTCAGTGCCCAGCTTAGGTCAAGAGCCCAGGCATATTGATTATTTAATAAACAGTGTCAAAATGAGAAACCCCTTCTGATGACCTAAGAGGACACAACTATACAGATTTTTAATTTTAAAATTCAGAATGAAAGACAAGTGTGATAATTGGACAAACCCTAGATGAAACAAATTCGAAATCCCGATCTTAATGTCAGCAGGATAAAATTTTGTATTTGTACTTTGCATTGGAATTTGTATATATTAACACAGAGCAATTGGATCATGTTGAAATTTCGGGCGATCTGAAAAAAATCGTGATAACTTTGAGATCACCCCCTAAATATCTGGGTTACGAGGAAGAGATTAATTTTTCACCAGAAGCCCATCCTTTTCTTTTCATATGGAGGTGTTACGCGCCGTTTTGGGACCGGCGCCGTTTTAAGACGGCACCGGGGCCGTTTTGGGACACCGATGCTGGTCCCATGATGGCCTGGCCGTTTTGAGTCGGCGAGGGGCCGTTTTGGGACCGTCTAGGTCATGAAATGGCACATGCGCCGTTTTGAGACGGCGCATGTGCCATTTTAAAACTACGGTTCTGTTTTAAGAAGCAAAATAAAAGGGACATTTTACTTTTCTTAACGTTTATTCAAATTGTACTCTCACATTATTACTCTTGCAATAGCTAATTGCAGTTCGTCATTAGAAAGCTAACAAGCCAACAAAATTCAATGTCAAGTTAATTGTAATTCGCTACGATTACACAATTTGTTTTGGTCCTCAATTTTATTAAGTGGAGTTGCTCATTTGATGTATGCGCTGAGTTAGCTGGTGTCCATACCATTTTGCCACCGGTCACTTTGCCATCGACCATTTTGCCACCAACCAATATGCCACCGACCACTTTGCCACCACCCGTACCATTTTGCCACCGATTTTTTATAGGTCTAATTTTTCATATGTTATTTAATTGTTTAGCTCTTTTCAATCACTTTTTTCATTTGTTTATGTTTTGATATCAATGTTTATGTTTTATCTCGACTCGCAATTGTCAATTACTTTTGGGATAAGAAGATTAAGACTGTGTATGCGTGAGCCTTGGGATTATGATTAGTGAGGGCAGACTGCGCATCGTACTCCGAAAATTGCCAATTTTAAAGCAGAGTACAACGGCATACGTACCCCAGGTAATTGACAGTTACTTGGGAGATTAGGCGATTAAGACTGATTTGCAGAAAGCAGCAAATTCAGCAGGTCCGGAGTAGAAACTGTCAATAGATCAGGGGAGTATTTGGGAATTAAGTAGGATGCGCCGTTGTTGAGTCTGTTAGTTTTCAATAAAGCAATCCGGAGTAGAACTTGCCAGTAGACTAGTGAAGTATCGGGGGATTAAGTACTGAAGTGCCGTTGTGTTCAATAAAGTATTATTTTTTTTATTCCACGATATGTCTTTGGTGGCAAAATGGTAGGGTGTGGTGGCAAAGTGGTCGGTGGCAAACGACTAACACCTGAATTAACTACAACAAATAATATGTCCTAACAACTCGAAGTAGTTTTTCTGACTCTGAATTATCCTCGGGTGTTTCAGGTTTGACTAAAATATCAACTAGTCCCACGTCTTGAATTTTTACCAGTCTGTAGCCTTTCGTGACTTGACACGTTTGTCTTTTTCCTCATTCTTAAGTACTTTTACTATCCTGTCATATTTCTCACGACTGATAGCTTTGGAGGTTTTTGAGTTTTCAAGTTCTTTTATTTTTTGTCACATTTTTCTTTAAAGTTATCCATTTTACCGCATCTTAATAGCTTTTTAAGTATGTGTAGATCGAAACTAGTGAAGCCCTTATGTACCAATTTTAGGCGATGTTGAGTAGACTTGAGTAAAATTGTTGAGCAAATCAGTTAACTTCAATTTTATTGGACATTCTATGAGTAAAACAATGACTAATTTAATTTAATTGACCAAAGTTTGCCAAACTGGGAAAAGTTTGCTTTCAATCGACATTTGTCCTAATCACATCTGAAGAAGAATTTTAATCTCTTAATTGCAATAACTTTTTAAATGAAGTAAATTTAAACCTGATCCTAAAACGGCACCGGTGCCGTGGTGGCAATAATGGTCCTAAAACGGCTATGGTGCCGAATCGCGGACGGTCTCAAAACGGCGACGCCGTTTTGGGACCTCTGAATCCTGGAATATGGTCCCAAAATGGCACCGGCGCCGTTTTAAAACGGCCCCGGTCCTGAAACGGCCCTGAACAGAGGCACTGTTTAACAAGAGTAGCTAAAAATGCTCAAACAAAATGTTCTAACAGTACTCGAGATGATTTTAATGATGAATTTATTTTTATAGGATACATAATTTTGTAAATTCAGTGTAAGTAAAACCTGGTTACAATGGACTACAATGGATAATTCTACATATATCATGAACAGAGAAAAAAGTGTGGTATTCGACCTGTCTGATACACGAGGTTCGAATAAAAAGAGTCGGTTACATAGCCATATACTGTAATGTTCAGAAATAAAGAAATAAATATAAGTGTATATGGAAATGCAAATGGTACGCACGTTTTCATTTTAGGCATTTAAGGGTTTTTCCGGCGCTTATGAACACCCAAAAAACGGACACACAATCGAACGAACAGAGAGACTCTTCAGAGTCCTTAAGATGTTGTTTATGGAAATAACAAAATTACGTCATCAGAAGGGGTATCGTGGCTAAGAATTCTCATGCAAAGACAATGGGCGACGTTACAATTATGGTTTAAATACAGTGAAACCCTCTAAACACTAACAGACTTTGTTTTGTACAGAGAAGTAATGCGATGCTCTCAGGGCGCAAAACCTTTAAATAAGGCTGCTGTGTGTTTATTTACAGTCTTTGCAAAAAGGACACCATTTAAGGTGTTCCTAATTGAATGGTAGTTTCAATGCATCACTGAAGTTAGGGACAAACAAGTGTCTCCTGTCGTGAATGGCGAGGTGTCCCCAGTACTGAAGGTTAATACGGAAGCCAATGGTATTTTAAAAGAGACTGACAGAAAGTGTCCCTAATTCAGAGATGAAGGAGGGGGAAGAACGAATGGTTAAGTAGATCCAAATTCGTGAAATGAAAAGAACATATTCCGTGGCTAAAACAGTTTTCACTTGTGAAGTATAACGAAATAGTCGAGTTGAATGGGTTGCCAGATTTGCATCTGGCTTATTCAGTGGAGCCAGAATGTACTATTTCGCTGTCACCAGTTATGATCTGCTCTGACCAATTTTGTCTACTTTCCCTCGTGCATAACACGGGGGTGCATACAACCGGGAGTTTGCTGTATAATACAGAAAGACTGCACTTTTTCATTTTCTTAAAAATTGAAAAATTGCAAATTATTTTAAATAATACTATTACAGCTATGAACTTAAATATTGTGTACGCTATGGAATGCCATTTTCACATTTATTGGGGAATTATTGATATCAAGAATTAATTTTTGATCTAAAAAATTTATTTCTTGATATTTGTAATCGTTTTTTTATATCTCTAAGTGTATTCTTGATCCCAAAAAATAATTTTTGATATCAATAAATATGTAGAGTTACCAAGAAATATTTATTGATATCAAAAATGATTTAATGATATCTAAAATTGATTTTCTGAGATAAAAAATTCATTGCTTGATAGCAAAAATGAAATATTTGAGAGCAAAATGTCAATTTTGAGCTCAATAATTCATTTTCTTTTTTTTTTATATCAAGAATTTATTTCAGATATCATTATTCCAGATAGCTACTTTTTAAATTTGTATTTTGAAATCTGCAAACGATTTTTTGATCTCAAAAATTGATTTTTGATATCAAAATATCAATCTATTTTTAAGTAAGAAATTCAGAAACACACATCTGTAAATAAATAATGACTAGTCCTTGTATACAGAATCTTTCTTTAAATATTTTTACTGTACAAACAAAAAGCAATTCTTGAGATCAAAAATGGTGTTGTTATTATTGATATCAATAATTCAGATTTTGATCTCCAAAATTTAATTTACGATTCGTTATAGTTTATGTAAATGTGTGTCTCCCTTAAGATTTTTTAAGTTTTAAAATTGATTTTTTGATCTCAAAAATAAATTTTGCCATTTAAAATTCAATTTTTGATAGCAAAATATAAATTGTAGAGATCTATGGAATGCCATTTTAACATTTAATGCTTATTTTTGATATCAAAAGATATTTAGAGATATCAATAAATCAATTTAGATCTCATTAATTTATATTTTGATATCAATAATTGAATTTTAGATGGCAAAAAATTATTTTTGAGATCAAAAAATCAATTTTACAAACCTAAAAAATCTTACGGGAGACACGAATATAACGAATCGTCAATTAAATTTTGGAGATGAAAATTTGAATTATTGAAATCAATAATAATAGCATAATTTTTGATCTCAAGAATTGTTTCTTTTTTGTACAGTAAAAAATTAAAATAAAGATTCTGTATACAAGGACAGCCATTATTTATTTACAGATATGCGTTTATGAATTTTTTATTTAAAAAAGTAGACTGATATTTTGATATCAAGAATCAGTTTTTGAGATAAAAAAATCGTTTGCAGATTTCAAAATACAAATTAAAAATGTATCAGTCTGAAATAATGCTATCTGAAATAAAATCTTGCTAACAATATATAGAAAATCAATTAGTGAGCTCAAAATTAATATTTTGCTCTCAAATATTTCATTTTTGCTATCATGAATTGAATTTTTGGTCTCAAAAAATCAATTTTAGATACCGGGAGTTTCCGAAAAGAAGCTCCCCCCCCCCCATATAAAAGCCCCGGGGCTCTTATTAGGAAACTGTTTCCCAATAGAAGCCCCGGGGCTTCTATTTAGAGCTAAAATAAAGACCTGAAAAAATCGTTTCCTAATAAAAGCTCCCCTCCTTCCATGCAAGTCTTTTTAGAACTCGTGTTTACTCGCAAAGCAGACACGGCGCACTTAATCCTTTGCCTTGAGGCAGTCCCTAGACATGTTCTGCGTCGTTGCTTAATCCTGTGCTGGCGAACAGACACCCCCTTCCCCACTGCCACCTTTACTCCGGAGTATTACTGGAAATATAACGGGCCGAGTACTGAAACGGGCGGCGTGATGTTGCCCATCCTCCCCTGCAGGTCTTTTTAGAACTCGTGTTTACTCGCAATGAAGACACGGTGCACCCTAATCCTTAGATGTGAGGCAAATCCCCAGACACGTTCTGCGTCGTTGCTTAATCCTGTGCTTCGCACAAGGTACCCCACCCCCACTTTACCAGACTTTTTTAGTTACTATTGTTTTTGTGTGTTTTGTTATATTTTGTAAGAACAGCCGCAGCATGTAGCGCTTTAACAAGAGGTTGATGGTAAATTCTCCAAATTTTCCAATAAAAACTTATCGACAACTCCCTACCCCCCCCCCCCCCCTATCTAAAAAATAGAAGCCCCGGGGCTCTAATTAGGAAACTGTTTCCTGATTGAAGCCAAGGGCCTTCTATTTGGTTTCTAAATGAGCGCCTGAAATTGGTATCCGGACATAACGGCGACGGCCAAAACGGCGACGGCCATAACGGAGAAGACCAAAACGGCGACGGCCAAAACGGCGATGGCCAAAACGGCGACAAGTGCAAGCCCGGACAAAACGACGACGGAGTTTTTTCAGAAGTTTATGGTTTAAAACGCTTATTTAAAAAAAACAAAAAGTAACAACGTTACCAACACAGTTTATTTAACTATCAGAGATAAATAAATTTGAACACAGTGCAGCATTTATCCCAACGTGCCCTTCCTGCCCTCCCTAACCACCTCCTTCCTGTCACCAGTCACTGTCTCAGTAATCTGCTCAAGGAATGATTTACTCACTTACTTTTTCTCAGGTAAAACTGAAAATTATTTTCTCAGGGAAAATAAAATTTAATCTTATCTTTCATTGGTGTGGATTCGTATATAATAACAGCATTTCACATAACCGGTACAGATTAGCTCATTAAGGCGATTAAAACATCGGTCGTTCATTGCTGATAATCCGAAGTCCTTTTAGTGGCATTTTTATTTTGCTTTTATTGATGTGGATTCACGTGCAAAAACGGATTAGGTGGCACAGTCGCTTACTTTTTCTCAGGTAAAACTGAAAATTATTTTCTCAGGGAAAATAAAATTTAATCTTATCTTTCATTGGTGTGGATTCGTATATAATAACAGCATTTCACATAACCGGTACAGATTAGCTCATTAAGGCGATTAAAACATGGGTCGTTCATTGCTGATAATCCGAAGTCCTTTTAGTGGCATTTTTATTTTGCTTTTATTGATGTGGATTCACGTGCAAAAACGGATTAGGTGGCACAGTCTTTCAAAATGTACTTATTTACCCCCCCCCCCCACCCAAGCACACGATGGATTATCGTATAATTGCAATTAGGAATATATGAGAAAATAAGTGTTAAATTATCCATTTTATTTTGCAATTAAAATTTAAATATTGGTTCAAATTATGCTTATCTTCAAGTAGAAATGAATTGATTTGTCTGGCAACATTATTCTTTGTATTTTAATTTTCAACATTAAATTATTTATCTTCGTCGCCGTTTTGTCCAGGGTTGCACTTGTCGCCGTTTTGGCCATCGCCGTTTTGGCCGTCGCCGTTTTGGTCTTCTCCGTTTTGGCCGTCGCCGTTTTGGCCGTCGCCGTTTTGTCCGGTATTCCCTGAAATTGGCCAGTTTCCAAATAGAAGCCCTGGTTTTTTTCGGAAACCCCCGGTATCTTTAAATCATTTTTGATATCAAAAATTATTTTTTGAGATCAAGAATACATTTAGAGATATCAAGAATACAATTACAGATAGCAAAAATGAATTCTTGATATCAAAATATGGATTTATTGAGATCAAAAATTAATTTTTGATATCAAAAAATCAATTTTTGAGATCAAAAATTAATTCTTGATATCAATAATTCACTAATAAATGTGAAAACGGCATTCCATAGAGATCTACATTAATTTATTGCTATCTTTAATCATATTTTTATAGCAAAAATAAGCATTAAATGTTAAAATGGCACTCCATAGTACGCGACATATCTCGTCAAAATAGCCATATAATTGAAATAACCACATTTCACCCACTGTTCAACGGAGTCCGTTTCTTTCTTGCCATTACATATAAGTACTTTAAAGACATTTTCCACGCACCGTATTCAAGGAATTCCGTTTGTTTCTTCCACAAAGAAAGACCATACATTGTGCAACAAGTGGCTATTTCTGTTTTTCTTTAAAACTGAAAAATTGTAAAAATTAAAAAAGGCGATACAGCTATGAAATTGCATAGTTTGTACGCGCCATTTCTGGGGAACCACACCTCCAATTCAAATATCAAGCATTCTGTGACCAAACGGACGACTGACTCACTGATGTCAAGTTCACTCATATACTTGTTATTATTAGTCCCCAGCTGCGACGTCGGGCAAATCTGTATCTCAAATACGGGGCGATATTTAATATAATAGCAATATTTATTATTATTATTATTGTTATTATTTGATAGGAATGTATATTACCGTTTTGATTTTTTAATCCTACCGACTGTCGTCGGTGGGCCAGGCTCATCACTCGAACGGTCCAGGACAATACCCCCCCCCCCAAACAATACTCCCCACCCCGGATGATACCCCTCCCCCCGACAATGTCCCCCAGACAATACCCCCCTAATACCATACCCCCGTGCCACCCCCCCCCCCCCGACACACACACACACACACCTTTTTTTTTTTTAATTTTCATTTTACAGATTTTCGTTAACGAACAACAAACTAATACATTTCTGTGATCTGTAGTTAAAACTTAGCCATTTCGCTATATCTAGTTGAAAGGGGTATAATTGCAGTTCCACAACGCTTACAGTTCATCTCGTGTGATTCATTGATAAAAGCTGTTATACATAAAAAAATCCTGTATGATCTAGTTAAAAGGTTTATAAGTGCAATTTAATGCATACATTCCATCATTGCAATCATCAATTCGCTCCCCAATTTATTGCAATTAATTCTGCTGAATTCAGTTTTGAAGGATGTGACTATGAATTTGTAAGTTTGACTGTGAATGAGACGCAGACTCGATATATCGAAGTAAAGATTAACAATAGTGTTGTAACGTTGAAAAATGGATAAAATGATGGTGGGGAGGGGGGTGGGGTATTGGCTAGGGGGGTGGTCCTAGGGGGGTATGGTCTGGGGGTATTGTCGGGGGTATCATTCGAGGGGTATTGTCCCGGCTGTATGGTCCAAAACCCCACTCGAGGGGTGTCCGTTGTGTGTATATATGTGTGTAAACTGATCCAACATTTCTGACCTGATTTTTGTAAATTTTGCAGGAAAATTCCCCGGGTAATTCTCCACACAGCTTGTTTATTATTATTATATATTTTGAGCGATTTGACCAAATATTATTTTTGTCAAATTTAAGAAAATACACAAAAACATTACTGTACACTTACTACAAATCTCATCCTATTACGTTGAAATTTGACAGGAATATTCCCGTCCAGTTCCTGTATCAAACTTGTATTTTTATGATTTGTCCCAAACTGTTCAAAATATTGGCCAATTTTGGTCAAATTACAGAACAATTACAATGTCCCCATACTTGATACTTATTCACCAGTCGTTTAAACAACGTGGTTGGACTGATAATCACGACATCGCTGGCTCACGTAATTGCTCAAGCCGATTCTTTCACCGTCTCCTTATTTCGGTTTTCTAGGTGACATAGTTTTGACTGCCACAGAAGCAGTGGTTTGCTTTGCGAAGAAAGAGCTTCCGATCTCAAGTCGCGCTGTAGTCATACGCTTTCATTCTCTGACTTCACAGGTTTTACAGGCCACATTTATAGTTCTGCCTATCACAGAAGCATATAAAGTTACTTTTCTTTTTTCTATCCTTCTTTCTTTTCCTCCCTTCTCCCCTGGCCCCAGATAGCTCTTCAGTGGAGTTGCAACTGGCCCGACAAACGGATAGCTTTAAAAGAAACACAAGCAATGCTGTTTGTCCCACAGATCCTGTCCAATTTTTGATAGCAATGTTACCAATCACGCCTTCTACCAAATGAAAATTTTTGTCAACATTGGTAGGTTTCTCCTTTGTAATATCTTTGCTTTTACGGTTTGGTACAATGTCCACGGACATTCTTGTTTGGTTGTCAGTCCGACATCTATACAAGGTCGAATTTCGACGTGTATCCAACATCAATATTCCGGCGTCTATTCAACGTTGCACCAAAGACGTTGATTAGAAATCGGAGAAAGTTGCGTCTCAACACAATCATGGGTCGAACTTTTATTTATTCCCCACAGGGGAATATATGCGATCGACCGCGTGTCGGTCTGTCATGAAGAGCTTGTTAACACGATAACTTAAAATCCCCTGCAAGGTTTATGAAACTTTTATGGGAGCAAACACAGATCGATATTGTAAACGGGCCAGGTTCGTCCAAGGAAAATGGACCAGCTGGACGTGGAAAATTTCAGCTCTCCATTGACTATTGTGTGACCTTGTTAACATGATAAATTAAAAACTCCTGCAAAGATTTTCATGAAACTTAGCATATAGCTTCTATGGCAACAAACCGTATCGGTATTGCAAATGGGCCAGGTTCGTCCAAGGAAAATGGACAAGCTGGACTTAGAAAATTTCAGCTCTTCATTGACTATTGTTAACACGATATCTCAAGAACAACTGCAAGGACTTTAATGAAACTTGGTGTGTATATTTTGTGCGCACTACCAAGGATCGGTATTGTCAATGGGTTAGGTTGGCCCAAGGAAAATAAGCCAAATGCACTTTGAAATTTATCAAATTCTGGAAATTATTCAGCATCGAAATGAGTTTGTTAACAAGATATCTCAAGAACAACAGCATGGATTTTAATGAAACTTGGTATGTATTTTCTATGGGCACTAACAAGGATCGGTATTGTCAATGGGTTAGGTTGGTTCAAAGAAAAAGAGCCATAATGCACTTTGAAATTTATCAAAGTCTGGAAATTTTTCAGCATCGGAATGAGCTTGCTAACACGATATCTCAAGAACAACTGCAAGGACTTTAATGAAACTTGGTGTGTATATTTTGTGCGCACTACCAAGGATCGGTATTGTCAATGGGTTAGGTTGGCCCAAGGAAAATAAGCCAAATGCACTTTGAAATTTATCAAATTCTGGAAATTATTCAGCATCGAAATGAGTTTGTTAACAAGATATCTCAAGAACAACAGCATGGATTTTAATGAAACTTGGTATGTATTTTCTATGGGCACTAACAAGGATCGGTATTGTCAATGGGTTAGGTTGGTTCAAAGAAAAAGAGCCATAATGCACTTTGAAATTTATCAAAGTCTGGAAATTTTTCAGCATCGGAATGAGCTTGCTAACACGATATCTCAAGAACAACTGCAAGGATTTTAATGAAACCTGGTATGTAGCTTCTATGGGAACAAACAGAGATCGGTATTGTAAGTGGGCCAGGTTCGTCCAAGGAAAATGCACCAACTGGACTTGGAAAATTTCATCTCTTGATTGACTTTTGATGGCAGTGTTTAACTGATGGGGGGCCTGTGGGGAATATGTGGGCTATGCACACTGCTCTAGTTATGGTTTATTTCACACAGGTGGGAATTACGCGATCGACCGTGTGTCTGTCGGTCTGTCATCAACAGCTTGTGAATAAGATAACTCAAAAACTGCTGCAAGGATTTTAATGAAACCTCATATGTAGCTTCTATGGGAAGAAACACAGATCGGATTGTAAATCGGCCAGGTTGGTTAAGGAAAATGGACCAGCTGGACTTAGAAAATTTCAGCTCTTCATTGACTATTGTTAACACGATATCTCAAGAGCAACTGCAAGGATTTTAATGAAACTTAATGTGTAGCTTCTGTAGGCACTAACAATGATCGGTATTGTAAATGGGTTAGGTTGGCCCAAGGAAAATCAACTAAATGGACTTTGAAATTTACCAAATCCTGGAAATTATTCAGCATCGAAATGAGTTTGTTAACACGATATCTCACGAACAACTGCAGGGATTTTAATGAAACTTGGTATGTAGCTACTATGGGAACAAACACAGGTCGGTATTGTAAATGGGCCAGGTTCGTCCAAGGAAAATGCACCAACTGGACTTAGAAAATTTCAGCACTTGGTTGACTATTGATGGCCGTGTTTAACTGATTGGGGGGCTGTGGGGAATATGTGGGCTATGCACATGTTTGTCTTGCCTTCACTGATGCTTAACCTGTACCGTTTTTGTTTTGCAGGAAGTAACTACCCAAACGCGAGCACCATGGACAATTATGCATACGACCCAAATTCTTATGTGTATTCTCCCGCTGGAAATATTGAACGCACCTTTTACGGCACTACTGTTGTACGGGTGGCCGAAGACCGGCCATTGCGCCCTCAGATGATGATGCCTTTTATGGACACCCCTCCTGGAGTTGATCATTCTCCATCTAATGCCTTTAAATTTCACACGGTTCGGGCAACTCGATTAGGAACACCAGTAGCCATAACAATCGAGCCGCCTCCCACATATGCTCAAGCGCAAGGAGCACACCAATATGGCCCAGCCGAGACACTGGTGCCAACGCAGATAAACCGTGGAACGTGGAGTCATCTACCTCTCCAAGACCCAGCCGCGTGGCCACGGGATTATCAAGTACAACAGGTGCATTCTGTGCAGCAGTTACTTCCTCCAGCAATGCAGCAGATTTGTATAGCACAACCAACGCAACACATTCAAAGCCCAAACCTGTTTAGACCATCGCCTGGTCGCTTGATATCTTACGAGGGTCAGGGAAAGTCCCCAGTTGAAATGTACGCGCCACGATCTTTCGCAACTGATGACGAATCACAGCCCTCAAGTGAAAAACGAAATATTAGAAAGAAGAGGAAAGATAAAAAGAAACGCGAGAAGGTAATAGTCACCGCCAAAGTAACGAGAGAGAATAAAAAAGCAAAACAAAGTAAGAATAGAAGAAAGCAGAGAGAAGCAGCTTCTTCGTCGTCATCTGGCTCCTCGCTGTCGTCGTCTGAGCTGTCTTCTTCAGAAAGCGAAATGGAGGAAACAGGACAAAAAACGGCAGTGGAGACACCGAAGCAGAAAAAAATGAGAAAGGGTCCAAAAGTCAACCACTACCTGGAATATGCCATTGCTAGCTTATTCTGGAATGTTCTGTTTGGAACTGTTGCTGTTGTTCTCTCTGGTATGTACAGAAAATATTGTCATATACATTATCACAAGGCAACAGAGTGAAAGCCTGATCATTTATTGCATTTGATATTTACAAAATGTAAGGTCATTACAAGTATTGAAAAATTACGCGTCTTGAAAATGGCTGAATTTAAAAATGTGTCTTCTTATTTTTATGATTACCGTACTATTATTTTCCATTTAAAAAAGAAATAGCTTGTCTGACGGGATTTTGCAAACATTGTTTATTTAAATGCTTTGCAATGCGACTCTTTTTTATGGAATGCCGTTTTAACATTTAATGCTTATTTTTGATATCAAAATATAATTAAAGATATCAAGAAATCAATGTAGATCTCAGTAATAATTGAATTTTAGATGGCAAAAATTTGTTTTTGAGATCAAAAAATCAAATTTACAAACTTAAAAAATCTTAAGGGAGACACACATTTGCATATAATTTAACGAATCGTCAATCGATGAAAACTTGAATTATTGAGATCAATAATGACACAATTTTTGATCTCAAGAATTGCTTCTTTTTTGTACATTAAAAAATTTAAAGAAAGATTCTTTATACAAGGACCAGTCGTTATTTATTCACAGATGTGTGTTTCTGAATTTTTTATTTTGAAAAAAATAGACCGATATTTTGATATCAAAAATCAATTTTTGAGATAAAAAAACATTGGCGGATTTCAAAATACAAATTAAAACAGTATCATTCTATAATAGTGATATCTGAAATAAATTCTTGATATCAATAAAGGTAGAATGAATTATTGAGCTCGAAATTGATATTTTGCTCTCAAATATTTCGTTTTTGCTATCAAGAATAGAATTTTTGATCTCAAAAAATTAATTTTAGATATCATTAAATCATTTTTGATATCAATAAATATTTCCTGATATCTCTAAATATTTTTGAGATCAAAAATACATTTAGTGATATCCAAAATACAATTACAGATAGCAAAAATTAATTCTTGATATTAAAATATGAATTTTTTTAAATGTGTGCCTCCTTTAAGATTTCTTAAGTTTGGAAATTTGATTTTTTGATCTCAAAAATAAATTTTTGCCATCTAAAATTCAATTATTGATAGCAAAATATAAATAACTGAGATCAACATTGATATCTTGATATCTTTAATTATATTTTGATATCAAAAATAAGCATTAAATGCTAAAACGGCATTCCATATGAATATGAATTGATTTTTTTATCTCAAAAAATCAATTTTAGATATCATTAATTCATTTTTGAGATCAATAAATATTTCTTGATATCTCTAAATATTTATTGATATCAAAAATTATTTTTGGAGATCAAGAGTACATTTAGACATACCAAAAATACAATTACAGAAAGCAAAAATTAATTCTTGATATCAAAATATGGACTTTTTAAGATCAAAAATTAATTCTTGAGATCAAAAAATCAATTTTTGAGATCAAAAATTAATTCTTGATATTAATAATTCCCTAATAAATGTGACAATGGCATTCAATACATTTTGCCGTTTTTTAGCCAAAGCTTCTAAGGAAGCAGGGGCTATGGCAGTCGTTGAAACTATGTGCGTATGCAAGCTTTTAAGTTGACAAATCATAGGTTTTTAGCCTCCTACGTTTTTAGCCTGAATATCTTGCAATTTTGGTTGATAGTAGCGGATATAAATACCCACCTGGCTATTACTTTTTTGGCGATTAGCAAGGAATTGGTGGAAATATTGGCCAAAAACCAAATATCTTTAAAATTTATCTCCTCCTAGGGTTTTGGTGGAAACGTTCTAAAATTTTGGTTGAAGTTCGGGTTACATAAGTGTCCACGTGGCTATTATTTTTTGGGCGATTCGTCAAATATTAGCCAAAATATTAACCAAAAAAAAACATTTTTTTCGTAAAATCTTCACATTTTCTGGGAAAGTATTCTTACCGTCTGGAAAATTTTAGGTGAGAGTAGCAAGCGTTACTAAATGTGTGGCTATTACTTTTTCTGTGATTGGCCAAAACATGGCAAAATTTTGGTAGAAAAAAAACAAAAACAAAAATTTTTCAATAAAATCGCAGCTAACTGCTGGAAAATAATCTTACTGTCTTGGATTTTAGATGAAGGAGGTGTTACTACCTACCTCGTCGTTATCTGTTTTGGTGATTCGCCAAAAATCTTAAATAACTCCAGAAAAATAGTTTTAATGTCTTGAAATTTGAATTGAGAGTAATAAGCGTTACTACATATCTGGCTGTTACTTTTTTGGTGATTGGCCAAAAATTGGCGAAAATTGTGGCGTAAACCATACAATTTTCAGTAAAACCTTAAATAACTGCTGGGAAATACTCTTAGTTACTTAAAAATGAAGTAAATGTAGCAGGCATTATTATCTACCATGCTGTTACTTTTTTGTGATTGGCCATAAACGAAAAACCAACAAAATTCTGTAAAATCTTAAATAACTCAAGAAAAATTGTATTACTGTGTTGAAATGATTTTAAGTAAAGATAACAAGCGTTGGTCTCTACCTGGCTATTGCTTTTTTGGTAATGGCCAAAAATTGGCGATAAGTTCGGCGAAAAACTTCCCTAAAATCCGTAAAATGTTAATGAACTCCAGAAAAATAGTATTACTGTCGTGAAATTGTGGTACTAGCAAGAGTTACTACCCACCTGTTTGTTATTTTTTTGGTGATTGCCTTGTAATTTTGAGAAAGAGTAGCCCGTATTATTAACCAAGTAGTCGTTGTTTTTTTTTTTTGACAATTACGCAAAAATTGGACGAAATGTTGGCCAAAAATCAATTTTCTGTGAAACGTATCTCCTAGGATTTTCATGGAAACATTCTACAAGTTTAGTGCAAGGTAGGATGCATCGGTGTCTGCCTATCTGATACTTGTTTTTGCAATTCGCCAACAATTGCCGAAATATTTGCGAAAAACTTAGTTTTTTGTTAAATCTTAACTAACTGTCGGAAAGTAGTCTTTCTGTCTTGATGTTTGAAGTGAAGGTAGTAAGCATTACTACCTACTTAGGTACTACTTTTCTTAGTGATTGGCCAAAAATTGGTGGAACTTTTGGCGAGCACTCAACAAATTTCAGCACAATCTTTAAAAACTCCAGGAAATAGCATTATTAAGGTAGCAAACATTACTTTATACTAAAATTGGCGGAAATTTGTAGAAAAACCAACAATTTTCAGTGAAATCTTGACGGTCTGAAGGAAAATAGTCTTAAAGTCAAGGAAAGGTAATAAGGCCTACCTGGCTGTTACAATATTTGGTGTTTGATCAAAAATTGGTAAACATTTTGGCAGAAAAAAAAACAAAAAAATCAGTAAAATCTTAACGAAATCCAAGAAAATAGCCTCATTGCCTTGTTATTTTTAGTAACAGCACCACACATTACTACCTAAGTGGCTATTTCTATTTTGGGCAATTGACAAGAAAATGGCGGAAAAATTGGCCAAAAACCAATATTCTGTTAAACGTATCTCCTAGGGTTTTCATGGAAATATTCTATAATTTCATAGGGAAGTACGTTGCACGGGTGTCCCCCTATCTGTTACTTGTTTTTGCGACTTGTCAAAAATTAGCGGATACGTTTAAAAAAACCTGATTCTTTTTTGCTAAATCCTAATTAACTATACCAAAATAGTCTTACTGTTTTGAAGTTTTAGTGAAGGTAGCACCCCTCACTACCTATTTGATTATTACTCTTTTTAGTGATTGGTTAAAAATTGGCGGAAATATTGGAGAAAAACTAAATCAAATTCGGTAAAATTTTGACGAAGTCAGGAAAAATAGTCTTATTGTCTCGAAAAGAAAGGTAACAAGCAATATCACCTTACTGGCTGTAACTTTTTTCAGTGATTGGCCAAAAAATCACGAAAATTTTGACATAAGAAATTGGCGGAAATTTTGCCAGAAAAAAAAAACAAATAATTTCCAGTAAAATCTTAACGATCTCCAAGAAATAGTCTTAAAGTCTTGATATTTTAAGAAAAGGTGAGAAGCCATAACATCTACCTAGCTGGTACAATATTTGGTGATTGGCCAAAAATAATTTCAGTAAAATCTTGACGAACTCCATAAAATAATGGCTGTTTTAAGGAAAGGTTACAGGCTTATACCTTCCCGTTGCTGCAAATTTTGGGGATTGGTTAAAAATTGGCGAAAATTTTGGCGAAGAACTAAAACAAATTCAGTAAAATTTTGACGAAGTCGAGGAAAATAGTCTTCATGTCTTAATAGTAAAAATTGGCAGAACTATTGGACCAAAAGCCAATATTCTGTACAACGTATCTCCTAGGCTTTTCTTGGAAACATTCTGTAATTTTGTAAGGAGGTATGGCGCATCGATGTTCACCTATCTGTTACTCATTTTGGTAATTCGTCAAAAATTAGCAGAAATATTGAAGAAAAAATGATTTATTTTTGCTAAATATTAACTAACTGTACCAAAATAGTCTTACTGTTTTGAAGTTTAGTGAAGGTAGCACCCGTCACTACCTACCTATACCTTTCAGTGATTGGTTAAAGAGTGGCGGTAATATTGGCGAAAAACCAAAAATAATTTTAGTAAAATCTTGACGAACTCCATAAAATTACTCTGTCTTTGAATTCTCAAGAAAGGTAGCAGGCTTTATACCTACCGGTTGTTGCCATTTTTGGGATTGGTTAAAAATTGGCGAAAATCTTAACAAACTCCAGGAAAATAAGATCATTGCATTGTAATTTTTAATAACAGTAGCAGACACTTTTTAGCTGACTGTTTTAATATGTTACGATTGGCAAAAAATTGGCGAAAATTTTGGCGAAGAATTAAAAAACTAAAATCGTAACTCCGTAAAAAGTAGTCTTACTGTCTTGAAATTTGAAAGGAAAATAGCAGGCAATATCACCTTACTGGCTTTACTTTTTTGGGAGATTGGCCAAAGAAATCGGCGAAAATAAGATTATTGCAATGTGATTTACGAACTGTTGGTCGAAATGATGGCAACAACACATTTTTCGTAAAATGTCAATCAACTTCATAAAAATAGCCTAATTGTCTTGAAACTTTACGTATAGGTAGGATTGTTAATTGGGTACCTATCCATTATTTTTTTGGTGCTTGGCCAAAAACTGGCAAATATATTGGCAAAAAAAGAAAAAAGTTCAGTAAAATCTTAACTCACACCACAGAAATGTCACCTTCTTCAAATTTTGAATTATGGAAGCGAAAATTACTACCTGTCTGGCTATAACTTTTTTGTTGACTCGCCAAAACCATTACTGAAAAGGCCAATGGCTCGGGAACAGGCCCAACCCCCCCCCCCGACCGATATCCCCTGGTCCTAACCCCCCCCGTCAAAACACCCCGACTAAAACCCCCAGCGGCCTAACCCCCCCCCCCATCTCCGACCCAAAACCCCCCGGTTCTCAGGTCTATTTTATATTTTGTAATTGCGATACATCCACGTTGTTAATCACACTTCAAATGCCCATTGAAGAGACCACACGGCGTTTAAAATTGCAATTTCCGAACCACTGAAGGAATTGATCATCACTATAAAAGAAACTTCATACATCCATTGATGATAGCACTCACTTTTTGAAATTGCAATTGCTCTTACGATTGATGAGTGTGTACACATTAAAAATTGCAGTTCATATGCCGGTTGCGAGATCAGTCGAGTTTACAAATTGCAATTTCTCTTGCGGTAGATGTGACTTATATCCATTGTGATTCACTTGAATGGGTAATTTAGTGACCCAGATTGCTGTGAAAAATCATGCTACCATCATGGAATACATCACATCTGCTAAAGGGAATCCAAAGATATTGTACCAAGGGCATTTGTACGTAAAGCAAAAAAATCTAGCAAATGGCTGTGTTTCGTACGAGTGCGAAAAGAGGCGCCAGAACAAATTATCATTACACATTTTCTTTGAGAACGGGGGGCTGGGGGGGTTGGGTCGGGGGGTTTAGGCCGCCGGGGGGTTTTAGTCGGGGGGGTTGACGGGGAGGTTAGGGCCGGGGGTTTCGGTCAGGGGGGTTTGGGCCTAGACTCTATGGCTCTAGGTATTTCTCTTGAAATTCTGAATAAAGGTGGCAGACTTTGGTAACCACCCGGCTATTACATTTCTTTTCGGGTGTCCACTTACATTTCGAGTAAAATTGGTGGAAACAGTAGCCAAAAACAATTTTCATGAGAACGCATGGACAATCTGGTTGTGTCTTTTCCCTGAAAATAATGCTATGTTGTCTCTCTCATCGGGGACAATGCAGCTCATTATCGCAGTCAATTAAATCCAGGCCAGTCACCAACTGTTCTGTGCATCGGCAAAGCCTTTTTTGGAACAGTATATAATGTTGAGTTGTATGCGCAAAAACACTGATTTTGACAAGCGCTTCCGTGACAGAAATGCCTTTAAGCACATGCATGTGCGTTGACAATGCTGAAAATATACTTTAGGTAGTAAAGCTTAAGAAATAATACTCCGTAGTTCAAACCTGAGATGGATTTGAGTTCAAAGTGACAGAAAAATTTCACTTTAGAAGCGGACTTTCACTTTCGCACCGATCACGTGGGTTATGCGCTGGGGATCGTTTTTCTCTGAGGCTGTAATTGGTTTTTACTCATTTCTCCAGAAAAACAAAAAACGAAAGACTGATTATATCGGTGATTATAGGGTTGAGTTGATTTATGGACTGCTCTAGCGTTTTGGATGCTGAAGCGGATATCAGGTGAATTACGTCATCCTTTATTACAGTTGTAAACGACTTGATATGGTCAGAGGAACTTACTATCATATGCAAATGCTCGCTCCAATTCTTCCTAAAATTTGTTTTAATCTTAGACATATTATCCTTGAAAATATCCTTGAAAATAAATTATTGCTGTTTTAGACAGCACGAAAGCTTGTGCTGTGGTTTACGACTATGACTGTGACTATGATTCTCGAAGACAATTACTCCACATTATTGCTATCAAGAAGCTTTTTAAAGCTTGAAAGTAAACTTTTCAAACGTATTTGTTTTTAATCGGTGTGGAAAGTGGGGGCTTAAAGTACTTAAAGTATCTCTTTTTTTCCTTTTTTTGTTAGTTTTTTTTCATTTTTTCAGCCGATATTTTTGCGTTGGTTTCCAGACATCTGCTCCGAAACGGCTTAAGCTAGTCGAATGAAATTTGTCAAACTTATAGTCCACTCTGTGAACTGGTGCCAAATAATTTTTTATTGTCCTATGACTTCATCGACGTCTTGTGGCGTCACGGATATTTCAAAGTTGAATATCTCGAAAACGGCTAGTCCTAGAGATTTCGCACAAAATACGTCATGAGACTACTTTTTGACAAAGGCCATCGTGGTAATGTTATTTTTAACGCATTTTCCGTTTCGTTTTTCTGGTCTGTTTTAGAGCGGGATTTTGATACACACACACTATGCAGACATCTTAGTTTTAACGAATTGACGGTTAAAAATAACTTTTAACCACCCAGTGCCTTGTAAAACGAACAACCCTTATCCCCCAGAAACATACAAAAATGTCCGTCCTGAATACTTAGTCTCCACGGTCATCCTTAGCAGACCATTACTGTCTGTGAGTGTATGCATAAACATAGGGCATACTCGCTTGTGATTGGACGATACTGGAAGGCTAACTGTCAGCTACTGCTATCTGCGATGCTACTTTTACTGAAACCGCTGAAATGTACTTGCGTGGCTTTTTACAAGGAGCTGGCAGTGCCCCATTCATTACAAAGAGAACAAGTTGCTGATTTTTTTATTATGCCTCGCTTGACAAATGTCAGCGGGGCAAATAGTGATTGAATTGTGCGTCCGTCTGTCCGTCTGTCCGCCTGTCTGTCTGTGTGGGCGTTACGCTTTAGGTACCAAGTTTTGTGGATCGCACTGTAGCGTAGCTATTTGGCCGACAACTTTTTTCTTTGTGGGATATTGTTCCTAATAGATTGAAGTTTCGCAGGCCGTCGTCCTTTTGTCCGACGAGTCGTTTATTTGGTCGGCAATTGGGGTTTGAACTTAATTTACTGTAGTTAGATGTTTTATGTACTATGTTTTATGTTTTGTGGATCGCATATCACTCTACATATTTGTTTGGTGATTTATTTGTTTACAGATTATTGTTTCTAATATATTGAAATTGTGCGGGACGTCGTCCGTTTGTCCGACGAGGCATTTATTCGGTCGAAATTGGTCTTTGAACTTAGGCAATTTTAATGCAGTTAGGTGCTCGGTACCACGCCTTCTGGATCGCACTGTAGCGTAGCTATTTGGCCGACAACTTTTTTCTTTGTGGGATATTGTTCTTAATAGATTGAAGTTGTGCAGGACGCCGTTCTTTTGTCCGACGAGGCGTTTATTCTGTCGGCAATTGGGGTTAGAACTTAATTTACTGTAGTTAGATGTTTTATGTACTACGTTTTGTGAATCGCATATCACTCTACATATTTGTTTGGTGATTTATTTGTTTATTGATTATTGTTTCTAATATATTGAAATTGTGCGGGACGTCGTCCGTTTGTCCGACGAGGCATTTATTCGGTCGAAATTGGTCTTTGAACTTAGGCAATTTTACTGCAGTTAGGTGCTCGGTACCACGCCTTCTGGATCGCACTGTAGCGTAGCTATTTGGCCGACAAATTTTCTTTATGGGATATTGTTCTTAATAGATTGAAGTTTTGCAGGCCGTCGTCCTTTTGTCCGACGAGTCGTTTATTCGGTAGGCAATTGGGGTTTGAACTTAATTTACTGTAGTTAGATGTTTTATGTACTACGTTTTGTGGATCGCATATCACTCTACATATTTGTTTGGTGATTTATTTGTTTATTGATTATTGTTTCTAATATATTGAAATTGTGCGGGACGTCGTCCGTTTGTCCGACGAGGCATTTATTCGGTCGAAATTGGTCTTTGAACTTAGGCAATTTTACTGCAGTTAGGTGCTCGGTACCACGCCTTCTGGACTGCACTGTAGCGTAGCTATTTGGCCGACAACTTTTTTCTTTGTTGGATATTGTTCCTAATATTTTGAAGTTGTGCAGGACGCCGTTCTTTTGTCCGACGAGGCGTTTATTCTGTCGGAATTGGCCTTTGAACTGAGGCAATTTTACTGCAGTTACGCGATCGTGCTTATTCATTCTTTCTTCAAGAAGAATCAAATCCCTCAAACCAAGATTATGTTACTGACTATCCGCCAGGCGGGGCGTTTGTGCTCCGATCGGACACACCTCTAGTTTTTTAAGGTTTTGTTGCAAACTCATTCACTTGATATATACGATTACAAGTTGCTGTTATTAGTCCTTTGAAAAGGAGTGTTTCACATAGTTTTATATAGGATAAAGAATAACTACTCTCCCAAAGTAAGTGTAATTTATGTGCTTGATAAGACCAACCAGAAAAAATCACACCAGACCCGGGACCTCCACCTCCTTTAGGGCATTATTTTAGGTACAAATTTCGGTGACCTTGACCTCAAGTTCACTTTTGAGTCAAGAGCCTGAAGTTCCAGTTTATCTCAAAAGCTATAAGAGCAATTTTGACCTCATTTTCAACCTCCATCCCCTCTAAGGCATTACGTAAGGTATACCTTTTGGTGACATTGACCTTAGGGTCACTGACCAGTCTCGGTGGCCTAGTGGTTAGAGTGTCCGCCTCGAGACTGGAAGATCGTGGGTTCAAACCCCGGTCGGGTCATACCTAAGACTTTAAAATTGGGACTCCTCCTTGCTACCCTGTGAGGCACTCCACATGTAAGGGTTAGAAGGAGGGCTGGAATGCCCCATTTCAGTATAATGTGGCAGGGGGATCCCGATATGACCATGGCAGTTGAAAGGGATCTAAAGAACAATACAACAACAACAACAACAACAACACTGCCGAGTCAAAAACCGAATGTTGCCCTTCATCTCGAAAACGGTAAGAGATGAAGCAATGTTGACCTCATTTTCGACCTCCACACACTCTTTGACGTTCGTAAGGTGTAACTTTCAGTGATCTTGATCTCAAGGTCACGTTTGAGGTAAAAATCAGAAGTTTAAAGTATTTTCAAGCGTTTATTTCGTCACTCGGTGGCGAAATCGGTCTAGTTGCATTTTTCCTTCAGCTCACCAAAGCTCAGTTACACAGATGCTGGATGCAGCGCCATTTCTCAACATCTTCCTACATTCATCTTTACGAAAAATCTCCGAGCCTTCTGCTCAGAGATCATTAAATTGGGATGATTTTTTTTCTGTATGTTTATTACTTTTTAACGGAGAAAAAATAAACGGAGGGTGATAAAAATTGCCTGAAAACAAAGAGAACCGGCTCAGTTACGAAGAAAAAGCAAGTTAAAAGGGAACCAGGAGGCATTAAAATCCCTGATTGGCTTCTTGATAATCCTTCTCCCAAAACTTCGTAATTACCAACAACAATGAAAATGATAAAACATGAAAATATGTGTAAAATAACATTTTTGCCGTTTCTTTGCGTTGCATCTTCTAGCGCCATCTTCAAGAGACTTCAGCTTCAATGGAAACTTCAAGAACAAATGATTTCTTAACACTTAGAAACTTCAAACTTCGGTGGTTTCCTTTCTGAGAAACAAAAAGCAACCACGAAACCTGTTTCTTTCTTGCTAAAAAACCATGTGTGCAAGAAATTTTTCAGTCTTAAGGCCATAGTTCTTCTAAAATATAGATTTTTGCACGCGGCAGTTTTGCACACCATTGGCCATAGACCAAAAATCTGCAATACTGCAATACAAATGCGAAAAATAAGAAACTTCTTGTGATGGTTTAAAGAAAAGGTATAAGCTTACAGACCTTTTGTTAGAAAATTCAGCCTGATTTTAATTATTCAGCAAACCCAAAATAAAGGCAGTGAATGGCGTCACAGCTAGTGATTTAAAACACACAAATATAGATAAGAAAGTATTATGTGATATGTCTTACCATCAACGTCGATACCCCTATAGACTAGTGTGTCCCGCCAACTCTGGATTCATGATGAAAACTTGAATTTTTCATTTCAGCTTTTATTTCAGCCACAGCATAGCTCAAGAATGATAAGGCTGAACTGTATAATTGAAACACAAAACTACCATACCTAAATGTATCTTAAGAGGATTTCGATTTTGTTGATTGAATTTTTGATCCATGATCGTACTTTTATTTTTCCAAATGAAAAAGGTCTGGGCCACACCTCTCACATCGTTTGATTTGTAAAGTTCCTGTTTGATGCATGTAACAACTACTATGCCTGGAAATTACGACTGCGTGCATCCTAATTTCTAGTTTCAAATTTTGTCCAAAGAATATCTGCGAAACTGTTTGCTGATGCTAAAAAAATTAAGATGAGAAAGCAATTTTGTTATAGACTAATCTTTATTATTTTTTATTTTACAGTGAGTTCCATGAACAGCAAAAAGATGAGAAAGTTCAAGCAATCCCGATGGGAGGGTGTTTTTGCCGCAGTGACCGCTACTTTAGGATTAGTTGTGTCCGTTGTCATTGTTATTGTTGTCCTGCTTTACCTCTATACCAGTACGATTTGCGATAACTGTGATGACTAAACATACCACAGACCATGAAGCACTAAGAGATTCAGACAGTCCATTCAGGCGCCACTTGGTAGATGAACCACAAGCTGAGAAATCCAGGCACAACTGGTACTTAACAACAAGAAGATCTAATGAAATGTCTAATTTGAACATTCTAAAAAAGTTGCACGAAAAGTATTAATTGAAAATAAGCTAGCAATAATAGAATCTGAAAAATGTTGTAAAATTTAAAAAGTGTAATGTAAAATTAAACCTTAACATTGTTAGTAGACATTCTATGTTTTCTGTTACTTGGTGCTAAACACCAAATAAAGAAACAGTTAAACTTTGGCGGGACTCCTGTGTTATAAATGCCTTTAGTGATTAAAGCCTTTGCTAAAGAATTCAAATTAATTTTAATCTGTTTTGTTTGTTCATCAGGAATTGTTTCACTAAATGCTTGAAATTTGATTGAAATCAATTCGTCTTCCTTTGGCTGTGGTGAAATTTGCATTACATTTCTTCGAATAAAGCAGTATTAATTTTATCTTAGCTCCGCCACCAAAGGCGATGTAAAACAGTTGGATATAAACGCTATAAGCCGATGTCATACCTAAACAGTTAGTGATCTTTGATTTAGTCAAGGTATTTTGTCAAATAGAACTGGATTGTGTACGGATCCACGATACTTTAAAAGGAATGGGCCCAAGGTATCTGTTTTCTAACGGTTTCTAAGATATAATTTGTAAAACTATTTCGTCAAAAACTTTTAAAGGAATTTTTTGTGTAATTTCTGGAATACGATTTTGCATGGGGCTTGAATTATATGAAGTGAAAATGTAAATTTTGTAGATGTACAAAGTTGTATTATTTTTGCAATTTACTAACAAGAATGTCCGCGAACACTGTGATCTAGCTGATACAATACAACTATACCTGGAAAATGGATTTATAACACCATGTTTGGAGATCCACGGAGTTTGATTCTAACTGTTGTATTTTATCAAACATCGAGTGATGTCAACTGGCCAGCAAAACCGTGCTTTCGGACCGAACTTGGCTCCCCATTATTAAGCCAAATACTTTTCGATAAATTACGTCTTCTAAAATGGAAGTGAATTGATTTTGATCGACTTTTGAAACAACCCATTTAAACACTAACGCAGATATTTTATATGAAAGCAGTAATACAGAATCTTAGACAACGATAGAAGTAGGAAGAAAAACTATCTTGCTTTCTCATCCCTGTTATATAGCAACTGATCCGGCCGGCAGTTTTGTTTTATTTGTTCTTTCACTTTCACCTGACCGCTTTTCCTATCACCTGTTTGCTTTCGGAAAGAACTTAGGTCCTCATTATTAAGCCAAATAATTTTCGATAAATTACGTTTTTTGAAATCTAAGTGAATTGATTTGACCGACTTTTGAAACAACCAAGAAAAACACTAACGCAGATATTTTATATGAAAGCAGTCATAAAGAATCTTAGACAACGATAGAAGCAGGAAGAAAAACAATCTGATTTCTCATCCCTGTTACATAGAAATTGATCCGGCCGGCAGTTTTGTTTTAGTTGTTCTTTCACTTTCACTTTACCGCTTATCCTATCACCTATGGGCTTATTCATCTACTTCGATTCTTTTGAAATTTTTTGAGGAATTTTCGTTTGATTTAGCAACAATTGGCCAAAATATTATCCAAAACGGTCAAATTTTGTAAACGCAAAAGTGCTACTCTTACTTCAAGTCGGTAATAAGATTCAGAAATATTTCCCACAAAATTGGCCACAATATTAACCTAAAACCACTTTGACCGCTTTGAAATTTCATAGGAATACTGTTTAGTGATATGACCAAATTTCACACAAAAAGCATAAAATGTTACTCCTCATTATTTTAGTCCCACATCATTGCGGTTGTCACGTCCGTGCCTACAATGGTTATGTTATGTGGTAGATTTTCGGTATACCCGAACTTATGTGGTTGTTTTGTTCCTTGTATGATGATTTTTATGAGGTAGCCACATAAGCGCCCATTCAGTACAAAACAACCACATAAGGGAGTACGTTAAAGTCCGTTGATCAACTGTCCTATAACACCATCTATTGGTAAATAGTGCAACTATAAAGCTAATTTCTAAAGCAAATAAGAAGAGCAGCATTTGTTTAAAATTATGCAAACCAGTTGTGAAAGATAAGTTATCAATATCTTTATACAGTGAAGTACCACATATAGAATTCCGTTGATTTACAAATCACGCACACAAAGCACATTATTGACATTGAAATGACACCTACTGGGAACCACACAAGGGCACGGGCAAATATAAACCACCACCTTGGTATTTTTCTTTTCTCAAATAATCTTGTTCGTGGCCCACCACTTTAACTCATTTCAGGCATATCAAATGCTACTACATAATGCAACCACCACGTCTGTCGATGGAACTGTTCGTTTCTCTGCACCCTTCTAACAGTCGTATGTTTGCGCTGGGCGACGTGCCCCGGTTATTTTTGGTTACTTTTCGGAAAAATTTGCAAAAATATGATCACAGATAGGGACTTTGGTATTTATACGCACCGTATCTCATAACACGCATTGTATTCTGTTCCTTTATTTTCGCAAAGAAGGATCATACAATGGAAAAAATATGGGATATGAGACTATTTTTCGTTTTTCGTAGTTAAAAATTGTCATTACAGCAACAAAGTTAGATATTATATATTTTGTGAACTACGCCTTCAAGTGAAATAACCAGTGTGTGTAGCGATGAAAGATTGAGTTTTAGTGCGTCATTTTATTTCATCGTCTTCCAATGTCAGACAGGCTAGATTAAAAACATTTCTACACAAATTGCCCAATGACATGCTATCATAGAATTTAACACAGGCATGCCATCCCAGACACTTGCATTCCGTCACAAATTACTGACAAAAGCATTATAGAATCAAGCAGGGCATGTCATCGCAAATTAATGTGAAAAAGAACAAAGAATAACTCTTTAACATTGCATTTTTTGACAAAAACATTTACAAGCTTCTCAGCAACATTTTAACTCCATAAATTCTACACAACGAAAATAATGTCTCACTGATTGTGTCGGATTAAACATCAAACACTGAATTCACTTTTAGTTTTAGTTTTACACCCTTGCTGACAGGCGTAAAAATGACCATTTGCCTCGTGCGAGACATTATAAATTCGTGCAAAACGCCACTTGCAAACATCGCCTAATCGATAAGCTGCAATTGGATTAGGCCAATGAAAACATGGAATGCCACGTGCAAAAATTACCCGGCCGGTAAACTACCCCAGATGGATTACGCCAATGAAAATGTAGAACACCTCGTGCAAAAAATCATCAGGTCAAACAGACTGCCGACCATACTTGCAGACATACCCTGATAACTCCAGAGCGAAATAATACGCTATTTGAGAATATGCAGCCAAACTTTGAGAAAATACATTGAAGAATCAGCAGAAATCAACCTACTGATCACTCTCAACCTCGAGTTATTTAAATATACAACCAACACATATGAGAAAATAGCAAATTTTTCGAGCATTTCATCCCATACAATTCAGTATACCCGACTACCGAGTTATTTGAATATACATTTGACAAATGATAAAAAAAGCAACTCTACGGGCAATCAACCCCACGCTACTCATTCTAAACTAACAGATTAAATTAGTAACTGACAGTTCGAATGTCTGAATTTAAGCTCTTCTCGGAGGGAACAGAACCTAAGATCTCGTCTGAATTAGACAGGAATTTGTGTAAAGTCAGTTTCGCCAGCTCACACATGCTTCCAGTACGATTAATCAAGTCTATGGCCGGATCGGATTTTGCGAAACTTTTGAGAACATTGTCGACATAAAAGTTCTTCCGAAGGAAATCATCAGCATGAGAACCGTAAATATGTTCAATATGTTCTTTGGCGGCGACCTGTCGAAGACCAAAGCTGCTACACGACGGAGATGAATGCAAACCAAAAGTATGGACATTCATTGCATGCACACATGGCTCCCTGGAAGTATCACCATCCTTCTACCAAGGAAAGCACATATGATATTGATGTTTTTGGATACCCGAAACTGACCGTACATTTTGGTTATATTGCATCCAAAGGCGACAAATCTTTGCGAAATCGCAGCAACGCACCAAGTATAGAGTCACCAAATTGGGACGTTGAAGCAAACATCCATTCAATGAAATGCCTTTAAATTTGGCGCTACAATCGAAAACCACACACAATTTCTTATGCCTCTTTACAACCCCATTATGCGGCAAGAGCTAAAGCACTTTATCGAAATCAGAATAATGGATCTGTATTTATTCTTGTAGTCAAAGTGACGATCAATCTTCACTTTAAGATGCTGGAGACGCTTTTCGGCAACAGAACTGTTACTTGGCAAATCAGATACGTTATCGTGAAAGGAAAGAGGCATGACCTAATCATTGTCCAAATCCATTTTAATGTTAAGACTCCATAAGCTCCAAAAACTAATAATCATCTGGTAAAAGACAAAAGCCCTGAGATAAATCATTCAAGGCAGATTCCAAAATTTTCAACACATAACGAAGAGACAATATCTCTTTGGACGACGTCCGAAAAGCAACTTGGCTAGCCCGAGAATCAATGATTTCACATGCAATATCCCGGTGACTAAATCCTTGGGTATTGGAAGAGTTACAGTCCATCATTCCTAGTATGCCCGAGCCAAGATCAGAACGCTGCGCAAAGGGACCGCTGTGACCTGCAATAACCTCTCTAGGAATCAAAGTTTTCATACTGTCGTATCCTAAGAGACCAATCTCGATGGAGTCCGACACTGGCATAAGCTTAGACCTGTCTTTTAGATGCCGCCATTTTTCTGTTATAAGTGGTGTAGAAATGTGGGAACCATTTGCTGTCATGATAGGCCTACAGTACATCACCTGTAAGAATACTTTCTTTTATGGATCAAACCTCTGACTACCAAACCACCGACACGCTTGCATTGGATTCGTGTATCCTCAGCAAACGTTAAAAGTACAACATAGCTTTGACAAAGTTGTGAAGCAAACCCAAATACTGCACACTACTTCAAAAGAGAGTCGAAGACAATTTACCTCGTCATGTGTTCTTTGAATTAATCACATTTGTTACTGCAGTAATAAACACTGTCAACGAAAAAGCGGATTACTAAGTCCAGTATAGCGGCACTGTTGCTTAGCGTCATATAGGCGCTTTGTGGTGCCATGTGCCAGGTGGGTTAGGCGTTGGATGGGGGCGTGTTTGATGGGGCTAGTGCTGTCAGTATTTCCCCTTTCTCATTTTTATTCTTTCAACAATTATGAGCAATTTTTGTTGGAATCCTGCATTGAATCTATTCGAAAATAGAAAAATCATTGGCGTTTAATAAGCGATTCGAGAGTTTGTAGTAGTATATAAGTGAGCATAGTAAAACAATATATAATGGGCATAGTAAAACAATGACATTAAAATGACGTCATGACTGTTTATGACGCCCATGGGCATACTAAAACAGTGACGTTATAATGACGTTATAATGACGTTACATGGATGGCGGGCAGACGGACAGACGGCTCAACGCGGGCAGACGCGGGGCGACGCGGGCAGACGCGAGCAGACGGACAGCCGGACAAATGGACAGCCGGACAAAATGGGCAGCCGGGCAAACGGCCAAACGGACAAACGGGCAGTCATTTTTTCTCTTTCAGTCTCTCTCTCTCTCCCTCTCCACACACACACACACATATATATATATATATACCAACACCCACGGCAGAGTTAGCGTTTCATTTCACAAGCCTAAGTGTTTTAACCCAGACGGCAACTTTCTCTCTCTCTCTCTCTCTCTCTCTCTCTCTCTCTTCTCTCTCTCTCTCTCTCTCCCTCTCTCTCTCTCTCTCTCTCTCTCTCTCTCCTTCTCTCAACACGCATATACCAACACCTACGGCAGAGTTAGCGTTTCATTTCATAAGCCTTCTAGGTATTTTAACCCAGACGGCAACTTTTTTTCTCTTTCAGTCTCTCTCTCTCTCTCTCTCTCTCTCTCTCTCTCTCTCTCTGTCTCTCTCTCTGTCTCTCTCTCTCTCTCTCTCTCTCTCTCTCTCTCTCTCTCGCTCTCGCTCTCCACACGCATATACCAACACCCACGGCAGAGTAAGCGTTTCATTTCATAAGCCTTCTAGGTATTTTAACCCAGATGGCAACTTTTTTCTCAGGAATGACAGACAGACTTACGGACAGACTTACGGACAGACGGACAGACTTTTTTAAACGTTTCCCACACTCTCATACATACACAGGCATACCAACACCATGACACGATTAGCGTTTCATTTCGTATGAGTGAGTGGTCCTAAAAAGGACCGGGGAATCTTAGTTTGATGCTCTTCCTCTGCTCACTGTATGTTGCTGCTGCAGCGACACTTCCTCCTATGCGCTGCAATCGCCCCCGCCGTTAACTTAAACTGCCTGCCCAGAACGCTGCAGAAGTATGGCTCAGGTTTTTTTTGCGTTCTCACAGGATGCCTATGGCAAACTCCTCGTGACTCCCTGCGGAATCAGGTACCTGCAGAAGTCACAGAAAATAGAATATTCGTGAACTGAGTCGAGGAGTTGCGCGACGTCTTGCAGAGACCTCTTTACTGGGGTCTACCAGGTTTAAGTCAACGGACGGTTTCGGTAAACGCGAGCCGGAAGTGTGCTGCAACTCGCTGATGGCTGCCACTGCTGCTGCGGTCTCATCATCTGAAATTGTGACCGGCTGCGGACTGCTGACAAGCATGTCGAAAGCTATCGGCAATTCTGACAAGCTGGAACCGGTCGCATCAGGCAGCTTAGTGACAGTTGCTTTCATAGGTGTAGGCTTAGGCGCAGGTGTAGTTCTAGGCTTGACCGCTGGCTTCGTGACCATGGCAGGAGGCGGTTGCGGCTCATTCATAGCAGGAGAACGATGTCTTACACGCTTGTCCGACTCTACGTCCGCCCTGCCAAATCTGTGGTATTCTTCTTCACCATTTATGCGAGCCTTCCACATTTCTAGTTTGAACAGTTCATAATCTATGTAGATTTCCTCGATTAAATCGCAATCCTTCTCAGAGAGCAGATATTTTTGCTTCCTTTCGAGTGTAAGAAACTGATCACGGAATTTCATGGCTGCAGAGGAAGTTTTGGCAAGCGTGATGTGAGCCAGCCATATATATACAGACAGGCGGCAAAAATCAATAGATGAAAGAGCACACAGCGTGAGAATCAATTAAGGCAAGAGGCAAAGTGTGGGACTTTCCCACAAGGAGAGAGAGAGGCAGCTAGTAGCTAGAAGACAGTAAGTCGCCCCTCCCCCTCCCCCCTCCCCCCCCCCCCAGGAGAGCAAAATTTCACCAAATGTAACCAAATTAACCATGGCATACATGTTATCATTCAGTGAGTAGGGTGGGTTGACCCTCGACCGATCTCCCCCGCCAGGGGCGAATCTGCGATTTTTACATATTTATACGTTTCAAACAATTCTGAACATTTTTGGTTTTTTAACCGACCGTCTCTGATATCAACTTCAGCTAGCAACATGGAAATTGATAGCTTGTTCAACAACGAAACAACGGCTTTTACAGATGCATTTTTAACTGCGGAGGAGACTGCTGCGTTCCTAAATACACTGGCAGAAGCTGACTGAGCCTTGGAGGAAGCATTAGGGGCTCCGTCAAAAGTGTCTGCAGTACAGCAAAGAGAGCCTGAGGAAGCGTTATGTGCTTCGTCAGACGTGTCTACAGTGCAGCAAGAAATGCCAGATCCTGAGGGATCTGACTACCCGTTCTGGGTTGCAAATGCGCTTGTAAATGGTAGCGCCAAACCACTCAGAGCACAAAGTTAAAGGCACATCTAGAACATCTTGAGCAAAAA
Organism: Protula sp. h YS-2021; assembly: GCA_949752745.1. NCBI lineage: Eukaryota > Metazoa > Annelida > Polychaeta > Sabellida > Serpulidae > Protula > Protula sp. h YS-2021. The sequence continues at coordinate 50,109,036 of OX457025.1, read as the reverse complement.
GAAGTGGTTATGTCAAGCGATGACGACAACGACAGCGATGACAGCAGCGACGACGATGACAACGACAAGCATCTCAAATCTAAATTTGAATTGAGCAAAACTATTCCCGTTACTGAGGAAGACGTCACGCTGCTGAAACGAAACTTTCGAGCAGTGTTTCCTCTAATCGATTGCAACATTTTATGGCGTTTATGTGAAGAAGGCTTTTTCGACCAACATACGTACATATACCTAACGGAAGAAGTGAACACTACCATTCAGCTTATCTACATGCTAGAAGGAAACCTAGAGCACCTTTCCGCGTCACAGCCACAGTTCTCCGAAGCCATAACCCAGCGTTTCGTTCAGCTTATTAGAAGTCTTCATGAGGAACTTTTTAAGACTTTATGTCTACCGGCGAAAAAGTGTGTTGATGAGGATCGCGATTCCAAATGTGCAAAGGTCATGCTACATGGCTTCAAGTACCTTGAAGAACACATTAAGGTGTATGATATGATGGCCTGCCTCTATGAAAAAGGACATTTCCTTCTGCCAATGCTCTTTGAATGGATAATTGGTGGTCGCAAACGAGGAGAATTTTTAGTGATCGTCATGAGACAATCTCTAACAGACGGTTTGCCAACAGCCTTTCTTGATGGTTTCAACGAGATCACTCCGCGATTTTACAAACATCTCATGAAAACATACATGTGATTTCTATATAAAAGGAGTGAGGTGCAAAGTGAAGTCATCATTCAACGCACAGCCATGGAGAAGACAAGCAGCTTTAAAATTAGTGCAAACTTAACCATTACTGTGGAGCATGGACAATTTGAACTATTTCTTCGAATCAAACGTGGAGAGATGGCTTGCTTTATCACCATCCTTGTGGAAGATTGTGTGCCTGAACTTAACAATATTACGCAACATTGGCTTCAAACTGTACTTAACGCAAACGAAGTGGCTTGAAGTCATTTCATACCAAGACATGCGCTATGTGAGTTTTGTACGCACATCACTGTTTGAAGGGAAAGAATATACGTGCTACATCAACATGAATAATGGTGAATGGGAGACATTGCTTCAGGAAATGGAAAACATCAACTCAGTCTTATTCGCCAAACCTTAGCCATGTACGGAATGTCATGGCAAGAAAACTCATATCAAGCTGCAAAAGGACAATCGAATGAAAGTGTCAAAGCTATCCAAGAAAAGACTGACTGAAGTTCAATTGGAGAATATAAACGTGCAAAATCAACTTGAACTTACCTGTGAATATTGTGGTGCTTACGGATATGCTGAGGATTATGATTGCCACTGTCACAAGTACAATTGCAACTTGTGTGAACCAGACAACTTCTGCAACAAGTGCGGCTCACTAACAGTATCTGAAAATTAAGACTGAGAGTCATTTGCTTGCCAGCCGTCATAGTGTCATAGTGTTATATGGATATGTGAAACAAAGATGGATGTAGAGACGTATGTGGACTGCATGATAAGTGAACTGGCACGTTTTGGATCTATTCAACAACAACTGCAGCACTTTGATATCTATTGGGAACTTGCTCATTCCACGTTGAACGTACCAAACTTACGCGAGGATTTCATCAAAGAGTGTGTGCTTTCAAACATTGACGGAGCTGAGGAGTTTGATGTTGAAGTAGCATATTGCTTTGCTCGATTTGATCCAAGACTGTTTGATGAAGTGAGAGAGTGGTTAATCTATATTGCAGTATAATGGCAGACATTATATTGAGACAATATATTGTGCAAAAAACATATTGTGAAGAAATGTTATTAGCTGTAAAAAATTTGCATGTTTAGTGTGTCATGCTTGTCAAAATGAAGAGTATTCAGAACATACTTGTCATTCTGCATATATCTTTGCATATTGAAATGAAGCTAAGTATTACATTCATTTAGATAAAGTGTTAGATAATGCAAATCAACGTTGTGAAAAATGTGGTGTAGATTTCTATCACATTAGATTAATTAAGTAGTTGGTTAATATACATTGAAGATCAATGGACTCCAATTATTCACACCATTGTATCAATACTTGATTTGTAGGATATGTTGATTGAGTTATGAAAACATGTTGATTGAGTTGTAAGACAAAATAAAATGCAAGATATGTTGATAAAATAAAATTTAAAATATGTTGATAAAATGCAAGCTATGTTGATAAAATAAAATGCAAGATATGTTAGCAAAATAAAATGCAAGATATGTTGGCAAGTGTTGATCATTTAGTGTTAACATGTCGACGTGGAAAGACTACTGAACCGATATTTACTTTAAACCTGATCAACCCAGAGCATTTGCTGGTCCTTACAAACTTTATCATATATTAAAAAACATGATCAACCAGTCACTCATTCACAAGTGAAGAAATGGTTACAGGATCAAGATGCCTTCAGTTTACTACAACCTGTAAAATACAGGTTTAAAAGGCAACGTGTCATTACACGTGATATTGATGACATGTGGGATATTGATTTAGTTGACATTGGAAACATAGCTCCCTATAATGATGACACCCGCTTTTTATTGGTTGTCATTGATGTGTTTTCCAAATATTTGTGGGTGCAGCCACTACCTAATAAATCACATACCAGCGTCATAGAAGCCTTTCAAAAGATTTTTCATGAAACATAACGAAGACCACGAACTCTAAGGTCGGATAAAATAACTGAATTTAAAAACAGATGGGTAAAAGCATTTTTGAAGAAGGAGGGAATACATGCCTATACAACAAAGAATGAAACCAAAGCCAACTTTGCTGAGAGAGTCATTCGTACTCTAAAGGGATTGGTGTATCGATATTTCCTACATAATCAAACTTATCGCTATATAGACATAATTGCAGACTTAGTGTACAATTACAACCATAGACCTCATGGCTCCCTCCCTAATAAGTATGCTCCTGCAGATATTCGTAAAGACAACGAATCGAAAGTGTGGAAGTATATGTACGTAGAAAAATTGAAATTGAAACCAAAGAAGAAGAAAAAACCCTACAAATTTAAAATTGGTGATCAGGTTCGCATTTCCCACATGAAATATGTATTTCAACAGGATTATCATATAAAGTGGACGCAAGAAGGCTTCATCATCACACATCGTTGTAAGAAGCAAGGAATACACTTGTATCGTGTGAAAAACTTTTTGGACGAAGATATTGATGGACATTTCTATGAAGAAGAACTGCAGAAAGTGACAAAAGATATTGAATCTGTCTACAGAATTAAAAAGGTCTTGAAAACACGAAAAAAACGAGGTGTTAAAGAATTATTTGTGAAGTAGTTAGGTTGGCCAAAGAAGTTGAACAGTTGGGTGAAAGAAACAGACATTCAAAAATGAAGCATCCATTCACATGTTTGGTCTCTGGACGTACAGGTAGTGGTAAACTTCTCTAGTTAGAGAAATTCTAGAACAAAAGTTAATTAAACCCTCTCAAAAAACCATTTTATGGCTCTATGCTGGGGATCAGCCTTTGCTCAAGGGAATGAAAGGTGTGGAATTTTACCAAGGCATTCTAGATGACAATGAAGAGCGCTTTAACCCGTAAAAACCAAACTTAATCATTATTGATGACTTAATGACCAAATGTCACAGTGATGAGCGTATGACACGTCTCTTTAGTGTTGGCAGCAGTCATCAAAATCTAAGCATTATTTTAATGTGCATAATTTGTTGCATCATAGTAGAGAAATGCGAAATATTAGTTTGAAAACGCATTACATCATTCTGCTTAAAAATCCTCAACAAATAAGTACATTAGCGCGACAAATGTATCCTGGAAAATCTCAATTTCTCATAGAAGCCTATCAAGATGCCACCAGCAAACCTCATGGCTATTTATTCATTGATTTGAAGCCGAAGACGAATGATCAACTACGTATTCGTACAGGCATTTTACCAAAAGATACACATTACGTATATGTTGATAAGGTAGCGTATGAACAAGAACCAAGTCACTTAACCATTCGCAGCCAAGATGTCTAAACGTATTCAAGCGAATCAACCTTTTCTTCACTTGATCGCACGCAGCGGGGATAAACGACGTAAATTCTTGCTACAACAAGCTACTAAGGAGGAATTAACTAGCTTGTTTGAAATTTGTTTGAATATATTGCGAGCACATTTACCCTTAAGCTCAAAAAGGTATAAGAAATTCAAGCGTGAACGTCATACCCTACGCACACTGGCAGATAAGAGAAGATATCACTTCAAAGAAAAAAGAAGTTGGTTAATCAGAAAGGAGGATTCATTGGAGCTATTGATAAATTTGGATTATCCTTGTTAGCTCAGTTGCTGTTAAAATGAAACATACTATGAAAATGGTCCTCATTCCTGAATATGAATATAAAATATTGTTAGAAAAGAAGGGAAAAGATGGTGAAATCAAAACGAAAGTGAATAAACTTTTACGGGGGAAACGAATTCGTGAAAAGGCAATAGAAATATCTCAAGTTCTTGGCCGTCATTTACGAAAAATTCAGTCGCAACAACAAAGACAAAAGTAGTATATAAACGACAGTTCTACCGCACTTTGTGACGTCATACTGTCTGGACCGGAAGTGACGTCATGGCGTCTGGACCGGAAGTGTTGTCTGGACCGGAAGTGAGGTGATAGGCGTAGTCATGGCAACGTTTTGTTGTGATGGCAACGAAGCATGGTTAACGTGACTCATAGGCGTAGCCATAGTTGTAACCCTGATAACAAAGTGAGGACCCCCCCCCTAGGCGGCAGTCGGGACTGACCCCCCCCCCCCAGGCGGCAGTCGGGACTGACCCCCCCTAGACGGCAGTCTGGGCAGACCCTATGGTAAAAAGTGTGGACCCCCCCAGGCGGCAGTCGGGACTGACCCCCATCCCCCCCCCCTAGGCGGCAGTCGGGACTGACCCCCCTAGACGGCAGTCTGGGCAGACCCTATGGTAAAAAGTGTGGACCCCCCCCCCCTCCCCTGCGAGCAACATCCTGTCAAGTCAGCTTAAGTTGCATCAGAGGGGTATATAAGGGATGAGCATCCAGCAGTGACAGTCATATCGGTGAGTGGAGCAAGGAAGCAAAAGTTACAGACAACAATTGGATCCCAGTGGTATATAAGGGATGAGCACCAGACAACAACAGTGACAACCATTTCGGTAAGTGTTTATTGAAACATTGTAAACAAAAGTGAACTTTGTAAACAAACTTTATAAACAAACTTTGTAAACAAACTTTAGTTATTTGCATAATAGAAACTTTATAAACAAACTTTGTAAACAAACTTTATAAACAAACTTTGTAAACAAACTTTATAAACAAACTTTGTAAACAAACTTTAGTTATTTGCATAATTGAAACTTTATAAACAAGATTTGTAAACAAACTTTGTAAACAAACTTTATAAAGCAAACTTTATAAACAAACTTTAGTTATTGAAACTTTGTAAACAAACTTTGTAAACAAACTTTGTAAACAAACTTTTTAAACAAACTTTGTAAACAAACTTTGTAAACAAAATTTGTAAACAAACTTGTAAACAAACTTTAGTTATTTGTATAATTAAAAGTTGTAAACAAACTTTGTAAACAAACTTTAGTTATTAAAACTTTGTAAACAAACTTTGTAAACAAACTTTAGTTATTTGCATAATTGAAACTTTGTAAACAAACTTTGTAAACAAACTTTGTAAACAAAAATTTGTAAGCAAACTTTGTAAATAAAGTTTGTAAACAAACTTTTTAAACAAACTTTAGTTATTTGCATAATTGAAACTTTGTAAACAAACTTTACAAACAAACTTTATAAACAAACTTTGTAAACAAACTTTGTAAACAAACTTTGTAAACAAACTTTGTAAACAAACTTTGTAAAAAAATTTAGTTATTTTTATAATTGAAACTTTGTAAACAAACTTTATAAAGAAACTTTGGTTATTTGCTTAATTGAAACTTATTGAAACTTTGTAAACGATAACTTTCATTATATCTGGTCGATTTGCATGAAAATTTCACTATTTGATTCAGTTTTATGTAAACTTTTGTTATAAAGTAGTCATGAGCTATTTGCGCAGCATGTTGTATGCATATTTACCGCCATTTTAGTTTAAAATTGTGATAACTTTCATTATAGTTGACTGATTTACATGATAATTTCACTGTTTGATTCAGTTTACAGTAGTTCTTCGCGGATGAATACCATTTAGCAGACCATTTAACTTCACCGCTAGATGTCTCTGCTTTACAGCTGTACAGCAGTACAACTGTAAGTGAGACATTCATATCAAGCAACTATCTACTGAGTCAATAATTTTTAAACACGTTTGAAAAGTTACACACCATATTTTGATTACATGTAAGTAGTATAAGAGCATGAATGAAACATGTCAACCAGTGATAAATTCTGCTGAGTCAGCAATTTTAACAATTTTTACACACCATATTTTGATTACATCAAAGTGGTATAAATTCTGCTGAGTTAACACACCATCCAAGTGGTATAAAAGGAAGAGTGAAACGTATATTTTACTTCATTTCAGCTCTAGCAACAGCAACAACGATGGCACCAGTCTACTGTCATGATTGCAATGTGACATTTCCATCTCTAGAAGTGTTCGTGGCACACAGATGTAAACCAGTCAAGTTGAAACGTGCTCGTGAAGAGCTTGTTGAGCAGATTGAAGCCAAGAGACGAAAGACGGTGCAAGATGGTGTTGAAAGACCTGATCCAGTCCTCTGCTGTAAATGCATTAAAATATTTCCATCTTTGGATGCATTTGAGACACATGCATGTGTTGAGATGGAAAATGTGTCTCATGAAGAACAAAGAAAGAAAGAGACAGGACAAGTAGGCAGAGGTAGAAGAGTGAGTCTTGGTGGAAACGCACAGGAAAGACGGTTTGAGCCTGAAGATGGATCGGATTTGCTACTTGAAATGCGACAACAAGAGAATCGAATCAAGAGACATTTGCTAGAGACGTTAAACCATGGCATGAAATGGTACATTGTCGTGCATGCACGCTTCAAGAAAATGACACCAAATGCTGAAGGTGTTATGGTAGAACAAGTGGATAATTCCTTTATCAGCAGTCCGACATATGCAGCATACAATCCAGCGGATATTGAGAAGGACTTGCCAGAAGCCTATAAAGAATTGTTTACCAGGTTTGATGAACATGAGCGACAAGGCTCTGGCTGGGTGTTGGATAACATCCTGTATATTGAAGTACATACAGCTACGTCAGCGCCACTGGAAGCGAGCAGTTTTAATCCCCTACCGAAGAAAGTAAAGACTACAAAGGCTGTGTTAAACATTCAGAATAAAGACAAGAAGTGCTTCTTATGGTCTGTACTGGCTCACCTTCACCCTTCAACAAGCAATGACCAACAGCGCGTGCATCAATACAAGGCATTTGAGAACGAATTGAAGGTAGAAGGCATGACATTTCTCACACCGATTACAGACATTCCAAAGTTTGAAAAGGAGAATGATGTGTCCATTAACGTGTTTGGATATGAACATGATGTAGTTGTTCCCATACAACTGAGTCGAAACACCAGCGCGAGAGAAATCAACTTGCTTTTGATTAGCAATGACAAGACAAGGCATTACTGCCTCATCAAGAATTTTAGCAGACTGATGGCTTATCGATCAAAACATGATGGAGTTGCATTTTATTGTTTCAACTGTCTTCACGGGATATGCGACAAGATCTGTTAGACAAGCATCGTGAAGTGTGTGGCAAGCATGGAGCACAACGTTTATCATTCCCCAAGGAACCCTTCATAAAGTTCAAGAATGTAGCCAAACAACAGCGAGCGCCGTTTGTCATTTATGGAGACTTTGAATGTTTCACGAATAAGCATGAAGAAGTTAGGTATCAGCATCATCGTCCAAACAGCTTTGCCTATGTGGTTGTCAGCCAGTATGATACACGTGCACCAGTCGTGTATCGAGGAGATAATGCCGTGAAAGTCTTTTTAGACCATATGGTGAATGAGCGTGATCGTATTGTGCATGGTTTACAACAGCCAAAGAAAATGGTCATGACTCGTGAAGATGAAGAGGATTATAAGAACGCCACAGATTGCTACATTTGTCATGAGCCTCTAGGAGCAGATCGTGTGAGAGATCATGACCATATCAATGGCAAATACCGTGGAGCTGCACATCGTGAGTGCAATTTGCAATTTCGACTTAGAAAAGATCAGCAGGGAGATAAAGATTCTTTCATCATTCCTGTCTTTTTTCACAATTTACGAGGCTATGACAGTCATTTGATCATGGAAGAAATTGGAAAGTTCAAAAATGAGACGATTACAGTCATTCCCAACACCGTTGAGAAATATATTGCATTCACCATGAGCAATCTGAAATTTACAGACAGTTATCAGTTCATGAGTACTTCTCTACAGAAGTTGGTATCCAACCTGGTGGCAGAAGGGAAAGACAACTTTTATAACATGACGTCACACATTCACGATAGCGACCAACAAGATTTACTTTTGAGAAAGGGAGTGTACCCTTATGATTACGTGGACGAGCCATCCAAGTTTGCTGAAACACAACTGCCGTCCAAGGACAAGTTTTACAGCCTGCTCAGTGAAGAAGACATTAGCGATGAGGATTATGCGCATGCGCAGAAGGTGTGGGAGACATTCCACTGTACTACATTTGGTGAATACCATGACTTGTACCTGAAATCAGATGTGTTGCTGCTGGCTGACGTGTTTGAAAACTTTCGTCACGTATGTCTCAACACGTATGAATTGGATCCTGCTCACTACTATACAGCGCCAGAACTGTCCTGGGATGCCATGTTGAAAGCGACAAAGGTGAAATTGGAGTTGATCAACGACACTGACATGTACCAAATGGTTGAACAAGGTCTACGGGGAGGAATATCTGTCATCACACACAAGAATGCGAAAGCAAATAACCCCTACGTAGCAGATTACGATCCCAGGAAACCAACCAACTACTTGACGTACCTGGATGCAAACAACTTGTATGGCTGGGCCATGTCGCAAAGCATGCCGGAAAGTGGATTTATGTGGGTGAGCGAGCCAGAATCCATTGACCTTATGGATGTGGATGAAGATGACGAGATTGGGTACATTTTAGAAGTGGATTTGGAATACCCATATTCAATCCATGATCATCATAATCACTATCCAGTGGCTCCAGAACGGAAATATGTGAAGGTGGGAGAATTGTCGAAACATAGTCAGAAGCTGCGGAAAGATCTAAACATGAAAGGCAAGCCTAGTGAAAAGCTCATTCCCAACTTATGCGACAAGAAGAAATATGTACTTCATTATAGAAATTTACATCAATATGTCTCACTGGGATTGAAAGTCACGAAGGTGCACCGTGCCATCATGTTTGCACAGAGCAAATGGTTGGCAAAATACATCTCCTTGAACACGGAAAAGAGAAAGTTGGCCAAGAACCCGTTTGAGAAAGACTTTTTCAAATTGATGAACAACTCTGTGTTTGGTAAAACCATGGAAAATGTGAGAAAGCGTATGAATGTGGAACTTGTTCACAAAGAAAAGCGGTTCAAGAAACTTGTGGCCAAACCTTCCTTCCACAAATTTAGAATTTTCAACGAAGATTTAACCGCGGTACATTTGCGCAAAGTGGATCTGCTTCTGGATAAACCCATTCAAGTCGGCTTCACCATTCTTGACCTCAGCAAAGTGCTCATGTTCCACTTTCATTACAACTACATCATGACCAAGTATCCCGACGCCAAACTCTTGTTCAGCGACACCGACAGTCTATGTTATGACATAGAAACGGACGATATCTACAAAGACATGCAGGAAGATGCCGACTTGTTCGACACAAGTGACTATCCCCCAGATCATTTCCTGCATTCCAACGTGAACAAGAAAGTGCTTGGGAAAATGAAAGATGAGACGGCGGGCATTCCCATAGAAGAGTTTGTTGGACTTCGACCGAAAATGTACAGTATGATATATGGTGGGAAAGAAAAACGTACGGCCAAGGGTATCACTCGCGCGTGTCAAAGACGGATGAAACATCAGCAGTACAGAGACAGTTTGTTCAATCAAACGCAAACGATGACCACAGGACACATCATTCGCAGTCATGACCACCAGATTTTCTCGGAGAAGTTGAGGAAAGTAGCTCTCTCTCCCTTTGATGACAAGCGATATGTGATGAGTGATGGCTATTCCACGTTGGCGCATGGGCATTACAGTATATAAGGGGGAGACACTTCAACTTTAGAGTTAGTTGAGGTGTGAACACTGAAGCGTTAACATGAATCGGAAAAGATCTACAACAACGGATATGGATACTCTTGCTGATACAGTCAAAGACATGAATGTAAAACATCCTGATACTACCATCAAGAAATTAAAAGTGGAGATAGCACCAACACCACAGTCGTGGGATGGAATGCTTTCTCTAGGCAATGGAAAGTATATCAAGATTATGAAACAAAGTAATGAAGGCGTGGTAAACATTCGCAAATACCTCAGAGATGAGGGGACTGGAAAAAACCGTCCAACGAAAAAGGGTATCTTGCTGACAATACCTGAATGGAAAATGCTGAAGAAGCAGGTGAAAGAAGTAGATAAAAGGCTTCGCAGACAAGACGACAAGTCATAACAAGGTAACAATCATGAATGCACTCATGTTGGACGATGGTGTTTACCTTAAAGTTAATGAGAGGAATGAAGTGATGATGGGTTCTCGGAGAAGTTCTGCTTATCGGTTTAAACCTGAAGTGTGGAAAGACTTTAAAAACATACCGCTTGAACCTGGGTTTGAACGCAGACTTGAAAATAAACTGGAAGTGACGGTGGCTGAATATGATTCTAAGATACGTGTGACATTCTGTAGAAATGTTTTACAGGATTATCCAAAGGATTATAAGGGAGTTGTGCCAGATACACCATATGCACAGTTGATCTTCTTTGATATCAAGAACTGGCACGCAGCCTTACGATTCCTAGAAGCTATACAACATCCACTGTTCAACATCATCCGAGTATAAAAGATGGAAGACTATTTGTTGGATTATGAACCCATGACATATGGATTCTCATACATGAGAAACTTATGTGATGACATTGTGCTACGACATTTTGGACAGTATCTCGTACTATCGCTTGATGACCAATCCGTGTTGAAGGATCATCTAGACAAGTTGAGAATACCCGGCTTTCTCCTAGCAGTCTCAAATGAATTAGAAGTGCGTGTGACTGAGAACGGTCTAGACGTGTTTGTTCAATTTCGCCAATATGACGAGCTTACAGAAGACTGCGACATCATCACCCTCAGCACAGTGGAATGGAACGCGCTGTTGCACGCATTGGATTGGAAAGAACCTGAAGCTTGAATTCAAAGAGCATGGAATACAACTTATGCGGGGTACCAAATCCATTGAGTTAACACAGCATATGCCTGTGATGGACATTGACATAAATGAAGAAGGATATGAACTGAAACTGTCTGAACATGAAACTGCTAAAGTGATAAAGTTTGGTGATGTGCGTTATGTAAGCTTTCATAGCATTTACAAACACGGATGTAATGTCTATGATACCTATATCAATTTAGATTCTGATGAATGGCATTCATTGATGAATGTATTGAAAAATGAATGTGATTGTTAATAGTGTAAATAGAAGTTTGTAAATAGACTTTGTAGTTAAGAGTATGTAAATAGTGTAAATAGACTTTGTAAATAGTGTAAATAGAATTTGTAAATAGTGTAAATAGAATTTGTAGTTAAGAATTTGTAATTAAGTGTTTGTAAACTTTGTAAACAGCGTTTATAGTTAAGAATTTGTAAATAGTGTAAATAAAGTTTGTAAATAAAAGTTTGTAAATAGAGTTTGTAAATAAAAGTTTGTATATAGAGTTTGTAAATAAACGTATGTACAACACAATAAACAAGACTGTTTGAAACTTGGGTTGTTTTATTTAACAAACTTGAACAACAACTTAACTAATATAACAACAACTTAACTAATATAACAACAACAACAACTTAACTACACCATTAATAAAACAGTGGTTTATAATGTCTATGTACAAAATCCTTTACAATAAAATCACCATCCTTTCTTTTTAATATATTCACAATATCAAACATACTCTGACCTCGAGCTCTATGCCATATATAATATACACAATAAAAACCACACGATGATGATATTGGCGTTTGTAATGAGATGGAATGATACATATAGTCATTTCTTAAAAACATGTCTAAACGATCATCGAGAGGTAACAGTCCATAAGAGTCAAAATATTCTGCAGGGTCTTTATCATAATACACTGCCACCCAATGTTCTCCTGGTTCATCTTGATCGTCTGTGTTGATCACATAGGCGCCGCGTTGTAAAGATGGTAACTTGTCCATGGCAAACACGCCTTGAAACAAGTCTTTGGTCATGACATCATGACTCAATATGGCATCAATCTGCTTCGTGTTCATGACTGGTAGTCGAATTGGATGCTGCGATTTGCACTTATTTCAATAATGTTGTCAAATTCAGCATAGACAATGACATTGATGGTATGTTGTAAAGCCGTAGCAAAGTTCATTTCTAGCCGCAAATTCCCATGCTTGATCAGGGGAAAATGATCATCACCATCATAATCCGGTGTTAAGTCAAACGAAAATAAAGCATGACCTCTAGGCCAATCTTCCCGTTTTATAATGGAACTCTTCTCACCATTCAATCGATCAAACGATTTGTAAAGCGTTTCAAAAGCGTCCAGGTATTTGTTCTGTGTAATGTCAAGCTTGAGAGGTTTGGATAGAACTGGTTCACCATCCGTGTACAGTTGCATATAGTCCAGATCAAAATGTTTGAAATCATATGGATTCCTCAATACTGATCCACCGAAGGCTTCATTATGAACCAGACCAATGACAATACGATTTGGTAATTGACCCAAAAAGATGTTATCTTTCACAAAAGACTGAAATCCTGCTGGAATAGCTAAGACTTTACATTCTTTTCTAGTGATGATGATCTTGGCAGGACTTTTCATCAATGCATCTGTATGTCCTAACTGAATACCTGGACTCACCCTCACTTTGCGAATGGTTAAAAATGCCTCTTTCACTTCTACCTTATAGGTATTATCTGCAGCCATCAATACATAGTCATCTTTTTGTCTATGAAAACGCAATTTCAAACTGATGCCATTCGGAAGATAACGATCCTGCTCAAACAAATCTATCCTTAAACCACCTGTGAGCATAAAATCACGGCTAAGATGTGTATGCAAATAACGATGATGTAAGCCATTGTTTCCTTGCTCAGCCAAGTCACCGCCGTCGGCATTGACATGAAACCCGGATACATATCGTTCATGATTAGGTCTTTTCACCTCATGACTATTCATTGACCCAGCAGTATCCTTGTACATGAGACGCATAGAGCGCTCAGAATGTAGACTTTCTTCCGAATCATGGATGAGATGAGAGATAATGCTGGTATAACCATGAGTATTGTTGCTATGCGAAACCAAACGATCATTCAGAAACAATTCAATATTAGACCATAACCCATTAAACACATCATTGATGCAAGAGACATTATCATCTGCGCCACAATCTGCTCCATCAGCCTTTACAATGCGACATACAATATGAAGTTTGCTGTTCTTTAAATCCAGATATTCTTCTGTACTCGCAGGAATGTAGAATTCTATTGGAGCGCCTTCTCTAATGCTTGTAAGTGGTTGATAGTCGACATTATAACTTTTCTCTACAGCAGTTTGCGTCGGTGGTACGCGAAACCATTCCAATGGAGAAAGACTACATTCACACGAATGATTATGAATGAGAGACATGATTTCAAAAGATATCTTTGCGATGTTTTGATGTTATCCGTCTGGCTGTTTTTCGTCTTCTGGCACGTTTCGTCGGTTGCACGCGCTTTTGTTCACCAAACACACGTTCTGCTACTCGGCCCGTAACATCTTTCGCGACATTCTTTGCAGCCTTCTTAAGATGTGGCGCAACGATCTTAGCCCCAGCCTTAAGTAGTGGAATAGCTTTGCGAGCCAATGATCCCAGTATTGAACCAATACCATCGCCATATTGGATTCGCGCTCCTTTGAATCCTGGTAATTCCCCGCCCACTTGACGAAGAAAATGGTTGCGATATGCAGACGGATCGTGTGTATAAGCTTTCATATTGCTTTTGGTCGAAAATGTAGTTTACAGATCACCTTTCCAGTTTGGAATGGAACATTATAGCCTGTGTCGTCCTTAATATTCATTTCTATCACGTCAAATTTGGATGTGTTTACAGGAACATAATGCGGTTCGCCGTACGTTTTCATAACAATGTCGCCATCATGGCCTTGTATTCCAACAGAACGTAGTAAGGGAACATAATAATCACCAACAACTTGTGGCTCACAAATGCTACAATACACATAAAGTGTATAAAATCCCTGTTTCACATCCGCTTTATGGTCAGCTGTACATGTTTCAGTATACCATTGATCTGGGATAAATCCTAAAATCTCAGCTAATCCAGCGGAAAAGGACACTTCAAAGCCATAATTTAGAAATAGAAACACACGTCGTCTAATTTTATCATACTTTATCCGAATAGCTTCTTTAAGATCATCTTTCATAGAATTAGTCGCTTCTTCATTCACTGCCTGGCATATTTCTTGTATGGTTCTATAGTAGCCATAGGGAATATTGATAGTGTCAAGTGTCTCTGTCAGTGGTTGTTGTCGAAACTGAATAGAATAGTCCATGCCATGTCTCATCGTTGTCCATGTATGTGGATATTGAATTTCAGCTAAAGCCACTTCATATTTTCCGTTCATATAAATGGTTCGAGGCATACGAATTTGGTAATTCGAAGCCTTGTTGTTGGGATAATAGTTCACACTCGCATTGCTAGGCAAAGTAATGTAAAAACTTGTCGACTCCATGATGGAAACTAAATGGTATAGGTGCGTTGACGTTGTCTATATACTTCACGATAGCGCGCGCCATTCGACCAAGTATGCAAATGGTCTTTCACATCATGATGATGATCTACATGGTCTATAACTTCTCCTTCACAACAAGCACTTGTGCATCTGATCTTCACAGGAATAGTTGGTTTATCTTCCTCACAACAACAACATAGCCCTTTCAGCCATGTTAAAAACTTTTCCCATCCTTCAGGAAACTGTCTTTGTTGACGTTGTTTCATTTCTGTTGTAATGTCGTCACGAGTGGTCTTTTTACTAAACATTGTTTTTGGAATATTAGCATCTACAATTTCCTGGATAAACGGATGCCAACCATGTGGTGGTATGGCTCGTTCTTTTCTTCTTGTCGCCACCAATGCTTCTTTCATCAAATCAACCATGTTGGAATTTGTGATAATATCGCCCGTTTTCAACACAAGTTCATTCTTGTCTGTCCATTTTACACCATGTTTCTTCAGTTCTGCTAAAAGTTGTGTTACTTTTCCATGATAAATAGGTTGAAAATGACTAAACACTAGCTTTTCTGGTTTTTCAGGTGATGATGATGAGGGCTTTTGCTGCCTAGACTGACTTGTTCGTAAATGACGGCCAAGAAGTTGAGACATTGCTATAGCCTTTTCACGTGTTCGTTTCCCACGTAAAAGTGCATTGACTTTTGTTTTAATATCATTTTTCTTTTCTAACAAGAGCTTGTATTCATATTCAGGAATGAGAACCATTTTCATCGTATGTTTCATTTTAACAGCAGTTTGGCTAACAAGGGCAATGCCAATCTAGCAATAGCTCCAATGAATCCTCCTTTCTGATTAATCAACTTCTTTTTTCGTCGAAGGGATATCTTCTTATCTGCTAGAGTACGTAGCGTATGACGTTCACGTTTAAATTCCTTAAACCGTTTTGAGCTTAAGGGTAAATGTCCTTGCAATATATTCAAACAAATTTCAAACAAGCTTGTTAATTCCTCCTTTGTAGCTTGCTGTAGCAAGGATTTACGTCGTTTAGGCCCACTGCGTGCAAGCAAATGAAGAAAAGGCTGGTTCGCTCGAATACGTTTAGACATCTTGACTGCGAATGGTCAAATGAGTTGGTTCTTGTTCATACACCGCTTTATCAATATGAACATAATGTGTATCTTTTGGTAAAATGCCTGTACGAATACGTAGTTGATCATTTGTCTTTGGTTTTAAATCAATGAATAGATAACCATGAGGTTTGCTGGTAGCATCTTGATAGGCTTCTATGAGAAATTGAGATCTTCCAGGATACATTTGCCGCGCCAATGTACTAATTTGTTGACTTTCTCTCGGATTTTTAAACAGAATGATATAATGTGTATTCAAACTAATATTTCGCATCTCTTTCCCATGATGGAATAAATTATGCACAATAAAGATAATGCTTAGATTTTGATGACTGCTGCCAACACTAAAGAGACGTGTCATACGCTCATCACTATGACATTTGGTCATTAAGTCATCAATGATAAGTAAGTTTGGTTTTTTCGGGTTAAAACGCTCTTCAATGTCATCTGGAATGCCTTGGTAAAATTCCAAGCCTTTCATTCCCTTGTACAAAGGCTGATCTGCTGCATAAAGCCATAGAATGCTTTTTGGAGAGGGTTGAATCAACTTTTGTTCTAGAATTTCCTTCACCAGAGACGTTTTACCACTGCCTGTAGGTCCAGAGACCAAACATGTAAATGGATGCTTCATTGTTGAATGTCTGTTTCTTTCACCCAACTGTTAAACTTGTTTGGCCAACCTAACCACTTGACAAATAATTCTTTCATCCCTCCTCGTCTTTTACGTGTTTTCAAGACTTTTTCAATTCTATAAATAGATTCAATATCTTTGGTCACTTTCTGCAGTTCTTCTTCATAGAAATGGCCATCAAAATCTTCGTCTAAAAAGTCTTTCACACGATACAAATGTATTCCTTGCTTCTTACAACGATGTGTGACAATGAAGACTTCTTGCGTCCATTTGATGTGATAATCTCGTTGAAACACGTATTTAATGTGGGAAATGCGAACATGATCGCCAATGTTAAATTTGTACTTCTTCGGTTTCAATTTCAGTTTGTCGACATACATATACTTCCATACTTTTGATTCGTTGTCTTTACGAATCTCGGCTGGAGCATATTTATTAGGAAGAGAACCATGAGGTCTATGGTTGTAATTGTACACCAAGTCTGGAAGAATGTCTAAGTAACGGTAAGTTTGATTATGTAGAAAATACCGATACATCATTCCCTTCAGAGTACGAATGACTCTTTCAGCAAAGTTGGCTTTGGTTTCATTCTTTGTGGTATAAGCATGAATTCCTTCTTTCTTCAAAAATGCTTTTACCCATCTGTTTTTAAATTCTGTTCCTTTATCAGACCTTAGAGTTCGCGGTCTTCCTCGTGTGTCATGAAAAACCTTTTGGAAAGCTTGTATGGCGCTTGTATGTGATTTATTAGGTATTGACTGTACCCATACATATTTGGAAAACACATCAATGACAATGAGTAAAAAGCGTATGTCATCATTATAGGTTGCTATGTTTCCCATATCAGCCAAATCAATATCCCACATATCATCAATACCACGTGTAATGACACGTTGTCTTTTGAACCTGTATTTGACAGGTTGTAGTAAACTGAATGCATCTTGATCCTGTAGCCATTTCTTCACTTGTGAATGTGTGACTAGTTGATTATGTTTTCGTAAGATGTGATACAGTTTGTAAGGACCAGCAAATGCTCCAGGCTGTCCAGGTTTGAAGTAAATATTGGTCAAGTAGTCTTTCCACGTCGACATGATGAATGAAAAAACACGTCTGAACAGAACAGCTTTTATTTTATAACTCAACCAACATCATTTAACTAACATGTATTTATAACTTAACTAACAAGTTTTTTTTTTTACAAATCAAGTATGGATACAATGGTATGAATAACTGGAGACCATTGGTCTTCAATGAACACTAACCAATGACTGAGTTCATCCAATGTAATAGCATATACATCTTATTTCTCACAACATTGATTTGCATTCTCTAACACTTTATCTAAATGAATGTAATATTTAGCTTCATTCCAATATGTATAAACACATGCAGTATGACAAGTATGTTCTTGACACTCTTCATGTTGACAAGCAGGACAGACTAAATATGCAAACTTTTTTACAGCCGATAACATTTCTTCACAATAAGCTTTTTGCACAATATATTGTCTCAGTGTCATGTCCGCCATTATGCAGTCTTGTGAGTCTTGCAATGTAGCACAAGTCTGTCAAGTTATGCTGCTCCGACAATGCAGCATAAGTCTGTCAAGTTCAGCAAGTTTTTTCCAGTTGTTGTTCACTTAACACACTTCAAATTTACATGTTCACACGTCTGCACATCAAGTCTCACACAACAGTTCTAACAACTTTCCCATAATATTCTGACCAGGATATCCAGATGACACTTGTTTCACACCAGCTCCCCACCAATGATCATACGTTGCTTCAACTAAAGTTTTGTCTTTACATTCTTTCAACTTGTTGCGAAACAATACACACTGATTCCATTTGACTTGTAAAACATCTTGCATTTTACTTCTCTTTACTGTATGCCATAAAGGACATGGTTTTATCCCTTTAGCAATACGTTTCGCTTCATATCCATTTCTGGATGACACAATGGCTGAAGCAATATCTGGACGGTGATGAAAAACTGCTTTCTCATATTGATACAACGCTTCACTTGAGTTGAACACATGTCCATACTTTTCAAGTCGTGTTGGAAACATGTTTGAAAGAACGTCCTTGTGACCACTGAATAGTACAAGATTCTCCATGTTGACTTTGCTTCTTTATTCTGACATGTCGGTTTCTTCCTGTAATAAAATATCTTTTAATATATTTGCTGCCTCTTCTATCATGTTCTTTCTTTGTTTACGTTGAAACCACTCACATAAAACTAAATTTGCTAGTAAGAAAAACATTGTTATGTTATCAATTCACTATGTTGTTACAAAGATGATTAAAAGGTTTTTATATCTTTAAAGTTACCTGATAAAGCTGCTCGGTTTCCTCTTCTTGTAGTTCACAACAATCTCTCAAATGATCAACTACGGTGAAATATACTTCTACATCAGTACGAGCAGAATAAAGTGCAGAATCAAAGTCAAAGTCAGGATCTTCTTCTATTCCAATTTTATGACATTCTCCAAGAATGCAGTTCAATCACATCAAGACTATGATGTACAACATCCCAAAAAGCATCCAAATGATAAAGTTGATAGTCTGGAGTGCCACAGCAAGCAAGTTTAGCAATCATCAAGTCAATATAAGCATTTTTAAAACATGCGTCCATCTTGTTTCAGTGTCTTGTGGGCTTTTACTTTGCTTCACTGACTTTAAGTACTCCACACTTGCCGCAGAAGTTGTTTGGTTCACACAACTTGCAATTATACTTGTGGCAGTGACAATGATAATCCTCTACATATCCACAAGCACCGCAATAGTCACAGGTAATTCCAAGTTGATTTTGTACGTTCATGTTCTCTAACTGAACTTCAGCCAGCCTTTTCTTGGATAGCTATGACACCTTCATCCGACCATCCTTTCGCAGCTTGATAGGATTTATGACATGACATTCCGTACATGGTAATAAGACTGAGTTGATGTTATCCATCTCCTGAAGCAATGTCTCACATTCACCATGATCCATGTTGATGTACTGCGTATATCCTAGTCCGTGAACCAGATATGTATGTGCAAAAGTTATATAACGCATGCCCGAGATTGAAATGACTTCCAGCCACTTATTTTGCGTTAAGTATAGTTTGAAGCCAATGGTGCGTAAATCTCTAAATCTCTCACACACAATCTTCCACAAAGATGGTGATAAAGCAACCCAGCTCTCTCCACGTTTGATTCGTAGAAATTGTCCAAATTTTCCATGTTGCACAGTAACAGTTATGTTTGCACTAATTTTAAAGCTGCTTGTCTTCATCTCCATGGTTATACAATGAAATGAAAACTTTTATGTCTAACTATCTACCCAAACATATTACAAAGTTTTGAATTCACTTCAACTCATTCATCGTGGAATCGAACAAGTTCTAGCTTCTACTTTGCTTCACAGACTTTAAGTACTCCACACTTGCCGCAGAAGTTGTTTGGTTCACACAACTTGCAATTATACTTGTGGCAGTGGCAATGATAATCCTCCATATATCCACAAGCACCGCAATAGTCGCAGGTAAGTCCAAGTTGATTTTGCACGTTCATGTTCTCCAACTGAACTTCAACCAGCCTTTTCTTGGATAGCTTTGACACCTTCATCCGACCATTCTTTTGTAGCTTGATGATCGTTTTCTTGTCATGACATTCCTCACATGGTGATAGGGCTGAGTTGATGTTGTCCATCTCCTGAAGCAGTGTCTCCCATTCACCATCATTCATGTTGATGTGATGTGTGTATTCTTTCCCTTCAAACCGTGACGTGCGCACAAAACTCACATACCGCGTATCCAAGTATGAAATGACTTCAAGCCACTTCGTTTGCGTTAAGTATAGTTTGAAGCCAATGACGCGTAAATTTTTCAAGCTCTGACACACAATCTTCCACAAAGATGGTAAATAAGCACACCATCTCTCTCCACGTGTGATGCGTAGAAATGGTCCATATTCTCCATGCTCCACAGTAATGGTTAAGTTAGCACTAATTTTAAAGCTGCTTGTCTTGTTCTCCATGGCTGCCACAATGTACTGATGACTTCACGTCCACTCCTTCCAACTGTCTGCTGAGAAATGACTTCACTCTGCTGAGTCCACTCCCTTTTTATACCCAACCATCCGCTGAATCAAGCTTTTCAAACCTCTTGCAAAGCTTTGAATTCACTTCAACTCGTCCATGGTTGAATCGAACAAGGTCTGATACATTCGTCGTCAATGGAACATCATCATCATAAAGTAAAATGATTCTTGCAGCTACAACTAACATGAGCTCCACTGCCCAAATTGTATTCGCGTTGATAAATGCTGAATCAATGTCATAAGTTGATATGATAAATGGTAAATCAATGTTATAAGTTGATAGTATATGTAGATCTTCACAGTCACGTAGAAACGAGTCGATGAAACAATCACTTGGAATAGTCTTTCCAACAGCTTCCCAATGCAGATGTAAATTCTTCACTTGCTGCATCCAATCCCATTCAAAAGCAGGAAGCTTTGAAAACACATAGTTAGTATAATTCACTTTGAAGACGTCGTCCATAGTCATACATCTGTCAAGAAGTAATGCCGACATTGTGAAGTATTTTCTCGTCACACAATCTCCACTTGTTGACTTGTTGACAGAATGTATTACTAGTTGACTAGTTGACATGTTTCACTCATGCTTTTATGCTACTTCCATGTAATCAAAATATGGTGTGTAACTTGTTCAAAAATTGTTAAAATTGCTGACTCAGCAAAATGTATCACTGCTTGATATGAATGTCTCACTTACAGTTGTACTGCTGTAAAGCAGAGATATCTGACGGTGAAGTCAAATAGTATTCATCCGCGAAATAGCACTGGAAATAACTGAATCAAATGGTGAAATTTTTATGTAAATCAGTCAACTATAACGAAAGTTATCCCATTTTTAAATTAAAATGGTGGTAATTATGCATACAGCTACCTGTGCAACTAGCCCATGATCACTTTATAACAAAAGTTTACATAAACCTGAACCAAATGGTGAAATTTTCATTGAAATCGACCAACTATAACGAAAGTTATCACACTTTTTCACTTTTTTCAAAGCCTAGGGGGGAGGGGGTCAGTTCCGACTGCCGCCTAGGGGGGGGGGGGGTGGGGGTCAGTCCCGACTGCCGCCTGGGGGGGGGTGGGGGTCCTCACTTCGTTATCAGGGTTACACCTATGGCTACGCCTATGAGTCACGTTAACCATGCTTCGTTGCCATCACAACAACACGTTGCCATGACTACGCCTATCACCTCACTTCCGGTCCAGACAACACTTCCGGTCCAGACGCCATGACGTCACTTCCGGTCCAGACAGTATGACGTCACAAAGTGCGGTAGAACTGTCGTTTATATACTACTGACAAAAGTCTGTTACTTCATCCAATGCAGAAAAGTCAGTCCCGACTGCCGCCTGGGGGGTGGGGGTCCTCACTTTGTTATCAGGGTTACACCTATAGCTACGCCTATGAGTCACGTTAACCATGCTTCGTTGCCATCACAACAACACGTTGCCATGACTACGCCTATCACCTCACTTCCGGTCCAGACAACACTTCCGGTCCAGACGCCATGACGTCACTTCCGGTCCAGACAGTATGACGTCACAAAGTGCGGTAGAACTGTCGTTTATATACTACTGACAAAAGTCTGTTACTTCATCCAATGCAGAAAAATCAGAAAAGTCCCAACAGTTTCTAAACCATTTTCAACCTATTTATCATGTAAAACTAACACAACTTCTGGCAGAACTTAAGAAATATGGTGCGAGATGGACAGAAAAAAATGAACTTGTTTTAAAAACGGGTACTGTCATTACAAATTCCAACATTTTTGATTTGTTGAAAGAAGCATTGGTTGCTACAAGAAGAAAAGAACGATGAGAACCACCACATGGTTGGAAGCAGTTTATCGAGGAAATTGTAGGCGGAAACTTTTTAACATGGATTAAAGAGTTATGGTGTTGTTGTTGTAAAGAAAATGGTAATAAAAATACTATTCCTGTAAAAATTAGGTGTATCAGTGCTTGTTGTCAAGGAGAAGTAGTAGATACCAATGTAGATTATGTTAGATAGCAATTTAGACAACAATGTAGACAGCGATGTAGACAGTGTAGATGACGAGTGTCAAACATAAAGTAATGTATAGACACATCTAGTCTATCTACATCACACAAACGATTTAGCCATCATGGAGTCAACAAGTTTTTACATTACTTTACCAAGCAATGCTAGTATGAACTATTATACTACTAATAAGGCTTCTACTTATCAAATTCGTTTACCTCGTACATTATATTTGAAAGGAAAATATGAAGTAGCCTTAGCTGAAATTCAATACCCACACACATGGACGACAGTGAGGCCAGGAATAGACTATGCTCTTCATTATCGATCATCATTAGAAATATTTTATGCAGTTACCATTCCAAATGGTTACTACAGATCCATACCTGAAATATGTAGCGCAATAAATGAAGAATTACAAAAATCTATTAATGCAAATCCTATTCAGTTAAAGTATGATAAAATTAGTCGAAGAGTTTATCTTATTTTGAGAGATGATTATAAGATTGTCTTTTCTACTGGATTAGCTGAGATTTTAGGATTTATACCAGATAAATGGTATAAAGAATCCGGTCCTGCTGAACATCAATCAGATGTGAAACATGGATTTTATACAATTTATGTGTACTGTAGTATTTGTGAGTCACAAGTAGTTGGAGATTATTATGTTCCTTTACTACGTTCTGTTCCCATTGAAGGGGATAATGGTGATATTATTAAGAAAACTTATGAAGAACCTCATGACGTCCCTGTAAACACATCTACATTTGATACGATAGAAATGAATACTAAGGATGACACAGGTCATAATGTTTCATTTCAAACTGGGAAAGTGATATGTAAACTTCATTTTCGACCAAAAGCATTATGAAAGCATATCCATGATCATTCATGTCAATGCCCATCACCAAAACGCACAGGAGATGTGTCAACTCAATGGACTTGGTGCCTCGCATGAGTTGCAGTCCTTCCTCTTTGAATTGAAGCGTCAGGTTCTTTCCAGTCCAATGCTTGTAGCAGAGCGTGCCATTCCACTGTGTTGAGGGTGATGTAGTCGTAGAGTTCTGTAAGCACGTCATATTGGCGAAATCGTACAAACACGTCTAGACAGTTCTCAGTCACGCGCACTTCTAATTCATTTGAGACTGCCAGGAGAAAGCCAGGTATCCCCAACTTCTCTAAATGGTCTTTCAACACGGATTGTTCGTCAGGTGATAGAATGATATACTTTTCAAACTGTTTTAACACACTGTCATCACATAAGTTTCTCAGGTATGAGAATCCATTTGGGTTCATAATCCAACAAATAGCCTTCCATCTCGTTCAACAGTCAGATCAACTATGAGCCGTCCCCTTGTATGCTCGCAAGATGGTGAAGAGTGGATGTTGTATAGCTTCTAGAAATCGTAAGACTGCGCGCCAGTTCTTCATATCAAAGTCAATCAAATCTGAATATGGAGTATCTGGCACAACTCCATCATAATCCTCTGGATAATCCTGTAAAAGATTTCTCCAGAATCTAACACGTATGTCAGAATCATGTCAAACCACTAATACTTCAACGTTAAGTCTACGTTCAAATCCAGGTTTAAGCGGCATGTTTTTAAAAGTCTTTCCACACTTCAGGTTTATTTTCACTTCATTTAAATCATTTACAGTAAGGTAAGCACCACCGTTAAACACGAATGCATTCATGAGGACAATACCTTGTTATGAGCCGTCTTCTTGTCTTCGAAGCTTTTTATCCACTTCTTTCACTTGCTTATTCAACATTTTCCATTCAGATATTGTCAGCAAAATACCCTTTTTCGTAGGACGGTTTCTTCTATACCCTTCATCTCTGAGGTACTTGCGAATGTTTACCACTCCTTCATTGCTTTGTTTCATAATCTTGATATACTTTCCATTTCCTAGAGAAAGCATTCCATCCAACGACTGTGGTGGTGTTGGTACCGTCTCCACTTTCAATTTCTTGATGGTAGTGGTAGGATTTTTAACTTTTAAGTCTTTGACTGTATCAGCAAGAGGATCCATATCAGTTGTAGATCTCTTACGACTTCCAAGTTCCATGTTAACGCTTCAATGTTCACACCTCAAATAACTCTTACGTTGGAGGACCTCCCCCTTTTATAACGTTGCCTTGTAATGTCCAGGTGCTAAGGTTGAATAGCCATCATTCAACACGTATCGCTTGTCGTCATATAGGGAGAGGGCTACTTTCCTCAACTTCTCCGAGAGAAGCTGGTGACTATGACTTCGAATAATGTGTCCTGTAGCCATTGTTTGAGTTTGGTTGAACAAACTGTCTCTATGCTGCATATCTTTAATGCGTCTTTGGCAAGCTCGAGTGATGCCTTTAGCTGTATATTTTTCTTTCCCGCCGCATAATAAACTGTACCTTTCGTTCATAGTCCAACAAACTCTTCAATAGGGATGCCTGCTGCCTCATCCTTCATTTTCCCAAGCACTTTTTTGTTCACACTGGAATGTAGGAAGTGATCTGACGGATAGTCACTTGTGTCGAACAGGTTAGCATCTTGCTGCATATCCTTATAGATATCTTCCGTTTCTATGTCATAGCATAGACTGTCGGTGTCGCTGAACAACAACTTGGCATTGGGATACTTGACCATGAAGTAGTTGTATTGAAAGGTGAACATAACCACTTTGCTGAGGTCGAGAATGGCGAGGCCAACTTGGATTGGTTTATCCAGAAGCAAATCCAGTTTGCGTAAATGTAAAGCGGTCAAATCTTCGTTGAAAATTTTGAATTTGTGGAAAGAAGGTTTGGCTACGAGTTTCTTGAACCGCTTTTCCTTGTGAACAAGTTCAACATTGATTCGCTTTCTCAGATTTTCCATGGTTTTGTCTTTCTCAAATGGGTTCTTAGCCAATTTTCTCTTTTCTGTGTTCAAGGTAATGTACTCTGCTAGCCATTTGCTCTGTTCAAACATGACGGCGCGATGTACTTTGGTGACTTTCAACCCTAGTGAGACGTAATCTTGTAAATTCCTGTAATGAAGTACATATATCTTCTTGTCACACAAGTTAGGAATGAGCTTTTCACTGGGTTTGTCTTTCATGTTCAGACCTTTCAGCAGCTTCTGGCTGTACTCAGACAATTCTCCAACTTTGATACATTTCCGTTCTGGAGCCACTAGGTAGTGATTATGACGATCATGGATTGAATTTGGGTATTCTAAATACACTTCCAAAATGAATCCAATGTCGTCATCTTCAGCTACATCCATGATGTCGAGGGATTCTGGCTCGCTCACCCACATAAATCCTCTTTGTGGCATGCTTTGTGGCATGGCCCAGCCATACAAGTTGTTTGCGTCGAGGTACATCAGGTAGTTGTTTGGTAACTCAGAATTGTAATCTGCTACGTAGGGATTATTTGCTTTCGCATACTTGTGCGTGATCACAGATATTCCTCCACGCATGCCTTGCACAGCCATTTGGTACGTGTCAATGTCATTGATCAATTCCAACTTCACCTTTGTCGTTTTTAACATAGCATCCCACGACAGTCCTGGTGCTGTGTAGTAGTGAGCAGGGTCCAATTCATACGTGTTGAGACATACTTGACGAAAATTTTCAAACACGTCAGCTAGCAGTAGCACATCTGATTTCAGGTATAGGTCGTGGTAGTCACCGAATGTGGTACAGTTGAATGTATCCCACACCTTCTGCGCATGCGCATAATCCTCCTCGCTGATGTCCTCTTCGCTGAGTTGGCTGTAAAACTTGTCCTTTTAAGGTAGCTGCGTTTCAGCAAACTTGGATGGCTCGTCCACATAATCGTAGGGGTACACTTTCTCAGCAATAAATCTTGTTGGTCACTATTGTGAATGTGAGAGGTCATGCTGTAGAAGTTATCTTTCCCTTCTGCGCGCAAGGTTGGATACCAACTTCTGTAGAGAGGTACTCATGAACTGAAAGCTGTCCGTAAATTTTAGATTGCTCATAGTGAATGCAATATATTTCTCAATGGTGTTGGGAATGATTGTAATCGTTTCATCTTTGAATTTCCCAATTTGCTCCATGATCTAATGACTGTCATAGCCTCGCAAATTGTGGAAAACACAGGAATGATAAAAGAATCTTTATCCCCCTGCTGATCTTTTGTAAGTCGAAATTGCAAGTTGCATTCAATATGCGCTGCTCCACCATATTTGTCATTGATGTGATCATGATCTCTCACATGATCTGCTCCTAGAGGCTCATGACAAATATAACAATCAACAGCGTTCTTGAAATTCTCTTTGTCTTCAAGAGTCATCACCATTTCCTTTGGCTGCCGTAAACCACGTACAATACGATCACGTTCATTCACCATATGGTCTAAAAAGACTTTCAGGGTGTTGTATCCTCTATACACAACTGGTGCACGTGTGTCGTACTGATTCACAACCACATAAGCGAAGCTGTTTGGACGATGATGCTGATACTTGTTTCCTTCTTCATGCTTTTGCGTGAAACATTCAAAGTCGGCATAAATCACAAAAGGTGCTCGCTGCTGTTTGACTACATTCTTGAACTTGATGAAGGGTTCCTTAGGAAATGATAAACGTTGTGCTCCATGCTTGCCACACACTTCACGATGTTTATCTAAAAGCTCTTGTCGTACAAACCCGTGAAGACGGTTGAAACAATAAAAAGCTGCTCCATTATGCTTTGATCGATAAGTCATGAGTCTGCTAAAATTCTTGATGAGGCAGTAATGCCTTTTCTTGTCATCGCTTATCAGAAGTAAGTTGATTTCTCTCGCACTGACGTTTCGACTAAGTTGTATTGGAACAACTTCATCTTGTTCATATCCAAACACGTTGATGGATACATCGTTCTCCTTTTCAAATTTTGGAATGTCAGTAATTGTTGTCGGAAATGTCATACCCTCTACCTTTAATTCTTTCTCAAATGGTTTGTATAGTTTCACGCGATTTGGGTTGTTTGTTGAAGGGTGAGGGTAAGCCAATACTGACCATAAGAAACACTTGTTGTCATCATTCTTAATGTTTATCACACCCTTTGTTTTCTCCACTTTCTTCGGCAGTGGAATAAAACTACTCGCTTCCAGAGGCATCAACGTAGCTATATGTACTTCAATGTACAGTATGTTATCCAATACCCAGCCAGAGCCTTGTCGCTCATGTTCGTTCAACTTAGTAAACAATTCTTTATAGGCTTCCGGCAAGTCCGGTTCAATATCTGCTGGATTGTATGCTGTATATGTTGGACTGCTGATAAATGCATTATCCACTTGTTCTGTCATAACACCTCCTGCATTCGCGGTCAGTTTCTTGAAGTGTGCATGCACTATAATATACCATTTCATCCATGATTTAAGGTCTCCAACAAATGTGTCTTAATACGGTTCTCTTGCTGTCGCATTTCAAGCAGTAAATCCGATCCATCCTCAGACTCAAACCGTTTTTCCTGAAGACTAACCCTTCTACTTCTCCCTACTTGTCTTGTCTTTTGTTTCTTTGAAACATGTTCTTCGTGAGGCACATTTTCCATCTCAGCTGGTATGCATGCATGTGCTTCAAACGCATCCATAGATAGAAATTCCACATTGCATTCCATACAGAGGACTGGGCCGTATGGCCAAATACCATCTTGTTCCATCTTTACTCCTTTCCCATGCTCTTCACGAGCATGTTTCACTATAGTTTCCATCTCATCTTTACATGTATGTGCCTCAAATGTATCCATAGATGGAAATTCCACATTGCAGTTCATACAGAGGACTGGACCTGCTCCATCGTGAAAGGTCTTCTTGAGCACTTGGAAGGATGAAAATTATAATACTTGTCGCATCGCACCACCAGCAGTCCGTACACGGCGGTTCTGGTCCAGGCAATGTTGCCGTAAACTTATACCATAGCAAACCACCACAGGTTTTGCAACAGTATCGACGCGGTTCATTGTGGTGTACCGGGCAGTTGTGTGGTTATTCTGTATACTCTAACCACACCTAACACTTGTAGCATTCTGCTGTCAGCGTCACTGCCCTGCCGTTCCGCATCACTGTGTATGTGCGAGTTGTAGACATCTTGTCGCTTGTTTTGGGAAATGTGGCCTTTAACCCCCATTTATTTACTACTTTTAATCAGCGGCCATCCTCACATTATATGCCGCAAGCCAGCCCCCTGGGGGAGGTCCTCACGCGGTACATGTGTGGGCACCCGGGGGTCCTCACATGGGACATGTCCTGGTCAGGTCATGGTGACCCGGGGGAGGGGGGAGGAGGAAGAGGGGGGTTGAAGGTGGTATATAACTGCTAGTCATTTCAGTTCAGGTTCACAACCGCTTTGAACTTTCAACAGCATGGAGTTTTTCTTCGCTTTGAACGACGCGTTAACGCTGACAAATGTACGGGAAGTGCATGTACCAGTGACTCCACCGATCAACCAGCCCTCACGATTCTTCTCTTATCAGCTGCTGCTGGACCCGGCTTACGCCTCAGTCCTCTGCATACCGCTTTTTCTTCAACAGGATGGTTACGCTTGGGAAGCGTTTACGCAATATAGACGCGGGGCGCTACGTTCAAGCGTATTTCCGCTCCACCATGTTGGGAGAGTCAATCCCCTCACGACTCGAAGAGGAGGAATACCCGGCTTGGGGGAGATTCTTCTTGCAACAGGACTTGGATATCTGCATCGGTTGTGGTTGTATGTTAAGTCCGGATAGAGTCATCGCTGCCGACTGTGGACACCAGTCATGCATTTATTGCTCGTCACTATGGACCTACCTAACAGCATTAAATCATCAATATACAACAGGATGATTCACATGCGGGCTAAAAACCGATCATTTTCTATTCAACAGCCAGCAAATGAGTCACTGCGCCAGACCAATTCAAGATATCGTGGAGTTTTTTTAAACCTGGGACCGGCAGCAGCAGGAAAAAACCAACACTTCCCGGCTCTTTTAAGAGCCCCCCACTAATACGAAACGCTAATCGTGTCATGGTGTTGGTATGTCTGTGTATGCATGAGAGTGTGGGAAATGCTAAAAAAGGGGGTCTATAAATCATTGATTTATACCCCTTTGAATTTTAAGGGGGCTCATAGGTGAGCTCGAACCATATGGCTATGAGTTCTCTGCTTAAAACATAGTTGGAGAACTTGTACGTTTTGGGAGGTGTCTGTCCGTCTGTCCGTCTGCCCGTCTGCCGTGGTGTTGGTATGTGTGCGTGGAGAGAGTGAGAGAGCAAAAGAGAGAAAAGAGTTGTTGCCTGCCCGTCTGCCTGTGTATGCCGTGGTGTGTGGGCAGACGACAACCCTTACTGTAATATATATCACGCTGACCCCACTTCCCCCCCCCCCCGCCCGCGGGAGGTTTGGGGGGGGGGAACTTGTATGAAATATGGCAACAATGCGCGTACAAAACAACGCCAAAAAGCTTAAAACGAAAAATAGGGAGTAGGTAAAATTGTCGAATTTTTCGCTTTTCCCAAAATAGGGGTTGGAGGTAAAATGATTATTCCTTTGAAAACAAAAATTATTTTGTAATTAATTGAAGACCTGCATCCATTTCAGGGTAATTGAATGAACATATCCTAAATCTCCATTGCTCATTGCGAAATTTGGTAATGCCATTTAGCAATCAGATGTTCTTTTCTGCGTTTTTCCAAAAATAGGGGGAAATTTAGAGACGGAAATTCCGTGTTTAGGGGCTCTTTTTAAGGTCGATTTACGCGCATGGTGGTCATTTTATATGGAAATGTTCCCCCCTCTCCCTGGGACCGAACCACATACTAAGTGCCATAATGCAGCAGGGTGAGGAGAGAGAGAAGCTGTGCTGAGATTATAGCTGACTTTTCTAAATAATGTTCAGTGTGGGTGTTAAAAGCAAAATGGTAAGTGGATAATTAAATGCTATAAATGCTCTTCTCGAATTTTTATTTACATTATTTTCTACATTTTTTTGCAAAGAAATATAACGGCCCGTCTCATTACACCATCCAAATACATCTGTTGTATTCAATTACATCAGCAATATAATCGTGTTTCATGGGGAGAAACTGTATGTGCTGTTTCAATAGCCTCTGTATTGATTTAGCTCAGCCATTGGATGGGCCCATACAATGATGTGGTGTTTCAATGCTGGGGTGTTTCAATGCTACAGGACGGGGGGCGGGGTGGTTTCCATCTATGAAGTGATTGGATGAACGAATGATGTAGCGCACCTTTGAAAAAAGTTTCGAAAAATATCTCGAGAAGGAAAAGTAAGATCGGCTTCAAGCTTGATCTGGTTATTACTTCTTTAGGTTAGGCGGTTTCATCAACTTTTGATACTTGTTACATTAAGTGAGGTGTATGTAAAATTGAGCAAAATTTACCAACCACTAAATATCGATAATTATAATTTGCGTGCTGGAGATATAGTTTTTTTGTTGTTTTTTTTTTTTTTTGGGGGGGGGGTTGTTTCTTGGAGGATGGGGAGGGGGGATGGGGAGTGGCGGCGAGGACAAAGGTGTGCCATAATTAAAAATGTTGAATATAATTATTTTTTAATTTTTAAGAATATGTTATACGTTGATGGTTATTCCCGTTACTTATTTACTGTATTTTTGAATATGGATAATGATTATGATTCACAGAAAAGGAACTACAGTAAACTCTCGATAAGTCAAAGTGGTCGGGGCCAAGCAAAATACTTTGAGTAAACCGAAATTTGAGTTATTTGAAATTGGTCTTTGCTAGTGGTCACGTGACTATCATGGTTTCGCATAAAGTGCTTGTTGTTTTTATGGTATGGTGATTGTTTCATATGATGAATATTATTCGGCTGGGACAAATATAATTTATCATATTAATACTTAGGTAAACGGTCATCTCCCCCCCCCCGGTCAACTGCTCCCCCCAGTCAACTGCCCCCGCCCCCTCTGCAACCCGGTTGACTGCCAACCCCTGCAATTAATTGACGGAGTCGTCATCTGCCCCCTCCTTTTTTTAGTGAAAAAAAAATTCTATAAAAAATTAGGCAATTTTGATGTCCCCGTCTACTTCGTCTCTGAAACAATTGATCTTCATTGATCTATTCACTAATATTAATCTTAGGAGAGACTGATCCGTAAACTAATTGCAATTCTAATTATAATAATTAGTTTCCTATTGGTGAATTGCAATTAACCGAGGTGCAATACATTCAATAAAATAAATATAATTTTATTTATTGTGTCTTTGCAAGCCAAGAACCCAAGAAAGAATAGTATATGGAGGGGGCAAGCGACAACCCCTCCACTTTGAAGGGGGGCAGTCGACCGGGTTGCAAAAAAAGGGGGGGCAGTTGACCGGGGAGGCAGATGGCCGGGACTCTAATAATTAATATTTGTAACAGTGAAAATCCTTTTTTTCACATTTTATTTACAGCGGCCTTCTGAAATATATATACATTTTGATTCCATTTTCCATCACACATATATTAACTGCGACAATGACAAGGGCGCTATTTCGACTCGGTAAAAAAACATCTTGATAAAACATCCATTAACTATCGGGGTCCTGCTATAGATCGAAGATTTGCACTTGTACTGACGTAACAATTGTTAACAAGCCGCGTGTTTTGTTTGCACTTCATGCTGTAGAATTACAATTACAGATTAACTCCGTAACCACGGAGACCATTATCAAAGAATACGTACTCCGTTGTTAGGTTAGTCGGTGTGCATAATATGTAGAGACAAAGCCACACTAATTCTACAAAAAGGGATTTGCATATGCAAACAATTGAGCCATGCGTTTCCGTGTTATTTTGGTGAAAATACAAGGATTTTCTTGCCAAAAAAAAATTGAGGGTCCAAAAAATTGCTTAGACTGAAACAATTTGACTTAAGCGATGAAGTTAAAAGACTTACATAAGTAAAATATATCGGAACTTTTAAATTAATGAAAGTGAAAATTTGAGTAAAACGATTTTGATTGAATGGAGGCTACTGTAATTCTATTTAAGTGGCACAAAAAATAGGTATTGGAGAACTACGAGTTTGCTCGGAAAACACAGTCTGCTCACAAAAAAGTAGCGATGCGACTCTTTTGATCACGTCCCGGTAAACATGGAAACGTTATTTTAAGGTTCGTTTTTGGTTGAAACGTTTTATTGACGTTTATAAAACCTTTATGTTCTCGGATACCAAAATAAAATGTTTTTTGTAGAACCTTTTCGAAACGTTTCAGGGGGGAACTATTTTTAAACCAAAATCAAACGTTTTGTACTGGAGCATTATGAAAAATCAATATTATTGGGTGTCGTGTATTGGAGCATCATGGGAAACCATATGTACTGAATCCCATTTTCAAATAAATTGGCAAATTTTAGATACTAATAAAGATGAAATATATAATTTTAAAATCTAATATTAACTTTTAGGTATAATTTATTTGATTTTAGTTATTATATTACTATATAAAAATGATATAGTAATATAATGATAGTAATACGTTCTTTCTATATCGCTAGCTAAGAATATTATTTGCCTCGATCAACTAATCCTAAGCAAATAACCACTATGAAAGCAAATACATGTTTTTTTTTTATTAAGCAAATAATTTTAAAAGCAACACTAAAAAACAGAAAAATGTTAAAATTAACTGTTGGGGCTCGCATAGAAACAAGGACGCGTAGGATGCCAGAGGTCCCAGGTTCAATCCCAGGTAAGTACGAATGTTTAGTTGCAGGTTGGTGTGCTGTAGTGTTGTTTGAATGATCAATGGTCTTAAATGGATGTTACAAATGGTGATTTTTTTAAGGATCACAAAAAGGGTTTCAGAATTTTATTGTCAAAACCCCGTCAAAATGGTTCGGAAAAGGTTTCATTCGAAACCTTCAAAAAACGTTCCCAAAAAACGTTTTCTAGCATTTCATATATAACGAAAATAAAACGTTTTTTGAAGGTTTTTTAGGTTTCACAAAAAACGTTTATAAAACGTTTACCAAAACCAAAAAAGTTTACCGAGGTCGTACATATGCTCTGGAGGTGTGAAGTATTTTGTTTCATCGTTTATTCAGTTGTAGCCACAAACACGCATATTATATGTCCTGTATCTCTGCCTGTCTATTTTCTAACTTGAAGTTTTAGTCTCTGGGATCTCAGAAAATTTTTCATACTTATTTTGGTAAGGCATGGTAAGGAAGAAAACTAGTCTTGTTTCTTATTCAGATTTCTAATTTTTTTCATTTTTAAAAGCCAGCCTGGTCATTTCTTTATTTTTTATTTGTGATTTTAGTGACACGGCCGGGGATGAGAAATAAAATTATTTTTCACCGCCTAAGCAGTGGCATTTTGCATGTGCTCCTTAGTCGAAAAGGTTTTCTGTGTTGCTACCCATTTTTTGTCAGTAGATGTTCTTGCAAGTGATTTGGTGTTATGCTAAAAACAAATTTCCAGGGTCTTAGTAAATGACTTGAGCCATAAAACCTTAGCGTGAGCGACATGTTCTTTATCCAGTGTACGACTAAATAATGATTTTACAATGTACCACAGAAAGTAAAAGGAATGTTATTACCTGGGTTTCCGAAAAAATCCAGGGCTTCTATTTGGAAACTGGCCAATTTCAGGGGCTCATTTAGAAACCAAATAGAAGCTTCTATTGGGAAACAGTTTCCTAATTAGAGCGTCGGGCCTTCTATTTTTTAGATGGGGGGGGTTGTTGATAAGTTTTTATTGGAAAAAAAGAAAATTTACCATCAATATTTTATTAAAGCGCTACATGCTGCGGATATCCGCACAAAAAATAACAAAACACACAAAAACAACAGTAACTAAAAAAGTCTAGCAAAGTGTTCTGTATAAAATACGAAGCACAGGATTAAGCAACGACGCAGAACGGGGTTTGCCTCACATCAATGGATTAAGTGCATCGTGTCTGCATTGCGAGTAAACACGAGTTCTAAAAAGACTTGCAGGGAAGGAGGGGCAACTTCACGCCGCCCGTTTCAGTACTCAGCCCGTAATATTTCCAGTCATACTCCGGAGTAAAGGTGGCAGTGGGGAGGGGTAGTCTGCTCGCCTTGTGCGAAGCACAGGATTAAGCAACGACGCAGAACATTCTAGGGGCCGCCTCATATCAAAGGATTAAGTGCACCGTGTCTGCATTTCGAGTAAACACGAGCTCTAAAAAGACTTGCAGGGAAGGAAGGGAGCTTTTATTAGGAAACGGTTTTTTAGGTCTTTATTTTAACTCCAAATAGAAGCCTCGGGGCTTCTATTGGGAAAAAGTTTCCTAATAAGAGCTCCGGGGCTTTTATATTGGGGGTTCATTTCGGAAATTCCCGCTACACTTATAATCATTTAATCAAGAAGCCCCGAAACAGTTTCTCAGGTGTAGTTGCCATCAACAAAAGTGCCCGCAATCATAATACAAGTGCCTTTCCTGATAAAAGTGCCTGTAATTAATATTTTAACACAAAACTGGATAAAGTTGCCTTTCACGTTAAGTTGCAATCACTACATGTTTATGAAAAATGCATAAAAGTGGCATTCATCTGTAACTGCAACATTGATTGTGTGTCCCGTTCTGTTTTGTCCGCTGTACCGAAATGTCGGCTAATTACAAACTGTTCCAAAATGTCCGCTAACCTTGTTCCAAAGTATCCCCTCGTTCCGTAATATCCGCTAACCCTGTTCCAAAGTATCCGCTCGTTCCGTTATGTCCGCTAACCCTGTTCCAAAGTATCCGCTCGTTCCGTAATGTCCGCTAACCCTGTTCCAATGTGTCGTTCGTCCCGTATTGTCCGCTAATCCCGTTCCAAAGTGTCCGCTCGTCCTGCTATGTCCGCTAACCCCGTTCCGTTTTATCCGCTGGTAGTGTCCGCTAAATCTTCAACTTTTAACTCAGCCGACTTTGTCGGGCTGGGTTAGTCGTGTCACTACAGGGGGCTTGAATGTATGTGCGCATGTGCGTATGTGCGTATGTTAAACTTTCTCTTTAAAATGCTACTCCTCCCACAGTTTTGCTCCAATCGTCTTGATATTATGCAGGAATGTTCCCTGGGTGGTCCCCCACCTGGCTATTACTTTTTTGACGATTGACGAAAAACTGACAAAATGGCAGCACTTTTTGTGCCCTTTTAACCCATTTTAAAATGCTATATCTCCTACAGTTCTACACCAATCGCTTAGATGTTGCGCAGAGATGTTTCCCAAGGGTTCGCATAGCAGGCTATTATTTTTTTTCGCGGTTCGCCAAAAACTACCGAAATGGCGGAACTTTCAAGTTTGAAGCGAATGCATGGTTGGGAGGTTGGTGGTTCAATCCCACCCTCGGGCAACACTTTCACCTTCTGTCTATCATACTGTCATATCATGGGGACCCCCCGGGTTCTCAATGTGAGGAACCCCCTAGGTTCTCAGTGTGAGGACCTCCCACCGGGGTCCTCTATGTGAGGAGTTCGACCATCTGTCTATCATGTGAGGACCCCCCGGGTTCTCAATGTGAGGACCTCCCCCGGGGTCCTGCATGTGAGGACTTCCACCATCTGTCTATCATGTGAGGACCCCCCGGGTTCTCAATGTGAGGACCTCCCCCAGGATGTAATTCAACACCCTTTAACAGCACAATGTGTGCGCACAAGTGTTCCATTCTTGTTGTGGCTGTTGTTGGATGCACATGGAAAAAAGGAAGTGAAAACAGTTGCTCTTGCTGTTGTTGGATATACATGGAGAGCAAGTGAAGGATTGACTGGAATACACATAGGAGACGAAGTAAAAGATTGGCTAGTCTTTGGAAAGGAAGTGAAAGATTGGTTGGAATATACATGGTAAGTGACTTTTTTTGTGACTATGTAACATCATGTGACATTATGTGACTTTATGTGACTATGTGACATTATGCGACTTTATGTGACTCTGTGACATTATGTGACATTATGTGACATTATGTAACTCTGTGACATTATGTGACATCATGTGACTATGTGACATCATATGGCTATATGACTATGTGAGGACTATGTAATTGCTATGTCAGCATAATTAGTCTAACCATGTATGTAATTATCAGATCAGATCACATACGCACATGCGCACATACATTCAAACCCACTGTAGTGACGCGACTAACCCAGCCCGACAAAGTCGGCTGAGTTAAAAATTGAAGATTTAGCGGACACTACCAGCGGATAAAACGAAACGGGGTTAGCGGACAATATGGGACGAGCCGACACTTTGGAACAGGGTTAGCGGACATCACGGCACGAGCGGATACTTTGGAACAGGGTTAGCGGACATTTTGGAACAGTTTGTAATTAGCGGATATTTCGGTACAGCGGACAAAACAGAACGGAACAATTGTGACTTGTAGGATGATAAAATGTCTTTTATATATGACTACAACTATTAATTGTGTATCAAAGCATAATTCCAATTTGGATATATGTGTAAGTGCCTGATAACTTTATTCCAGAAGGAATAAAGGCTTGCGTCTTAGTAAGACGCTATCATGACGTCATAATGACGTTATGACGTCATGACATCTTACTAAGACCCAAGCCCTAAGCAGCATAACCCTAAGTCACCTGTCAATCATCATGGCGTCATTAGTCGCGTGACCTGTCAATCATCAGTCATGTGACCCTAACCCTAACAAGACTTCCAGACCACTTTTTGACGTTAAAATGACGTCAGACCCCTAGGAGACGTCCCTTCTACCATCTGTCTATCATGAGGAAAGGAGAGTTCCACGCCACTTTTTTCTAGAACATTCTGTATCCGTTTTCGAAATAATAGTTGACTTACGGTTTTTGACCTTGACCGTAACCGAGAACACTAAGGTCACCGAGGAATTTCTTATGTAACGTTATTTGCGCACAAAGGGTCGAAAGTGACCTCGCTCAGAATCGCTCTATCTCTAATTGTTTTCGAGATTATAGTCAACTTCCGGTTTTTTACCCTAATCGTAACCGAGAAGGTTAATATCACCGAGGTAGTTCTTATGTAACGTTGTTTAGTCCCAGGTGGTCGACAGTCAGCTTCAAATCGCTCAATCTCTAACCGTTTTCGAGATAATAGCCAACTTCCGGTTTTTGACCTTGATCATGACCGAGAACATCAAGGTCACCGATTCATTTCTAAGTAACGTTATTTGCGAACAAAGGGTCAAAAATGAGCTCAAAATCGCTCTATCTCTAACCGTTTTCGAGATAATAGTCGACTTCCGGTTTTTGACTGTGACCGAGAACATTAAGGTCACCGAGGAATTTCTTATGTAGCGTTATTTGGACGGAAAGGGTCCAAAATGAACCAAAAATCGCTCTGTCTCTAATCGTTTTCGAGATAATAGTCAACTTCCGGTCTTTGACCTTGGCCGTGACCGAGAACATCAAGGTCACCGAGGTAACTCTTATATAGCGTTGTTACCCCCAAGGGGTCAACAGTCAGCTCGAAATCGGTATATCTCTAATCTTTTTCGAGATAATAGTCAACTTCCGCTTTTGACAGGGAACATTCCTGCATAATATCAAGACGATTGGAGCAAAACTGTAGGAGGAGCAGCATTTTAAAGAGAAAGTTTAACATACGCACATACGCACACTTTGGAACAAGGTTAGCGGACATTTTGGAACAGTTTGTAATTAGCGGATATTTCGGTACAGCGGACAAAACAGAACGGAACAATTGTGACTTGTAGGATGACAAAATGCCTTTTATATATGACTGCAACTATTAATTGTGTATCAAAGCATAATTCCAATTTTGATATATGTGTAAGTGCCTGATAACTTTATTCCAACTGTCAGAGAATTAACCAATAATACTTAAAATTGAAAATGGAGACAAAAGAAGGCAGAATTTTAAATCCGCGACAGTTCATCTAGCGACAATTCATCTAAATGAGGGGGTGGGGTACGACCATTCATCTAAATTTTATAAAACTCAATTTTTATTTTTTAATTTTATTTTAAAAATATTACACAGAGAGGGATAAATTACAGGCTAAATGCCGTGAGCTACAGTTAAAAATGCCAGCTACAACTATATAATCTAATGCCTGTCATATCTGCCTTACTCACTATCAAAGAATAATGCCTATACAGGGTCAAAAGGAAACCCATCACTGTCAAAGGGTGTCTGCATTGACGGAGTTTAAATGCCCATAGTAGGGGGAAAACGACAGTTCGAAAACAGGAAGTGATGTCATAATGACGTCACGAGGTGTTTTAGAATCCCCATGGGGGGTTCTGGAACAGATGTTTTAGAATCCCCATGGGGGTTCTGGAACAGGTAATTGATAGAGCGCGCGCCCGTGTCAATGACGTCATCATGACGTTATCATAACGTTATCATCATGACGTTATAATGACGTCATCATGACGCTATCATGACGTCATAATGACGTTATGACGTCATGACATCTTACTAAGACCCAAGCCCTAAGCAGCATAACCCTTAGTCACCTGTCAATCATCATGGCGTCATTAGTCACGTGACCTGTCAATCATCAGTCATGTGACCCTAACCCTAACAAGACTTCCAGACCACTTTTTGACGTTAAAATGACGTCAGACCCCTAGGAGACGTCCCTTCTACCATCTGTCTATCATGAGGAAAGGAGAGTTCCACGCCACTTTTTTCTAGAACATTCTGTATCCGTTTTCGAAATAATAGTTGACTTACGGTTTTTGACCTTGACCGTAACCGAGAACACTAAGGTCACCGAGTAATTTCTTATGTAACGTTATTTGCGCACATAGGGTCGAAAGTGACCTCGCTCAGAATCGCTCTATCTCTAATTGTTTTCGAGATTATAGTCAACTTCCGGTTTTTTTACCCTAATCGTAACCGAGAAGGTTAATATCACCGAGGTAGTTCTTATGTAACGTTGTTTAGTCCCAGGTGGTCGACAGTCAGCTTCAAATCGCTCAATCTCTAACCGTTTTCGAGATAATAGCCAACTTCCGGTTTTTGACCTTGATCATGACCGAGAACATCAAGGTCATCGATTTATATCTAAGTAACGTTATTTGCGCACAAAGGGTCGAAAATGAGCTCAAAATCGCTCTATCTCTAACCGTTTTCGAGATAATAGTCGACTTCCGGTTTTTGACTGTGACCGAGAACATTAAGGTCACCGAGGAATTTATGTAGCGTTATTTTGACGGAAAGGGTCCAAAATGAACTAAAAATCGCTCTGTCTCTAATCATTTTCGAGATAATAGTCAACTTCCGGTCTTTGACCTTGGCCGTGACCGAGAACATCAAGGTCACCGAGGTAACTCTTATATAGCGTTGTTACCCCCCAAGGGGTCAACAGTCAGCTCGAAATTGGTATATCTCTAATCTTTTTCGAGATAATAGTCAACTTCCGCTTTTGACAGGGAACATTCCTGCATAATATCAAGACGATTGGTGCAAAACTGTGGGAGGAGTAGCATTTTAAAGAGAAAGTTTAACATATGCACATACGCACACTTTGGAACAGGGTTAGCGGACATTTTGGAACAGTTTGTAATTAGCGGATATTTCGGTACAGCGGACAAAACAGAACGGAACAATTGTGACTTGTAGGATGATAAAATGTCTTTTATATATGACTGCAACTATTAATTGTGTATCAAAGCATAATTCCAATTTGGATATATGTGTAAGTGCCTGATAACTTTATTCCAACTGTCAGAGAATTAACCAATAATACCTAAAATTGAAAATGGAGACAAAAGAAGGCAGAATTTTAAAATTTTAAATCCACGACAGTTCATCTAGCGACAATTCATCTAAATGAGGGGGTGGGGTACGACCATTCATCTAAATCTTATAAAACTGTCAATTTTTATTTTTTAATTTTATTTTAAAAATATTACACAGAGAGGGATAAATTACAGGCTAAATGCCGTGAGCTACAGTTAAAAATGCCAGCTACAACTATATAATCTAATGCCTGTCATATCTGCCTTACTCACTATCAAAGAATAATGCCTATACAGGGTCAAAAGGAAACCCATCACTGTCAAAGGGTGTCTGCATTGACGGAGTTTAAATGCCCATAGTAGGAGGAAAACGACAGTTCGAAAACAGGAAGTGATGTCATAATGACGTCACGAGGTGTTTTAGAATCCCCATGGGGGGTTCTGGAACAGATGTTTTAGAATCCCAATGGGGGTTCTGGAACAGGTAATTGACAGAGCGCGCGCCCGTGTCAATGACGTCATCATGACGTTATCATGACGTTATCATCATGACGTTATAATGACGTCATCATGACGCTATCATGACGTCATAATGACGTTATGACGTCATGACATCTTACTAAGACCTAAGGCCTAAGCAGCATAACCCTAAGTCACCTGTCAATCATCATGGCGTCATTAGTCACGTGACCTGTCAATCATCAGTCATGTGACCCTTACCCTAACAAGACTTCCAGACCACTTTTTGACGTTAAAATGACGTCAGACCCCTAGGAGAGGTCCCTTCTACCATCTGTCTATCATACCTTCATAATACACATTCATAATGCACTCTATGGTTTAGAGTTAGGCTGCCCATACCCGGGCTCGAACCACCAACCTTCCGAGCATGGGTCCGACCAGGAGTACCACGCTCTACCAACTGAGCTATTCCGGACTGAACCATAATGTTTTGTGAAAACATACCATATAAGGCTATAATACACAATACACGATAAATTTCAGATTGCACTAGCTCAGAGCGTGGGAACCAATCGATAAATTTCAGAGTGCACTCGTTCAGAGCGTGGGGGAAACCGATCGATAAATTTCAGAGTGCATTCGTTCAGAGCGTGGGGGGAAACCGAGCGATAAATTTCAGAGTGCACTCGTTCAGTGCGTGGGGGAAACCGATCGATAAATTTCAGAGTACAGTCGTTCAGAGCGTGGGAACGATTAATAAATTTGAGAAGGAATGGGATTTTACCTACGTTAAGTCCAATGTTATGTTTTATGTTATAGTAGTTGGAAAATGGTACTTCTAAAGCATATTTAACAAGTGTAGTTTTTGGAAAACATATAATGTATAAAATAAGTTTAAACATTTTAACATACTACTTATTCAAATGTTCTAAAGTTATAGTAGTAGTAAAATGGTAGTTCTAGACCAACTTCAACAAATTTAGTTTTTGATAACATATGATGTATAAAATACGTTTAAACATTTTAACATGCTACTTATTCAAATGTTTAGAAGTCATATTAGTAGGAAAATGGTGGTTCTAGACCAACTTTAACAAATTTAGTTTTTAACAACATATGATGTATAAAATAAGTTTGAACATCTTACCATGGTGTAGTAGGTAAAAATCAGGGTTCTAAACCAACTTTAACAAATTTTGTTTTTTAACAACATATGATGTATAAAATAAGTTAGTGAGAAGAGCACGCCATTCAAACATGTATTCAAATGACAAGCCCCATTCGATACATGTGTTTGAATTATTTTTGGAACATATTACGTCATAATACTGTTTTATAATTTTTTTAACAAGTTCAACAATTGTTCAACAAGTTGTTCAACATGTTCAACATGTTCAAAATGTTCAACATGTTCAACAAGTTGTTCGACATGTTTAACATGTTCATCGTGTTCAACATGTTCAACAAGTTGTTCAACATGTTCAACAAGTTGTTGTTCAACAAGTTGTAAATAAAGCTATGTTTAAAGCTAAGCTGTTTAAAGACTTTCTCATCATTTGAATAGTGTAGGTTGAACCGAAAGGATGTATAAATGACACATTTGTTCGAAATCTTACAATTGGCCACAAAGTCTTAAAAGAAACTTAAAGGTTGCTCACACTTCAGAAGTGGATGAAGAATCGGATATGGAAAACCCTGTAAAACTACCTTTTACGGAATCTTTAGATGAGTCTTCCATGGAAAGTCAAAGCGTCAACATGGCTGAAAAGAATGCACATGCTTGTACAGAATGTGGTGCATTATACAACAGCGAAGAAGCTGTGCTCAAACATATGGAGCAGTATGGCGAGGTTGCTGATGACAGGAGTTCTGAAAGTGAGACAGAAACAGACTCTGAAAGTGAGTCAGAAATAGACTCTGTTTGGCATGATATGGTTCAAGAAGTCTACGATGACTATGATAACATATTTCAAGAAAAGGTTTCAGAATATGAAGAACAAGGACTTGAAGATGCGCGTGAAATAGCAAGTTATGACCTTCGAGCCATTTATAAGTATGGACTAAAACAACTGTTTATGAGACTGTTCCACTATACCCAGCCAGAACAAAGCCAACATTATCAAAAGATTTTAGAGGACTTTAATTACTTTGTTGATGAAAAACATTATAAGTATTCAAAGGCACTAAAGGCGGCTATAAGGAAAAAACAATGCATTCTTTGAAGAGCTACTAGATATGGAGGAGGATTGAAGCAGTGACGAAGAAAGTGGTATGGACAGTGAGGTGCAACAGAGTGAAACAGATGAAGAAGAATAGTCTTATTTGACTAAACTTTATAATAAAGACTTTGTAAATGTAATTTTTTATTAACTTAAGCGTTGTTTATTAATATATGTCTTGCTTTACAACATATGAAGTCGCGAGAGGCTAAGGTCTCTGGTGTGGTGTAAATTCACCCGTAGACCATATTTCATATATTATGTATTATAATTAATTTTGTATTATATTCAAGTATTGTATCATTATGTATTATATTCAAGTATTTTATTATTATGTATTATATCCAAGTATTGTATGAGAAAAATAAATAGGTTGAAAAGCATCATATGTGTTTCTTTTATTAAATATTACACATATTTACAATTATGATTAAAACAAAAATATTTCAAAT
Organism: Protula sp. h YS-2021; assembly: GCA_949752745.1. Taxonomy (NCBI): domain Eukaryota; kingdom Metazoa; phylum Annelida; class Polychaeta; order Sabellida; family Serpulidae; genus Protula; species Protula sp. h YS-2021. Next base: position 50,065,502 of record OX457025.1, on the reverse strand, counting down.
ACATATTATGCTAATACATGTACCCACTCATAACAACTTAAATTGATAAGTTTACAAATGTTATAAAAACTAACTTTACATCAACATAGATAATGCTAATTCATTTCATAGTCATACTGTTAGAATTGTATACAGTCACATATGACTTTCTACTCAACCATCTTCTGACAGTCACTACATTTATATACATCCATTTTCTGAAGCATGAGATCCACTGACTTCATTTGCTTCTTCAGCATGTGCCAGTCCTTCAATGACAACAAAATTCCCTTCTTGGTAGGATATAACCTCCCAGATGCATGATTCGTAATATATTTACGAATGTTAACCATCACTTTCTGCTGATATTTCACCAATTTAATATATGTTTCTGCATTAATGGGTATCATAACCGGTGAATCGTCTACACGCATCTTCTTCATGTTGGTATCAGCTTTACGCTCCGGTTCTCGCTTCATATTAGGCTCTCTCTTAATTTTTCGCATTTTACACGGCGCCGTCTTAGCTGGTAACTCATCTCGTTTTATCTTTCTAAAATGTGGTCGCTTTTGACGCTGCTGACGTGACTTCACCTTGGACTTTACCATGGGCATTGCCTTAGACTTTGCTGTAGGTAGTGTCTCAGGCTTTGCTATAAAATTTTCTGCAGGCATTGCCATAGATGGTAGTTGTTGTTCACTCACTGCAGACATGTTCACTCTTCAGTACCTTGATACAGAATGTGCGTTATGTCTGAGGGTAGGTGCCTTTTATGCTCTATAGGGAATTGTCACACTCGAGGTTGGATACACTATGTCCTAATATGTTTAGAAATAACTTTACCATATGTGACTTTGTGGCCAATTGTAAGATTTCGAACAAATGTTGCATTTATACATCCTTTTGGGTCAACCTACACTATTAAAATGATGAAAAAGTCTTTAAACATAGCTTTATATACAACTTGTTGAACAATTTGTTGAACAACTTGTTGAACATGTTGAACATGTTGAACAACTTGTTGAACATGTTGAACATTTTGAACATGTTGAACGTGTTAAACAACTTGTTGAACAATTGTTGAACTTGTTAAAAAATTATTGAACAATACCATGACGTAATATGTTCCAAAAATAATTCAAACACATGTATCGAATGGGGCTTGTCATTTGAATACATGTTTGAATGGCGTGTCTTCTCACTAACTTATTTTATACATCATATGCTGTTAAAAAAACAAAATTTGTTAAAGTTGGTTTAGAACCCTGATTTTTACCCTACTACACAATGGTAAAATGTTCAAACTTATTTTATACATCATATGTTGTTAAAAACTAAATTTGTTAAAGTTGGTCTAGAACCACCATTTTCCTACTAATATGACTTCTAAACATTTGAATAAGTAGCATGTTAAAATGTTTAAACTTATTTTATACATCATATTTTGTCAAAAACTAAATTTGTTAAAGTTGGTCTAGAACTACCATTTTGCTACTACTATAACTTTAGAACATTTGAATAAGTAGTATGTTAAAATGTTTAAACTTATTTTATACATTATATGTTTTCCAAAAACTACATTTGTTAAATGTGCTTTAGAAGTACCATTTTCCAACTACTATAACATAAAACATAACATTGGACTTAACGTAGGGAAAATCCCATTCCTTCTCAGATTTACTGATCGTTCCCACGCTCTGAACGAGTATACTCTGAAATTTATCGATCGGTTTCCCCCACGCTCTGAACGAGTGCACTCTGAAATTTATCGATCGGTTTCCCCACACTCTGAGACCTTTCATGTGCTTATGCTCTGTGTGTGTGTGTGTGTGTGTGTGTGTGTGTGTGTGTGTGTGTGTGTGTGTGTGTGTGTGTGTGTGTGTGTGTGTGTGTGTGTGTGGTTATTGTAATAGAACCATTGAAATATGACTAATTAAATATTATTAGTAAAAATAGACATAGAAATATGGCTATTATGTTTAAAAAAATGTCAGTCACATAATGTCACAGAGTCACAAAAGTAAACAAAAAAAAGTTTGTCCCGAGCTGGGGTCACACCACCAAGCTCCTGCTTACGAGCCTGCGCTTTTACCAAGTGAGCTATCAAGGCTTGTCTATTGAACGATCTGATAATGACATACTTGAGACTAATGAGGCTCCCATAGCAATTACACAGTCCTTACATAGTAATATAGCCATATGATGTTACATAGTCATATGACGTCACATGATGTTACATAGTGTTACATGATGTTACATGATGTTATATGATGTTACATAATGTTACATAATGCTACATAATGTTACATAATGTTGTATAATGTTACATAGTATTACATAATGTTACATAATGTTGCATAATGTTACATAGTGTTACAAAAGTAAAAAAATATTACCACAACTCTTTTGCTAATTCGTCTCCATGTCTACAATCTTTTATTTCCTTTCCAAAGAATAGTCAATCTTTCACTTCCTTTTTCCAAAGAATAACCAATCTTTCACTTCGTCTCCTATGTGTATTCCAGTCAATCCTTCACTTGTTCTCCAACAGCACAACATGTAAGAGCAAATGTTTTCACTTTTTTCCATGTGTATCCAACAGCAGCCAGAGCATGAATGAAATACTTGTGTGCATACAAAGTGCTGTTTAAGAGCTGCTGAATCACATCGTGGGGGGGGGGGGGGGGTCCCAGAACTGATTATGTCCTGGAAGGGGGGGCCCAGAACTTGATTGACAGGTCACGTGACTAATCATGATTGACAGGTAACGTGACTAATGATGATTGACAGGTCACGTGACTAATGACGTCATGATCATTGACAGGTGACTTAGGGGTATGCTGCTTAGGACTGTCTTAGTATGATGTCATGACGTCATAACGTCATTATGACGTCATGATAGCGTCATGATGACGTCATGATAGCGTCATGATGACGTCATGATAACGTCATGATGATGACGTCATGATAACTTCATGATGACGTCACTGACACGGGCGCGCGCTCTATCAATTACCTGTTCCAGAACGTCCATGAGGATTCTAAACCATCTGTTCCAGAACCCCCATGGGGATTCTAAAACACCTCGTGACGTCATTATGACTTCACTTCCTGTTTTCGAACTGTCGCTTTCCCCCTACTGCCCATCTGTGCGCCCTTAATTCCCCAAGTCTTTAATTCTCCGAAGCATGTTATGCCATTCAGCATATATATATAAGGGTCATGAAAGATGCTGTAATTATACACCAGCAAATTAGCATCATGGAGATAATACAAAGCGAAAGAGGAAACCAAAAATTGCCTATGAAGGTTTTATGTACAACAAAAAGAATGCCAACAAAAACTTCACAATTTGGTACTGCGTCAAATGGCAATCGATTTCATGCAAAGGCAGATTGAAAACCTCTCCAACGATGACTGATCCAGAAGTTACAGGTGAACACAACCATGATTCAAACAACAATGAGATTGACACACCCAACGCAAAAATCAAAATCAAGCAGGCAGCCGCTGCTAGCAGGGAGAATCCTGGTCACATCGTCAACACCAAGCGCACTGAAATTCCTGACGCTGTGCGGGTATTGATGGGAAAGGAGAACGCACTCAAGCGTTTGGTGCAACGACAGCGGTCGAAAAACGCACCCCGTGTACCGGATGATCTGGGAGACCTAGTAATGGAGGGTGATTGGGCTGAAACCGTTGATGAAAATCCAGAACAATTCCTCTTTTTTTTGACAACGGCCAGGGTTCAAATTTCAGGCTACTCATCTTTGATTATCAATTTCGCGATAGCGCCACATGGTTTCCTGCAGCTTTATGTCATCAAGGTTCCTTTGGGAAACTCCACAATTGCCACAATCTATGCCTTGATGGAGAGCAAGTCAAATGCTGCTTATTGTGAGCTTTTCTGGGAAATTTTGGATAAGTGCGAGAGCATGGATCTGTTTCCGGATCCGACGGTGATCCATTGTGATTTCGAGCAGGCTGTGATCAGAGCAATCGAAGACGGGGGAGGGGGAATGTTCTTACAAAATACCTTTATTAAAATAAAAATGAAAATTGACAGTGTAATAAAATTTAGATGAATTGTCGTACCACCCTCACTTAGATGAATTGTCGCTAGATGAATTGTCTCTAGATGAATTGTCGCCAGATGAATTGTCGGGATACCTAAAATTTTATGTAGGGTCCTGTTAGAAAATTCAGTGGTGTAGACCGAATCCACGACTTTTCGGCGAGTGACTTTTCGTCGAGCGACTTTTCGCCGGCGACATGTGTTGTGAAATTCAAAAAGATAACTTTTTATAATTAAATTTTTGTGGCGTTGTGCCCCATGACTAAAAACAGAAATGCAAATATTTAAACAGCACAACTTTTATACATTGGCAGTTTTTAAGAGCGGTGACATAAAACTGCCTCATTTTGGCCTCCTTTTTAAGGTGTCCGGATGCCGTTGGATCGTCGTATCAGCAGCCTTACTTGCACGGGCTTAAGCTTTTTCAATAAGTTATAAGAGCGACTCCAATAATTGACGGATCTAATTTGCCAAAATGTATTTTTAAAACATGGCTTTGATGAAATTATTATTAAGAAACAATTCCATGTCTTCGCTGAGTTCTAGCAATGACTACTGTGTTTGATCTATTTAATAATTTCAATTTGTATCAACCAGTGAGATCTAAGAGCGACTCTCGTCATTGATGGATATGATTGCGCAATGCTCCTTAAACAGCATCATCTTGAAACGGGCATCAAAGATTTGATTCATCACGATTTAATATTAATTTGCAGTTATATCAATCTTGAGATCTTAGAGCATCTCCGGTCATTCATGGATATGCATAAGTAATCTTTTCTAAAGAGCATTATCTGAAGGGAGCACCATTATTTTGCAATTTGTTAATTGCAAATTGTATCTATCAGTGAGATCTTAGAGCGACTCTGGTCATTGATGGACATGTACTTGTGTTTTGTTACGCTTTACTAACTTCTAAAGAATTTCGACGAAAAGTCGCACTTGCCACTTTCGACGAAAAGTAGCTAGGCGAAAGGTCGTTCGACGAAATGTCGCCGACGAAAAGTTGCTCGACGAAAAGTTCCCCTCCCGTTCCCCTTCATATTTTGAATGAATTCACGACATTTTGTCGAATTACATTTTATCGAAAGACACTTTATCGAAGACATTTTGTCGAAAGTGAACTTGGATACGTTTCGTCGAATTTTATAATTTCTTAATGGCTGAATTTTATAGAGAGGTGGGGCGATTGTTTTGTTGTTTTTTCCTGAAAATATGTACATTTTGTCATTCAAACGTTGAAATGATGCATAACATTGAAACTCTAATTGCAATCCAGAGTTTTCATCAGGAAATTGCAATTAAAGAGACGAAAGAGGTATCCATTAATATCTCATTGAATTTACAGTTCTTAATGGCAATACATAGCTTAAACGAATTAAGCCTGATTTTATTACACACCAGAGTAAGTCTTATATCTATGATTAATTTGTAATTGTTAATTGCAATTCACCAGTTAAAGAAATTCGGTTTGATCCGTAACTGTCAGAGGTATTCTTGCATCTATGGTTGAAACTGCAATTGCTGATTGCAATTAGGTGTGAAAACAATATATTCCGGAGTTAAACGATGGGTTTATTTTGAGTATTCAATCTGCTCAGGTATCCGGAGTCAGTCAATATAAAAATGGAGAGAAAATGTTTCGTGTCATGGTTCAAATTTTACAATGGAGATAAATAATTACATCAAGTAAAAGTTATTCGTGCACGATGCAATACAAGAGGCTCTGAGCCCAGAAATAGACTGTCGCGGCTGTTTCTATCACTCAACACAGTCCACTTGGCGGAAAAATTCAAGACCTAGGACCAGCCCAACTGCACAAGGAAAGCGAGGAATTCCTAGTAGAATGGCGTACCTGCGGCAGACATGTAGCCATTGCCCAGAGCTTATTGTGCCACAGAAAGGATAATCCCCTAAGTACCTGTTAATGCCAAGGGCTGACTGACGTATCGGAGTCACTGCTGCTGTAGACTTTCCTACTGCTTCGGAGTTCACTTGAGATTTTTCTACACAGAACAAGTTCACAGACTTTACTGCTCAGCACAAATAAAATACCACTAATTTTGTTCAATGAAAGGGACTCCCTTATCTGTCGCAGTCAGTGGGCCAGTAATCTTTAGGTTTTACTATATAAGGAATAACAGTGTCTTTATAAAGGCAGCAGTTCCACTGATCGTTCATTCTGGGTTATCGTTAAGTTTCTGGGTGGCAAAAGGTCAGGGTTAGTAAATATTTGTGGCAAGGACGCTTGCCCTGGTTCAAATAACGTAGCACATTGTCTGGACTTAATTATGAGAAAACAGAATGTTCAAGCCTCCATTCATCCTATTGGAGATATCGGTAGATTTTAATGCAGTGGTTGCCGGAGTCAGCTACCACCACATGGCTGTCTTCGTTAATTGTGAGACCTTGCGGCCCGTAGAGTGGGTCGGCTGCTGTGTTGATGAAAGACAGGAATGATCCTCGGCTGTCGAACACCTGTGAAAAACAGCAAATATCTTTAAAACCAGGTTATATTTGAAGGAAATCTTGCCCAGTTCGCGACTAGGACACCTACCTGGCTGATTAGCAACAAAAAAATCTCCACACAAATGTCACGCATAGACCTTTCACACATCGAACATCCACACACACGTCACGGATAGACCTTCCACACATCGAACATCCACACAAACGTCACGGACAGACCTTCCACACATCGAACATCCACACAAATGTCACGCATAGACCTTCCACACCTGAACATCCACACAAACGTCGCGGATAGACCTTCCACACATCGAACATCCACACAAATGTCACGCATAGACCTTCCACACATGGAACATCCACACAAACGTCACGGATAGACCTTCCACACATCGAACATCCACACAAACGTCACGGATAGACCTTCCACACATGGAACATCCACACAAACGTCACGGATAGACCTTCAACACATGAAACATCCACACAAACATCACGGATAGACCTTCCACACATCGAACATCCACACAAACGTCACGGATAGACCTTCCACACATCGAACATCCACACAAATGTCACGCATAGACCTTCCACACATCGAACATCCACACAAACGTCACGGATAGACCTTCCACACCTGAACATCCACACAAACCTTACGGATAGACCTTCTACACATCGAACATCCACACAAACGTCACGGATAGACCTTCCACACATCGAACATCCACACAAACGTCACGGACAGACCTTCCACACATCGAACATCCACACAAATGTCACGCATAGACCTTCCACACCTGAACATCCACACAAACGTCACGGATAGACCTTCCACACATCGAACATCCACACAAATGTCACGCATAGATCTTCCACACATGGAACATCCACACAAACGTCACGGATAGACCTTCCACACATCGAACATCCACACAAACGTCACGGATAGACCTTCCACACATGGAACATCCACACAAACGTCACGGATAGACCTTCCACACATGGAACATCCACACAAACATCACGGATAGACCTTCCACACATCGAACATCCACACAAACGTCACGGATAGACCTTCCACACATCGAACATCCACACAAATGTCACGCATAGACCTTCCACACATCGAACATCCACACAAACGTCACGGATAGACCTTCCACACCTGAACATCCACACAAACCTTACGGATAGACCTTCTACACATCGAACATCCACACAAACGTCACGGATAGACCTTCCACACATCGAACATCCACACAAATGTCACGCATAGACCTTCCACACATGGAACATCCACACAAACGTCACGGATAGACCTTCCACATATCGAACATCCACACAAACGTCACGGATAGACCTTCCACATATCGAACATCCACACACACGTCACGGATAGACCTTCCACACATCGAACATCCACACAAATGTCACGGATAGACCTTCCACACATGGAACATCCACACAAACGTCACGGATAGACCTTCCACACATGAACATCCACACAAACGTTACGGATAGACCTTCCACACATCGAACATCCACACACACGTCACGGATAGACCTTCCACACATCGAACATCCACACAAATGTCAGGCATAGACCTTCCACACATGGAACATCCACACAAACGTCACGGATAGACCTTCCACATATCGAACATCCACACAAACGTCACGGATAGACCTTCCACACATGGAACATCCACACAAACGTCACGGATAGACCTTCCACACATGAACATCCACACAAACGTTACGGATAGACCTTCTACACATCGAACATCCACACACACGTCACGGATAGACCTTCCACACATCGAACATCCACACACACGTCACGGATAGACCTTCCACACATTGAACATCCACACACACGTCACGGATAGACCTTCCACACATCGACCATCCACATAAACGTCACGGATAGACCTTCCACACATCGAACATCCACACAAACGTCACGGATAGACCGTCCACACATCGAACATCCATACAAACGTCACGGATAGACCTTCCACACATCGAACATTTTACACAACATTCACTTAAAACGTCACTGACACAGGATGATATGATGTCGTGAAATCCACATTTTGTAACCTTGACCTGGGAGAGAGATTGATCATTACCTCAAAAACGGTCAGAAACACAGCGATTTTGAGCTTATTTTTGACCGCTTGGGCCTAAAAGAGGTTAGGTGAGAGGCATCTCAGTGATCTTGGCCTCGTGATTCACGGGCGATGTCAAAACTATGATGTTACTTCGCAAAAGCTTTGAATTCCACTTTTAGATGGGTTCTCTTATGAATTCTTTGTATCACGTCATTTGAAGACATATGTCATTCCCTTTAAGAGCGGTGTGTACAACATAGGCCATTCTGTGTGCTCCATAATTTTTGGAAAAAGGGAACCAGTCCAAGGTGCGAATTTGCTTTAAATTAGTTTATTTAATAGATCAAGGACTTATAATTTGTTTCCTGGAGGTTGGATAAAATTAGCTCGAGTTTTAAGCAATTTTCGGCACTTGTAGCTTGGATCTGGTAGTTGTTGAGTTTACACGTCACGGTGACACCTTTATTTAGTCCTGGAAAATGTGTCTCTCTTCTCCACACGGAAGCTACAGGATTGACAGCAATGTTCCAGTTCCTGCACACAATGCCCTGGAGCTGGTTCAGTCTTTACAGCTGACATTGCCTGCATTGACTCCAAGCCTTGCATAGCTGACTGTGTCATCGCGGAAATGGCCAGTTTTTGCTGTAGCTTACACTTCTATGGGACCTAATAGTCGCGTCAGGGTACTTTACAGACTCGACTATTCTTGATCCAGGTGGAAGGAAACATTTTCAAACGTTTCGGGCGATTTTTTTTTTTTTTTTTGGGGAGGGGGCATTTTTTTTTAGCCAAGTGCCGAGGGGTTGGGACATTTTGTACCTTTGTCACTTTGTGCCTCCGTCATTTTGTACCTTTTTGGACACTTTGTACCTCAAATTTTGGGACACTTTGTACCTCCGCGAAAGACGTTTTGTACCTTTTCTGCCACTTTGTACCTTACCATTTTATACCTTTTTTACGTGCAATACTCAGTTAAAACAAAAAAATTAAATACCGCCTGCTCTACCTGACCTTCATTTCAGTGAAAATAAGTTTATTTATTAATTGCAATAACCTGTAGGAGAGTTTTGGGGGCCATTCCGTAAAGTGGCTTTACCGTGATTGCAATTATCCCGAGTAACTTTTCTTAACAGTGTTAATTGCATTACTTGAGTTGATGTTATAGAGTTACTCAATAAATTGGACAGAATTGATCAGCTCTGGGAGTATATTAAATGCAATCATTTCGTGGCAAGAAGAACCCACATATAGTGAAAATGTTTACTGCGAAGTTTTTCTTCATTTTCGTTGAAAATGTATTTTTGGCGATTTTTTAAATTTTTGATTATTTAAGTTTTTTTGGCCATATTGTTGCAATGAGTCTAGGCCAACCCCCCCCCCCCCCCGACCAAACGCCCCCCCCCGACTAAAACGCCCCGGCGGCCTAACCCCCCCCCCGGACCCAAAACCCCCCGGTTCTCAGGTCTATTTTATATTTTGTAATTGCGATACATCCACGTTGTTAATTACACTTCAAATGCCCATTGAAGAGATCACACGGCGTTTAAAATTGTAATTTCTGAGCAACTGAAGGAAGTGATCATCATTATCTTAGAAACTTCATGCATGCATTGATGATAGCACTCAGTTTTTGAAAATGCAATTGCTCTCACGATTGATGAGTGTGTACACATTAAAAATTGCAATTCATATGCCGGTTGCGAGATCAGTCGCGTTTACAAATTACAATTTCTCTTGCGATATATGTGACTTATATCCATTGTGATTCACCTGAATGGGCAATTTAGTGAATAGCTTCAATACTAACAAGTCCTAAAGAGATCAGCTCCAGTTTGCAGGAACGTATAAAATGACCCATATTGCTGTGAAAAACCATCATGGAATACATCACATCTGCTAAAGGCAATCCAAAGATATTGTACCAAGGGCATTTGTCCGTAAAGCAAAAAAATCTAGTTCGAGAATTCAGCTTTTGTAGTTGGAGAGTTGAAATGTTAGCTTTGAAATTATCATTACACATTTTCTTTGAGAACGGGGGGGGGGGGTTGGGTCGAGGGGTTTAGGCCGCCGGGGGGTTTTAGTCGGGGGGTTGTGACAGGAGGGTTCGGCCGGGGGGGGGGAGGTTCGGCCTGTTCCCTTCACGAAAATATATTTTTGGCGATTTTTTAAATTTTTGATTATTTAAGTTTTTGGCCATATTGTTGCGATATCTTCGAAACAGTTTGTTCGATTACATCGCAACGGATAAATCGAGGTTAATGTTGATTAAATTATCGGCTTAGACTAAGTGGTAGCTACAACTAGACTGTCATCGGTGACAATAAGAAAATTCCGTTGTTCTTTTGCTGGTTACACATTACGCGACAGCAAAAAAAACGTGTATTGTATTGTAAAGAAGCGTGCAAATTGACAATAAATTATGTAAAATTAATCTTGGTTGTAATTTTTCTCATCTTAAAGAGGGTACAAAATGACTATAAAAAGGTGCAAAGTGGTAAGGTACAAAGTGGCGGAAAAGGTACAAAACGTCTTTCGCGAAGGTACAAAGTGTCCCAAAAAAGGTACAAAACGTCTTTCGCGAAGGTGCAAAATGGCAAGGTACAAAGTGGCAAAGGTACAAAATGTCCCAAGACCGTAGCTACAACTAGACTGTTATCAGTGACAATCAGAAAATTCCGTCGTTATTTTGATTAGACATTACGCGAAAGCAAAAAAAAAGTGTATTGTAAAGAAGCGTGCAAATTGACAACAAAATATGTAAAATTAATCTTGGTTGTGATTTTTCTCATCTTAAACAGGATACAAAATGACTTAAAAGTAGGGTAAAAGTGCGGCTTTTAAAACAGGAAGTGACGTCATAATGGCGTCAGGAGGTGTTTTGATAGCCCGATGGGGCTTTTAAAACAGTGACGTCATATTGACGTCATATTGACGGCATATGGACGTCATATTGACGTCATATGGTTGTCATATGGTTGTGATATGGACGTCATATGAACGTCATAATGACGTCAGGAGGTGTTTTGATAGCCCCATGGGGCTTTTAAAACAGTGAGGTCATTTTGACGTGATATAGACGTGATATATAAACATGATATGGAGGTGATATGGAGGTGATATGAACGTCATATGAACGTCGTAATGACGTAATATGGAGAGTGGGCGGCCATTCAAACGGGCGGCCATTCAAACGACCATTCAAACGGGCAGCCATTTTTTTAAGCATTTCCCACACTCTCATGCATACACATACATACTAACACCATGACATGATTAGCGCTTATTTCGTATTGGTGGGTGGCCCTTAGAAGGGCCGGCAGGTTTTTGCTGCCGGACTCAGAAAAATTCGACGATGTCTTGGACTGGCCTGCTGCAGTGTGTGAGTTGCTGCCCATTGAAAAGAAAGTGATCGCCTCTCAAGCCACAGGTGTAACATCTGACTGTGTAACAGTTGTTCAGGGCCAACAGCTGCGTCCAATTGGCTGCACAAATCAAGCAAAGCTGGTGACCACATTCTGCCAGTACCCGGTCTGGGGAGATCATGATGCCACATCCCGCGCAAATCTCCCCCTCCCCATGGCCAGTCGACCTGAAGCGAGGACCCCCCTCCCCATGGCCAGTCGACCTGAAGCGAAGACCCCCCCCAGGGATAGCAGCACAAACTACTTGCATTAAGTAAGGACCCCCCCCCCCTGGTCAGCATATAATGCGAGGATGGTCGCTAGTAGTATATAAAGGCGGGTAAAAGCTGCATTATCCAACACAAGCAGCAAGATGTCGACAAGTCATAAAATCACAGTGATGCGAAACGGCAAGGCAGTGACGCTAACGACCGAATGTTATAAGTGTTGGGTGTGGATAGAGTATCCAGGACAACCACACAACTGCCCGGTACACCACAATGCACCACGACGGTACTGTTGTAAAACCAGCGGTGGTTTGCTATGGTACAAGTTTACCGCACGATTACCTGGACCGGAGCCATGCACAGACTGCTGGTGGTGCGGTGCGACGCTGAAAAACTTTGGATATTATAATTTTCATCCTTTCAAGTGTTCCAGGAGACCTTTCACGATGGAACAATTTTACAGACATCAGTGTGATTGCGGAAATCCGACTTGTTGGTGAAGAGCCAACTCACTAACATCTTTCGGCCCTTCTAAGGGCCATCCTCTGCTGTGAAATGAAAACGCAAATTCTGTCTATGTATGAGTGTGTATAAAAGGGGTATGTCTGAGATTACATTTCAGCATTTCAGTTTCAGCAGTTGACGGAACAACAACCAGCTATGATGAAAAGTGAAGAGCATGGGAAAGGAGCAAAGAGACAAAGGATGGAAGAAGATGATATTTGGCCATACCGTCAAGTTCAGTGTATGGAATGGAATGTGAAATTTCCATCTATGGATACTTATGAGACACATACATGCAGTAAAGCTGAGATGAAAGGAGCAAAGAGACAAAAGATGGGTGAAGATGGCATTTGGCCATACGGTCAAGTTCAGTGTATGGAATGCAATGTAAAATTTCCATCTATGGATACTTATGAGGCACATGCATGCATACCAGCTGAGATGGACAATGTACCTCATGAAGAAGATGTTTCAAAGAAACAAAAGACAGGACAAGTAGGGAGAGGTAGAAGGGTTAGTCTTGGTGAAAACGCGCAGGAAAAACGGTTTGAATCTGAGGAACGATCAGATTTACTGCTTGAAATGCGACAGCAAGAGAACCGTATCAAGACGCATTTGTTGGAGACCTTAAACCATGGAATGAAATGGTACATTGTCGTGCACGCACGTTTCAAGAAACTAACAGCAAATGATGAACGTGTTATGGTAGAACAAGTGGATAATGCATTTATCAGCAGTCCAACATATGCAGCATACAATCCAGCAGATATTGAGCAGGACCTGCCAGAAGCCTATAAAGAATTATTTACCAAGTTTGACGAACATGAGCGACAAGGCTCTGGCTGGGTGTTGGATAACATACTGTACATTGAAGTACATACAGCTACGTTGATGCCTCTAGAAGCGAGTAGTTTATTCCACTACCGAAGAAAGTGAAGAAAACAAGGGGTGTGATAAACATTAAGAATGATGATAACAAGTGTTTCTTATGGTCAGTATTGGTTTACCTTCACCCTCTTGACGACAACCCCAATCGCGTGAATCATTACAAACCATTTGAGAAGGAATTAAAGGTAGAGGGTATGACATTTCCGACACCAATTACTGACATTCCAAAGTTTGAAAAGGAGAACGATGTAGCCATCAACATGTTTGGATATGAATAAGATGTAGTTGTTCCAATACAACTTAGTCGAAACGTCAGTGTGAGAGAAATCAACTTACTTCTGATTAGCAATGACAAGACGAGGCATTACTGCCTCATCAAGAATTTTAGCAGACTTATGTCTTATCGATCAAAGCATAAGGCTGCATATTTTTATTGTTTCAACTGTCTTCACGGGTTTGTACGCCAAGATCTTTTAGATAAACATCATGAAGTGTGTGACAAGAATGGAGCACAACGTTTATCATTTCCCAAGGAACCCTTCATCAAGTTCAAGAATGTAGCCAAACAACAGCGAGCACCTTTTGTGATTTATGCCGACTTTGAATGTTTCACGCAAAAGCATGAAGAAGGAGACAAGTATCAACATCATCGTCCAAACAGCTTTGCCTATGTGGTTGTGAGCCAGTACGACACACGTGCACCAGTTGTGTATCGAGGAGACAATGCCGTAAAGGTCTTTTTAGACCATATGGTGAATGAACGTGATCGTATTGTACGTGGTTTAGAGCGACCAAAGGAAATGGTGATGACTCGTGAAGACAAAGAGAATTTCAAAAACGCTGTTGATTGCTACATTTGTCATGAACCTCTAGGAGCAGATCGTGTGAGAGATCATGACCATATCAATGGCAAATATCGCGGAGCTGCACACAATGAATGCAACTTACAATTCCGACTTAGAAAAGATCAGCAAGGGGATAAAGATTCTTTTATCATTCCCGTGTTTTTCCACAATTTGCGAGGCTATGACAGTCACCTGATCATGGAGGAAATTGGGAAATTCAAAGGTGAAACGATTACAGTCATTCCCAACACCATTGAAAAATATATTGCATTCACCATGAGCAATCTGAAATTTACAGACAGCTTTCAGTTCATGAGTACCTCTCTACAGAAGTTGGTATCCAACCTTGCAGCAGAAGGGAAAGATAACTTCTACAACATGACCTCTCACATTCACGATAGTGACCAACAAGATTTGTTGCTGAGAAAGGGAGTGTACCCCTATGATTACGTGGACGAACCATCCAAGTTTGCTGAAACACAGTTGCCATCAAAGGACAAGTTTTATAGTCAGCTTAGCGAAGAGGACATTAGCGATGAGGATTATGCGCATGCGCAGAAGATGTGGGATACATTCAACTGTACCACATTTGGTGAATACCACGACCTGTACCTGAAATCAGATGTGTTATTACTAGCTGACGTGTTTGAAAATTTTCGTCAAGTATGCCTCAACACGTATGAATTGGATCCTGCTCACTACTATACAGCACCAGGACTGTCGTGGGATGCAAAGGTTTAAAGCGACAAAGGTGAAGTTGGAATTGATCAATGACATTGACATGTATCAAATGGTTGAGCAAGGCATACGCGGAGGAATATCTGTGATCACACACAAGTATGCGAAAGCGAATAATCCCTACGTAGCAGATTACAATTCTGAGATACCAAACAACTATCTGATGTACCTCGACGCAAACAACTTGTATGGTTGGGCCATGTCACAAAGCATGCCGCAAAGAGGATTTATGTGGGTGAGAATCCCTCGACTTCATGGATGTAGCTGAAGACGATGACATTGGATTCATTTTGGAAGTGGATTTAGAATATCCAAATTCAATCCATGATCGTCATAATCACTACCTAGTGGTTGAAAGTCACCAAAGTACATCGCGCCATCATGTTTGAACAGAGCAAATGGTTGGCAAAATACATTACCTTGAACACGGAAAAGAGAAAATTGGCCAAGAACCCATTTGAGAAAGACTTCTTCAAACTGATGAACAAATCAGTGTTTGGCAAAACCATGGAAAATGTGAGAAAGCGAATCAATGTTGAACTTGTTCACGAGGAAAAGCGGTTCAAGAAACTTGTAGCCAAACCTTCTTTCCACAAATTCAAAATTTTCAACGAAGATTTGACCGCGGTACATTTACGCAAAGTGGACTTGCTTCTGGATAAACCCATTCAAGTTGGCTTCACCATTATTGACCTCAGCAAAGTGCTTATGTTCAACTTTCATTACAACTACATCATGGTCAAGTATCCCAATGTCAAGTTGTTGTTCAGCGACACCGACAGTCTATGTTACGACATAGAAACGGAAGATATCTACAAGGATATGCAGCAAGATGCTGACCTGTTCGACACAAGTGACTATCCGCCAGATCATTTCCTACATTCCAACGTGAACAAAAAAGTGCTTGGGAAAATGAAAGATGAGACGGCAGGCGTCCCCATTGAAGAGTTTGTTGGACTCAGACCGAAAATGTACAGTTTATTGTGTGGTGGGAAAGAAAAATATACAGCTAAAGGCATCACTCGAGCTTGTCAAAGACGTATTAAACATATGCAGTATAGGGACAGTTTGTTCAAGAAAACTCAAACGATGGCTACAGGACACATTATTCGAAGTCATAGTCACCAGCTTTTCTCGGAGAAGTTGAGGAAATTAGCCCTCTCCCCATATGACGACAAGCGATATGTGCTGAATGATGGCTATTCCACTTTAGCGCATGGACATTACAAGGCTGTGGTATAATAGGGGGGTCCTCCAACGGAAGAGTGATTTGAGGTGGGAACATTGAAGCGTTAACATGGAACGTGAAAGTCGTAAGAGATCTACAATTGATATGGATACTCTTGCAGATACAGTTAAAGACTTAAAAGTGAAAAATCCTACCACTACCATCAAGAAATTGAAAGTGGAGACGGCACCAACACCACAGTCGTGGGATGGAATGCTTTCTCTAGGAAATGGAAAGTATATCAAGATTATGAAACAAAGCAATGAAGGTGTGGTAAACATTCGCAAGTACCTGAGAGATGAGGGGACTGAAAAAGACCGTCCAACGAAAAAGGGAATTTTGCTGACAATACCTGAATGGAAAATGCTGAAGAAGCAAGTGAATAAAAGGCTTCCCAGACAAGAAGACGGCTCATAACAAGGTAAAAACATGAATGCACTCATGCGGAACGGTGGTGCTTACCTTACTGTAAATGATAGGAATGAAGTGATACTAGGTTCTCAGATAAGTTATCATCGGTTTAAACCTGAAGTGTGGAAAGACTTTAAAAACATACCACTTGAACCTAGGTTTAAACGTAGACTTGAAAATAAAGTGGAAGTGACGGTAGCTGAATATGATTCTAACATACGTGTAGAAATCTGTAGAAATCTTTTACAGGATTATCCAGAGGATTATAAGGGAGTTGTGCCAGATACACCATATACAGATTTAATCCTCTTTGATATCAAGAACTGGCGCGCAGTCTTACGATTCCTAGAAGCTATACAACATCCACTCTTCAACATCTTGCGAGCATAAAAACGTCATTGCAGACCAGGAGACAGCTCATAGTTCATCTAACTGTTGAACGAGATGGAAGACTTTTTATCGGAATATGAACCAATTACGCATGGATTCTCATATCTGAGAAACGTATATGATGACATTGTGTTAAGACATTTTGGAAAGTATATCATTCTATCAACTGACGAACAATCTGTGTTGAAAGACCATCTAGAGAAGTTCAGGATACCTGGCTTTCTCCTGGCAGTCTCAAATGAATTAGAAGTGCGTGCGACTGAGAACTGCTTAGACGTGTTTGTACAATTTCGTCAATATGACGAGCTTACAGAATGCTACGACTACATCACCCTCAACACAGTGGAATGGTACGCTCTGTTACAAGCATTGGATTGGAAAGAACCTGACGCTTGAATTCAAAGAGGAAGGAGTGCAACTCATGCGAGGCACCAAGCCCATTGAGCTGACGCATCCCATGTGTGTTATGGTGATGAACATTGACATAATTGATCATGGATATGAACTGAAACTGTTTGAACATGAAGATGTTAAAATAATAAAATTTGGTAATGGACATTGTTATGCTAGTTTTCATAGCATTTACAAACGTGGGTGTAATGTCTATGATACATATATTAATTTAGATTGGTATGAATGGCATGTGTTTATCAATGTATTGAATGTATTTGTAAAATAAAAGTTTAATGTAAAATAATTGTGAAATGTAAATAATGTATAACACAATAAAAAAAGAATGTTGTATAAAACTGTCTTGTTTATTTGCAATATTCATAATACAATTCACAATTACCAACAACTTAACTAATACAACTTAACTAATACAACATCAATAAAATAAT
Organism: Protula sp. h YS-2021; assembly: GCA_949752745.1. Lineage (NCBI taxonomy): Eukaryota > Metazoa > Annelida > Polychaeta > Sabellida > Serpulidae > Protula > Protula sp. h YS-2021. The sequence continues at coordinate 50,047,388 of OX457025.1, read as the reverse complement.
GGTTTATAATGTCTATATACAAAATACTTTACAACAAAATCACCATCACTTCTTCTTAATACATCAATGATTTCAAAAGATGTCCTCGAGCTCTTTGAATTATATAATACACACAATAAAATCCACATGTAGAGGATATCGGTGTTTGTAATGGAACTGAATTATAAATGAAATTAAACTTTAAAAACTTATTCAAACGACTGTCTATAGGTAAAAGTCCATAAGAGTCAAAATATTCCGCAGGGTCTTCGTCATAATATACTGCCACCCAATGCTCTCCTGACTCATCATGATCGTCTGTGTTGATGACATAGGCGCCGCGTTGTAAAGATGGTAACTGGTCCATGGCAAACACACCTTGAAACAAGTCTTTTGTCGTGGCATCATGCGATAGGATGGCTTCTATCTGCTTCGTGTTCATGACTGGTAGTCGAATTGAATGCTACGATTTGCACTTATTTCAACAATGTTATCAAATTCAGCATACACTATAACATTGACTGTATTTTGCAAGGCACCAGCAAAATTCATTTCTAGTCTCAAATTCCCATGTTTGATAAGGGCATAATGATCAGCACCATCATAATCAGGTGTTAAGTCAAAAGAAAATAAAGAATAACCTCTAGGCCAATCTTCCCGTTTTATAATGGAACTTTTCTCACCATCCAATCTATCAAAAGATTTGTAAAGAGTTTCAAAAGCATCAAGATATTTGCCTTGATTTATATCAAGCTTGAGAGGTTTGGATAGGACTGGTTCACCATCAGAGTAAAGCTGCATAAAGTTAAGATTAAAATGTTCAAAATTGTATGGATTTCTCAATACTGTTCCAGCAAAGGATTCATTATGAACCAGTCCAATGACAATACATTTTGGTAATAATTGGCCTAAAAAGATGCTATCTTTCACAAAAGATTGAAATCCAGTTGGAATAGCTAAAACTTTACATTCTTTTCTATTAATAATAAACTTAGCAGGACTTTTCATCAATGCATCTGCATGTCCCAACTGAATACCTGGACTAACCCTCACTTTGCGAATGGTTAAAAACGCTTCTCTCACTTCTACTTTAAAACCATTATTTGCAGCCATTAATACATATCCATCTTTTTGTCTATGTAAACGTAATTTCATACTAACACCATTGGGAAGTTAACGATCCTGCTCAAACAAATCTACTCTTAAACCACCTGTACGCATAAACTCACGGCTTAGACGTGTATACAAATAGCGATTATGTAAACCATTATTTCCTGTTTCAGCTATATCACCACCTTCAATATTTACATGAAAACCTGATACATATCTTTCATGATTAGGTCTTTTCACCTCATGAGTATTCATTGACCCGGCAGTATCTTTAAAGATGAGACGCATAGAGCGCTCAGAACGGAGACTTTCTTCCGAGTCATGAATGAGATGAGATATGATGCTGGTATAACCATGGGTATTGTTACTATGTGATATCAAACGATCATTTAGAAATAATTCAATATTAGACCATAACCTATTAAACAAATCATTGATACATGACACGTTATCATCTACACCACACAGTGTTCCATCAGCCTTTACAATGCGACATACAATATGGAGTTTACTGTTCTTTAAATCTAGATATTCTTCTGTACTCGCAGGAATGTAGAATTCTATTGGAGCACCCTCTCCCATGGTAGTCATTGGTTGATAGTCTACATTATAACTTTTTTCTACAGCAGTTTGCGTTGGTGGTATGTGAAACCATTCTAATGGAGAAAGGCTACATTCACAAGAATGATTATGAATTAAAGACATGATTAAAAAATATCTTTCTTATGTTTTTTTGATGTTATCCGTTTAGCTGCCTTTCGCCTTCTGACACGTTTTGCTCGTTTCGGTCTCTTTTGTCCTCGTAGCCCACCACCAAACATACGTTGTGCTACTCGACCTGTAACATCTTTCGCGATATCTTTTGCAGCCCTTTTAAGATGTGGTACAACGATTTTAGCCCCTGTCTTAAGCAGTGGAATAGCTTTTCGAGCCAATGATCCCAGTATTGAACCAGTACCATCTCATATTGTATTCGCGCTCCTTTAAATCCTGGTAATTCTCCACCCACTTGACGAAGAAAATGGTTGCGATATATAGATGGATTGTGTGTGTATGCTTTCATACTGCTTTTGGTCGAAAATGAAGTTTACAGATCACCTTTCCAGTTTGAAATGGAACATGGCCTGTGTCCTTAATATTCATTTCTATCACGTCAAATTTGGATGTGTTTACAGGAACATAATGAGGTTCTCCATAAGTTTTCATGATAATGTCTCCATCATGTCCTTGTATTCCAACAGAACGTAGCAAAGGGACATAATAATCACCAACAACTTGTGGCTCACAAATACTACAGTACACATAAAGTGTATAAAATCCCTGTTTCACATCGGCTTTATGTTCAGCACGTTTCAGTATACCATTGATCTGGGATAAATCCTAAAATCTCAGCTAATCCAGTGGAGAATGACACTTCAAAGCCGTAATTTAGAAATAGAAAAACGCGTCGTCTAATTTTATCATACTTTATCTGAATAGCTTCTTTAAGGTCATCTTTCGTAGAATTAGTCGCTTCTTTATTGACTGCCTGACATATTTCTTGTATGGATCTGTAGTAACCATAAGGAATATTGATTGTGTCAAGAACAACATCATTCAGTGGTTGTTGTCGATACTGAATAGAATAGCCCATTCCATGTCTCATGGTTGTCCATGTATGTGGATATTGAATTTCAGCTAAAGCCACTTCATATTTTCCGTTCAGATAGATGGTTCGAGGCATACGAATTTGATAATTCGAAGTCTTGTTGTTGGGATAATAGTTCATACTAGCATTGCTTGGTAAAGTAATGTAAAAACTTGTTGACTCCATGACAGCTAAATCGTTTATGTGATGTAGATAGACTAGATGTGTATATACATTACTTCATGTTTGACACTCTTCATCCTCACTTTCTACATTGCTGTCTACATTATTGTCTAAATTGCTATCTACATGATCTAAATTGGTATCTACTACTTCTCCCTGAGAACAAGCACTAACACACCTAATTTTTACAGGAATAGTATTTTTATTTCCATTTTCTTTACAACAACAACACCTGGAAACAACCTTTGTTGGCGTTGTTGTTGCTCTTTTGTAATATCTTCCCGAGTTGTCTTTTTACCAAAAACAGTTTTTGGAATATTAGCGTCTACAATTTCCTCAATAAACTGCTTCCAACCACGTGGTGGTTCTCGTCGTTCTTTTCTTTTTGTAGCAACCAATACTTCTTTCAACAAATCAATAATGTTAGAATTTGTAATGACAGTACCTGTTTTTAAAACAAGGGTATTTTTATCTGTCCATCTCGTACCATATTTCTTAAGTTCTGCCAGAAGTTGTGTTAGTTTTACATGATAAATAGGTTGAAAATGGGTTAGAAACTGTTGGGACTTTTCTGATTTTTCTGCATTAGATGCTGTTACAGACTTTTGTCGTTGTTGTTGTGATTGAATTGTTCGTAAATGACGTCCAAGCATTTAAGACATTTCTATTGCTTTTTCACGAGTTCGTTTCCCACGTAAAAGTTTATTCACTTTCGTTTTGATTTCAACATCTTTTCCCTTCTTTTCTAACAACATTTTATATTCATATTCAGGAATGAGAACCATTTTCAAAGTATGTTTCATTTTAACAGCAACTGAGCTAACAAGGGTAATGCAAATTTAGCAATAGCTCCAATAAATCCTCCTTTCTGATTATCCAACTTCTTTTTTCTTCGAAGTGATATCTTCTTATTTGCCAGTGTACGTAGGGTATGATGTTCACGCTTGAATAACTTGTACCTTTTTGAGCTTAAGGGTAAATGTCCTCGCAATATATTCAAACAAATTTCAAACAAGCTAGTTAATTCCTCCTTAGTAGCTTGTTGCAGTAAGGATTTACGTCGTTTAGGCCCGCTGCGTGCAAGCAAGTGAAGGAAAGGTTGATTCGCTTGAATACGTTTAGACATCTTGGCTGCGAATGGTTAAGTGACTTGGTTCTTGTTCATACGCCACCTTATCAACATATACGTAATGTGTATCTTTTGGTAAAATGCCTGTACGAATACGTAGTTGATCATTTGTCTTCGGCTTCAAATCAATGAATAAATAGCCATGAGGTTTGCTGGTAGCATCTTGATAGGCTTCTATGAGAAATTGAGATTTTCCAGGATACATTTGTCGCGCTAATGTACTTATTTGTTGACTGTCTCTAGGATTTTTAAACAGAATGATGTAATGTGTATTCAAACTAATATTTCGCATTTCTCTACCATGATGAAACAAATTATGCACAATAAAAATAATGCTTAGATTTTGATGACTGCTGCCAACACTAAAGAGACGTGTCATGCGTTCATCACTATGGCATTTGGTCATTAAGTCATCAATGATGAGTAAGTTTGGTTTTTTTTGGTTAAAACGCTCTTCAATGTTAGCTGGAATGCCTTGGTAAAATTCCACACCTTTCATTCCCTTATACAAAGGCTGATCTGGTGCATAGAGCCATAAAATGGTTTTTGGAGAGGGTTTAATTAACTTTTGTTCTAGAATTTCTCTAACTAGAAGTTTTACCACTACCTGTAGGTCCAGAGACCAAACACGTGAATGGATGCTTCATTTTCGAATATCTGTTTCTTTCACCCAACTGTTAAACTTCTTTGGCCAACCTAACCACTTCACAAATAATTCTTTAACACCTCGTCTTTTTCGTGTTTTCAAAACCTTTTCAATTCTGTAGACTGATTCAATATCTTTTGTCACTTTCTGCAGTTCTTCTTCATAAAAATGTCCGTCAATATCTTCATCCAAAAAGTCTTTCACACGATACAAGTGTATTCCTTGCTTTTTACAACGATGTGTGATAATGAACACTTCTTGCGTCCACTTTATATGATAATCCCGTTGAAATACATATTTCATGTGAGAAATGCGAACCTGATCACCAATTTTAAATTTGTAGGGTTTTTTCTTCTTTGGTTTTAATTTCAATTTGTCTACATACATATACTTCCACACTTTCGATTCTATGTCTTTACGAATATTTGCAGGAGCATACTTATTAGGGAGGGAGCCATGAGGTCTATGGTTATAATTATACACTAAGTCTGGAAGGATGTCCATATATCGATACGTTTGATTATGAAGGAAATATCGATACATCATTCCCTTTAGAGTACGAATGACTCTCTCAGCAAAGTTGGCTTTGGTTTCATTCTTTGTCGTATAGGCATGTATTCCCTCCTTCTTCAAAAATGCTTTTACCCACCTGTTTTTAAATTCAGTTCCTTTATCTGACCTTAGAGTTCGTGGTCTTCGTTGTGTTTCATGAAAAATCTTTTGAAAGGCTTCTATGACGCTGGAATGTGATTTATTAGGCATTGGCTGCACCAACAAATATTTGGAAAACACATCAATGACAGCCAATAAAAAGTGGGTGTCATCATTATAGGAAGCTATGTTTCCCATGTCAGCTAAATCAATATCCCACATGTCATCAATTCCATGTGTAATGACACGTTGCCTTTTAAACCTGTATTTTACAGGTTGTAGTAAACTGAAGGCATCTTGATCCTGTAACCATTTCTTCACTTGTGAATGAGTGACTGGTTGATCATGTTTTTTTCATATGTGATAAAGTTTGTAAGGACCAGCAAATGCCCCGGGTTGACCAGGTTTAAATTAAATATTGGTTAAGTAGTCTTTCCACGTCGACATGTTAACACTAAATGATCAACACTTGTTAACATATCTTGCATTTTATTTTATCAACACATCTAACATTTTATCAACATATCTTGCATTTTATCAACACATCTTAAATTTTATTTTTATCAACATGTCTTACAAATCAAGTATTGATACAATGGTGTGAATAATTGGAGTCCATTGATCTTCAATGTATATTAACCAGCTTTTTAATTCATCAAATGTGATAGCATCTACACCATATTTTTCACAACGTTGATTTGCATTATCTAACACTTTATCTAAATGAATGTAATATTTAGCTTCATTCCAATATGTAAAGACACATGTAGAATGACACATATGTTCTGAACACTCTTCATTTTGACAAGCAGGACATACTAAACATGCAAACTTTTTACAGCTAATAACATTTCTTCACAATATGTTTTTTGCACAATATATTGTCTCAATGTAATGTCCACCATTATACTGCAATGTAGATTAACCACTCTCTCATTTCATCAAACAGTCTTGGATCAAATCGAGCGAAGTGATATGCTGCTTCCACATCAAACTCCTCAGCTCCACCAATGTTTGAAAACATACACTCTTTGATGAAATCCTCGCGTAAGTTTGGTACGTTCAACGTGGAATGAGCAAGTTCCCAATAAATGTCAAAGTGCTGCAGTTGTTGTTGAATAGATCCAAAACGTTCCAGTTAACTTATCATGTAGTCCACATACTTGTCCTTGAAACACGTTTCTACATCCATCTTTCACATGTCCATATAACACGTCTGCACACTGTGACGGCTGGTAAGTAAATGACTCTCAGTCTTACTCCGCAGAAACAGTTAGTAAGCCGCACTTGTTGCAGAAGTTGTCTGGTTCAAACAACTTGCAATTGTACTTGTGGCAGTGACAATCATAATCCTCAGTATATTCGTAAGCACCGCAATATTCACAGGTAAGTCCAAGTTGATTTTGCACATCCATATTCTCCAATTGAACTTCAGCCAGTCTTTTCTTAGATAACTTTGACACTTTCATCCGATTGTCCTTTTGCAGCTTGATAGGAGTTTTCTTGCCATGACATTCCGTACATGGCAATAAGGTTGAGTTAATGCTATCCATCTCCTGAAGCAATGTCTCCCATTCACCATCATTCATGTTGATGTAATACTTGTATTCTTTCCCTTCAAACAGTGATGCTCGCACAAAACTCAGATAGCGCATATCCAAGTATGAAATGACTTCAAGCCACTTCGTTTGCGTTAAGTACAGTTTGAAGCCAATGTCGCGTAATCTTGCTAAGTTCAGGCACACAATCTTCCACAAGGATGTTGATAAAGCAAGCCATCTCTTTCCACGTTTGATTCGAATAAATAATCCAAATTGTCCATGATTCACAGTAATGGTTAACTTTGTACTAATTTTAAAGCTGCTTATCTTCTCCATGGCTGCGCGTTGAATGATGACTGCACCTGACACCTCACTCCTTTTATATTGACATTACATGTATGTTTTTATGAGATGCTTGCAATATCGCGGAGTGATCTCGTTGAAACCATCCAGAAAGGCTGTTGGCAAACCGTCTGTCAAAGATTGTCTCATAACAATCACTAAAAAGTCTCCTCGTTTGCGACTCCCAATTATCCATTGAAAGAGCATTGGCATGGTGAAATGTCCTTTTTCATAGAGGTAAGCCAGTTAAAAATACCCAGGCTTGAGAAATGAAACGCTAAATCTGTCCGTCTGACCGTCTGATGTGGTGTTATGTGTGTGTGAAGAGTGAGAAAGCTAAACAAATTGCTGCCTTGGTTTAAAATACTCTGACATGAGAAATGAAACGCTAAATCTGTCCGTCTGACCGTTTGCTGTGTTATGTGTGTGAAGAGAGAGAGTTTTTTAAAAAAGCCACTATCTGGGTTAAAAAATACCCAGGCTTGAGAAATAAAACGCTGAATCGGTTGTGGCTACGGTATATATGTGAAGAGAGAGGGAAAAAATAAAAAAGACTGCCCGTCTGTCTGATGTGTGTTTGGAGAATGAGAAAGGTAAATAAAGAAAAGAGTGGAGAGAGAGCTCTCATCTCAATGCTTGTTCGGTTTTAATTGCTTCTACGGCAAGCCACTAGCGAGAAAGCAAAAAAAAAAATGATTGCCCGTTTGCCCGTCTCCCGTAGGTGTTATATGTGTGGAGAGAGAGATAGAGCAAAAGAAAAAATGAGGGGAAAAAATCATTGTTTGTTTGCCTGACTGTCGTGGATTGACAGAGCAAAAGAAAAAATGTGGATAAAAAAGATGGCCACCGTTCGAGAAAGAGTGAAAGAGAGGCTGCATTTGCTGACGTAGCCGCCGTGGATACAACACTCGTTTAAAAGTGAGACTGGGTAAAAAAAGAATGACTAAAGAAAGGAAAACGCTAAATGAGCCGTGAGTGGTTAGTATATGTAGGGAGACAGAGCGAGAAAATCGAAACAACAAAAAGACTGCCTAGTTGTCGTGTCACGTGTGTGCGCGCAGAGAGAGCTCTGAGTTAAAAATAGTTTCATTAAGACAGAAAAGGCTACCCAGTTTTAATTGCTTCTACGGCAAGCCATTAGCGAGAAAGCAAAAAAAAAATGATTGTCCGTATGTCCGTCTCCCGTAGGTGCTATATGTGTGGAGAGAGAGATAGAGCAAAAGAAAATGTGAGGGGAAAAATCATTGCTTGTTTGCCTGACTGTCGTGGATAGACAGAGCAAAAGAAAAAGTATGGATAGAAAAAGATGGGCACCGCTCGAGAGAGAGAGTGAAAGAGAGACTGGGTAAAAAACAGTGGCTGCGTTTGCTACCGTATTTGGAAAGCCGTAGCCGCCGCGGTGTGTGTGTCAAAAGAGAGCTCTGGGTTAAAAATAGCGTCTCTTATTTAGGTCACTTCTAATTTCTGCTACGACAATCCATTAGTGAAGGTGTGGGGCGAGAAAGCCGAAAAAAAGTTGTTGTTGTCTATATATGCATTGAGAGAGAGCTCTGGGTTAAAAATAGCGTCCCTTAATGAGATCACTTCTAATTGCTGCTACGGCAATCCATTAGTGAAGGTGTGGGGCGAGAAAGCCGAAAAAAGAGTTGTTGTTGTCTATATATGCATTGAGAGAGAGCTCTGGGTTAAAAATAGCGTCCCTTAATGAGATCACTTCTAATTGCTGCTACGGCAATCCATTAGTGAAGGTGTGGGGCGAGAAAGCCGAAAAAAGACTGTTTCTTTGCCCCTCAGACGCCGTGGTGTGATGGAGAGAGAGAGATACGAAAAAAAAAAAAGACTGTCCGTTTGTCCGAGTGTCCGTTTGTCCGGGTAGTCCGTTTGTCCGGGTGTCCGTTTGTCCGACTGACCCGTTATCAGTCTGGTCTGCTGTGTGTTTCGAGAGAGAAAGCTGAACAAGTTTGTCCAAGGACAAAGTCCCAGCTTACGAAAAGCAATAAGACCAATTCCAGCGTGCATGAGCACGGGAATTTCCCTGAAAAATTGGGCTTCAAAAGATGAGACGGCAAAGAGCTTGCTCAATAATTAATTTAGCACCCTACCAGAACATAGACCGATAAATGCATACAAAGACTTCTTTCCCAGAAAAATGGGAAACAGATTTTTTTGTATCTCTGGTAGACTGGATAGTCTGATTTAGATACCTTCAAACAACGCTCGCATTTCGGACCAGTGCGCATATTTATGTTACTTGCCTCGATGATCGGTTCTTATTTAACCAAGTGCGCATGTTTATTGAATTTGCGTTCATGCGCCGCTCTCATTTTGGAACAGTGCACATGTTTATTTAACTTGCGTTGATGTGCGGTTCGCATTTCGGACAAGCGCCCATGTTTTTTTACCTTGTGTTGATGTGCGGTTCTTATTTCGGATAAGTGCGCATGTTTATTTAACTTGCGTCCATGCGCGGTTCTTATTCCAGACCAATGCGAATGTTTATTTTACTTGCGATCATGAGCGGTACTTATTTTGGACAAGTGCACAAGTTTCCTTAGGTTGCCTTGATGCGCGGTTCGCATTTCGGACCAGTTTGCATGTTTATTTAACTTACGTTGATGCACGGTGCTTAATTTGGACGTGTGCATATGTTTATTTCACTTGCGTTGGTTCGCGGTTTGCATTTTGGACCGATGCGCATGTTTATTCAACTTGCGTTGATGAGCAGGTCGAATTTCGGACCATTGCGCATGTTTATTTAACTAGCGTTGGTGCGCGGTTTGCATTTTGGACCGGTGCCCATGTTTATTTAACTTGCGTTGATGAGCAGGTCGAATTTCGGACCATCGCGCATGTTTATTTAACTAGCGTTGATGCGCGGTGCTTATTTTGGACCAGTGCAAATGTTTATTTAACTTGCGTTGATGCGTGGTTCGAATTTCGGACCATTGCGCATGTTTATTTAACTAGCGTTGGTGCGCGGTTTGCATTTTGGACCGGTGTGCATGTTTATTCAACTTGCGTTGATGAGCAGGTCGAATTTCGGACCATCGCGCATGTTTATTTAACTAGCGTTGATGCGCGGTGCTTATTTTGGACCAGTGCAAATGTTTATTTAACTTGCGTTGATGCGTGGTTCGAATTTCGGACCAGTGCGCATGTTTATTTAACTTGCGTTGATGCGCGGTTCTTATTACAGGCCAATGCGCATATTTCTTTAACTTGAGTTGATGCGCGGTTCTTATTCTGGACCAGTGCGCATGTTTATTTACGTTGCGCTGATGCGCAGTTCGTATTTCGAACCAGCGCGCATGTTTATTTAACTTGCGTTGATGCACGGCGCTTATTTTGGTCCAGTGTGCTTGCTTATTTAGCTTGTGTTGATGTGCGGTTCGATTTTGGACCAGTGCGCATGTTTATTTAGCCTGCGTTGATGAGCGGTTCGCACTTTCCCCCAGTGCGCATGTTTATTTAACTTGTGTTGATGCGTGGTTCGCATTCTCCACCAGTGCGCATATTTATTTAACTTGTGTTGATGCTCGGTATTTATTTTGGACCAGAGCAAATGTTTATTTAACTTGTGCTGATATGCGGTTCGCAATTCGAACCAGTGTGCATGATTATTTAATTTGCGTTGATATCCGGTTCGCATTTCGGATCAGTGTACCTGTTTCTTCAGTTGCGTTGATGCGCGGTTCGCATTTATGACCAGTGCCCAGGTTCATTTAACTTGCGTTGACACGCGATTTGCATTTCGGACCAGAAAGCATGTTTATTTAAGTCCCATCGATGCCCCACTCTTATGTCTATTCAACTTGCGTCGATTCGTGGTTCTTTCTTCGGACCACTGCGCATGTTTATTTAACTTGCGTTGATGCGCGGTCCTCATTTCGGGCCTCTGCGCGTGTCTATGCAACTTGCGACAAGTGCGCATGTTTGTTTAACTTGCGTTGATGTGCGGTGCTTATTTTGGACTTGATCGCATGTTTATTCAACTTCCGTTGATGCGCGGTTCGCATTTCCGGCCATTGCCCATGTTTATTTAACTGGTGTTGATGCGTGGTTCTCATTTCAGACCAGTGCGCATGTTTCTTTGGGTTGCGTTGATGCGCGGTTCTTTTTTTTTCAGACCAGTGCGCATATTTATTTCACTTGCGTTGATGCGTGGTTCGCATTTCGGACCAGTGCGCATGTTTATTTAACTTGCCTCGATGTGTGGTTCGCATTTCGGACCAGTGCGCATGTTTCTTTACGTTGCGTTGATGCGCGGTTCGCATTTCGGACCACTGCGCATGTCTATTCAACTGGCGTCGATATGTAGTTCTTTTTTCGGACCAGTGTGCATGTTTATTTAATTTGCGTTGATGCGCGGTGCTTATTTTGGACCAGTTCGCATGTTTATTTATGTTCCGTCGATGCGCGGTTCATATTTCGGACCAATGCGCATGTTTCTTTAACTTGCATCGATGCGCGGTGTTTAATTTGGACTACTGCCAATGTTTATTTAACTTGCATCCATATGCAGTTGTTAAATATGACTACTGCGCAAGTTCATTTATCTTGCGTTTATGCGCTGTAGGAGGAGATTAATTTAATTTTTTTCAAAGTTTTCCAATTCACTCAAAAAGCACAAGCCGTATGCATGACCCCTTAGAGACGGCTCATATCAAAAATAAATGAAATCTGATAAAAACTGTAGGAGGAAATACATTTGGAATTTTTTTCTTCAAAAATTCCCTGATAGACTCGAAAAGCACAAGCCGTATTCACGACACCCTAAGCATGCCTCAGCCCCCAAATAAATGATGTCTGATCAATACTGCAGGAGAAGATGCATTTTGAGGTATTTTCATCAAAAATTCCCCCCGAAATCAAAAATTTCCAAGTCGAGTCAAATAGCACAAGCCGTATGCCCGACCCACCAAAGGATGCCTCATACCAAAAATAAATGACATCGGATAAAAACTGTAGGATGAAATGCATTTTGAAGTTTTTCTTCAAAAATTCCCTAAAAATACAGAAATTGACGGATCGTCTAAAAAAGCACAAGCCCTTACAGATGCCTCAAACCAAAAAAAAAAAAAAAAAAAAAAAAAAAAAAAAAGAAATCGGTTCAAAACTGTAGGGTGAAATGCATTTTTAAGTTTTTTTCTTCAAAAACTCCCTCAAAAATACAAAAATTGTTCGATCGACTAAAAAGCACAAGCCGTTTGCATGACCCTTTAGGGTGCCTTATACCAAAAAAAAAAAAAAATGACATCGGATCAAAAACGTAGGAGATACATTTTAAATTTTTTTTTTCAAAAATTCTCAAAAATTCAAAAATCACCCGATGGACTATGCACGACCCCTTGGGGATGCCTCACACCTAAAATAAACGACATCGAATCAAAAATGTAGGAGTAGATGCATTTTGAATTATTTTTGAAAATTTTTCTTTAAAAATTCCCGATCGACTAAAAAAGCACAAGCCGTATGTATGACCCCTTAGGGGTGCCTCATACCAAAAATAAATGACATCGGATCAAAAATGCAGGAGAAGATACATTTTGAAATTTTTTCATTAAAAATTCCCCAAAAATTAAAAAATCACTCGATCGACTAAAAAAGCACAAGCCGTATGAACAACCGCTTACGGATGCCTCATACCGTAAATAAATGACATCGAATCAAAATTGTAGGAATAGATGCATTTTGAACTATTTTCGAAATTTTTGCTTAAAAAATTCCCCAAAAATACAAAAAATTGTCCGATCGACTAAAAAAGCACAAGCCGTATGCCCGACCCTTTAGGGGTGCCTCATGCCAAAAATAAATGACATCGGGTCAAAAATGTAGGAGGAGATACATTTTAAATTTTTTTCTTTAAAAATTCCCCAAAAATTCAAAAATCACCCGACCGACTAGAAAAGCACAAGCCGTATTTACGACCCCTTAGGGATGCCTCACACCAAAAATAAATGACATCGGATCAAAATTGTAGGAGGAGATGCATTTTGAAACAAAGTTTACTAAATAAACAACTAACTAACTAACTAACGGACGCCATCCGCAGACCGATAGGAATACCCCAGCTTACGTGTAACGTAAGCTGGGCTAAAAAAAGAGTTGTTGTTGCTTGTATACATAGAGTGGCCTGCGGTGAGCCAGCGGCTTAAAAGTCGGTGAGCCGGGGGGGGAGGGGGGGGGGGTCGGTGAGCCCCGGGGGGGGATCTGTCGACTAGCTCACCCATATAGATACAGTGTATGCTTAAAGGTTGGTGGGCCGGGGGGGGGGGGTTCTTGGGCCAGTGAGCCGGGGGGTGCCTACCAACCTGGTGTTTGGCAGGCCCCGGGGGGCTTGCCAACCTGGTGATGGCAGGCCCCGGGGGGCCTGTCAACCCGGTGTTTGGCTGGCCCGGGGGGCCTGTCGATCAGTTGGTCGCAAGCTTGAGTTGAAATGTGTGACGTCATTGATGGGTTGATATACACAGCAGGCCAGCTCTAATCATGCCTCTATGAGTCCCTTTGCTTAAAAAAAAACAGTTGGAGAGCTCTCTACCCGTTTGTCTGACTGTTCGCCTGTCCGTCTGTCCGTCTGCCCGTTTGAATGGTCGTTTGAATGGCTGCCCGTTTGAATGGTCGTTTGAATGGCCGCCCGTTTGAATGGTCGTTTGAATGGCCGCCCGTTTGAATGGCCGCCCACTCTCCATATTACGTCATTACGACGTTCATATGACGTTCATATCACCTCCATATCACCTCCATATCACCTCCATATCATGTCTATATATCACGTCTATATCACGTCAAAATGACCTCACTGTTTTAAAAGCCCCATGGGGCTATCAAAACACCTCCTGACGTCATTATGACGTTCATATGACGTCCATATCACAACCATATGACAACCATATGACGTCCATATGACGTCAATATGACGTCAATATGACGTTCATATGACGTCAATATGACGTCAATATGACGTCACTGTTTTAAAAGCCCCATAGGGCTATCAAAACACCTCCTGACGTCATTATGACGTCACTTCCTGTTTTAAAAGCTCCACTTTTACCCTACTCTTAAAAAAGGTACAAAGGGGCAGAAAAGGTACAAAACGTATTTCGCGAAGGTACAAAGTGTCCCCAAAAAGGTACAAAACGTCTTTCGCGAAGGTACAAAATGGCAAAGGTACAAAGTGGCAAAGGTACAAAATGTCCCAAGACCAGTGCCGATTTATGGGATTGCGGAGAGCTATAGATGTCCCTGCAGTCTCAGCTATAGAAATAACTGCAAGAACTCCAACAACAAATCCATCGATAGGAGACCAGCTTAAAAATCAGAAGCCAAGCCGAAATTTTTTCCAAGGAATTCAGCTTTAACTCGTTACAGAACCTTCCAAAAATGAACAGAAAGAAAGGCAGAATGAAAGACTAACAATATCAGTTCAAATGTTTTAGTGCGCATTGCACAATTTCTAAAACACAATCGAGTTGGTTGGCAACTCTAATAACGGAAGACTCAAAAAGTGTGTGGGAGTGGGGGGAGGTCTCGAGGACGCCGTGGAGCTGTCTAAATGAAACTGTGCCCCGCAGTTGTTGGACTAGTTCATTCATTCCTACCCAAACTACTTGCAAATCTCAATCAATTTATGTAGCGGTTTTTGGGTTGGTATGGCGGAGAATCTTCCCACGTTCTGCCATGAAAAGGGATCTCCCATCCAGGCACACACATGAGTTTTGTATCTCAAGCTCTGGACAAGGGCAGAGAAGAACATAAGTTCGTTCATCATCCGCGCGTCTACCAACTCGCCAACGCTCGTTAGGCTTCCTCGGATACCGCCATCACAGCCCTCGTCTTAAAGACCGTTTGATCTCGGACTGCCGGTAATGCAATCTGCCACTTAACAGCCGAGAAGAGATTCCATATTGGTCATACTCACTTCTTAACCGGCTTTGATGGCATAGATCGCTACCCGAATTTTCTCCTGACTCTCTGGCTTAGATAAGAGCGTGCTTGGTTCAGATTCGATCTTTCCACCAGCAAGGCCATGACCTGTTTGGGGTCGAGTTCCGACTTGGCCATGATATCTACCTTTGCCAGTTGCTTGATCAATTCTTCAATTTGGAGGATTACAACCCACTTGGCCTGCGGCCCAGAAGGCCTACACTTTTTCTACCCAGAAGGCCTACGATTTTTTTACCCAGAAGGCCTACGATTTTTTTTATACAGAAGGCCTACACTTTTTTACCCAGAAGTCCGCGGTATATTTTTCTTAACCAATATAAGTTTGGGGGAACAGGACAATTCCCCCCCCCCAGACAATTCCCCCCAGTCAATTCCCCCTTACCATTCCCCCCGAACAATTCCCCCCGTAGGACAATTCCCCCGAGGACTATCAACCCCCCCCCCCCCAATCATTTTTATTTTTCTTATTTTTTTTTCTTTGTATTTCTCTCTCTCTCTCTCTCTCTTTTTTTTTACAAATTGTTGCCCCTTTATCTTCTAACTGGAGATGGTGTAATTGTCCTTTCATTTCAACATTGTCGCAATTGCAATTTACATGCCTTATCCAAACCAATGAACTTTAAGTTGGCCACCTCAGTGCCAGCAAAAACTGTTTTTTACATGTACATCGGTCGGATTCGCCGTAATGTTCGCGGTGCACCCGGTTAAATTATTGGTGGCCGCTTGCCCGAGCCACCACGTCGTAATTGCAATTTACATGCCTTATTCAAACCAATGAACTTTCAGTTGGCCACCTCAGTGCAGCAAAAACGGGTTTTTATATGTACATGTACATGTACTGCCCACGACAGCAGGTTTTCAATGGCAGAAAAAACTTTCGTTCCAGACAGAAGAATTTTGCATTTTTGATTTTAAGCTATTTTAAAAATAAAGACTTTGGCAATCAAAGTAAAATAAAAATAAAAATAAAGTGTGGGGGGGGGGGGGGTAGTCCTCGGGGGAAATTGTCCTATGGGGGTATTGTTCGGGGGAGAATTGTCGGGTGGGAGTTGTCTGGGAGGGGAGTTGTCTGGTGGGGAATTGTCCTAGACCATAAGTTTTGGGTTCCACTGAATTTCTTTTATTTTCTTTTATGTAATCAACTGACATATCATTAAAAGTTGTTCATGTCAGTTAGTTTCTTTTATTTTCTTTTATGCAACCAAATGACAAGTCAATCGTCCTTTCATTGCAGGATCACAAAACATTTTAATTGCAATTATATTACACTGTACGACTATAGGACATTCTAAATGCAATCAAGTGACATAAATCGTAGGCTTTCTGGGTCGTAGGCCAAGTGGGCAGTCACCATTTGGAGACATGCCACGACATATGCTAGTAACCAGTCGTCCACATACTGCAAGACTTAACATATCTTGGCCAGGCCTCACGATTTTCTGAACAAGAAAGATACCATGGATGGACCAAAAGGGAAGAGCCAGCAACCAGTATGAAAAACGCAGGTAGGCCCTGGAAACAGGTATTTTCTCTGGATGTGGGGGTACATGTAGGTAAGCATCTGATGAGTCTATGGACGTACCCCACATACCCTTGCTCAGGGCCTCTTTTATGACCTGGGCTGTGTCCATCTGAAAGGAGGTCACAGTTAGAAATTCGCTTAGTCTGGAAAAATCAATGATCAATTGCCAGCCCCCCGATTTATTGGGCCCCAGAAAAACCCTGCTGAAAAAGCCCGATTGGTTTTCCTTCATCTGCTCTATGGCTCCCGTGCACAGGAGTCATCTAGTATGCCTTGAACAGCTTTGTGCTTCTCTGGGCCTTGGTTGCAAGACGCGGCTAAGTGGCTTTTTCGTGGAGCGGCATGCTGCCGTACGACCTTTTGAGTCGCGCTTGAAAAGCAGTGAGCACCCCTCTCTGAGCCAACGCACTACCATTTTTCGAGCACCTATATCTCGCCAAGCGTCAAAAGTTCACAGAATTGTCCGACTTTACGTTCTTGGGTTATCTTGCACACATTTTGTTCACAACAGATTGACACACACACACGTACACACACAGAACGTACAAACACTATATGACTCCCCTTGGCCGGGGAGACATAATGACCTGTGCTCCTACGTGGGCCATCAGCCAGCACGTCCCACTCCTGTAAACGAGTGGAGAACCTTAGAGTAATACTTCTCGGGGAAAGGTAACCCCCGCGTAGGCAAATCTCCAAGCATGATGTGTCAATTACACTTAAATTTTAATTCAGCTGGCTGTAGCAAGAAAAAATTCATTTTGCACAAAATCGTGTGTGGTATCGTACGCAAAACGAGAATGAGGCTTGGTACTAAGGTACCAACGATTCTGATTTGATGCTATCTGGGTCGGGACTATGCGAGGCACAATGAGAAAATTTTGTTCTAAAATACCGTCAGTTTTTTCTTCCTTTTGCCGAAATGCGACGATATATAGTGAATACCAAGTACAGGAAAACTCGTGTAGTAAAAAAATCATATTTAATTTGCTAACTGAATTTTTGACATTCAAAATTGAATCTGAGAATGGATCCTATGTGAATATCTAAAACTATATCGAAACATCGACAATCTTCCGATTCTGCAACAAGTGCGATAACGGAATTCTAAACTTATGGTGGACAAAGGTTTCTTATGAAGACAGAAAGTTTTAAATGCAACAACAATGTTAATTTTCACTATCACCGATTAAGTTATATTTGAGTAAACTGCGACAAACCTGTATTCGGGAATTGCCCCAGTCTGCTACGAGAACGTTGCCAATCTTATCTACTGCTACTCCAGTCGGGGCGTTGAACTGTCCGTTTCCCTCTCCGTGTGATCCAAAACTAAATTTAAACGTGCCTTCTGCATTAAACACTTTTACACAGTGATTGTGAAAATCGGATACTACAATGTCATTTTCCTTTGTCACAGCGCAGAAATGAGGACCGGCCAGTTGATGTTCTTCGTTTCCACGAGACCCAAATTTACTGAGAAATTTTCCATTGTTTTGGAATATGCACACACAGCTTTGCTTGTTGTCTACAACGATGATTTTCCCGTCGTGGTCCACGACCACACCCTTTGGCCCAAGCAATTTGCCAGAACCAACTTTATTGAGATATTTTCCCTCTGGACTGAAAACACTAACCCATTTGTTATCATAATCCGCCACTAAATAGTTGCCATTCAGGGTTACTGCCATCCCAGTGGGTCTCTGCAACTGTCCCGGTTGGCGACCACGTATTCCAAATTTATGCTTATATTCGCCTACAGATGTGAATACTTGAATGCACTGATTGTTGCTGTCAGCTACGACAAGCTTATCTTTGTAGACAGCTACGCCTTGCGGATTGGTGAACTCGCCTCTGTTTCGGCCTTTTTCTCCAACACGCAGCAAAAGATCGTCTTCTACTGTGTTACTTTTTCTGGTAGATTCTTGCGATCTTGAACTGGAAGGCCTCTTTGTTTGCCGCTGTTTTACCGCCATTGTTTTTGGAATTCGACTGGAACTTGAATCCGGACTATCAGTTTCCTTGTATGATTTGATTTTAAATGGAGACCCCTTGATTGGCTGGCCGTACAGATGGATGGCTAATTGATATATCCCAACATCAGGAACTGAGTAATTAATGTCGTACATGCCATTTTTATGATCAACTATTTCTGGCACTATGACATCATCTGTAGTGGAAGACGTAACCTCTGCTGACAGTGAAGAATAGCCAACTTTCACCAGACAACCCAGCTTGTCTTTTGTGATCACACTCACAGTGGCGCATTTGTTTACGATACATCTCTTCAAGCCTTCCCCACTGGCACTAGACTCGTGTGCCACTGCGCTGTTGCTGCGAACCACCCCGGCCATGGCAATATGCTTGCGAAGATTACCGAAGTCCACATCACTGAAATTTATGCGGTGGTTGTCTTCAGGAGCTTTTTGTATTGGCTCATTACAGAGCTTTGACATCTTCTCACTCATTTCTTTACATACCAGCAACACCTACATACAAAAATGTATACATTTGCAATGCTATCAGGTGATAAAATCATGTGAACATTTCGACGTTCCAGCAACGTTGGATAAACGCCGCACTCGACGTCGGATCAACATCGGGTTTCAATTGTTATGGAACTCGAAACAACATCTACCTTGATACGTTATACAGGCGTCGGGAAAATATGAATCTGTAATCGCAGTTAAGACAGCGAAAATCATGTCGTGGTCACCCCTTCATCAGTGTACTTCCACCTTTTGAACATCCGGGTTCGCAGGATATACATGAAGTCAATTTCCATCAATATGTTTTAAAAGTAGGTGAGAAGAAACTTCCGCCCCCTTGAATTCTCATATTTTTACCTCGTTTTTGTCTATTGTCAAAGCGATCTGCCATGGTTTTCGACGTCTGTCTAAAGTCAATTTTATGACATCTATTCAACGTTGCACCAAAGACGTTGACTTGAAAGTTGCGCTTTGGTTGAGACAAAAAGCAACGTCTAAACAACGTTGCGTATTCAACATCTATTCAGCTTTGTGTCAAAGACAGTGGTAAGATGCTGAAGCAGGTGGGAAAGGAGAGATTTGGCCGGTCCGTTCAGAAGTCCCTACTGTCCAGAAGTCTCATCGGACTTCTAGCCGGACCGGCCAGCAATCCCATGGGACTTCTGAACGGACTGGCCGAAGGCCCCCCCCCCCCCTTTGATTCGTCTAGAAGACCAAGAGATTTCTAGTCCCTCCAAAAGTCCAAAAGTCTCATGCGGATTTCTAGCCTCTAAAAACTGCTGATGTAGGGGTTATTTTATAATTCAAACATCAGCATTTAGTCTGAAAAAATATATATATATAATATATTAAAAATATTTAAATATAATATATAATATAATATAACAATTTAATATATGCTATATAATATAATACTCAATATAATATATAATAGAATAGAATAGAATAGAATAAAATACAAGTTTGTCCAAGGACAAAGTCCCAGCTTACGAAAAGCAATAAGACCAATTCCAACGTGCACGAGCAAGGGAATCTCCGTGAAAATTGGGCTTCAAAAGATGAGACGGCAAAGAGCTAGCCCAATAATTAATTTAGCACTGGACCAGAACATAGACTGATAAATGCATACAAAGATATGTTTCCCAGAAAAATGGGAAACAGATTTTGTGTATTTCTGGTAGACTGGATAGTCTACCATAGATATCTTCGAACAACGCTCGCAAATTTGGACTAGTGTGCATATTTATGTAACTTGCCTCGATGCCCGGTTCTTATTCAGACAAGTGCACATGTTTATTTAATTTGCGTTGATGCGCGGTTCTCATTTTGGAACAGTGCATTTTTTTTTATTTACGTTGATGCGCGACTCGCATTTCGGACCAGTGCGCATGTTTATTTACCTTGTGTTGATGTGCAGTTCTTGTTTCGGATCACTGCGCAAGTTTATTTACCTTGTTTGATGCGCAGTTCTTATTTCGGATCAGTGCGCATGTTTATTTACCATGTGTTGATGTGCGGTTCTTATTTCGGACCAGTGCGCATGTTTATTTAACTTGCGTCGATGCGCGGTTCTTATTTCAGACCAACGCGCGTGTTTATTTAACTTGCGTTGATGACCGGTACTTATTTTGG
Source organism: Protula sp. h YS-2021 (assembly GCA_949752745.1). Lineage (NCBI taxonomy): Eukaryota > Metazoa > Annelida > Polychaeta > Sabellida > Serpulidae > Protula > Protula sp. h YS-2021. Next base: position 50,026,596 of record OX457025.1, on the reverse strand, counting down.
ACAAGTGCACAAGTTTCCTTAGGTTGGCTTGATGTGCGGTTCGCATTTCGGACCAGTTTGCATGTTTATTTAACTTGCGTTGATGCACGGTGCTTATTTTGGACCTGTGCATATATATATAACTTGCGTTGGTGCGCGGTTCGCATTTCGGACCAGTGCGCATGTTTGTTCAGCTTGCGTAGATGAGCAGTTCGAATTTCGGACCATTGCGCATGTTTATTTAACTTGCTTTTTTTGGTGCGCGGTTCGCATTTCGGACCAGTGCGCATGTTATTTAACATGTGCCGATGCGCGGTTCTTATTTCAGGCCAATGCGCATATTTCTTGAACTTAAGTTGATGCGGTTCTTATTGTGGACAGTGCGCATGTTTTTTTCACTTGCGTTAATGCTCGATTCCCATTTCTGACCAGTGTGTTTATTTATCTTTTGTTGATGAGCGGTTCGCATTTTCCACCAGTGCGCATGTTTATTTAATTGTGTTGATGCGTGATTCGCATTTTGGCCCAGTGAGCATATTTATTTAACTTTTGTTGATGCGCGATACTTATTTTGGACAAGATGAGTGCAAATGTTTATTTAACTTGCGCTGATGTGCGGTTTGCATTTCGGACCAGTGTACATGTTCATTTAACTTGTGTTGATATCCGGTTCGCATTTCGGACCAGTGTACTTGTTTCTTTAGTTTAGTGTATGTCTGTTCAATTTGCATCGATGCATGAGTGGTATGATAATGGGGCATCTGAGCCAGGAAGTGTCGTCATAGCCGGCGTAACCAAGTGTTGACCTCCCCCACCTAGGCGGCAGCCGGGACAGACCCTATGGCGAGAAAGTGATGACCTCCCCCCCCAGGACATACTATGTACAACCCCCCCCCCCCCCTAGGCGGCGGCCGGGACAGACCCTATGGTGAGAAAGTGATGACCTCCCCCCCCCAGGACATACTATGTACCGACCCCCCCCCCCCCCCACCATGATCGTGATATGGCTAACTTCAAGAGTGTATTTGCATGAAAATTTCACTGTTTGATTCAGTTTTATGTAAAGTTTTGTAATAACTTTTTTACTACGTTAAAATGGAGGCATGTTACAAATATGCATACAGCTACATCCGAAAACCACTTTATAACAAAACTTTACATAAAACTGAATCAAACAATGAAATTTTCATGCAAATCGGTCAACTATAACGAAAGTTATCCCACTTTTTCACTTTTTACAAAGTTAAAATGGCGGCATGTTACAAATATGCATACAGCCACATGCGCAAATAGCCTGTGACCACTTTATTACAAAATTTTACATAAAACTGAATCAAACAGTGAAATTTTCATGCAAATCGGTCAAGAAGTTTTAAAGTTATACGCTCTTGAAGTTAGCCATATCACGATCCTGTTGGGGGGGGGGTCGGTACGTAGTATGTCCTGGGGGGGAGATCATCACTTTCTCACCAATAGGGTCTGTCCCGGCTGCCGCCTTGGGGGGGGGGGGAGGCCAACACTTGGTTACCATGGTTACGCCGGCTATGACGACACTTCCTGGCTCAGAACCCCCATTATCATACTATTTGCGTGATTCTTTCTTCGGACCACTGCGCATGTTTATTTAACTTGCGTCGATGCGCGGTTCACATTTCGGACCAATGCGCATGTTTATTTAACTTGCATCGATGCGCGGTGATTGTTTTGGATCACTGCGCATGCTTATGTAACTAGCTTGCGTCGATGCGCGGTTGTTAAATAGGACTACTGCTCAAGTTCATTTAACCTGCGTTTATGCGCTGTAGGAGCAGATTCACTTTCAAAAATTCCGAAAAACATTAAAAAGTTTTCCAATTCACTCAAAAGGGACAAGCCGTATGCATGACCACCTAGAGACGGCTCATATGAAAAAATAAATGAAATCTGATAAAAACTGTAGGAGGAAATGCATTTTGAATTTTTTCTTTAAAAATTCCCTGATCGACTCAAAAAGCACAGGCCGTATTTACGACACCCTAAGCATGCATCAGCCCCCAAAATAAACTATGTCTGATCAAAATTGTTGGAGAAAATGCATTTTGAGGTGTTTTCATCAAACATTCGCCCCAAAATCAAAAATTGCCAAAGTCAAGTCAAAAAGCACAAGCCGTATGCCCGATCCACCTAAGGATGCCTCATACCAAAAATAAATAAAATCGGATAAAAACTGTAGGAGGAAATGCATTCTGAAGTTTTTCTTCAAAAATTCCCTAAAAATACCAAAATTGCCCCATCGACGAAAAAAGCGCAAGCCGTATGCCCGACCCCCCTTAGGTATATGGAATGCCATTTTAACATTTAATGCTTATTTTTGATATCAAAATATATTTAGAGATATCAATAAATCAATTTAGATCTCATTAATTTATATTTTGCTATCAATAATTGAATTTTAGATGGCAAAAATGTATTTTTGAGATCAAAAAATCTATTTTACAAACCTAAAAAATCTTACGGGAGACACACATTCACATAAAAAATAACGAATCGTCAATTAAATTTAGAGATGAAAATTTGAATTATTGAGATCAATAATAACAACATAATTTTTGATCTCAAGAATTGCTTCTTTTTTGCACAGTAAAAAATTAAAATAAAGATTCTCTATACAAGGATAGCAATTATTTATTTACAGATATGCGTCTCTGAATTTTTTACTTAAAAAATAGACTGATATTTTGATATCAAGAATCAGTTTTTGAGATCAAAAAATCGTTTGCAGATTTCAAAATACAAATTAAAAATGTATCAATCTGAAATAATGATATCTGAAATAAATTCTTGATATCAATATATAGAAAATCAATTAGTGAGCTCAAAATTAATATTTTGCTCTCAAATATTTCATTTTGGCTATCAAGAATTGAATTTTTGATCTCAAAAAATCAATTTTAGATATCTTTAAATCATTTTTGATATCAATAAATATTTCTTGATATCTCTAAATATTTATGGATATCAAAAATTATTTTTTGAGATCAAGAATACATTTAGAGATATCAAGAATACAATTACAGATAGCAAAAATGAATTCTTGATATCAAAATATGGATTTATTGAGATCAAAAATTAATTCTTGATATCAAAAAATCAATTTTTGAGATCAAAAATTAATTTTTGATATCAATAATTCACTAATAAATGTGAAAACGGCATTCCATATAGGTATGCCTCATATAAAAAAACAAAACAAATGAAATCGGTTCAAAACTGTAGGGGGAAATGCATTTTGAAGTTGTTTTTTTTTTTAAAAAACTCCATAAAAATACAAAAATTGTCCGATCGACTAAAAAGGCACAAGCCATATGCAGGACATTTTAGGGGTGCCTTACACCAAAAATAAATGACATCGGATCAAAAATGCAGGAGATAATTTAAATTTTTTGCTTCAAAAATTCCCTCAAAATTCAAAAATTACTCGCTCGACTAAAAAAGCACAAGCCGTATGCATGACCGCTTAGGCATGCCTCACACAAAAGTAAATGACTTCGAATCAAAGTTGTAGATGTAGATGCATTTTGAATTATTTTCGAAATTTTTGATTCACAAATTTCCCAAAAATACAAAAATTGTCCGATCGGCTAAAAAACCACAAGCTGTAGGGGTGCATCACATCAAAAAAAGATGGCATCGGGTCAAAAATGTAGGAGCAGATACATTTTAAATTTTTTTCTTCAAAAATTCCCCCAAAATTAAAAAATCACCCGATCGACTAGAAAAGCACACACCGTATGCATGACTCCTTAGGGATGCCTCACACTAAAAATTAATGACATCGGATCAAAATTGTAGGAGATGATTCATTTTGAAACAATATTTTACTAAATAAACAGATAACTAACTAACGGACGCCGTCTACAAACACATAAGCTGGACTAATAATATTACAGAACTTTAGTTTCTATAACCCATTCATCAGCAGTCATATATCATCATTTGCACAGCAACAATACAGTTTGCCTATTGCGTAACTGTGGATGGCCCCTGAAAAGAGGCCGAAGTTTCAGTTTTACCACCGTCTTAAAATGACTGCCAGATGCCTGGCGCAGTGTCAGGAACACTCTGCCACAGACAGGTCACTTTAATCACCTCCTTCACATGTGCACATGTTTCCAGATATGTTTGGCAAGTTCTGAGTCTGACCAAATTAGCACTGTCACTGTAGCTATCTGGTTTGCTGACGAAAGACTTGAGCAAAATTCTGTCACCAGGGTTCCCAGTTGCTGCACGTTGCTGACTTGAAAAACCCTCTGGCATTGATGGCATCACCGAAGCTGCTCCTGGAGCTGGTGGCGGAAACACCGCTTTTCTTTTGCAGGCGTAGCTTCCACTGCGAACCGATCTGTGTTTTGTGGAGAACACCCCCAACTCCACCAGGTGGGAAATTCTAATTTTAGCATATTTTTTCGTTTCAGACCATTCTGAACATTTTTCCTTTCTTCACCTTTAGACTATCCCGAGCGGAAATTGTCTAATTTTAGTATTTTTTCGTTTCAGACGATTCTGTGCATGTTTTTACCTTTGGACCCCCCTCCCCCGCCTTCAGGTTTGACATTTTAATTTTAGAATATTTTCTTCTTTTCAGACGGTTATAAACATTTTTCAGTCTTAGACCTTTGAACCATTCTGAACATTTTTCACTTTTTGACCTTTGAACCTTCCCCTCCATGTGGGACATTTTAGCATATTTTTTCGTTTCATACGATTCTGAACATTTTCATTTTTGATCTATGGACAGGCTTCCCCACCCTCCCCCCCCCCCCCCCCCCACACCACCACACCACCAGTAAGAAATTTCTAGCATATTTTTATCGTTTGTAACCATTGTGAACATTTTTCATTTTTGACCTTTGAACACCCTGTCTACGCGGGAATATCTAATTTCATATTTTTTGTTTCAGACCATTCTGAGAATGCCGGAATACGCGTCCGACGAATTCCTGCGCGTTTTCCACCTCATTTGTTGAACATGCACGAGGCCACTCTAAATGAGGATCCTCGCACTAACAACCAGTGCGAGGGCTGGAACAACGCTTTTCCTACCTGGTTGGGTATTGTTACTCAAGTGTCTGGATGTTGGGTGCTGCAGAGGAAGGAGAGCTCAGTGCGTACTCTGCTAGTCCTTGACCAGATTGGACAATCACGCCGCAAGCGCCTTCCCTTTACCAACTCCGGTGTATAGTTTTCACATATTCCAGCCTGTTACAGCAATAAATACTTCATAGTGCACCGAAACGGACAGACCCCTGACTAAGTGACGTGTTACGTAATAGCTAGAGGTGAGTAACGCACAAAAAGTCAACTAGAGTGACCAGTGCACACAAAACATAAAAGAACAGTCATTTTCTTTTGACTGAAATGAAACATTCATTTCTGCAAACATGATCAAAATTCATTGCCAAAAATTGAAAATTAATAAAACTTAAGCGCCATTCCTCACCAACAACATTGTACCCTAACAAATTCATTCACTAGCCAGCTGTTGTCTTTTTTCTGTAAATAAAATCTTTTATCTCCCAACAGGCCTTCACAAAATTTTGTTTGAACTACTCTTTTTCTATAAAGTTCCAGAAGCAGGTGTTTCACGTGGTTCTAGAAGGTGGTCGCTACAGTCAGGTTTACGGTACGCCTTTTTATCCTGGTATGGAAGGTCGTCACTAGAACAGGATTTACTTACGTCTTTTTGCCCAGTTTTGGATAGTGGTCACTACGAAAAGGTTTTAGTGTCGTCTTTTCTCTGGGCCTGGAAGGTGGTCGCTAAAACATGTTTTACTGTTCCTCCTTTTATCCAGGTTTCGAAGTTGATCATTATTGCAGTTTTATTGTAAGTCCTTTTTATCCGGTCTGAAAGGTGGCCACGACAGGAAGGTTTTACCGTACGCGCTTTTATCCGAATTTGGAAGGCACTCACTACAAACAGGTTTTATTTTGCGTCTTTCTATCCGGGTCTTGAAGATAGTAGTTACAAACAGGTTTACCGCCACCCCAGCCACGTAAGTAGATATGATTCTCAACGCAGCCTTAACCCTTTTAGCCAACGTTACGATAAGGGTCCGGATCCTAAGTGTAGTTATAGCCTGATATATACCTTGTCTTCGAGCATTCCCTTCGACCAAAAAGCAATACAAGGGCATTCTTCATAACTGTGCAAGAGATGATTCACTTCAGTAGGAAGGGGAGTACATTTTGGTACCAAACTGTTGAGCTTCTTGTCATAACACAAGAAATCAGATGACTCGCGTCAACAATGAAAAACACTTGAGGCACTGCAAACATTGCAAACCGTTAAATAGTTACACCAATGTGGAACAGCTCGGCAAACAAATAAAAATAAGTTCACAAAAAAATTGCTGGACAGGCTAAGGAGTGTAAATACGACCATATTCTTATCTCTGCCTCATGTTTCCAAATCCTGACATGCTTCTCACTAAAACAAAGAATATGAATATGAATGAATATTAATCTTCTTTGCTAAAACGCAGTTGGGACAAGTGAGTGAGGGGGTTTCATCACACCTCCCTGACTCAAATGCGTCATATTTCTCAGAAAAAAACGTACAACTCCGGTGTTTCACTTTCCTACGTTCTAGCCTACATTCTTTAGAGCAGATAAAGAACTCACGATGCACTAAAACTGACACTGACCTCTGACTGAGTGGCATGTGACGCAACATCTGCTTGAGAGTAACATAAAAAATCATTTACACGAAATGTAAGAAATAGCCACAGATCAATATAGTTGTGCTTCCAATGTTATCAATTACGTCTAAAAATTTAGGAAAATTTGAGAATCTTCCGGGAAACGCTGAAATCCCAAACGTAGTTACCCATTATGTTTAGTTAACAAAATAAAGCCGGTGTGAGATCAAATCTTCACCCCCACAGAATATTCACCCCCCGGTGAAGATTTGATTATCAAATATTCACCCCCCTTATCAAATATGCACCCCCCCCCCCCCCCCATTATCATCAGTGCACACATAATTTTATTTTGTTTTATGTTTTATGTGACGTTAGAAATAAACAACCATGCAGAAAATTCAAAGTTTATTTTATAACATATTCTATATACATAACATAATAAACCAGTAAGCTAAACTTTTAATTCCTATACTTAACTGCACCAAATAGCGAGTCCAGTGCGATTAATTACCAGTGTTACTGTCAAATTGCACAAACAGGTTCGAAGTGGGCGCATGTGTTCGATATAGACATACATTAGCCAATTACAGCCAGTTCTGTTACAGGATTCAAGCCAGAGTGGGGGTTGTGCGCGGCCATTTAAACTGCGTGGCATCGCTTTTCTTACCACATGGCCCATACACGTAAATAGGGGTTGTGAAAATCGAGGCAAATGCGATAATTTCAACTTCTGTACCCCTTCTGGGCCTCTGATAGGTATCGTTTTAGCCGGTGGAGTTGTGCAATTAATTTCGGCCTGTACTGCGGACTTTAGTTTGGACCGAACTCGCAGTTTCACTGCGGCGGACCGGTCCTTTTGGCACGCGGGTCCGACGGGTCTAAAGGTCATTGCAGGAGCGGGTTCCTCGTGTGTCATAATCGGAGAATCCTCCAAATCGAGTCCCGCCTCCGGTATTGGATTTGGATCATCAGCCGGATTTGATTTGATCTTCAGAGAAGCAACTAAGCTTTCATTCACTTTAAGACAGAGATGAAATGCAATTTAAAAAGTTGAAAAGGGATCAAGTCAATGTGTTATTAATTATCAGTCAACTTGACTACGTCTCGAGGAGTACGTCTATCCCCCATGGGGCATATGGTTTGTGTAAGGCTGTTGCGTGTTGACTACGCAAAAAAAATTTACAAGTGGAAGGATGTAAGTCGACGTAGTGTCTAACATTTAGACGAATCAATCCATTAACCAGTATTCGCGTTAGACTGTCGTAGGTACGCTAAGTACAGCGCCGATTTTGAAGAATTCGCCATTTTGTCAAGTCCTATCCGGAAAATGCTTGATCACTGCACTGCGGAAGGTGCCAGGGAGCCCGTGTGCAGAATTTGAAACGAATCCATTCATTAATGTGGCCTGTAGACGCGTGAGACTGCCGTATATACGCTAAGTCCAGTGCCAATTTTCAAATGTCCGCCATTTTGTCAATTTTTGGCCGATCCGGAAAATTCTTGGTCACTACACTGCGGAAGGTTCCAGAGAAGCCGTGTACAAAATTTGAAACGAATCCGTCTATTAATGTGGCCTGTAGACGCGTGAGACTGCCGTATATACGCTACGTCCAGTGCCAATTTTCAAATGTCCGCCATTTTGTCAATTTTTGGCCGATCCGGAAAATTCTTGGTCACTGCACTGCGGAAGGTTCCAGAGAAGCCGTGTACCAAATTTGAAACGAATCCGTCTATTAATGTGGCCTGTAGACGCGTGAGACTGCCGTATATACGCTAAGTCCAGTGCCAATTTTCATATGTCCGCCATTTTGTCAATTTTTGGCCGATCCGGAAAATTCTTGGTCACTGCACTGCGGAAGGTTCCAGAGAAGCCGTGTACCAAATTTGAAACGAATCCGTCTATTAATGTGGCCTGTAGACGCGTGAGACTGCCGTATATACGCTAAGTCCAGTGCCAATTTTCATATGTCCGCCATTTTGTCAATTTTTGGTCGATCCGGAAAATTCTTGGTCACTGCACTGCGGAAGGTTCCAGAGAAGCCGTGTACAAAATTTGAACCGAATCCATGTATTAATGTGGCCTGCAGGCGCGTGAGACTGAAGCGTGACATACGGACAGACAGACGGACAGACAGACGGACAGACGGACAGACCGAAAAGTTCAAAACTATATCCCTCCGTTTCACGGGGGATAATTATCTTTTTTGAAGGGGGGTGAAGTTTTGATATCAAAAGTTCACCGGGGGGAGTGAAAATTTGATAAGGGGGGTGAATATTTGATGACCATATTTCTATCAAATATGCACCCCCCCCCCCCCCCCGGTGAAGATTTGATATCAAATCTTCACCGGGGGTGAGGTTTCTAGGGGGTGAAAATTTGATGCCACACCGGCAAAACCAGGACGGCGAGGGAGGGATGGCATTAAATTCTGCTACTGCAAAATATATCACGTAACACTTTTCAAGCAATGCCCCTTTCTTAATTTTATATGAATTTACTGTTTAACGAGAACCGTACGACTTATCCAAGGATATCTACGGGCAAGTTTAAGCTCGATCCGACTTTTCGATTTCGAGATATTTTTACCTAACTTTTTACCTAATGGAGGCATATGCCGGTTTCCGGGCCACATTTGAAAGAATCTTTCGAACCTACCAAGCAACATTCCCACCAAGTTTGAAGTGTGTTCGATACTCAGCGGCTGAAAAGTTTCGCACATCAGATTTTACGTAATGACGGCATACGCCTTCCTTAATAACGCAACATGCTTCAAAAGTTAATAGTACCGTCCGATTTAACCAAGGAGTAAACGCATAAAGTTTGAAATCTATCCGACTTTTCGGTCTCGAGATATCTTACACACAACATTTTGTTCACAACAAATTGACACACAAATATACCGTATATATGAATCCGGGACGGAAGGGCCCTGGACATAAGGGCCTTAGACATAAGGGCCTTTCCCAAAACGGCCTTTGCCAAAAGGGCCTTTCCCAAAACGGCCCTAAATGAAAAGTTGGACAAAAGGGCCTTGGGAATTTTTTTGGGATATGGCTCTCTAAATTAATTTTATTTTTCTTAATGTACATGAAACCATCAAGACAAATTTTTGGCTGTCCTCTATTACTTTGTATCATACCCATTGCTGCTGGTCACAGTTCAAGTAAAGACCTCAAATTCAAAACTCCTTATATATCGGCAAGACACTGACACGCCAACAACACACGGATCAGCGCGTCTGTTTAAACAGCATGGCGCAGAGGAACGAAACTAAAGACAGGGATTATCTTTTGTGGCACGATGACTCCGAAATCTGGCATCTAAAGACAGTGATGGGAAGTAATTGAACAATTCTTTGCAATTATTAAAACATCAAGGCAGCGATTGGTACAAACAGGGATTCTCCTGTGGCACAGAGGAAATCTCAACAGACTGAAGGGGAGTAATTGAAAAAAAAAACATCCCATCCACATTTACATTTACTTGTTATTTTGTTAGATATTCTACTTAATAATTAAAACTCAAAATCCTAGAAAAAAATTCTCAAGGCCTTGTTGTCCAACTTCTCATTTAGGGCCGTTTTGGGAAAGGCCGTTTTGGGAAAGGCCCTTATTTCTAAGGCCCTTTTGTCCAAGGCCCTTCTGTCTGGATACCCGTATATATGCTACAGGAATCCCGGTCATCTGCCCCCCCCCCCCCCGGTCAGCTGCCCCCCTGTCATCTGCCTCCTTTTTTGCAACCCGGTCGACTGCCCCCCCCCCCCCTTCAAAGTGGAGCGGTGGTCGCTTGCCCCCTCCATATACTATTTTTTTCTTGGATTCTTTGCTTACAAAGACACAATAAATAAAATTATATTTATTTTATTGAATGTATTGCACCTCGGTAAATTGCAATTCACCAACAGGAAACTAATTGCAATTAGAATTGCAATTAGTTTACGGATCAATCTCTCCTAAGATCAGTATTGGTGAATAGATCAATGAAGATCAATTGTTTCAGAGACGAAGTAGACGGGGGCATCACAATTGCCTAATTTTTGAAAAAAAAATTCTACTAAAAAAGGAGGAGGGCAGATGACGACCCCGTCAAATTGCAGGAGGGGGGGCAGTCGACCGGGTTGCAAAAAAGGGGAGGCAGTTGACTGGGGGGCAGTTGACCGGGGGGCAGATGACCGTTTACCATGTTACAGGCAAATTGTCAAATCAGGCAGATTATAATCTGCCTGAAAATTTCAGGCAGATTGTAAAATTCCTGGTTCGACTAAGCACATTGTAATCTGCCTAAAATATGTGATCGTAGGAATAAAAGGCGATTGATGTGGTCAGTTGGAATTAAATGGGAGTAAACAATGGGTCCGCTCGCGCGTTTCATGCGATGTGATTTCCGTGTATTTTCTATTGTTACTTTTATGGCATGTCTTCATTGACAAATGCAGCATTATATTTAAATGCAATTGTATCGATCTATGGGGTTGCATGCAATTAAACGCAAATATTTTTTTTTCTATTTATTGCACTAACTAAACAAAATAAATCTGTAACACTGTAAATGTATTTATGAGGTATAATTTTTTCACGATCCTACTTATACTGTGCACGAAAATTCCATCAAATACCGGAGGAGTAAGAATTAGGAAGCTACATTGGCATGTTGATCTCAAAGTATAATGCATCATATAGAGGTGTGGGAGATGGGGGGACTGGATTGAGATTTATATCATTGCATTTATTTTATCAAGAAATAGCAATTTTCAACTGCATTCAATTACACTATTGTAAAAGTGTGATTAATCAAGACATAAAACAAAGCAATCAGCAAAAAAGTCGCGCATTTACTTAATCGCGAAATTGCAATAAGAAATTGCCTTTAAACATATCAATATCATTATGCAGGTGTAATAACTCAAGTCATAAAAGAAAGCAAGTTGTAAACAAATCACATGAAACGAACGAACGAACAGACCACTCACATGTATTTAATTGCAATTAGACACATCAATCGCTTTTCAACCCCTACGATCACATATTAGAATAAATGACAACCAAATCCAATAAAACGTCTGAGTAGATACTAAAAAACTAGTGTTATACATGATCATAACTGATTCTTTTCCTATTCAATTCCAGTTGATCACATCAATCGCCTTTTATTCTTACGATCACATATTTGAATAGGTAACAACCAAATCGCATGAAACAGAAGGTTATAAATGGGGTGGATCATGATCACAAACGTTCCTTTCATTTCAGGCAAATTGTCAAATTTTCAGGCTCCAAAATCAGGCAGGTTATTAATCTGCCTTACAATTTTAGGCAGATTACAATGTGCCTGGTCGAAGCAGGATTTTTACAATCTGAATCCCGGTTATCTGCCACCCGGTCAACTGCCCCCTGTCATCTGCCCCCACCCTTTTTTGCAACCCGGTCGACTGCCACCCCCTTCAAAGTTGAGGGGTGGTCGCTTGCCCCTCCATATATTATTTTTTCTTGGGTTCTTGGCTCACAAAGACACAATAAATAAAATTATATTTATTTCATTGAATGTATTGCACCTCGGTAAATTGCAATTCACCAATAGGAAAGTAATTGCAATTAGAATTGCAATTAGTTTAAGGATCAGTCTCTCATAAGATCAATATTGGTGAATAGATCAATGAAGATCAATTGTTTCAGAAACGAAGTAGACGGGGACATCACAATTGCCTAATTTTTTATAGAATTTTTTTTCCACTAAAAAAAGGAGGGCAGATGACGACCCCGTCAAATTGCAGGGGGGGATGTTGACCGGGGGGGGGGCAGATGACCGTTTACCAGATATCTAAGACCACCATCTTTAAAATCTTGTATTAGTACATTCCTTTGAAATCTATGTGGTTTTTCTTCCCATAAACACTGTTTTACAGCTAAGTTTACTCCATTGATGAACCATTTGTGAATATAAACAACATTAGTGACATAAAGGATTTTTGGTAGGGCCAAATTCTTAATAACCGTTATTTTCCCCTTTAATGTCATATAGAATTTGGACCAGTTACGTAAGGTTTCTTTAAAATTTGAAAGCTTGATCTCAGTTATCTTGTCAATGTCGTTAAAATAGCGTAAACCCAATGACTCGACATCACAGTTAGTCCTTTGTTCTGATGGTTTTCGAAAAAAACTTGCGAATTGCAATGTTAATGTTTTTGACCTTAAATGTCAATGTCTTCCTCGTCTCTGAAACAATGGATCTTCATTTATCTATTCGCCAATTCTAATTGCAATTAGTTTCCTGTTGGTGAATTGCAATTTACCGAGGTGCAATACATTCAATAAAATAAATATAATTTTATTTATTTTGTCTTTGTAAGCCAACAACCCAAGAAAAAGTAGTACATGGAGGGGGCAAGCAAACCCGCCTCCACTTTGAAGGGGGGCAGTCGACCGGGTTGCAAAAAAGGGGGGCAGATGACAGGGGGCAGATGACCGGGATTCACCCCAGTGACCTTGTCCTCATGGTCAGCGTCAAAACCAGAAGTTGGTCATTGAGGGATTTTGGGTTTATTTTCGACAATTCGGGTCTAAAAGACGTCACGTGCAATGTAACTCAGTGACCTTGACCTCCTTCGTCATGCTGAAGGTCAAAAACATTAACATTGCAATTCGCAAGTTTTTTTCGAAAACCATCAGAACAAAGGACAAACTGTGATGTCGAGTCATTGGGTTTACGCTATTTTAACGACACTGACAAGATAACTGAGATCAAGCTTTCAAATTTTAAGGAAACCTTGCGTAACTGGTCCAATTCTATATGACATTAAAAGGGAAAATAACGGTTATTGAGAATTTGGCCCTACCAAAAATCCTTTATGTCACTAATGTTGTTTATATTCACAAATGGTTCATCAATGAAGTAAACTTAGCTGTAAAACAGTGTTTATGGGAAGAAAAACCACATAGATTTCAAAGGAATGTACTAATACAAGATTTTAAAGATGGTGGTCTTAGAAATCTGGTAAACGGTCATCTGCCCCCCGATCAACTGCCCCCTCCCTTTTTTGCAACACGGTCGACTGCCCCCCCCCCCCACCCCCTGCAATTTGACGGGGTCGTCATCTGCCCTGCTTTTTAGTGGAAATTCTTTTTTTAAATTAGGCAATTGTGATGTCCCGGTCTACCTCGTCTCTGAAACAATTGATCTTCATTTATCTATTCACCAATATTGATCTTAAGAGAGACTGATCCTTAAACTAATTGCAATTCTAATTACAATTCTTATTGCAATTAGTTTCCTATTGGTGAATTGCAATTTACCGAGGTGCAATACATTCAATAAAATAAATATAATTTTATTTATTTTGTCTTTGTAAGCCAAGAACCCAAGAAAAAATAGTACATGGAGGGGGCAAGCGACCACCCCTGCACTTTGAAGAGGGGGGGGGCGGTGGGCCGGGTTGCAAATAAGGGGGGGCAGATGAGAGGGGGGCAGTTGACCGGGGGGCAGATGACCGGGATTCTAGAAATCTAGACTGCAGCTGTTTTTTATGTGTACAAAAATTGATGCGGGTAAAGCGTGTCTTAGCTTAGAAAATGAAAATACACTTAGTGTCGCTTTTCTTAAAAATCGTCTTCCAAATTTGACCTTATCGTATATACTTTCTTGCGATATTGACCCAGAAAGGGTGCCTGACCTTCTACCGTGAAATCCTGTTTTCCTGGTTCTCACTGAACAACTCCTCTTGTGATAAAACTCGACTAGCACGACAGTGCATCTGGTTTACAAAATGTTGCAAAAAGAGCATAATGAAATTGACCTCTAAAGAAATATATTGGCTAATTATAAAAAATAAATCAGTAGAGCCAAGCTCCATAAGGAAATGGGGAAAAGATGACATTTTGCTTAATAGTAGTTATATAATACTACTCATAATTCATCCCATTGAAGAGAAATATTTACAAAAACAAGATATTTAACAAAAAATGAGAAAGAAACCAATTACTTTTAATGCATAAAAATGCTATTTTTTCCGTTGCCATTTTTTCCTACACCCGATTTAATAGCATCTAAATTTGACTCTTCTGTACAACCAATCTGTAATTTATGTAAACCCAAAAAGATATTATTCACACCTTTGACATGTGTATTAAAATCCACACCTTCTGGTCCTTGTTAGAAACTTGGATAAACAATAACATAATTACAGAGGGTATAAAAATAAACATTTACAGAAGGAAAAAACTGCTTGGCTTATTGAAAGAAGATGTTGCGAAGAAATACCTATTTACAACTGACTTCGTGATTTTACAGGCCAGAATATATACATAAATGTAATGTCTATAAAGAAGAGGTTTATTTTATAAGCATTTTGATAGTGCTGAAAATGTGGTAATTATTGAAAAACTGACATATTCATTTCAACACGTAAATTTCAAACTTTTAGAAGAACTGTTTTGTCTGTTATAATCCGACCTTTTCTTAAGTAATTCTGTTGCCGTGTCAGCACGTCGTTAAAAATATTTGTACCGATACTTATTTGCATCTGATTTATGATATTGCATTGTATATATACTTTGTTACTTATATCGGCCAAATAAAAAAGGATAAACGTTCAGGTGTAACAATATTTCGGAAGTTCTATTACTGTGCGAATAAAGATTTTCTCTATTTCTTTACCTGGGTGATTAGACACCCTTCTACAAGATCGCTCTCGAAACTTCACTACAAGTTGCTGATCACATCAGCAACTGGTAAAAAGAAACCAACACAGAAACTTGCGGAATCACTGGTAAACCAATAACTCCTTCGGACTGAAGTCCAAAAAACTCGCCGAAAAAACACATATCCTTGGCTGCTTAAGCAAATACACCAGGACCCCGGGATCGGACCACCTCGCAAATAGAACCACCCTGGAAATCGGACCACCTTTCGCCAGAATCCAATGAAACCCATTGGTTTCTATTATTAAGGAACCCCATAAATCCGGCCAACCCGCAAATCGAACCATAAGACCACTTTTGTGAGTCCCAAACCCAGACAGAACTCCGGAAATCGGGCCAGCCTACGCACATGACTTGTACTCACTAAACAAACATTAATTCAGGTTATCCGTGTTGGGGATTACAATGTTTAATGATCACAGGTTCGTTCTATCGTTTTATTTTCGTAAAACGTGCTTTTACTTCGTAAAAGCTTTGAATTCGCTTATCTCCACTTTTAGATGGGTTCCCTTCCGGTTATATATCACCGGAACCCATCTAAAAGTGGAGATAAGCGAATTCAAAGCTTTTACGAAGTAAAAGACGGCTTTGATTGGGGTGGGGATTATGCTTTCTTGAGTACACAAAGACTTGTTTGATTGAAAGAAACTCCGTCACTGTGATTATAAAACGGGGGTTTTCGGGTGTGTGATGTCGCGCCTTCAGTGCTGATCATACAGTTTTAGCCCATTTCAAACAAAGCGGATATTATTAAAATGATGGACCGAAGTTTTTTTTTTTCAAATTACTTAATGTCCACTTCTTTTGTTTTCTCCGATGACTTATTTTGAAGAACGAGGCAAACAAAGTCGCACCTCCTTTGTGAGGCAGGGCATTCTCAAAAATAACGACCCGGTGTAACAGGCTATCTTGCCCCCCCCCCTGTACAGCTTCCCCCCCCCCCGGGGGGGGGGAAGCTAGACTAGGCTATCTCCCCCCCTCCCTCTGGGATATTTTGCCCCCTCCATAAAAAACCGAATAAATGAAACAAATACTTAACTGCAACAGAACTTTTAATGGTAAATGATCTCTATACAGTACAATTTCTTCTCTGCTTGAAAATTATCAAGTTTTTGCGTAATCCAACAGTCATTTACACAATTCACTGCAGTTCACTGCGCTTTTGGTCCAACCAGGTCAATGCCGATTTATTTTCATTTATTTTTATTTATTTTCATTCACTACTTCTTTTCAATATTTCCTCTACTGATCAAGTTATTAATTTACAATTAAAATAAAAAAATGAAATGCTCATACCCTTTTGCATACCCTTTTAAACCTCTCAATTCGGAGTAAACTTTTGCCGCAAAATCCATTTCCCTGAGATTGTTTGTACTGTTATGCATTATTGTCGAATACAATTGATCAATCAAAATGGATTATAAAAAGAGATGTGGCTTTATTGCAGTCAACTCTAAATCCCCCGATAACTGTGAATAGAGAGCGAGTATACAGACGGATTACCCTTTATGTAAAATACAACTAAAAAAACTTTTATTTTAGAGGGGGGGGGGGGGGCAAAATATCCCAGGTGGGGGGAAGCTGAACAGGGGGCAGAATATTCCAGAGGGGGCAAGATAGCCTAGTCTAGCTTAAAATACAACTAAAAAACTTTTATTTTAGGGGAGGGGGCAAAATATCCCAGGTGGGGGGGGGAAGCTGAACAGGGGGCAAAATATCCCAGAGGGGGGCAAGATAGCATAGTCTAGCTTCCTCCCAGGGGGGGAAGCTATACTAGGCTAGCTTGCCCCCCGGGGGGGGGGGGAAGCTATACAGGGGGCAAGATATACTGTTACACCGGTACACAGTTCATTCTTTTTGAGAATGCCCTGCAAGGTGTGACTTTGTTTTCATTGTTGTTTAAATTGATTCATTGAAAACAAAAGACATAGTCATTGGTCAAATGGAATTTTAACAGGAATCAAACATCAAGAATCTTCGCCTTGAAAAAAAAAGATTTATTTAAACTTAAAAACATATATTCCTTAACAAATATTGTAATGCCTAAATAACTGACGAATTCTTTAGTTTTTACTGGAGTGGGGGGATATCGACACAGACGTTCGGCAGCCGTCGTGATTTAGTCGCGACGAAAATACAAAACGCATCTCATTTTCTACATTAAATATTCATCGACAGACGTCGTGACCTCAAAAAGACGTTTGATAGACGTCAGAATGATCACTTAATCGATTTTTTTCTCTCGATTTCAAATCTCGAGCAAAACGCAGGAATTTTACGACGAGTAACATTAACTTAAACAGAAGAAAGTAGAACCTCAAATCAATTACCTTGTAGCTAATGTCGGAATTCATTTTTAAAAATTATGTAAGGTCCATCCGGTTTTAACATGCTTGTGGTATCGATAGATCCGGCACGCTCGTTAACATTATATACTTGAATAAATCCATCAATGTGAAATCCAATGTCAAAATTCCCAGACTCCCTCTGCAAATCAGAAGGACTCTGGGTAAAAAAATCATTTTCCGAATCGTCCTCCATATTAATTTTGTCCCCCAAAAAAGCTCGTGTTGACTCTTGCACTAACTAGGTTGTTATGAATGATCGTTCGGTTTTTATGGGTGTAGGACATTTGACCAACCGAAATTTGGCCAACCGAAATTTGACCAACCGCAATTTGACCAACCGCAATTTGACCAACCTCTTGATGAAAAAAACGGACATTTGACCAACTTCATAATTTATTGTTTTTCGTACCACTTATCAGTAAAACATTAGCAATCACAAATGTTCCGACAAAAGCAACATTTAAACAGTTATAACACTACAAGTAAAAGTACTGTCCAAATGTACCGGGATGGTAGTAATCTCATATCCTCGCAAAACTTCACATAAAACACGTACCTGAGATGACACTAAAGCTTCCACCAGGTCTGGGTTTGTTTAACGCCTTGTATAACGCCGGGTTACGGAGATTAACGGGGCACGTGGAACTCAACCTTATGACACTCAATGACAGCGAGAGGATTAGCACAACATCTCTTTGATGCGAATGAGCACTTCTTTGAAATTACTTTTTCTTACGAAACCTCGAACTCCTAGATTTACAAGGTTATGTATATCTAAAACTGAAAGTTGGTCAAATGTCAGTTTTTCCATTAAGCGGTTGGTCAAATTGCAGTTGGTCAAATTTCTGTTGGTCAAATTGTGGTTGGTCAAATTGCGGTTGGTCAAATTGTATGTACCCCGGTTTTTATACCTTGTCATGATTGTTATTCTTTATTGGTCACCTTAATCGCAGAACAATAGAGGTTGACCTGCCGGGGGAGGCGGGGCCAATTCGTCTGGCACATGGACATTAAGTATGAGAATGCCTTCCTTCTCGGTAAACTCCATTTTCATGACCCTGTCTATTCACACCTCGGGCTGACGCCCTCGGTATGAATAGACAGGGCCATGAAAATAGAGAATACCTCGAAGTCAGACATTCTCATTTACTTAATCCTAAAAACTCAACTGATGTGTATACTCAGGTTCTTAATTGCATTTTTATTTCGTAGATTTGGCTGCAAATTAAGTTGAAGAAAAAATAATTGATTAATTTTTCTAGTCAGATTTTTTAGTCTCCAGATTTTTTCGACCAAAGTGTAAATATGAATGGTAATTGAAATATATTGTGATCAATAGATTGGATGTGAGAATAAAGATGATTATTTTAAGAACAGAAAGAGGCGTTATAATTTCATTTCATATGGGTACACTAGCATACAAAAAATGCACTCTTACACATCAAATTTGCTCGAACCCCGGAAATTGGACCAACCCGGAAATCGAACCACTTTTGGCCAGTCCCGTAGGTGGTCCGATTTCCGGGGTTCATTAACTTTGGTTGTACTTTGGTTGTGACTGGTCGCGGCCACAGATGAATTAAACAACATCTGGGTAAAAATGTTGGTTAGACGTTGCTTTTGGTCGCAACTTTCTTCGACATTTAATCAACGTCGGAAAACCATTGCACAGAAGCAGGATAAAAACCTCCTTGTAATATCGCTCACCGGAAATGCTGACTTTGAAAACCTTTCAAAACAAGGACGTAAAATATGAGAATTTAAAGAGCGCGCAAGTGTTTTTCCGAACAACTTTTGACAAATCTTCATGTAAATCGAATTCATACGTATCCTGCATGATTGGATGACCCAAGGGAGGCGTTACTGTGACACCGAGGGGTGACCGCACTATGATTATTGCTGTTTCTGAAGAGAATTCTGTATTAATATTTTCAAGATGTCTAAACAACGTCGATTTCCCGACGGCTGTGCAACGTCAGAGACGATGTTTTGATAGGCAAAATTTACGCAACATTGATAAGATCGGATAATCTATCCAAGGCAGATGTTGTTTCGAAACAACTTAACACCGACGTTGCTCCGACGTCGGACCCGATATCTACCCAACGTCGCAATGTTTACTGAGTCCACCAAAGGTCATATCCTGACATCCTGTGATCTTCTGATGTCCAGTTTGCACAAAAGTTTTTTTCACGCAATAACAGAGAATATGGGAAATCAAGCCTTCCGGAAATCTTCCCCTTCCGTCCGACAAAATATTTTCCTTTTTTTTTTTTTTTGGAATGAAAAGTGAAAAGGAAATTCTGAGGTAAATGCCCTAAGCCCCACACCCAGTCCCCGAAGCTACACAAAATATCACACAAAAGATCCAGTTTTTTAATTTTATTTGACACATACTCACCTCTGTTTCATTACCAAACTGTAGTGCCTTTTCAGTGAAGGCGCAACAGTTGCGCATGTCGGAAAGAGTGTGGCGCAAATGCTCAGCTTGGGATTTCAGCGTTTCGTATTTCCTTTCGTACGTCGCGGTTAACTGAGTTAACAGCGTTTGTTTTCGCTGCTCAAGCAACTCTGCGGTTTGCTCAAATGCCTGTGCTGCTGACATCTTGGTTTGTTGGTAATTTGAAGTCAGTGTATCCGTCACTGCTTCCACTGAAGTTACGGCTCGCGTGATATCTGGTATTTGTAACTTAGTTTTCTCCAGTAACTTACTCAGCTTTTCTTTATGTTCTAAAATTGCCTCCGAAAGAGCAATGGTTAAATGAGTGGAGTGTTCGCCTGTTGTACAAGATTCACACACTGCGGTTTCACAGTTAATACAGTAATATTCCAAGCTTAATCCATTGTGATTCGGGCAAACGAGCGCCTCCATTTTACAGCCGTGCTTAGCAATACTATCCGTGGATGCCAGGAATACAATGCTGTGTTTTGGCTGCTCGCATGAAGTTCCGTTTTGCATGTGATTTTGAGTACAGTGTTCACACAAATACTGAGAACAGTAAGTACACTCACACACAGCACTTGCACCACAGGGTGAACAGGTGTGCGTTTGTGGCAACGACTCCATTAAGTTGATCATGAAGTTGTTGTCCTGTAAGGCTGAAACACCCCGCTCGGGCAGTATTGATTGTTGGCGACAGATCGGGCGGGTGACTCCTAAACTGTGTGCGGGGATGTAATCGTACAGGCACGGCTCACAGAATGTATGCAGGCACGGTAATATCTGTTAGAAAAGAACACCGCAATATCACTTGCATGAAAAGAATATAAGCAATAACCGAGCGTCAACCATTGTCACACAATATCATACAATACCAAAACCAAATGCACCAATGAACTGAGAACAAACACGATCAACAAAAAACGTTATCAGTATCTCCGTTTAGACACTGTTATCATTGATTTCATACATGCAGTCATCTTCCCAGTTTGCTATGTGTATGTGCTGTGCCGTAAGTTTCGAAGCCAAAACAAGCAACCAGAAGCGATTTCGCGAATAAGTAGCGAAATATAAACTTGTCAACCATGAAGTGTGGTTACTGTTGAATAATTTCAATTCACACACGACCGTATGTAGTGAGTTCACTATACATTAGCTTTTGTATGAAGTAAAGTAAAAAAAAAATATTTACACCCCCTCCCCCAGGACCCATCCACCCTCCATCAACCAAAACCCAAGGCAAACAACCCCTTCTTCTATGCAGATCAGGCCCAGATGCCGGAGAAGAGATTCAATCAGGGGGCTTCAGTCCTAGAGGGAGTTTGGCTAATCTGCAAAAAAATCCGTTCGGCGAAACTTCCTGCGTATGATAAATTGTCTCAATGGTTCCTTTTTAATTACATTTAAATGCTAGCAATCGTAGCGTCACGCAGTATGTAAAATGCAGATAGCAGAGGACGTACGCATTGGCTTTTTTTTTTACTTTCTTTGCTTATCGTGTAAAACGCAGCGCTAATGCTAGCAGTGCGAGCCAATTGGTTTTATGCATAGAATTACTAAAAATTCGCCTGTCTTTTCTCATCGATTTGACGATGAAGATCACTACCAATCTTCTTTAAAAAACCGGGAGGATAAAGTTCAGATCAAGTACTAAATACTTGCGAAATTTGGTTTCTCTCCCTCGTACCGTTTTTGACGAGTTCATGCGACAAAATCATGCACCTCTGATTCGGAAAAAAAAGACGGCGGCAAGTTGTACTGTTTTTCGACAAGACAAATTCAACTAACGTGAGCAAGCTATGCTTGCCAAGTTTAATTAGTACAGTTGACATCCAAACTGCAATCTCGGGAATACAGCTGACTGTAGGAAGCTTCACAACCAGCTGCATGTAGTTTACAGTTAATTACACTTGGAGATTTTCAATACTTCATACTTTATTGGATTCGTACGATTTGGCAAGGTTTCTTCCGTATGATTTGTCAACTAAAAACATCAATGTTGGTATGAAGGCAATCTGCCCCCCCACCCCCTCCTTAAGTTTTACATACCCGGTAACAATCCCCCTCCTTCCCTTAGTTTCCTCCATTTTAGGGTTTTAAGGGCTTAAATGGACTTACGGTGTTCTTACATATTCTTTAGATAATTCTTAATCACATACAGTAGGACCCCTGGATAAGATCACCTCGGAATTAAGACCATCCCGGCAATTAAGACCACTTTTCCGGGAACTGAATTTTTCCAATTAGTTTCTATAATGAACAAATGCCGGAATTACGACCAAACTCTAAACGATATGTTGTCACATAATACACCAAATTCCAAATCAGCCAAAAATAACATACTACTCTAGAAATGACCTTTTGATTTTAAGAGTTTTTCTCTGCTCGTCGCCTTCCTGGTTTGCGCGGTTTCTCAGTTGTGTGATGATTAGGTGCTTACATGTCGACAGAAAAAAATTACAAATGGTGTAATGGGTAACACTTGAATGAATCTAAAGCTTACGCGGGTGTGTCATTTAAAAAATGCCAAAATGGGTAAAGAACGTAGAAAAAGAAAAGTTGAAGAAAGAAAGAAATTTGATAAATGAAAGCAAAAGTGAAAGAAAACCTGCTGAGCAATTTGCTCTCAGCAAAACGGCAAGGTCAAGCAATGTTGAAAAGAAAAGATGAAACAGATCTTTGATTGTCGTCCGGGAAGTGTAATAGGACAGAAACGACGATACCGAAAGTTATAAACACTTGTGACGTTTTAAGGAATTAAAACGCATTTTTACATGTTATTGGAGTTGAACCTAAGCAATGCTGCCAAATTGGTAAAACGAAGTGCATAAGTACTTCGGCGCGCAAATAAAAACAATGAAACAACTTCCACGTGTTTCTTTTGTTTATTTCTCTTCCCAACGAGATTAGGTTCAACTACTACAAAGGAGGTGACGTCACATTTAATTTTTGTGCCTGTAGAAGCCACCTTTCCCGGTCAAAAGAAAACGTGGGGTGGTGGCGAGGGATAATATGCTTGGCAGCATTGCTTATGTTCAACTCCAATAACACATAAAATGCGTTTTAATTCCTTAAAACGTCACTTTTAATGTATTTTGGAGCTACTTTAACCCAGCATTGCTGCCAATTTGACAGACGTGAAACCGGAGATGGGTGTCTTTTGTTTTGACATGAAATATTTTTTGTTTTCCATGTCACGCGAATTCTATGTTCCGCGAATTTTCTGTCACGCGAAGCGTGCATCACCTCCTTTTGGTGTGAACGACAACATATTTGAATTCGCAATTACTCAGCGAATCAACCTTACTCTCCCCTCGCCGTTTCTACCCTGTCGGTACCACATGGTGTGGTGAGGAGCTCTGTTTTCCTAACTCGTTACATGCTCCCCCTTTTTTCCTTTTCTTTCTCTTGCCTTTTACTTGACTTTAGTTATACTGTCTATTTATTCAAAGAGAGAGGATGGCATCATTACTGTAAAGTTCAGTTGATTTGCGTTCTCACTTTAAACGTAAACGAGTCTGAATAACACAGTCACTACACAGGAGTGAAATCAGAGTGGCTGGACGACGTACGGTCGCGCCGCGAACAGTCAAGTCTTAACACATGTCGGGCAACACTCACGAGTATGCAAACTGTCTGTAACGTCTGAGTACATTATAAACTAAAATGTCTGTTATTACATAACGCCCCCTGTCATGATAGCTCTGGCGTAATGCAGTGTTGTTATTTTCGGTTGTCATGACAAGTCAGTTCGTCAGTACAGAATCTCATGACGCCCCTTTACAGAATGCCAGTGAATCGGCTTCGTGTCTGACCTGGATCTGGTAGGTTCCGAAGCACAATGTGCCGAATTGTGCAACAACCACAGCAAGAAACCTAGGTTTCTGGCCACCAAACGAAGCAGAAACTTACATTTGTGAAGTGTGTTGAACAATCCAGTAAGAATATCCGAAATTCTCTCTCTCTCTCTCTCTCTCTCTCGTGTGAAAACGAAAAAGATATCCTAATTAGAAAGTGCTAATTAGAAAGTGCTAATTAGAAAACCGGAAAACTGTGGCGGAATTCCTCGACTGAATTGCGCACAACATTCGCTGGAAACCATATCACCGTGAGGACCGAGAATGAACTAGGGACTGTCGGGCACCTAACATGAGCAATTAAACGAGTTTGTGACAGAAACTGAACAGACTTTTTTGTAGTTTAGGTGTTGATGTATTGTATAAATGTATTGTGATAACATAAAGCGTGCCCCCGTTCATCCTAGGAAATTGCAATAAGCTTGACATTACACATAGCGGGCATTAAGCGTAAGTTCTTTGATTTGGCTGAGTGAAATAAAGTTTTCTTTGAAAAAAAAAGAAGAAAAAAAACAACAACAACAAACAGCAATACATAAATTTCGACAAAATTTCTCGAAGTTCACTTTCAACAAAATATCTTTCGGCAAAATGTGTTCGACAAACTTTCTTTCAACAAAATGTCTGGATACCATTACGAGGAGTTCGAATAAATAAATAAAAATCATTTGTTGGATTATTATTTGACCAATCAATTCAAAAGATATTTATTATAAATTATTTAAAAAATATAATTATAATTAATTGTAATTATTTATTACAATCATTTGTGAATTATAAAAAAATACGGGGTATCCTGACATTCAGCTGAACAACTTTTAACCGATCGACTTTTAGCCGAAACTGGCATGTACATTTTAGTCGAAATTTGTAACTGTGGGCAATGTCTTTTAAATTGTTGGTCATATCATTTTTAACTGATTCGCCTAACAGAAAATTAAAACAATTTGAATAGTAAGTTATATTTTGGAGGTTTCTCTTCATATTTATTAGCGATCAACTGATTCGTCAAATTAACCTTATGACACTCAATGACAGAGAGGGGATTAGCACAACATCTCTTTGATGCGAATGAGCACTTCTTTGAAATTACTTTTTCTTCTAAAACTGAAAGTTGGTCAAATGTCAGTTTTTCCATGAAGCGGTTGGTCAAGTTGCAGTTGGTCAAATTTCTGTTGGTCAAATTGCGGTTGGTCAAATTGTATGTACCCCGGACAACACACAGCGAAATATACAGCAGTCAACCAAAGTACTTGACTTGCCAAGAGACGAAGGCCTTGTCAATGGCGATCTTTTTCGTGGCTTATAAAATCTAATAGTAATAGATTTACCGCCCTCAACGCCTCCTTACCCTTAGGCGGAAGCCTAGGCAAGTTCTGGCAAACCTGGGAAGAGTTAGAGGCCTCCAGGAGAGTAGTTTGATGGCTCAGAAATGGTAATTTATAAACAGTCATTTCTTTTTAATAAATACAAAACTTTGATCTGTTGAGGTATTGTAATTCAAACATACTTTGCTATTATACAACATTTAATTTCCTTTTAACGAATAGATTCTTTGTTGCTTTGAAACATTTTAATCCAAACTTACTTTGTTATTATAAAGCATTCATTTCCTTTTAATGAATAGAAATTTTGATCTATTGAAGCGTTTTAATATAAACATACTTTATTAATATATAAATAGTAATTTCCTTTCTTCAAAGAACATTTAATCCGTTGAAGTATTTACTATACACTTACTTTGTTATTATATAAACATCTATTTCTTGACTTCAAAGATTCTTTGAAAACTTAATGTAAACATATTTTGTTCCAAAATGAACAGTCATTTCTTTTAATGAATAGATTCTTGGTCACTTTGAATTATTTTAATTTAAACAGTCTGTTATTTTATCAACAGAATTTGTTATTTTATAGAAATACCAATTTCATGACTTCAAAGAAAAAAGTTAAGTATATAAATATTTTACGCTACACAGGCGTTTTTATTTAAAGCAATAACCATTTCCTTTTAATGATTAGAAACTTTGATCTACTGAAGTATTTTAACTTAAACACAGAGGATGAGTCGCACTAGAAATTACCTTGGGTTGACATTACCTGCTCTTAGACTGAGTGACCTACTTTGACGTCAGAGTGACCCCAGTGTTTGTACAAAGAATGAGTCAAAGAAAGAATGACCTTGAGCATGATATCACATCTGATGTCACAATAGACATTTCAAGCCTCAGTGACCGAGAACAATAGGTATCGAATATGGAGCCCCCTCTCTGAATGGTTGACCATGACAAACAATAGGGCTCGCCTCTCCTTGGCTGACCTACTTATGACGTGACGTCAGCCCCAAAACAATACCCGAAAATAATAGAACAATAGCTGAAAACAATGGGGATGAAAACGGGAATACATCACACCAGCCCACTACTCCCAGATTGCAAATATATGGATACTCGACTCTATTTCTTCGTTACATACGGGTACTGCATTTTTGCAATTCGGATGCAGACTGACATAAATTCTGTCCCCATTCAATTTAAGTCGATTTTCCGTCACCAGTGAAGCTACGCATGCAACGTTCAATTTTGTCTTTAGCGTTAAAGTGGAAGACGAATGGTAAGCGGTGGCACAGGTATGAAGCTGGGTGCAATCGAAAAACATGCAGATTTCGGCAAGTGTGAGTTACGTTACTCTCTCTCGTTACTCTCAAGAGACTACCAAGTGGTTCACCGAAAGCGACAGGAGATGGCGTGAACAAATCCCCTATTTTCACTGCATACCTCTCATGCTTCAAAGTAATCCTCTCAGGACCGAGTGCGGTTTTTTCGCAGCGCAAACTGACGCGAGTTAAACACCTTTTTATACATATTCAAGCGATAAATAACCCAAGAACCCAACAAGCCCAAAATTAGCCAACACAGAAACATTATCTCCTTTGCATGTTTTAACGGATACTCCAGCACATCTCCGGTTCAGTTTGATCCCAACACAATATCACCATTGTGTTAAACTGCAATTATATTCTGTTGATAACTTAAGCGAGTGAAAATATTAAGGCGGTTATAGTTTACTGAATATTGATTTATATCCCAACTTGTAGAAACGATCCAGACTACTTTATTAAGTTAAACCACTCTGGGTGAGGATTCACTTGTGTGGGTTGAGTTTGTCTACAAATCTATCGTTTTTCTTCCGTAAAACGCTATTTATGAGAAAAAGCGTATTTCACGTTCTCCACCTTTAGATGAGATTTCCTTTATTTGCGGTATCTATGCATAAATTGTGAATTGAACTTTTCTACACGTGGGGGCGTACAGTATAAATAAACATTGCCAAAAATTGCCTTATATGGTGACATCGGAAACTGTCGATTATTTGAGACTGAGTGACATCAGATTACCAACATTTCTTTTTTATCTCAGTGCCCCTCCGCCTAAGCGGGTTTGGAATGGGAATGGATAAGGGCGGGTAACGGATCGTGTGAACCTGAGCGCGAGCGACGCTTTTTCTTGTAAAAAGCATTTTACGAAAGAAAAAGTGATAGATTTACTTCGTAAAGGCTAACGTTCGCTTATCTCCCCCTTTAGACGTGTAGAAAATTTCTTGCCATGCACAATAACATAAATGTTTAGAGAACGATAGTTAAAACCAATATGGTTGGGGCCGTATGCAAGGTTGGCTCCAAATGTTGCCATAAGAGAACTATGTGGCTCCGACCACATTGGCGGAGTCATTTACACGAAGTGGCTCTACCCATAAGGGACCAAATGGATAATGGGTATAGCCATGTGGGAACAGCCATTACCCAAAATGGCTCTACCCATTTTGCCTACTACGCTCTTTCCCCTTGTCTAAGACAGGGGTGAATTAGAACCACGAGAAAATTCATTTATGTGGATACATAACCACAGTCAAAAGGGTCCGACTTTAGACAACAAAGTAAGGGTACTGCTTTGACCGGGGTACGGAAAAATTGACAACGGTAAAAATGGCAACGGAAAATACGGCAAGTGGAAATAATGGCAACGGGAAAAATGGCATGGGTTTAACTTTACATTGTTAAAATTTGGTTCTGTATGTGTTTTAGAATGTACTTCTAAATTACCCACTTGAAGTAATAAGAGACACTCCGTTTGGAGATTTCTCCTGTTACATTCGGCCTAAACGAAATGATTAGTACTTTTTGACTTGGCACTGTACGTCTTTGGATAACTCCATTTATTTCCAAACAGCACGTACAGGACAGAGCGTGGGTCTTGGCTCCTCCTGTGTAGTGTGAATGGGAAGGGGTGCAAGTCTTATCTTGTCAAATTTCCCTGCCCCTTTAGTGGCTATGTGGGTCTTACCCATGAAATATCCACTGGGTTAATGAACCACTTACTTACACTTACAACCATTTACTTTAAAAACCTATTGCTCTTGGGCTCGTGGGGTTCCCCTCTTCTTTTACTTGACGCTAGAGCCATAAGAAAGGTGAATTTTAGGGTAGCCCATCTGGGAGAAACGGTTACTACGACAAAGGTTTCTCTGTCAGAAATCGGAGAACCAGTTCTAAGTGCAATCATGCTGGCCTGAGCTGAAGTGAGACTAGCTTAAAATTATTACAGAGTAGATTAATTTAGAGATTGATGAGTCCGCCCCTGAATCATAGCCCGAGACTGGTTTGAGCATTGCCGCGATCGCTGACCTATAACATTCTACGGAAGATAACCTTAGGTTTGATTTTTCATATAAGAAATCAAAAAGTCGGCTACGATCCCTGGGAAAGCTTTGAATGGGTCAAGATTTTTGCTTTATGCACCAGCCCTAGAACGTGTTGCACTGAGATCGACAGATGTGGTTCGTTATGTGTTAAGGTCATTTTCTGTATTGCTTCATCTGAAAACCCCTGGTCCTTCAAAAAGGTAGGAATAGGTACTTCACCCGTAGGTCGTGATGAGGGGTTGGGAGAAAGTGCCCCAAGTCTGGTTGATGTAGAAGTTCCGGATGGCCAGGCATTTGAAGGCACATCTCTGTCTTGTACCTTGACAGCAGAGTGGACTCTTGTTGCCATGGGGCTATCAGGACGAGTTTGTCCCCTGGGAATATTAGAGCTCTGAGAAGTACCGTTTTAGGGTGATTTGTGACAGAAAGGCATATAGTACTTGCTCGGGTCCTTTGTCTGAACAGGGGAGGGGCATAACTGTGTAGTCGATGGGTTAGGGAGTTGGCAAGTAGATCCATGTATGGCGAACCCCATCGAGATATCTGGTTCAGGCACCGATCTATTTCAACCAACTTGCCCACTCTGCTCATGTCTGCCATCACATTTAACCTGCCAGTTATGTGGTCTGCGGAGAGCCACATCCCATGAATTTTTTGCCAGCAAAGGATCTCTCCTGTCAGTTGAGCTGAGTGGGTGCCTTCTTGTCTGCGGAGGTAAGCCACTGCTGTTGAGTTGTTTAGCATGAGTTTTATTGACCTGTTTTCTATACTGGGGAGTAGCTGGATGATCGCCCTTGGCGCCTACCTTACTAAGAATGGTGTTGGGAGCCTGGCCTTAGCCTCCTCTTTGTGAGTTAGGAACCAGTCGTCCCGGTACTGAAACACGAGCATACCCTGGAGTCTGGCCCAGATTTCAGCACTTTCATCACTTTCAAAAATACGTATGAGCTGTAGGTAGAACCAAGGAAAGTGCCAGAAACCAGAATCTTTTCTGCCTTATTTGTAGCTTTGCTACTGGGATGTGTAGATACGCGTCTGATATATCTATATATGTCCCCCAACTGCCCTTCTGTAACATTTCTTTGATTACTTAACCAGTATACATCTGAAAGGTGACGATGCGGAGAAATTGGTTTAATTCGGACAAGTCTCTTTTCATTTCCAGTAGAGCCTGATATTGCTGGCTATAGGAGGTAGCCATATGTTTTGGGTGCTTTGTAATGCAGCGGCAATGCAAAGCACCTGCGCCTGTTGTCTCCATTGCATGGGAGAGAGTAGCCTTGTCGAAGCCAATTAACTACCCCGCAACATGCCCCCATTTCTATCCGGACTTCGTAAAAATAACCCAGCCTTCCTCCTACGGGCCAAAGGACTTTGCAGCTCAGTAGCGCCTTTATTTCTTCCGATTAAAGAACGGCATCACCCAGAGATGAATTCCTGATCTCTACGAGGTGCCGTTCGTTGCTACCTTTACTGATGCGACGCCTAGAGGTGGTGTAGCTGTCATCTTGCTGCCTTTACCTCTTGGCCAACGGGGAGTGGTGTCGTGTTTGAGGTGTGTGCCTCTAAACTCTGTGTTTCCTCTTGAAGCGACCTCTGCTTGAAGTAGCTCTTACACAGGGGCGTCTCGGTCGAGACATCAGCGCTAGAAACTGGTATAGGGCTCTGTTAACCCTCTCGACGTCCTGGGGAGAGAATAACTCAGGCTGACACAAGATATTTGAATGTCGTAGTTCTCAAGCCCCTTTGACTGGTGACCAGCAACGCAGTATGGAGGCGTCTCTTCGTAACTGTACCATTGAGGTTAGTTGATTTACCGCTATCTTTGCTGTATCATGAGTGGCTACTGAGACGCACCCTAACCGTTTTAACACTACTGGGTCAGATATTCCCCTTTGTACTGGCGCCTCCTTCAATGTCTGTAACATATAATCATGCATTGGACTGATATTTAATATTTGACGAGCTAGCCCCTACATTGTTTAGCGTCTGTTTCCACAAGAGGGATAACCGAGTCAGGTTTCACTTTGGGCATCCACATTGCTCTCTTCGCGGGCTGCTCAAGCGGCTCGATGGGGATGACGTTATCAGCGTGACTGATCTGACTCGGTTATTTGGACAGGTAGAGACGCAGCATGACCTTGCCATCCCCAAAGTCCATTGGTTGGAATCTCCTCTGTCTTGCAGCCATTGCCTTAGCGACTCCAGTACGAGTTGCCACAGCCAAGAATGTTTCTTGCTCTGGCTACTTACTCTGTGACAAGCAAATATGCGGCTGCTCTTCATCGGGATTTCCGCTTCTACCCCTGTCAGACGTGTAATTCCCCACAGAATTTGTAATAAATTCTGCCCATATAGAATCGGAAGCCACCTCCTGGCTCGGGCTTACTGCGGTACTCCAGGGGATGGACCTCTGTGGCTCCAGATTTTGAGACAGGCTCCTACTGCTGCTTTTCACAGATACAGTTCCACTCTTTTAAGCGTCGTACTCCTCATGGAGGAGTGATGATGTGAGAACCAGACATCTCTCTATGCCTCTTTGTCTTCTATGTCTAATTCTGCCACAGTCTCCGAAGCCACAGAGCGGTTTCGTTTAGCCTTTTCCCGCTGTGTCCAGTGCAGCAGCGGGCAAAGATTCTCCTTGACTTTGAAAGAGCTTTTTGCTCCTTGCGTTATTCACGCAATGATTTGTGTCTCTGGTTCTTGCGATTTGCCTCGATCGCGTTCCACTCCGTATGCATTCAGTACACATGTTCTTCCGCGAATCTACACTTGTCACAGTGAGTGGGGATTGTTGGCGAACGGTGGATGAACACAAGCTGCCTTGTGCACTGAAGTTTCTTTCTCTGCCATGCCACAACAGAAATTCGTGGTGAGTAATCATGCAACAAGCCCCTTCTAAATTACCCTTAATCTACCCTCTCTCCTATCTGGCCCTAGATAGAGGAGGCACGTTCTCGGGAGGAATACAGGCACGTGGGTGGCCCAACGTTAGTACAACAACAAGGGAACACCTACTCTTGCTAACCCTGTTAGAGTAGAATCACTTGGCCCTACTCTGGCAAATCGGTGCCTCTGCCCAGATGGGTAGTGCCACTTAGAGCGCCAACAAGCCCACTAGGGCAGGGGGAGTAGCTGTAACCTCGTGAATCTAGCTACAAACGTATAAGCCCAATCGACGCTCTACTAATTCAGACTCAGCAGCCTTGACAAGCCAATGCCGGTGGGCTTACGTGGAGCGATGTGTAGGCAAGGCAACGAGAGAATATACCAACGCCACCGTCTGTCTCCGTGCCTCTCCAAGACCTAATCTGACAAAACGCGGACACAGACAGCCAGATTAACACAGCTCTTAGAGTCTCCAGGTAAAACTGAAATACGATAAACATGTACGGTGACAAAAACCGAGTTTTTCACTCGAATCCCAACCCTCCGGTTCCTGGTGCCATTTAACTCTGCATTCAAAACACCGTTCAATTCCCGTGTAACATAATATTCATAACACGTAATTATAAATGTAAAAAAAAAAACAAATAAGCAACTTTTATCCTGGAAACTTGGTGAAAAAATCTGGAAAATTTTTTTTCCCAAAGAATGGGTCTTGACAGTTCCGCGCATGAAAAAGCAAATGAGTAATCTGGCGTCACTAAGTCTCAAACAATTGACTGCTTCTGATACTATCATATAAGGCAATTTTTGGCAATCTTTATTTACATGGTATGTCTCTACGTGTAGCAAAGTTCAATTCACAATTCATGCGTCGACACCGCAAATGGGGAAAATCCTGTCTAAAGATGGAGATATGCGAATGCTACCTTTTACGAAGCAAAAACAATATTTATTAACAATATACAATATACAAAACAGCATGGACAAAAACACGTTTTCTAGCAATGAATACATATTGTAAAGAAAAAAGCACAAAAAATAAAAACAAAAAAGACAAAAACAAAAAGAATCAATCAGTTCAGAAAAGGGTGTGTCAAACTGAAGCGGCTCACCCGCTTATTTATACAGATACGGCCTTGCACGAAAACCCCGGAGAGTGGGGGTTGTTTTCCTGAACTACTCCCTACTACTTAGGAGTCCATTTGATATTCGTGATGGAACAAATTCATTTTACTAGTTATTTCAATGTCAAGGGATCTCATACCTGTTGCAGCGGGCCAGTAATCTTTCAGCTTGTACAAAAACCCACGGGTGGGATTCGCTTAGTATCAAGTGTTTGCCGTGCGTTTAAAAAAATTGAGGATTTTTTGATTTTTACCGTAGATCCAAAAATAGCAATAATATTTAAACGAAAACTGTTTTTCATTTATGCAAAACAAGTAAAAGTTGTAGGCTTAGCTATGCCTATTTGATAAAAAAAAACGTAAACTGGTGCCCAATTCATTCTAGTTTCCATTTTCGTCACTAGTTTATCTGTAAATTTATTGTGTATTTTTATTTAAAAGATAAGTCACACGGTACAGGGTCTTTCAAACGAGTCTCTTTGCCCCAGCTAAAGCATATGTCTGGCAACTGTGCGAATGTTTATTTTGCAATTTCACTTGTTTACACCCAGATCACCTGCTTGAAACACACATTAAAAGGATTTGCTTATAATAAACGTAAACTTACAATTTATTACGTGTAAAAGGCGAAGAGTTTAGGCCTCGCCCTGAGAAATCTCTCAAATGTTATTGCTTCTAATTGCAAAAGAAAAAACAACTAATAGGTTTCTCATGGATCAAGTAAGCAATGTGCTGCGTGGTTTATCCAGGGTGTTAAATTATGGCTTTGTTTTCAAATATTCCAGATGTTTCCAGACATGCTGTGACCTGTCTGATTTCTTTTGCAATGTGCTGCGTACGTTTCATTGATCACTGTGTGACGTCTGGTATATAAGCAGCATGCTTCGTATGCAGAGAAGAGACAGTGGGCTGAGGAACTGTACTGAAAGCAACATCAAGAACAGCAGTAACATTTAAGAAAAGTGTGTAACATCTAACAGGAACATATGAAAATCAAAGGAAATTAACTAGAAATATTTTAAATAAATAATAACTCATGTGGTAGCTAACTTTAAATATCAAGAAATAAACGAATCAACTCTGGAGTAACATTTCTATAATTGTTGGAACCTCGCCCCTAACCGAAAGGCCTAGTCCCTCCGGCAATGGACCACAATTAATTTTACATAGACTTTCTGTATAACATTTTAAAATCAGGCACTCTTCACAACATTGCACGATGTAAAACAACCACAAAATCAGATGTACTGGACCTTTAGAAGAACAGAAATAGCCAGAAAAATGAAGGTCTTTCGATTCGATTTTTTGCTATGCTGATTGGAAAATAGCAACCGTGGGATTCCCAAGTTTTGGTCGATTGCCAACTATATTTTGCTGATTTAAAAAAAAAATGTTACTCATAAACCAATAAATAAATAAAACCAGTGAATATTTTGCAACAATAACTTTTATTTATTGACTGCACATGTGCTACATAATAATACATTTACCGCGGCACTGCTTTTGGTTTTACTCCTTGCGTGCTTATGTTCTACCAGGAAATGTAATTGTGGTCCATGACCCTCTCTCATCAATTGTGTCACGCAGTCCGGCTGTCTATACATGAAACACCGTAGGACAGTCGGACGTATCACATAATAATTTATGGAGCCCAATGTGGGGCTCGAGAGACAGAAAAAGAAAATGGAAAGATACGAAATTAGATTTAAGAAACTTACATCGAAAAAAAAAACAAAAAGCTAAGCAAAGATAAAGACACAAAATGAGAAAATGTCAGAATTAAAGGAAGAACTAATAAAAAATCAAAGCAAGTGTAAAAAAACACATTTGATAAAATCATAACGTGGACTAACAGTAAAAAAATAGTGAAAAGCGAATAATGAAAAGTTTGTGAAGAGTGCCCAAGTCAGTGATTAAGTTCTGTGGGAACCGCCAACTGCCCGGGGAACTCAGCCCAAAGAATTCAAAAGCCCATCCATTCCCCAAGGAACCAGAGGAGAAAGTCAACCCTACAGAACTAAGGGGACATGATGAGACAACAACTTCCAATCGGTATGAACATTTCATTATGGAGCGTGTTAGTTCTGCAGAAGACTTTCAAGAACTTTTTGTGATTTTTGATGACGTTGTCGTGCTATTGAATTATAAGGAACTTAAAGTATTAAGCTTCTTTAAAGAGAACCGTGAAAAGTATCGCTCAAAGGTTCGCTGTGTCGATGTAAAAGACAGTGATATTTATATTATGTTCGTTCGCCGGCAACCGGACAGTCTAATTGTGACGCAGTGTTACCAGCGTTATTTGACTACCTGAAATTTTAAATTTTCATTTAAACTGTGAGTAAAATGTTGCATACCTATTAACCTGTGGTTGTAAAATTGACAATAAATGGCTTTTAGAAGTTTTAAATAAGAAAAGTTTTACAGTCGTAGTAAAGAAAAATCAACAACAAACACAACTGTTAGCGCTCAGATGTTCAACGCAGAATACACAGTAGTTGATAAGTGGGCGTAATAAAACAGTGACGCTAAAATGACGTCACGACTGTTTTAGAACGCCCACGGAAATATTAAAACAGTGACGTTATATTGACGTCACATGGATGGTAGACAGACGGACAGACGTGGGCAGACGCGGGCAGACGGACAGCCGGGCAGACGGGCAGACGGCAACACTCTGATGCATACACAGGCATAGCAACACCATGATATGTTTAGCGCTTATTTCATATTAGTGGGTGGCTTTTTTTCACTCTCTCTCCACACACACACACACACACACACACACACACACACACACACACACACACACACACACACACACACACACACACACACACACATACGAACACCACGACTGAGCGTTTCATTTCTTAAGCCATATAGGTATTTTAACCCAGAGATGGCATCTTTTTATCAGTCTGTCTTCCACTCGCTCTCTCTCCACACACACACACACATACCAACACCACGACTGAGCGTTTCATTTCGTAAGCCAAATAGGTATTTTAACCTTCTGATGGCAACTTTTTTTTCTCAGAGATGACAGACTTTTTTTAAGCATTTCCCACACTCTCATGCACACACAGACATACTAACACCATAACACGATTAGCGTTACATTTCGTATTAGTGGATGGCTCTAGATAGAGCCGGAGATGTTGTCCTGCTGCCGGTCCTGCTGCCGGTTCCTTCTATGTGCTGCAACCGCCTCCACCGTCGACTTAAACTGCCTGCCCAGGACGCTACCGAAGTAGGTCTCAGTTTTTTTAGCGCCCTCTCAGGTTGCCTCGTGCAAATTCCTCGGGACTTCCTGCGGCATCAGGTGTCCGCAGAAGTCACAAAAGATCGAGAACTCATTAACTGAGCTGAGGATTTGCCGAACTCTTTCAGTGACTCTTTGCTGGGGTCTGCCAGGTTTAAGTCGGCGGGCGGTTTCGTTACACACATGTCGGAAGTACACTGCTGCAACTCACTGATGGCCGCGACAGCTGCCTCGGCTTCATCATCCGGAATTGTGACTGGTTGCGGACTGGTAACAAGCATGTCAAAGCCAATTGGCATTTCAGACAAGCTCGAACTGGTTGCTTCCGGCAGCTTCGTGACGGTGGCTTTCTACGGTGTTGACTTGGGCGCAGGTGTAGTCTTCACCACTGGCTTCGTGACTATGGCAGGGGGCGGAGAGCGATGTCTCGCACGCTTGCACGCCTCCGCACGCTTGTGCGCCTCCACCGCCGCAATGCCAAATCTGTGGAATTCTTCTTCTACGGCATTGATACGGGTCTTCCACATCTCCATTTTAAATAATTCATAGTCAATGTAGATCGCTTCGATCCGATCACAATCTTTCTCCGAGAGGAGGTACTTTTGCCTTCTTTCCGGCGTGAAAAACTGCTCACGGAACTCCATGATGACTGTAGCTGAAGTTTTGGCAAGTGTGAGAAGTCAGCAAAGTGAACCAGCTATATATATATACAGGCAGGCGGCAAAATCAAGAGATGAAAGAACCCAGAGCGTGAGAAACAATTAAGGTAAGAGGCAAAGCGTGGGACTTTCCCACAGGGAGAGAGAGAGGCAGCAAGTAGCAGGCACACAGTAAGTCGACCTGTGCCGAAATCAAACCTCAACCGACCTCCCCTCTCCCCCTCCCCCCGACGAATTTGCGATTTTTACATATTTTTACGTTTCAGACAGTTCTGAATATTTTGTTCATTGATGTATCGATATTTCCCACATAATCAAACTTATCGCTATATGGACATCCTTCCAGACTTAGTGTACAATTACAACCATAGACCTCATGGCTCCCTCCCTAATAAGTATGCTCCTGCAGATATTCGTAAAGACAATGAATCGAAAGTGTGGAAGTATATGTATCTAGACAAGTTGAAATTGAAACCAAAGAAGAAGAAAAAACCCTACAAATTTAAAATTGGTGATCAGGTTCGCATTTCCCACATGAAATATGTATTTCAACGGGATTATCATATAAAGTGGACGCAAGAAGTCTTCATTATCACACATCGTTGTAAGAAGCAAGGAATACACTTGTATCGTGTGAAAGACTTTTTGGACGAAGATATTGATGGACATTTCTATGAAGAAGAACTGCAGAAAGTGACAAAAGATATTGAATCTGTCTACAGAATTGAAAAGGTTTTGAAAACACGAAGAAGACGAGGCGTTAAAGAATTATTTGTGAAGTGGTTAGGTTGGCCAAAGAAGTTTAACAGTTGGGTGAAAAAAACTGATATTCGAAAATGAAGCATCCATTCACATGTTTGGTCTCTGGACCTACAGGCAGTGGTAAAACTTCTCTAGTTAGAGAAATTCTGGAACAAAAGTTAATTAAACCCTCTCCAAAAAGCATTTTATGGCTCTATGCAGCAGATCAGCCTTTATACAAGGGAATGAAAGGTGTGAAATTTTACCAAGGTATTCCAGATAACATTGAAGAGCGTTTTAACCCGAAAAAACCAAACGTACTCATCATTGATGACTTAATGACCAAATGTCATAGTGATGAGCGTATGACACGTCTCTTTAGTGTTGGTAGCAGTCATCAAAATCTAAGCATTGTTTTTATTGTGCATAACTTATTCCATCATGGTAGAGAAAAGCGAAATATTAGTTTGAATACG
The DNA here is from genome assembly GCA_949752745.1 of Protula sp. h YS-2021. Lineage (NCBI taxonomy): Eukaryota > Metazoa > Annelida > Polychaeta > Sabellida > Serpulidae > Protula > Protula sp. h YS-2021. Next base: position 49,988,746 of record OX457025.1, on the reverse strand, counting down.
CATTACATCATTCTGTTTAAAAATCCTAAAGACAGTCAACAAATAAGTACATTAGCGCGACAAATGTATCCTGGAAAATCTCAATTTCTCATAGAAGCCTATCAAGATGCTACCAGCAAACCTCATGGCTATTTATTTATTGATTTGAAGCCGAAGACGAATGATCAACTACGTATTCGTACAGGAATTTTACCAAAAGATACACATTACGTATATGTTGATAAAGTAGTTTATGAACAAGAACCAAGTCACTTGACCATTCGCAGCCAAGATGTCTAAACGTATTCAAGCGAATCAACCTTTTCTTCACTTGCTCGCACGCAGCGGACCTAAACAGCGTAAATCCTTGCTACAACAAGCTACTAAGGAGGAATTAACTAGCTTGTTTGAAAATTGTTTGAATATATTGCGAGGACATTTACCTTACCCTTAAGCTCAAAAAGGTATAAGGTATTCAAGCGTGAACGTCATACCCTACGCACACTGGCAGATAAGAAGATATCACTTCGAAGAAAAAAGAAGTTGGTTAATCAGAAAGGAGGATTCATTGGAGCTAGTGTTAAATTTGCATTACCCTTGTCAGCTCTCTTGCTGTTAAAACATACTATGAAAATGGTTCTCATTCCTGAATAGGAATATAAAATGTTGTTAGAAAAGAAGGGAAAAGATGGTGAAATCAAAACGAAAGTGAATAAACTTTTACGTGGGAAACGAACTCGTGAGGCAATAGAAATGTCTCAAGTTCTTGGCCGTCATTTACGAACAATTCCGTCACAACAACAACGACAAAAGTCTGTTATATCATCCAATGCAGAAAAATCAGAAAAGTTCCAACAGTTTCTAAGCCATTTTTAACTTATGAATCATGTAAAACTAACACAACTTCTGGCAGAACTTAAGAAATATGGTACGAGATGGACAGATAAAAATGAACTTGTTTTAAAAACGGGTACTGTCATTACGAATTCCAACATTGTTGATTTGTTGAAAGAAGCATTGGTTTCTACAAGAAGAAAAGAACGACGAGAACCACCACATGGTTGGAAGCAGTTTATTGAGGAAATTGTAGACGCTAATATTCCAAAAACTGTTTTTGGCAAAAAGACAACTCGTGCAGATATTACAAAAGAGCAACAACAACGTCAACAAAGGTTGTTTCCAGAAGGATGGGAAACTTTTTAACATGGATTAAAGAGTTATGGTGTTGTTGTTGTAAAGAAAATGGTAATCAAAAAACTATTCCTGTAAAAATTAGGTGTGTCAGTGCTTGTTGTCAAGGAGAAGTAGTAGATACCAATGTAGATCATGTAGATAGCAATTTAGACGACAATTTAGACAGCAATGCAGATGACGAGTATCAAACATGAAGTAATGTATAAACACATCTAGTCAATCTACATCACATAAACGATTTAGCTGCCATGGAGTCAACAAGTTTTTACATTACTTTACCCAGCAATGCTAGTATGAACTATTATCCTACTAATAAGGCTTCTACTTATCAAATTCGTTTACCTCGTACAATATATTTGAACGGAAAATACGAAGTAGCCTTAGATGAAATTCATTACCCACATACATGGACGACAATGAGACCAGGAATAGACTATACTCTTCATTATCGATCATCATTACAAGTATTTTATGCAGTTACCATTCCATATGGTTACTACAGGTCCATACCTGAAATATGTACTGAAATCAATAAAGAATTGCAAAAAATCTATTAATGCAAACCCTATTCAGTTAAAGTATGATAAAATTAGTCGAAGAGTTTATCTTATTTTGAGAGATGATTGTGATATTGTCTTTTCTACTGGATTAGCTGAGATTTTAGGATTTAAGCCAGATAAACAGCATAAAGAATCCGGTCCTGCTGAACATCAATCCGACATGGACTTTATGCACTTTATGTGTACTGTAGTATTTGTGAACCACAAGTAGTTGGGGATTATTATGTTCCTTTACTACGTTCTGTGCCCATTAAAGGGGACGATGGTGATATTGTTATGAAAACTTATGAAGAACCTCATTACGTCACTGTAAACACATCTAAATTTGATACGATAGAAATGCATATTAAGGATGACACAGGTCATAATGTTTCATTTCAAACTGGGAAAGTGATACGTAAATTTCATTTTCGACCAAAAGCATTATGAAAGCATATACACACGATCGGTCTACATATCGTAACCATTTTCGTCGTCAAGTGGGTGGGGAATTACCAGGATTTAAAGGAGCGCGAATACAATATGGAGATGGTATTGGTTCAATACTGGGATCATTGGCTCGCAAAGCTATTCCACTGCTTAAGGCAGGGGATAAAATCGTTGCACCACATCTTAAAAAGGCTGCAAAAGATGTCGCGAAAGATGTTACAGGCCGAGTAGGGCAACGTGTGATTGGTGATGCGTTAGGAGGACAAAAGAGAGCACAACCAGCAAAACCTATCAGAAGGCGAAAGGCAGCTAAACGGATAACATCAACAAAATATAAGAAAGATATTTTTTAATTATGTCTTTAATTCATAATCATTCTTGTGAATGTAGTCTTTCTCCATTAGAATGGTTTCGCATACCACAAACGCAAACTGCTGTAGAAAAAAGTTATAATGTAGACTATCAACCACTGACTACCATTAGAGAGGGTGCTCCAATAGAATTCTACATTCCTGCGAGTACAGAAGAATATCTAGATTTAAAGAATAGTAAACTTCATATTGTATGCGCTATTGTAAAGGCTGATGGAACATCATGTGATGTAGATGATAACGTATCATGTATCAATGATTTGTTTAATGGGTTATGGTCCAATATTGAATTGTTTCTAAATGATCGTTTGGTATCACATAGTAACAATACCCATGGATATACCAGTATCATATCTCATCTCATTCATGACTCGGAAGAAAGTCTCCATTCTGAGCGCTCTATGCGTCTCATCTATTAAGATACTGCCGGGTCAATGAATAGTCATGAGGTGAAAAGAGCTAATCATGAAAGATATGTAGCAGGTTTTCATGTAAATGTTGAGGGTGGTGATATAGCTCTACAGGGAAATAATGTTTTACATAGAGAAGTGAGAGATGCGTTTTTAACCATTCGCAAAGTGAGGGTTAGTCAAGGTATTCAGTTAGGGCATGAAGATGCATTGATGAAAACTCCTGCTAAGTTAATTATTACTAGAAAAGAATGCAAAATTTCAGCTATTCCAGTCGTTTGAATCATTTTTTAAAGTTTAATTTCATTTATGATTCAGTTTCATTACAAACACCAATATCATCTACATGCGGATTTTATTGTGTGTATTATATAATTCAAAGGGCTCGAGGACATAGTCCTTTTGAAATCATTGATGTATTAAGAAGAAGTGATGGTGATTTTGTTGTAAAGGATTTTGTATATAGACATTATAAACCATTATTGTATTGATGTTGTATTAGTTAAGTTGCATTAGTTAAGTTGTTGGTAATTGTTAATTTTATTATGAATACTGTATTTATACAAAATTCTTTTATTTTTGTGTTATACATAATTAACATTTCAACAAATCTACTTTTACATTAAACTTTTATTTTACAAATACATTCAATGCATCGATAAACAAATGCCATTCATACCAATCTAAATTAATATATGTATCATAGACATTACATCCACATTTGTAAATGCTATGAAAACTAGCATAACACTGTCCATTAGCAAACTTTATTATTTGAACATCTTCGTTTTCAAACAGGTTCAATTCATATCCATGATCATTCATGTCAATGCCCATCACCATAACACACATGGAATGTGTCAGCTCAATGGACTTGGTGCCCCGCATGAGTTGCACTCCTTGCTCTTTGAATTCAAGCGTCAGGTTCGTTCCAATCCAACGCTTGTAATAGAGCGCACCATTCCACAGTGTAGAGGGTGATGTAGTCATAGCGTTCTGTAAGCTCGTCATATTGGCGAAATTGTACAAAACACGTCTAGGCAGTTCTCAGTCACACGCACTTCTAATTCATTTGAGACTGCCAAGAGAAAGCCGGGTATCCTCAACTTCTCTAGATGGTCTTTCAACACAGATTGTTCGTCAGGTGATAGAACGATATACTTTCCAAAATGTTTTAGCACAATGTCATCACATACGTTTCTCATATATGAGAATCCATGTGTAATGGGTTCATAATCCAACAAAAAGTCTTCCATCTCGTTCAACAGTCAGATCAACTATAAACTGTCTCCTTGTCTGCAAAGACGTTTTTTATGCTCGCAAGATGGTGAAGAGTGGATGTTATATAGCTTCTAGGAATCGTAAGACTGCGCGACAATTCTTCATATCAAAGTAATCAGATCTGAATATGGAGAATCTGGCACAACTCCATGATAATCCTCTGGATAATCCTGTAAAAGATTTCTCCAGAATCTAACACGTATGTCAGAATCATGTTCAATCACAAACACTTCAACTTTATTTTCCAGTCTGCGTTTAAACCCAGGTTTAAGCGGTATGTTTTAAAAGTCTTTCCACACTTCAGGTTTAAACCGATAAGCAGAACTTATTATCCCAGAACTTATTATCACTTCATTCCTATCATTTACAGTAAGGTAAGCACCACCGTTAAACATGAGTGCATTCATGATGAGAATACCTTGTTATGCGCTGTCTTCTTGTCTTCGAAGCCTTCTATCCACTTCTTTCACTGGTTTCTTCAACATTTTCCATTCAGGTATTGTTAGCAAAATAACCTTTTTTGTAGGACGGTTTCTTCCAGTCCCCTCATCTCTGAGGTATTTGCGAATGTTTACCACTCCTTCATGACTTTGCTTCATAATTTTAATGTACTTTCCATTTCCTAGAGAAAGCATTCCATCCCACGACTGTGGTGTTGGTGCCGTCTCCACTTTCAATTTCTTTATGGTAGTGGTAGGATTTTTCACTTTTAAGTCTTTAACTGTATCTGAAAGAGTATCCATATCAGTTGCAGATCTCTTACGACTTTCAAGTTCCATGTTAACGCTTCACTGTTCAAACTTCAAATAACTCTTACGTTGGAGGACCCCCCGCCCTTTTATAACGTAGCCTTATAATGTCCATGCGCTAAGGTGGAATAGCCATCATTCAGCACATATCGCTTGTCGTCATATAGGGACAGGGCTACTTTCCTCAACTTCTCCGAGAAAAGCTGGTGACCGTGACTTCGAATAATGTGTCTTGTAGCCATCGTTTGAGTTTTCTTGAACAAACTGTCTCTGTACTGTATATATTTAATGCGTCTTTGACAAGCTTGAGTGATGCCTTTAGCTGTATGTTTTTCTTTCCCACCACACAATACACTGAACATTTTCAGTCTGAGTCCAACAAACTCTTCAATGGGGATGCCTGCCGTCTCATCCTTCATTTTCCCAAGCACTTTTTTGTTCGCGTTGGAATGTAGGAAATGATCTGGCGGATAGTCACTTGTGTCGAACAGGTCAGCATCTTGCTGCATATCCTTGTAGATATCTTCTGTTTCTATGTCGTAACATAGACTGTCGGTGTCGCTGAACAACAACTGGGCATTCGGATACTTGAACGTGATGTAGTTGTAATGAAAGTTGAACATAAGCACTTTGCTGAGGTCGAGAATGGTGAAACCAACTTGAATGGATTTATCCAGAAGCAAATCCACTTTGCGCAAATGTACGGCGGTCGAATCTTCGTTGAAAATTTTGAATTTGTGGAAAGAAAGTTTGGCCACAAGTTTCTCGAACCGCTTTTCCGTGTGAACAAGTTCAACATTGATTAGCTTTCTCACATTTTCCATGGTTTTGCAAAACACTGAGTTGTTCATCAGTTTAAAGAACTCTTTCTCAAATGGGTTCTTGGCCAATTTTCTCTTTTCTGTGTTCAAGGTAATGTATTTTGCTAGCCATTTGCTCTGTTCAAACATGATGCCGCGATGTACCTTGGTGACTTTCAACCCCAGTGAGACGTACTGTTGTAAATTCCTGTAATGAAGTACATATTTCTTCTTGTCAGACAAGTTAGGAATGAGCTTTTCACTGGGTTTGTCTTTCATGTTCAGATCTTTCCGCAGCTTCTGACTCTACTCTGACAATTCTCCAACTTTGACACATTTCCGTTTTGTAGCCACTGGGTAGTGATTATGACGATCATGGATTGAATTTGGGTATTCTAAATCCACTTGTAAAATGAATCCAATGTCGTTATCTTCAGCTACATTCATGAAGTCGAGGGATTCTGGCTCGCTCACCCATATAAATCCTCTTTGTGACATGGCCCAGCCATACAAGTTGTTTGCGTCGAGGTACATCAGGTAGTTGTTTGGTAACTCAGAATTGTAATCTGCTACGTAGGGATTATTTGCTTTCGCATACTTGTGCGTGATCACAGATATTCCTCCACGTATGCCTTGCTCAACCATTTGGTACATGTCAATGTCATTGATCAATTCCAACTTCACCTTTGTCGCTTTTAACATAGCATCCCACGACAGTCCTGGTGCTGTATAGTAGTGAGCAGGATTCAATTCATACGTGTTAGGACACACTTGACGAAAATTTTCAAACACGTCAGCTAGCAGTAGCACATCTGATTTTAGGTACAGGTCGTGGTATTCACCGAATGTGGTACAGTTGAATGTATCCCACACCTTCTGCGCATGAGCATAATCCTCAGCACTAATGTCCTCTTCGCTAAGCTGACTATAAAACTTGTCCTTTGATGGTAGCTGTGTTTCAGCAAACTTGGATGGCTCGTCCACGTAATCGTAAGGGTACACTCCCTTTCTCAGCAGCAAATCTTGTTGGTTGCTATCGTGAATGTGAGAGGTCATGTTGTAGAAGTTATCTTTCCTTTCTGCCTCAAGGTTGGATACCAACGTCTGTAGAGAGGTACTCATGAACTGAAAGCTGTCTGTAAATTTTAGATTGCTCATGGTGAATGCAATATATTTCTCAATGGTGTTGGGAATAACTCTAATCGTTTCATCTTTAAATTTCCGAATTTCCTCCATGATCAGATGACTGTCATAGCCTCTCAAATTATGGAAAAACACAGGAATGATAAAAGAATCTTTATCCCCCTGCTGATCTTTTCTAAGTCGAAATTGTAAGTTGCATTCACTATGCGCTGCTCCGCGATATTTGCCATTGATGTGGTCATGATCTCTCACACGATCTGCTCCTAGAGGCTCATGACAAATGTAGCAATCAACAGCGTTCTTGAAATTCTCTTTGTCTTCACGAGTCATCACAATATCCTTTGGCTGCTGTAAACCATGTACAATACGATCACGTTCATTCACCATATGGTCTAAAAAGACTTCTACGGTGTTGTCTCCTCGATACACAACTGGGGCACGTATGTCGTACTGGCTCACAACCACACACGCGGAGCTGTTTGGACGATGATGCTGATACTTGTCTCCTTCATACTTTTGCGTGAAACATTCAAAGTCAGCATAAATCACAAAAGGTGCTCGCTGCTGTTTTGCTACATTCTTAAACATGATGAAGGGTTGTTTAGGAAATGATAAGCGTTGTGCTCCATGCTTGCCGCACACGATTTTTATCTACAAGCTCTTGTCGCACAAACCCGTGAAGACAGTTGAAACAATAAGAAGTTGTTCCATGATGCTTTGATCGATAAGTCATAAGTCTGCTAAAATTCTTGATGAAGCAGTAATGCCTTTTCTTGTCATCGCTACTCAGAAGCAAGTTGATTCTCTCGCACTGACGTTTCGACTAAGTTGTATCGGAACAACTACATCTTGTTCATATCCAAACACGTTGATGGCTACATCGTTCTCCTTTTTAAACTTTGGAATTTCAGTAATTGGTGTCGGAAATGTTATACCCTCTACCTTTAATTCCTTCTCAAATGGCTTGTATTGATTCACGCGAGTTGGGTTGTTTGTTGAAGGGTAAAGGTAAGCCAATACTGACCATAAGAAACACTTGTTGTCATCATTCTTAATGTTTATCACACACTTTGTTTTCTTCACTTTCTTCGGCAGTGGAATAAAACTACTCGTTTGCAGAGGCACCAACGTAGCTGTATGTACTTCAATATACAGTATGTTAACCAATACCCAGCCTGAACCTTGTCGCTCATGTTCGTCAAACCTATTAAACAATTCTTTATAGGCTTCCGGCAAGTCCTGTTCAATATCTGCTGGATTGTATGCTGTATATGTTGGACTGCTGATAAATGCATTATCCACTTGTTCTGTCATAACACCTTCAGCATTCGCCGTCAGTTTCTTGAAGCGTGCATGCACTACACTATACCATTTCATTCCATGGTTTAAGGTTTCTAACAAATGTGTCTTAATACGGTTCTCTTGATGTCGCATTTCAAGCAGTAAACCCGATCCATCTTCAGACTCAAACCTTTTTTCCTGCGCGTTTTTACCAGGACTAAGCCTTCTGCCTCTCCCTACTTGTCCTGTCTTTTGTTTCTTTGTAGGTTGTTCTTCATGAGGTACATTTTCCATCTCAGCTGGTATGCATGCATGCGTCTCAGACGCATCCATAGATGGAAATATTTTAATGCATTCACAGCAGAGGACCGGATCAGGTCTGTCAATGCCATCTTGTACCGTCTTTCGTCTCTTGGCTTCAATCTCCTCAACAAGCTCTCCATGAGCACGTAACTGGTTTGTATGTATGTGCTACAAATAATTCCAGAGATGGAAATGTCGCATTGCAATCATGGCAGAAGACTGATGTGTCTAAATTAGATGCCATTGTTGTTGTTGTCACGTCAACTGCTGAAACTGAAATGCTGAAATGTAATCTCAGACATCCCCTTTTATACAGACTCATACATAGACAGAATTTAGGTTTCATTTCACAACAGAGGATGGCCCTTAAAAGGGCCGAAAGATTTTAGTAAGTTTGCTCTTCACCAACAAGTCGGGTTTCCGCAACTACACTGGTATCTGTAAAACTGCTCCATCGTGAAAGGTCTTCTTGAACACTTGAAAGGATGAAAATTATAATACTTGAAGATTCTCAGCGTCGCACCGCACCACCAGCAGTCTGTGCATGGCTCTGGTCCAGGTAATGTTGCCGTAAACTTGTACCATAGCAAACCACCGCAGGTTTTGCAACAGTACCGACGAGGCGCATTGTGGTGTACCGGGCAGTTGTGTGGTTGCCCTGGATATTCTAGCCACACCCAACACTTATAACATTATGTTGTCAGCGTCACTGCCCTTCCGTTCTGCATCACTGTAACTGTACGACTTGTAGACATCTTGCTGCTTGTTTTGGGAAATGTGGTGCTTGACGGCCATTTATACACTACTGCTTTTAAGCAGCCATCCTCACATTACATACCTCAAGCAGGGAGGGAGTTAAGAAGCCAAAAATGCTTAGAATTCCTTGAAACGTGTTAATATGTAAAAATCGCAAATTCGCCGGGTGGAGGAGGTCGACCAAAAAACCAAAAATGTTTAGAATCGTCTGAAACGTAAAAATATGCAAAAATCGCAAATTCACCCCGAGGTGGGGGGGGGGGTCGACCCACAAACCAAATTTGTTCAGAATCGTCTGAAACGTAAAAATATGTGAAAACCACAAATTCGCCCCCGGGAGGGGAGGTCGACCCCAAAACCAAAAATGTTCATCATTGTCTGAAACGTAAAGATATGTAAAATTCGCAAATTCGCCAGGGGGAGGGGGAGGTCCTGACTTGCTTGTGGCTCATTGGGGGGGGGGGGGGTCCTCACTTGAGGTGGTATATAACTGCTAGTCATTTCAGTTTGGTTTCACAACCGCTTCTGACTTTGTTCAACAAGGAGTACTACGCACCCATCAACTACGCGCTCACCCTTATTGATATAATGGAGGTGTATTTGCCGGTCACACCGCCTGTGACTGAGCCAGAACGAAGTTTTGTTTTCCACCTGCTGCCGGATCCAGCTCACGCTACGGTACTATGCATACTGGTCTTCCTGAACAGAATGTTGATCATCGGCGAGCGTCTGAGAGACATAGAGGAGGGGCGCTACAACCACGCCTATTTCAGAACAGTTGTGTTGGGGGAATCAATCCTCTCACGACTTGAGGAAGAAGAATATCCGGCTTTAGGCCGATATTTCTTACAGCGGGATGTAGATATTTGCATTGGCTGTGGTGTTATGCTAAGCCCAGACCGTGTGATTGCTGCAGACTGTGGGCACCAGACATGTAACTACTGTGCGGCTATAGATACACAATGAGATGCTTCACATGCAATAGAAGAGCGAAGCACTACCTGAAGAACGGGCAGCAAATGAGCCACTGCGCGCGACCAGTGCAAGACATCATAGCATTTTTATTGTATCCGGCAGCAGGAAAAACTAACACCTGTCGGCCCTTCTAAGGGCCCTCCACTAATACGAAATGTAACGCTAATCGTGTTATGGTGTTAGTATGTCTGTGTGTGCATGAGAGTGTGGGAAATGCTTTAAAAAAAGTCTGTCATTCCTGAAGAAAAAGTTGCCATCTGGGGGTTAAAATACCTATGTGGCTTACGAAATGAAACGTTCAGTCGTGGTGTTCGTATGTGTGTGTGTGTGTGTGTGTGTGTGTGTGGAGAGAGAGAGAGAGAGAGAGAGTGAAAAAAGCCACCCGCTAATATGAAATAAGCGCTAAACATATCATGGTGTTGCTATGTCTTTGTATGCATCAGAGTGTGGGAAATGCTTAAAAAAAAGTTGCCGTCTGCCCGTCTGCCCGGCTGTCCGTCTGCCCGCGTCTGCCCGCGTCTGCCCACGTCTGCCTACGTCTGTCCGTCTGTATACCATCCATGTGACGTCATTATAACGTCACTGTTTTAGTATGCCCATAGGCGTTCTAAAGCAGTCGTGACGTCATTTTAACGTCACTATTTTACTACGCCCATTATATATTGTTTTACTACGCCCACTTATCAACTACTACACACCACTGTGTACGAAAAAAGTTCTGAAAAAGATTTAAAATGAGCCAAATTATATACACTTGCGTTTGGTAAATTTGATGTTTGCGCGATACTTGATACAGGAGCTGACGTTTGTTCGTGTCAGCCAGCATGTTTAATTTACTTCGCAAGCGGCAGAAAAGCGCTTCGAAATCAGACAGTTGAATCATATTTACCAGTGTAACTGGACAATCTTAAACAGATAGTATGAAAATCGCAACTCCGTTTAAAATTGGAAAACAAAATAATTGCTCATGCATTCATAGTTGTTATTGCCATGAGGAGGTCTGGTATTTTGGGGAGCGATTTTATTAGTGCTTTTGACATTAAACGGGACTTTCAAAACAAAACAATCAGTTTGGGTTCATCAGTTATATCCTTGAAAGAAAAACGGCGAGCTGGCTCTCTCCAGCTTGTTCAAGCAGAACACAACACTTACATACCAACCATGTCTACGGTTCTCATGCAATGCACAGTTAAAACATTCCAAAGGTAATTACTTACAACTCTCGACAACACTGCGCTCTTTCGTGATCAACCGCGACTTTAAGCTCTTTACACTTTAATAGACACAGAAAATCCGGATAGAACAAATTGGAACAGACAGTTTTACCATTTTGGTTGTCTGTGACTCCCCCGGCCTTTGAACGACTTATGATTTAAGTATTTGGTGATGCAATTGGACGCTTCACTTTTGTTTATCTTGATGACATCATTTACTCGTCCAGCATAGAAGAACATCTACAACATCTTCAGATGGTTTTCGATAAGCTCGGGAAGGCGAACTTACGGCTGAAGCTTGCAAAGTGTAACTTTTGGTTGTAAAAGGTGAGTTTCTTAGGGCACACCATAACTCTGCAAGGCACTGAGCCTGATTGTTACAAAGTTAGGGTTATGAGAAACCTGAAAGTACCCACCACTGTACAGGAAATTAGGTCGTTCATTGGCATGATGTCATACAACCTCCGATTCATTCCCCATTTTAGCGATATCGCTGGTCCATTGACAAGGCTTACTCGCAAAAATGTGCGATTTTCTTGCGAGGACCAATGCCAAAAAGCCTTCGAGGAGTTTCAGAAAGTCTTACGTGCAGCACCAGTTCTTGTTCATCCGAATCTCGAACAGCCCTATAAGCTGTATACGGATACAGTACGACCAGCAACCTTGATGCACGAAGTTATTGGCAGGAGGGAGAATGATACAGTATACCATGATACAGTTTCCAAACAACTCAGTTCCGGACACAAAAGTGGGCAATTATAGAAAGGGAGGCGTACGCAATAATCTACGCCGTGAATAAATTGCGCCACTACCTTTTTGGAAGACAGTTTAAGAGCTTTACTGATAATAAACCTTTACGATCTCTCGTCACTTCTGAAATGCGCAATGCTCGAATCCAACGATGGGCTATAATGTTCAACGAGTACGGCTGTGACATACAATATCAGAAAGGAACGACTAACATTCCTGCCGATATGCGATCCCGCAGCAGCTGTACTCTGAACTGACGAAATTCAGTTTAGAGAAAAATGAAGCTTCAGTTCCTGATCAGTCCGGTGAAAAATTGGCGGATGAAAACTCGCCTAGCCCTTTAATTGATATGGCTTCAGATCAACTTTCTGATGAAACTTTCGAGCCCATTATTAAATCGTTACAGGAAGGAGAGGTCTACCCTGAGTATGCACTCGAAGATGTGTTGCTGTACCACATTTTCAACACCTGTAGGGAGGGATGATAGTCCAACTGGCAATTCCCAAAAAGCTATTCGCTGTTCTAGAATAATTACATAACTCCGAATATGGAGAAGAACATGTAAGCACAGAGAAAACCCCACAACAAATTACGCCAAAGATATTACTGGCCAAATATGTTTCGGGATACGGCTACCTATGTGAGGAACTGCGATCTCTGCAAGGCACGAAGGTTGAAAAAGCATCTAGGCAGAATGTGCGTATTCCAAATTTTCAGTTCGAGACCATTGGTATCGACACCTGTGGTAAGTTTCCGGAAACTGCACGAGGAAATAAATATATCATTACCATTGTCGACCATTTTTCTGGCTGGCCAGAAGCTTTACCAGTGAGGAACAAAACAGCTGAAACGGTTGCCGAATAATTTTTTGAGTGAGTTCATACCTCGACACTCCTGCCCATCGGTCATCCTCTCAGACAGAGATACGGAGTTTTTTACGGTGTTATTTCGGTTCTGACTGAAAAAAATGAGTATTTTTCATGTCAAAACATCACCCTACTTCCCACAAACAAACGGAAAAACAGAGCGCTTCCATCGCTTGATGAATGACTGGATCTCAAAATATTCATAGGAAAGAGTTGCTGATTGAGATTTATTTTTGCCCTCGATGCTTATGGCCTACCGAACTTGCAAGAGTGACCAGGTTCACGCCATTCTTTCTGCTTCATGGTCGAGATCCTATTTTGCCCATCTATATCTTAATGCAGCCTAAACTCCGTTATCGTGGCGACGATTACGTTCCGACGGTTCTTCAGTGTTTAAATAAGGTCTACCATGATGCAAAAGAAAACTTGAAGGACACCCGACAGCGAGACAAAGAACGGATTAGTAGGAAAACGACAGAGAGGGTCTTCCAAGTAGGTGATGCTGTCTTCTACCGAAATCATGCTTTGGCAGCTGGAGAATCATCAAAACTCAAATTAAAGTGGTTGAGCAGAAGTCTCTTGTCAATTACGCGATAAAACATCAAAACAGTGGAATAATTTATATTTATATAGTTTTCGAAAATTTTCAGTTGTTTCCAGACATACTGTAACCTGCCTGGTTTCTTTTTCAACGTATTGCTTACATTTCATGGATCACTGTGTGACGTCTAATATAAGGGGCATGCAGAGAAGAAAGAGAGAGAGCGGGCTGAGGAACTGTAGTGAGAGCAACATCCAAAACACCAGTAACATCTAAGAAAAGTGTGTAACATCTAAGAGAAACATATGAACATAAAAGGAAATTAACTAAAAATATTTTGAATAAATAATAGCTCAAGTGGTAGCTGACTTTAAGCATCAAGAAATAAACGAATCAACTCTGGAGTAACATTTTCTAATTCTTTGAACCTCGGCCCTAACAGGAAGACCCAGCCCCTCACTCACAAACTGTGTCGCACTGTCCGGCTGTCTGTACGCAAAACACCGTAGGACAATCGGTCGTGTTACAAATGAAGATACATAAAACAGACAGCTTATTAAATTGCTCAACACACGAACCTCGTGGCCATCAGATCAATAACTTTTGCACCAAAGTCCTGCGTAAATTTCCAAAGTGTTTTATTACATGTCCTGTTTTTACAGGGGACTTTGTACTGTGGATTGAAGGAGGGTGGGCGTGGGTGGTATTCGGAACCTGTCACAGGATTTAATTTAAATTTCTTGCAATGTAATATTTTCTTATCCGACGAAGTTGCAATCAGCATCTTAACTGTCAAAATAATAGAAATCGGCGTCACGACCACAAAATGACATCTGAGCATGAAAGGTCATCAAATAATTTTTTTCCGAAAAAGGAGCCTCATAAAGTAGGTTACTCTGAAGCTGTAGGTGCAACCCTTTACTAAGTAATTAGCTTAGAATATTCATGGCGTCATATGACGCTGATGATTACCGAGTAGCGAACTTTATACTTAGGGAACGCAAAGTTATTATCCTGACAGTTCAGCTTAAAACTAAAGAACTTAACTATAAATAATGTCGCTATGCCAGTCGCATGACCCAAATATTCCAAATTAAATATTGGAAAAATATTTTCCTGTGATGTTCACTATCTTTATGCTTAGGGTATAGAAAGTGTATGTACTTAGTGTATAGAAAGTGTATGTAAGGGTGTATAAAAGAGTACATAGAAGGAAACACATTTCGGTTTCCGTTCGTTAATTTGGGAAAATGGTGACTCTTCATTTATTGCGATCCAACGAAAACTGTAGGAGCAGTAGCATATAATTAAAAAAAAAGCAGGGACGGACTGACGGACGGACAGATGTGACAGTCAGGACGTATGAGAAGTAGTCAAAATGAACAGGCTTTTTTATTTGACTTTTTGTGAAAGAAGACACGGCTGCCAATACAATATCACATATATTGCCCCCCTCTCCCCTCTACCTTCCCTTCCCAAGAATTCCTTTGTAAATCTTTTTAGAGAAACTTTCGCAATGCCTGTGAACACAATTACTCCTCCCGATTGTTGTCTTAGTCTTCATTTAAAGTAAACTAACGTTTTATTTCGTAAAACGAGCTTTTACGAGTAAAAGCGCAATTAGCGTTCTCCACTTTTCATGGGTTCTCTTCCAGTAATATTTACCACGCAATATAAAAAACTTTTGCACCAAAGTCCTGTGTAAATATCCAAAGTGTTTTATTTCATGTCCTGTTTTTACAGGGGACTTTGTACTGTGGATTGAAGGAGGGTGGGCGTGGGTGGTATTCGGAACCTGTCACAGGATTTAATTTAAATTTCTTGCAATGTAATATTTTCTTATCCGACGAAGTTGCAATCAGCATCTTAACTGTCAAAATAATAGAAATCGGCGTCACGACCACAAAATGACATCTGAGCATGAAAGGTCATCAAATAATTTTTTTCCGAAAAAGGAGCCTCATAAAGTAGGTTACTCTGAAGCTGTAGGTGCAACCCTTTACTAAGTAATTAGCTTAGAATATTCATGGCGTCATATGACGCTGATGATTACCGAGTAGCGAACTTTATACTTAGGGAACGCAAAGTTATTATCCTGACAGTTCAGCTTAAAACTAAAGAACTTAACTATAAATAATGTCGCTATGCCAGTCGCATGACCCAAATATTCCAAATTAAATATTGGAAAAATATTTTCCTGTGATGTTCACTATCTTTATGCTTAGGGTATAGAAAGTGTATGTACTTAGTGCATAGAAAGTGTATGTAAGGGTGTATAAAAAAAATACATAGAGGGAAACACATTTCGGTTTCCGTTCGCTAATTTGGGAAAATGGTGATACTTCATTTATTGCGATCCAATGAAAACTGTAGGAGCAGTAGCATATAATTAATAAAATTCAGGGACGGACTGACGGACAGACAGATGTGACAGTCAGGACGTATGAGAAGTGGTCAAAATGAACAGGCTTTTTTTGTTTGTCTTTTTGTGAAAGAAGACACGGCTGCCAATACAATATCACATATATTGCCCCCCTCTCCCCTCTACCTTCCCTTCCCAAGAATTCCTTTGTAAATCTTTTTAAAGAAACTTTCGCAATGCATGTTAACACAACTACTCCTCCCGATTGTTGTCTTAGTCTTCATTTAAAGTAAACTAACGTTTTATTTCGTAAAACGAGCTTTTACGAGTAAAAGCGCAATTAGCGTTCTCCATTTTTAATGGGTTCCCTTCCAGTAATATTTACCACGCAATATAAAAAAGAACATTTTTTGCAGGTACCGTTCAAGATCACTTATCCTTCCATCCATCCTTCGACCTATCAGAATGCCCGAGACGTCGTCTGCTAGTCTCGTAGAAACGACATTCCCTTTCTAGCAATAAACGGCGGTACAACACGCCCAGGCTAGTTGGGGAAGGATGGAAGGGGATAATCAAGTTAAAAGTGGAGAACGCGAATTGTGCTTTTACTCGTAAAAGCCCATTTTGCGAAATAAATCGTTAGTTTTACTTCGCCAAAGCTTTGAATTCGCTTATTTCCACTTTTAATGGGAATTTAGTCCAGAGCAGAGGAGCCTGCCATTCTTGAACTGTGTAAAAAGGTCGCGAATTACACTATGGCTTGCAAAAGCTCGCTGTTTAAATAAGGAGTGCTGGGCACTTGAAGCAGAAGAAGAAATAAAACTTGTCAGTTAAGTTTCAATTCTTTTAATGATTTCCTAAATAAAGTCCGGAAGAGTACCATTCCGGTCTTGTAACATAAGGTAAAATCAGAAACAAAGTAAAATATCACAGCAACCGTCAGTTGAGATGAGAAAGACTTCCAACCATGCCTTCATCTTTGAGAACTATCACCATCTCACTCCAACCGCCCACCGGACGGATCCCTACCTCAAGTTCTCACTATTCACTTGCTATGTATTCAGGAACAATTAAGTTTATTAGCAATGCTACAATACGATCGTAAATCTATAGGATTTACGCAACTAAACTCTTTGACACTTCGAGTAACAAGACTTAACTGCCTTACAAGACATGCTATTCATACTTGGAAAAAGAGAGACTCCGTTGTCTAACTTCCCCCCCCTCCCCAAATTTTTCTAATTTACCACGTTTATTTGAAATAAACCTGTAAAGATTGACTAGATAGCTCTAAAACTACTGCAAATCGGCATAAAATGAAATACAGACAAATGTTCAGGCAATTTGTGACTGTTTCCCTACATGGGTCCGTTATTGTCCCATGAGCTCATAATGACATTATGGTACCTTATACCATGGACCAAGAGACCGGTCTTTCGGTCTTCCGGATACAAACGGGTATACGGTCACTGCGGTACGTTTGTTACCGAAACGACCCCCCCCCCCTTTCTTTCTGAAAGACTTGAAGGAAGGAGTTCAAAATTTAAAACCCGAGTAGCCGTAAGACCGAAGACTGGGCTGTACCAATTACACATACTATCATAAACACTTCGGAATATATAGAATGCTTAATTAAAAATAATCGTAGCTTAATATAAGCACAGGGCCGAAACGGTCCGAAATACCTTAACGAAAGACGAAATGTCCAGAGTAAGAAGGGGAATCCTTCTTGCGGGTTGTTACTTTCGTGGCTTGTTGTGGTTGTTGTTGTTCCCGTTACGGCCCTTGGAAAAGTTGCTCTTCTGCTTGCCCTTGTTCTTGAACTTGGGGACGCAGATCTTCAACAGAAACCATCAGCCTGTAATGGTCGTTTCTGAAGCCACGAAAGGTCCCAATGAATATAGACCAGACAATTCATCTTGTGCAAAATCTTTCAGATAGTATTTAACAAAAGAGTTGGGGGAAGACCAACAACCTGTTTTCAATATATCTGCAAGAGACACATTACGTACGGCCCTGAGGAATTAGCTACTTGCTTTATCTGATGGGCTTTGACGTTAAGTTTCCCTGACGGGTTCGGTCAATTTGTGCCTCGTCATAGACTGCCAAAATGATCTTTTTAATATAATTCGAGATAGACTGTTTCGAAAGATCTTTGTTAAATTTCGGCATAAAAGAAATGATGAGTGCCTTTGATTTTTTGTTCTGTAGGCCTCTGACATTTCCAAATACTGACGAAGGGCCTTGACGGGACACAAAGAGATCAAGCCGTCGGTATCGGGGTAATCTGGTAGGGAAGGGTAATGTGATCGAATGTTCCCATCCCTTGGGTCATAATATGGGGTTTTCCCATGAATCCTGCTCTGGGGACTAGGGTGACCTTCTCCCAAGCGCCCTTATCTTTATTTACCTTTCTGTCCAGGGCATGAATCTCACTTCTTCTTTTGACCGACGCTAATAAAAACGTGAATGTTAGTGTTGCATTTTTCGCTGAAATCACGTCTTTGCTAAAAATGTCTGGGCGTTGGAGATACCGCAAGACTAAAGATAAATCCCACTGCGCTATGTTGGATGGGCAGGGTGAGGAATTTACTTTAAAATGTCTTAATAGCTGTGAGAGGGCTGCATCTTCGCCCGGGTCGTAGATTGTGGATGCTTTGAGTCTTGACCCTATAGCGGCCCTATAGCCCTCGATGGAACCTACCTTTAGTTTCTCATTCACATCTGTGAATAGGTGATCGAGGAAGTCCGCTACCACTGCTGGGCTAGCCTGAAACGGGTTCAGCTTACAAATGCTACACCAGGCGGCAAACTTGTTCCACTGAGACCTGTAAACCTTGGCTGTAGAGCCCTTGTGACTTTTTACTATTTTCTCCCTCACCTCTTTGGAGAAGCCCTTGTTCTTCAAGAAGGACTGGTCAGACACCAACGGTGCAGATTCAGTAAGTGAGGGAGGGGTGGAAGTGTTGCCAGTGGGGTTGTGATAGCAACTCGTTGTGGCATGGGATCTGTATCGACCTCACTATTTTGCAATGGAGTAGGAGGGCGAACCATGGGGCTTCCGGTGCCCACGGGGCAATGAGCAATAGATACGGTGGTTTTAACTCGATTATCCTTTGCAGGACTTGCCCTAAGATTGCTTGTGGGGGAAAGGCATACATTATTTCGTCCCGAGGCCACTGACAATTGAGGGCGTCCACTGCCCAGGCTGCTGGGTCCGGGTAGGGGGACGCGTACCGGGGAAGTTGGGCGGCCATAGCATTTGCAAACAGGTCCAAAGTCGGGAGACCCCATAGAGACTGATGTGTTATCCATTGAAACGACCGAGTGGATAGGCACCATTCGGTGTTGATAACTTGACCCTGTCCGGAAGCTAAGTCCGCTAGGACGTTTACTTTCCCGGCCAGGGGACGGGCTGAAACGGCCACCTGTTCCTCCCGAGCCCTTGTGAGAATCTGAAATGCTAGTTTGGAAAGGGACCGTTATTTGGTACCTCCCTGCTTGTTGAGATACGCTATGGCTGTGGAAATGTCTAACCGAAATAGGACTGCCTTGTTTGTGAGTTGGTTGGTCAGTTTGGTCAGGGCAATCCAGACTACCCGGAGTTCCAGCCAATTTATGTGATAGGTCTGGAGCGAGCGTGACCACCTACCCTTCCATACCTGACCATGCCAATACATTCCCCGACCCGATTGGGATGCATTGGTCTGAATCTCTATCTCTGGGGTGGGGGGGGGGGGCTGAAACGGCATTCTTGCGGACATGATTTGCACATCGCACCACCACTGTAGGGCTTGTAGGGTTACCTGTGAAACCTGTATCTTTGCTGTGGCTGAACGACCTTGATGCAGTGCCCATTTCACTTGGCTTTGGAATGGCCTGTAATGGAGACGGCCCAGAGGGCCTGTCTTTTCTGTTGCCACTAAAAGGCCTAAAAGGGATTCCATGGCTTGTAGTCTTACCTTTTTCTCGGGGATATCTCCTATGGCTTTCGCAATTCTCTGGTTGGGGCGTTCTGGCGTAGGGAACGCCCTTGCTATTGCCAGGTCCCAAAATTCCCCTAGAAAAGTAATTGACTGTTTTGGGGTTAGTTCGGATTTGGCCAGGTTTACTACTAGGCCTACCTCCAGTGCCTTGCGAACTAACGTCATCGTTTGGTTCTCGGTTACCTGTCTGTCTTGATTTGCCAGGAACCAATCGTGTAGATACTGAAAGACTGACATCCCCTTCAGACGTGCCCATGTTTTCAACACCTTCATGGCCTTGTAGAAAAGGTACGGGGCCGTAGCCAGACCGAAGGGAATGCCAGAAACCAAAAACGTATTTTCCGTACTTGAAACGCTAGGAACTTTCTTGCCGAGCGGTGAAGAGGGATATGGAGATAAGCATCGGAGAGATCGATGGAGGTACCCCACATCCCTTCCCGTAATGACCCTTTTATCACCTGAGCCTTGTCCATCTGAAAGGTGACCACTCAGAGAAAACCGTTTATGGGGGAGAGGTCGATTACTAACCTCCACCCCCCGGATTTCTTGGGGACCAGAAAAACCCTCCTGAAAAAGCCCATTTGATTTTCTGGCATTTCCTCGACCGCCTGTTTTTGTGTCAAGCTCAACAACATTTCTTGGAGAGCTAGATTCTTCTCCTACCCCTTGGGGTAAGAGGTAACCAGTTGCTTTGGCGCATTGGTGTTTAGGGGAATAGGGCACCTGAAACCGTTTTGGTCTCGTTTGAAAGGTAGGGAGTAACCCCTCTTCAGCCAATGCACTACCCTTCGAGACGCCAAAACTGTCCTAGTCTCCCTCCTACGGACAAGGAGGTGTTAAGGAGAGTAAATTTTCCAATTCTTTTAAGTTTGTTAAAGTATCGCCAGGAGACGAGAAAATCTCGTGACGATACTTTGATTGGTTGCTACCTGAACGACTCTGGAGACGGGCCCTCTGTCTTGCTGCCGGGGTTGGGTTTCGGTCTCTTGACAGGGGGCTGTTGTGGTTGCGCACTCGGTTTGGCCTGTGCCGGCAAGGACTCATGCGGTCGCTTCCTCTTCAGTGGACGCTTGAAGGAGGAGCGAGACATCCTGGACATGAGGGCATAATCCTGAGAAAGTGATCGACTTTCCTGGTTCACCCTCTCTATCTCGGCGGGAGGAAATAGTTCCTGCTCCCCCATGGCGCAGATCCCGTAAACCTTTGACACTGGACCAGCAGTGCTTGAGAAAGGCATCTCGACGTAGGTAGACCAGTGGCGACATGAAAAAGGTGGAAAGTTTGACCACGTCTCGGGTAGCTAAGGCCAGACATTCCATCAGTTTAGAAGACACAGGATCATTGAGGCGAAGCTCTTCCCAACGGGACCTCAGTGCCTTAAGCGTGTGATTTTGAAACGACATAATGTTCAGGATGTGACGAGAAGACGCCTCCATGGCCTCCGCGTCCTTCTCCACTAATGGAATGTCCGAGTCACTACGCACTGTAGGCATCCAGACTGTACGCTTCACAGGTTGTTCCAGTGCCTCCAGGGGAATTTGCTCATCCGCTGACCGATATGGGCCTGGTCGTACTAGGCAGTGTTTAGATAAGTGGAACCGTGACAGTGTGCGACCCTCCCCAGCATCCATCTTCTTGAATTCCTTCGTGCGGACCGTAACAGCATGAACAACGCCCTCGCTGGTGGCTATTGCAATGAGTCCTGTTGTGGTGGAACGGCCTGAGATATCATACGAATGGGCGGATCCTCTTTATCTAAATGTGGGGAGCCACAATAGACCTCTGCTAAGCGCGCTATCTCTTGAATGGCACCCCTGAACTGTACGTCTTCCGGTGCGATCGTGGAAGCGGAACTCGAGGGGTTTGCATCTTCGACCGACGGGGTAAGGTCTGGTGGAGAGGGAGTTCGAATAGGGTGTCTGCCTTTGTCTGCCCGCTGCCGCTGGGTCTCTCCAAAGTCTTTGTTCCCCGGCCTGGGGACCGTACCTGATCCATTGCCCGTAATGGTAGATGGAACCGGGAATGTACCGGTGTGCCCTCGGATTCTCCTTCTACGTCTTCAACCTCCGACTCCTGTCCATCAGATGCTGCTTCTGGGAGCTGAGATTGTAGTAACTGTGGCGTTTGGGGTTACCCTGATGGGGTGTAAATTTCCCTCTCTCTATTGCTTGGAACTGTGGCGAGAGTGGAAGTTTCCATTGGCCCGATTTCCTCGTCCCCCTCTAGCAACGCAGAGACTTGGCCCGAGGGAGGGGGCACGCCGACGGAATCCTCTTCACTGATGGTGGCCGTCTCGGGAATTTCCAAGTTGGAATCCAGTGGGAGGTGAGGTGGGGCGAGCCCGACATCGCTGCCACTGACTGATTCTCCGGAGGAGGACGAGAAACCGTAGCTGATGGTCTGGGCTTCTGTTTTTGACTAAGCAGATTCTCCTGCTTCTGTACTTGATGTTGTTAATCCAAAAGTTGCTTTTGCAGTTGCGACTGCATGGACAAGAACGCTGAAAATCACTCGGGAGACAATGTAGCTGGGGAGGGGGGATAAATCCTCTCGCGGGGGAATGCCTAGCTGGCCTGACACCGCCGAAAGAACTGTTCCCGTATCCCTATGTGTAACAGTCACTTGTTCCACAGACGGAGACTTGAATGCCCCCTCCGGACTGCTAATGGGTTTCACTCTGGGAGGTGATGCCCATGCTTCACGGAGAAGATCCCGTTTTTCCCTTCCGGGATATCCAACTCTGCTACAGTCTCAGGAAAAGCACGTCCCTTACTAATTTTTTATGTCTCTTAGATGATGCAGTGGCATCCGATTCTGCTCCAGTGTCAACGTGCACGGGAGTAGAGACCTGGCTGAGAATAACGCAGCTAGCCTTTTTCATGGTATCCTGAATGAATTCACGAGTAACAAACGAGGGGATGTCGTTTCTACGAGACTAGCAGACGACGTCTCGGACAGTCTGATTGGTCGAAGGATGGATGGATGGAAGGATAAGTGATCTTGAATGGTACCTCAAAAAGTTCTTTTTTTTATATATTGCGTGTAAATATTACTGGTAGGGAACCCATTAAAAGTGGAGATAAGCGAATTCAAAGCTTTTGCGAAGTAAAATAAACAAAAAAACCATCCATTTTAGACACAAAAACAACAACAGTGTGATTTAGCTGTTTTTTTCTCTGTATGTCTGACAGAAAACAACTTAAACTCGTCAGTTTTGTTATATAAGTTTATTCATAGGCGTAGCCACCGGGGCTTACCGATCAGCAGACCAATAACAACTTTTATGCTTAAGCTGTGTATATGCCTTACTTCACGGTACTCAAAGCAAAGCAATAAGTGTACTTTTATCTATGCACTACATACTAAATAGAAGCATAATCGTTTTCTGTACTGTCGCATTACATATGCTACAGGTGAGAGATCAGGGAGATGGCATTTATCTTATTTTAATTGCGCCTTAAACTTTTCTGTATCAACGAAATTAAAGTCAGCATCAGAACTATCAAAATGACATAACAGCAGAAAAGTCGGTCACCAGAAAATTTCTTTGCGGAAAACTTCTAGCATATTATACTCCGAGTCTGTAAGTTCAACCACTCTGGAGATCAGGCCCGTAGCCAGGAAACGTTTAGGGGGGGGGGGGGGTTCCCAAGTTCTCTAGTATGATTTTTTGCGAAAGTACAAAGTTTTCGAGTCTTCAATGACTTAAGCATTTAGGGGGGGGTTCTATAGAACACCCCTGGCTACGGGCCTGCTGGAGATATTTAGCTTCATATTTGGCTTTATATTGATATTGTGAAAACGAAAAGAAAAAAAAGCAAGAATAAAGTACAAGCAAGAAACAAAAAAGAAACAAAATAAAAAAAGAAGCAAGAAACAAAAAAAAAACTTTAAAAAGTGATAATTGCAAGTGACAATGGAACAAGTGGCCATTGCATTAAATTAATGTGATGATTTCTTGAGATATAAAAATGTAAAAGGAAACATTTGGGAGGCTTTTGCAGGATGGATTTGGCCATAAAATGGCCTTTTCCTTCGGATTTTATCGCGGCGTGTTTTTGCCCTGGTGGATTTTTGCTCTAGATCCCTTTACCTCAAAAGTATACCTTAGGGTTGTTATAGTTGCTACCACAAATGCCACAGGTCAATAGCTGAACATTTTCTTGTGCTACTTTCGATGTTGAATTTCTGGCCATTCTGCAGTGACTTCTTAAAAGTTCCTGCAAAAAAGTAAGTCAACGTGATTGCCGATATAGACCACACACAGAAGTAAAACTCCATATCACACAAAATGACAAATGCTTACGTCGACTAGTCTCTTTTCAAAAGTGACAAAAATGTATTCCGTATTTCTGAAGTCGCAGCAGTCGATTTTGTCCGATTACGTAAGTACTTACATAAATTGCTTAGTTGTTGCAATTAGAAGTGAAGTAGATTGGACTCTAAAAGTCAATGGAAAACCATGGATTTTTATATTAATTTTATAATACAAAGTTGATAATTTAATTACAGTAGAAGCTCGTTAAAAAGAACACAGTTTAACCGAATTATTGCATAACCGAACCAAGTAGCTTGATCCCAACGATATTTGTCACATTTATAGCAAAAAAGAGTAGTTGAATAATGCGGGTTCTAACACATATATAATGGGGGTTCTAACACATATATAATGGGGGTTCTAACACATATTTAATGGGGGTTTTAATACATATATAATGGGGGTTCTAACACATATATAATGAGGGTTCTAAAACATATATAATTGGGTTTCTAAAACAGTGACGTCATTGTTTTAGAACCCCCATGGGGATAGAAAAACAGTGACGTCATTGTTTTAGAACCCCCAAGGGGATAGTAAAACAGTGACGTCATAATAACGTCATAGGGTGGTCCAGAACTGTCATGACAGTTTTGGACCAGATGGTGATTTATAGGAGCGCGCGCCCGTGTCAATGACGTCATCATGACGTTATAATAACGTCATCATCATGACGTTATAATGACGTCATCATGACGTTATCATGACGTCATAATGCCGTTATGACATCATGACATCAAACTAAGACTGTCCTAAGCGGCATAACCCTAAGTCACCTGTCAATCATCATGGCGTCATTAGTCACGTGACCTGTCAATTATTGGTCATGTGACCCTAACCTTAACAAGACTTCCAGACCACTTTTTGACGTCATAATGACGTCAGACCCCTAGGAGACGTCATTACTACCATCTGTGTATCATGAGGAAACGAGTTATTTTATCATGGGGGTCTGACGTCAGTATGACGTCACAAGTGGCGTGGAACACCCATGGGGGTTCTGGACCAATAGAATGTTCAAGATAAAAGTGGCGTGGAACTCTCGTTTCCTCATGATGGACTGATGGTAGAAAGGATGTCTCCTAGGGGTCTGACGTCATTATGACGTCAAAAAGTGGTCTGGAAGTCTTCTTAGGGTTGGATCACATGACCGATGATTGGCAGGTCACGTGACTAATGATGCCATGATGATTGACAGGTGACTAAGGGTTATGCTGCTTAGGACAGTCTTAGTTTGATGTCATGATGCTAAACGGCATTATAACGTCAGACCCCTAGGAGACGTCATTACTACCATCTGTGTATCATGAGGAAACGAGTTATTTTATCATGGGGGTCTGACGTCAGTATGACGTCACAAGTGGCGTGGAACACCCATGGGGGTTCTGGACCAATAGAATGTTCAAGATAAAAGTGGCGTGGAACTCTCGTTTCCTCATGATGGACTGATGGTAGAAAGGACGTCTCCTAGGGGTCTGACGTCATTATGACGTCAAAAAGTGGTCTGGAAGTCTTCTTAGGGTTGGATCACATGACCGATGATTGACAGGTCACGTGACTAATGATGCCATGATGATTGACAGGTGACTAAGGGTTATGCTGCTTAGGACAGTCTTAGTTTGATGTCATGATGCTAAACGGCATTATAACGCCATGATAACGTCATGATGACGTCATTATAACGTCGTGATGACGACGTCATTATGACGTCATGATGACGTCATTGACACGGGCGCGCGCTCCTATAAATCACCATTTGGTCCAAAACTCTCATGACAGTTCTGGTCCACCCTATGACGTTTTTATGACGTCACTGTTTTACTATCCCCTTTGGGGTTCTAAAACAATGACGTCACTGTTTTTCTATCCCCATGGGGGTTCTAAAACAATGACGTCACTGTTTTAGAAACCCAATTATATATGTTTTAGAACCCCCATAATATATGTGTTAGAACCCCCATTATATATGTGTTCAACCGGACAACGTTGTTGTAAAACAGCTCACCTCTGATGAGATCTGTCTGTTTTGTATACGTTGTTGCTGAACAGCCAACCTCTACGGCGGTTTTTGATTTTTGTATATAACACCTTTTCGCGGAAAATTAAACACACACAGAGATATATATATATATATATATATATATATATATATATATATATATATATATATATATATATATATATATATATATATTGCTATTGTGTTCGGAATATCATTTGCACTCCAATATTTTGCGAGCGTTTTGTTATTTTGATAGATTTTTTTAGTTTTTATTAGTAGTAGGAAAACACCGTTTTCACGCCACTTGCCGTTTTCACGCCACTTGATGACGTCATACTGTCTGGAAGTGACGTCATCATGTCTGGAAGTGACGTCATAGCGTCTGGACCGGAAGTGGTGTCTGGAGCGGAAGTGTTGTCTGGAGCGGAAGTGTTGTCTGGAGCGGAAGTGACGATAAGCGTTAGGATAGGCGCGGCCATCCATGAGGTTATAATGACGTCATGATGACGTCATACTGTCTGGAGCGAAAGTCTGGAGCGAAAGTCTGGAGCGAAAGTTGTTTGATAGTGTTGGCCGAGTCAATCATCATGAAGTCAACGAACTCCACCTGTCAATCAGTGTAACCATGGAAACAGACCCTAAAAAGGTCGACCACCCCCCCCCCCCCCCCTCGAAATTGTGATTTTTGTATATTTATCCGTTTCAGACGATTCTGAACATTTTTCATTTTTTGGGTCGACCACCCCCCCCCCCCCCCCTCGAAATTGTGATTTTTGTATATTTATCCGTTTCAGACGATTCTGAACATTTTTCATTTTTTGGGTCGACCACCCCCCCCCCCTCGAAATTGTGATTTTTGTATATTTATCCGTTTCAGACGATTCTGAACATTTTTCATTTTTTGGGTCGACCACCCCCCCTCCCCCTCGAAATTGTGATTTTTGCATATTTATCCGTTTCAGACGATTCTGAACTCAGCAGTACAACTGTAAGTGAGACATTCATATACATAAGTAAAATTCTGCTGAGTCAGCAATTTTTGAACAAAGTTACACACCATATTTTGATTACATGGAAGTAGTATAAAAGCATGAGTGAAACATGTCAACTAGTCAACTAGTAATACATTGTGTGACGAGAAAAGACTTCACAATGTCAGCATTACTTCTTGACAGATGTATGACTATGGACGACGTCTTCAAAGTGAATTATACTAACTATGTGTTTTCAAAGCTTCCTACTTTTGAATGGGATTGGATGCAGCAAGTGAAGAATTTACATCTGCATTGGGAAGCTGTCGGAAAGACTATTCCAAGTGATTTCATCGACTCGTTTCTGCGTGACTGTGAAGATCTACATATACTATCAACTTATAACATTGATTTAACATTTATCATATCAACTTACGACATTGATTCAGCATTTATCAACGCGAATACAATTTGGGCAGAGGAGCTCATGTTAGTTGTAGCTGCAAGAATCATTTTACTTTATGATGATGATGTTCCATTGACGACGAATGTATCAGACCTTGTTCGGTTCAACCATGGACGAGTTGAAGTGAATTCAAAAGTTTGCAAGAAGTTTGAAAAGCTTGACTCAGCAACCAGTTGGGTATAAAAGGGAGTGAACTCAGCAGAGTGAAGTCATTTCTCAGCAGACAGTTGGAGGGAGTGGATCATCAATACATTGTTGCAGCCATGGAGAACAAGACAAGCAACGCAGCGCAGCGCAGCAGCAGCTTTAAAATTAGTGCAAACTTAACCATTACTGTGGAGTATGGAGAATATGGGCCATTTCTACGCATCACACGTGGAGAGAGATGGTGTGCTTATTCACCATCTTTGTGGAAGATTGTGTGCCAGAGCTTGAAAAATTTACGCGACATTGGCTTCAAACTATACTTAACGCAAACGAAGTGGCTTGAAGTCATTTCATACTTGGATATGCGTTATGTGAGTTTTGTGCGCACGTCACGGTTTGAAGGGAAAGAATACACACATCACATCAACATGAATGATGGTGAATGGGAGACACTGCTTCAGGAGATGGACAACATCAACTCAGCCCTATCACCATGTGAGGAATGTCATGACAAGAAAACAATCATCAAGCTGCAAAAGGATGGTCGGATGAAGGTGTCAAAGCTATCCAAGAAAAGGCTGACTGAAGTTCAGTTGGAGAACATGAACGTGCAAAATCAACTTGGACTTACCTGTGACTATTGCGGTGCTTGTGCATATGTGGAGGATTATCATTGCCACTGCCACAAGTATAATTGCAAGTTGTGTGAACCAAGCAACTTCTGCGGCAAGTGTGGAGTACTTAAAGTCTGTGAAGCAAAGTAAAAGCACACAAGACATTGAAACAAGATGGACGCATGTTTTAAAAATGCTTATATTGACTTGATGATTGCTAAACTTGCTTGCTATGGCACTCCAGACTATCAACTTTATCATTTGGATGCTTTTTGGGATGTTGTACATCATAGTCTTGATGTGATTGAACTGCATTCAAGATTTCTTGGAGAATGTCATAAAATTGGAATAGAAGAAGATCCTGACTTTGACTTTGATTCTGCACTTTATTCTGCTCGTACTGATGTTGAAGTATATTTCACCGTAGTGGATCATTTGAGAGATTGTTGTAAAGAAGAAGAGGAAACCGAGCAGCTTTATCAGGTAAGAGAACCTTTAATCATCTTTGTAACAACATAGTGAATTGATAACAATGTTTTTCCTACTAGCAAATTTAGTTTTATGTGAGTGGTTTCAACGTAAACAAAGAAAGAACATGATAGAAGAGGCAGCAACTATATTAAAAGATATATTATTACAGGAAGAAACCGACATGTCAGAATAAAACAACAGAAACAAAGTCAACATGGAGAATCTTGTGCTATTCAGCGGTCATAAGGACGTTCTTTCAAACATGTTTCCAACACGACTTGAAAAGTATGGACATGTGTTCAACTCAAGTGAAGCGTTGTATCAATATGAGAAAGCAGTGTTTCATCACCGTCAAGATATTGCTTCAGCCATTGCTTCATGTAGAAATGGATATGAAGCAAAACGTATTGCTAAAGTGATAAAGCCATGTCCGTTATGGCATACAGTGAAGAGAAGCAAAATGCAAGATGTTTTACAAGTCAAATGGAATCAGTGTGTATTGTTTCGCAACAAGTTGAAAGAATGTAAAGACAAAACTTTAGTTGAAGCAACGTATGATCATTGGTGGGGAGCTGGTGTGAAACAAGTGTCATCTGGATATCCTGGTCAGAATATTATGGGAAAGTTGTTAGAACTGTTGTGTGAGACTTGATGTGCAGACGTGTGAACATGGAGAAGTGTGTTAAGTGAACAGCAACTGGAAAAAAACTTGCTGAACTTGACAGACTTGCATTGCCGGAGCAGCATAACCTGACAGACTTGTGCTACATTGCCGGAGCAGCATAACTTGCTAAACCTGACAGACTTGTGCTGCATTGATTCAAGACTCACAAGACTGCATAATGGCGGACATGACACTGAGACAATATATTGTGCAAAAAGCTTATTGTGAAGAAATGTTATCCGCTGTAAAAAAGTTTGCCTATTTAGTCTGTCCTGCTTGTCAACATGAAGAGTGTTCAGAACATACTTGTCATACTGCATGTGTTTATACATATTGGAATGAAGCTAAATATTATATTCATTTAGATAAAGTGTTAGATAATGCAAATCAACGTTGTGAGAAATATGGTGTAGATGCTATTACATTGGATGAACTCAGTCATTGGTTAATGTTCATTGAAGACCAATGGTCTCCAGTGATTCATACCATTGTATCTATACTTGATCTGCAAATATATGTTAGTTATAAATACATGTTAGTTATAAATACATGTTAGTTAAGTTACTATGTTAGTTAAGTGATGTTGGTTGAGTTATAAAATAAAAGCTGTTCTGTTGAGAAGGTGGTTTTCATTCATCATGTCGACGTGGAAAGACTACTTGACCAATATTTACTTCAAACCTGGACAGCCTGGAGCATTTGCTGGTCCTTACAAACTGTATCACATCTTACGAAAACATAATCAACCAGTCACACATTCACAAGTGAAGAAATGGCTACAGGATCAAGATGCTTTCAGTTTACTCCAACCTGTCAAATACAGGTTCAAAAGACAACGTGTGATTACACGTGGCATTGATGATATGTGGGATATTGATTTGGCTGACATGGGAAACATAGCTCCCTATAATGATGACATACGCTTTTTACTCATTGTCATTGATGTGTTTTCCAAATATGTCTGGGTACAGCCAATACCTAATAAATCACATACCAGCGTCATACAAGCTTTCTAAAAGATTTTTCATGACACACGACGAAGACCGCGAATTCTAAGGTCTGATAAAGGAACAGAATTTAAAAACAGATGGGTTAAAGCATTTTTGAAGAAAGAAGACATTCATGCTTATACCACAAAGAATGAAACCAAAGCCAACTTTGCTGAAAGAGTCATTCGTACTCTGAAGGGAATGATGTATCGGTATTTTCTACATAATCAAACTTACCGTTACTTAGACATTCTTCCAGACTTGGTGTACAATTACAACCATAGACCTCATGGTTCTCTTCCTAATAAATATGCTCCAGCCGAGATTCGTAAAGACAACGAATCAAAAGTGTGGAAGTATATGTATGTTGACAAACTGAAATTGAAACCGAAGAAGAAGAAGAAGTATAAATTTAACATTGGCGATCATGTTCGTATTTCCCACATTAAATATGTGTTTCAACGCGATTATCACATCAAATGGACGCAAGAAGTCTTCATTGTCACACATCGTTGTAAGAAGCAAGGAATACATTTATATCGTGTGAAAGACTTTTTAGACGAAGATATTGATGGCCATTTCTATGAAGAAGAACTGCAGAAAGTGACCAAAGATATTGAATCTGTGTATAGAATTGAAAAAGTCTTGAAAACACGTAAAAGACGAGGAGGAGGTGTGAAAGAATTATTTGTCAAGTGGTTAGGTTGGCCAAACAAGTTTAACGGTTGGGTGAAAGAAACAGACATTCAACAATGAAGCATCCATTTACATGTTTGGTCTCTGGACCTACAGGCAGTGGCAAAACGTCTCTGGTGAAGGAAATTCTAGAACAAAAGTTAATTCAACCCTCTCCGAAAAACATTTTATGGCTCTATGCAGCAGATCAGCCTTTGTACAAGGGAATGAAAGGCGTGGAATTTTACCAAGGCATTCCAGATGACATTGAAGAGCGTTTTAACCCGAAGAAACCAAACTTACTTATCATTGATGACTTAATGACCAAATGTCATAGTGATGAGCGTATGACACGTCTCTTTAGTGTTAGCAGCAGTCATCAAAATCTAAGCATTATTTTTATTGTGCATAATTTATTCCATCATGGGAAAGAGATGCGAAATATTAGTTTGAATACACATTATATCATTCTGTTTAAAAATCCGAGAGACAGTCAACAAATTAGTACATTGGCGCGGCAAATGTATCCTGGAAGATCTCAATTTCTCATAGAAGCCTATCAAGATGCTACTAGCAAACCTCATGGTTATTTATTCATTGATTTAAAACCAAAGACAAATGATCAACTACGTATTCGTACAGGCATTTTACCAAAAGATACACATTATGTCTATATTGATAAAGCAGTGTATGAACAAGAACCAACTCATTTGACCATTCGCAGTCAAGATGTCTAAACGTATTCGAGCGAACCAACCGTTTCTTCATTTGCTTGCACGCAGTGGGCCTAAACGACGTAAATCCTTGCTACAGCAAGCTACAAAGGAGGAATTAACAAGCTTGTTTGAAATTTGTTTGAATATATTGGAAGGACATTTACCCTTAAGCTCAAAACGGTTTAAGGAATTTAAACGTGAACGTCATACGCTACGTACTCTAGCAGATAAGATATCCCTTCGACGAAAAAAGAAGTTGATTAATCAGAAAGGAGGATTCATTGGAGTTATTGCTAGATTGGCATTGCCCTTGTTAGCCAAACTGCTGTTAAAATGAAACATACGATGAAAATGGTCCTCATTCCTGAATATGAATATAAAATGTTGCTAGAAAAGAAAAATGATATCAAAACGAAAGTGAATAAACTTTTACGTGGGAAACGAACACGTGAAAAGGCTATAGAAATGTCTCAACTTCTTGGCCGTCATTTACGAACAAGTCAGTCTAGACAGCAAAAGCCCTCATCATCATCATCACCACCTGAAAAGCCAGAAAAGCTAGTGTTAAGTCATTTTCAACCTATCTATCATGGAAAAATAACACAACTTTTAGCAGAACTGAAGAAATATGGTGTTAAATGGACAGAGAAGAATGAACTTGTGTTGAAAACGGGCGATATTATCACAAATTCCAACATGATTGATTTGATGAAAGAAGCATTGGTGGCGACAAGAAGAAAAGAACGAGTCAAACCACATGGCTGGCATCCGTTTATCCAGGAAATTGTTGATGCGAATATTCCAAAAACAATGTTTAGTAAAAAGACCACTCGTGACGACATTACAACAGAAATGAAACAACGTCAACAAAGACAGTTTCCTGAAGGATGGGAAAATTTTTAATATGGTTGAAAGAGCTATGTTGTTGTTGTCAGGAAGATAAACCAACTATTCCTGTAAAAATAAGATGTACAAGCGCGTGTTGTGAAGGAGAAATAAAAGACCATGTGAATGAGGATGAGATTTGGCATACTTGGTTGAATGACGCGCGCTATCGTGAAGTATATAGACAACGTCAACGCACCTATACCATTTAGTTCCCATCATGGAGTCGACAAGCTTTTACATCACTTTGCCTAGCAATGCGAGTATGACCTATTATCCCAACAACAAGGCTTCAAATTATCAAATTCGTATGCCTCGAACCATTTATCTGAATGGAAAATATGAAGTGGCTTTAGCTGAAATTCACAACGATGAGACAGGGCATGGACTACTCTATTCAGTATCGACAAGAACTATTCGATGATCCTATTCTTAGCACTCTCGATATTCCTTATGGGTACTATAGAACCATACAAGAACTATGTGAGGCAGTCAATGAAGAAGCGACTAATGCTCTGAAACTTACAGAAGCTATTCGAATAAAGTATGATAAGATTAGACGACGTGTGTTTCTATTTCTCGATTATGGTTATGAAGTGTCCTTTTCCGCTGGATTAGCTGAGATTTTAGGATTTATCCCAGATCAATGGTATACTGAAACATGTACAGCTGACCATAAAGCGGATGTGAAACAGGGGTTTTATACACTGTATGTGTATTGTAGCATTTGTGAACCACAAGTTGTTGGTGATTATTATGTTCCGTTACTACGTTCTGTTGGCATACAAGGCCATGATGGAGATATTATCATGAAAACGTATGGCGAACCGCATTATGTTCCTGTAAACACATCCAAATTTGACATGATAGAAATGAATATTAAGGACGACACAGGCCATAATGTTCCATTTCAAACTGGAAAGGTGATCTGTAAACTTCATTTTCGACCAAAAGCAATATGAAAGCTTATACACACGATCCGTCTGCATATCGCAACCATTTTCTTCGTCAAGTGGGCGGGGAATTACCAGGATTCAAAGGAGCGCGAATCCAATATGGCGATGGTATTGGTTCAATACTGGGATCATTGGCTCGCAAAGCTATTCCATTACCTAAGGCTGGGGCTAAGATCGTTGCGCCACATCTTAAGAAGGCTGCAAAGAATGTCGCGAAAGATGTGACGGGCCGAGTAGCAGAACGTGTGTTTGGTGAACGTGTGTTTGGAGAACAAAAGCGTGTGCAACCGACGAAACGTGTCAGAAGACGAAAAACAGCCAGACGGATAACATCAAAATATCGCAAAGATATCTTTTGAAATCATGTCTCTCATTCATAATCATTCGTGTGAATGTAGTCTTTCTCCATTGGAATGGTTTCACGTACCACCAACGCAAACTGCTGTAGAGAAAAGTTATTATGTTGACTATCAACCACTTACAAGCATTAGAGAAGGCGCTCCAATAGAATTCTACATTCCTGCGAGTACAGAAGAATATCTAGATTTAAAGAACAGCAAACTTCATATTGTATGTCGCATTCTAAAGGCTGATGGAACAGAGTGTGGCGCAGATGATAATGTCTCTTGCATCAATGATGTGTTTAATGGGTTATGGTCTAATATTGAATTGTTTCTGAATGATCGTTTGGTTTCGCATAGCAACAATACTCATGGTTATACCAGCATTATCTCTCATCTCATCCATGATTCGGAAGAAAGTCTGCATTCTGAGCGCTCTATGCGTCTCATGTACAAGGATACTGCTGGGTCAATGAATAGTCATGAGGTGAAAAGACCTAATCATGAACAATATGTATCCGGGTTTCATGTCAATGCCGACGGCGGTGACTTGGCTGAGCAAGGCAATAATGGCTTACATCATCGTTATTTACATACTCGTCTTAGCCGTGATGTTATGCTTACTGGTGGTTTAAGGATAGATTTGTTTGAGCAGGATCGTTATCTTCCGAATGGCATCAGTTTGAAATTACGTTTCCATAGACAAAAAGATGACTATGTATTGATGGCTGCAGATAATACCTATAAGGTAGAAGTGAAAGAGGCATTTTTAACCATTCGCAAAGTGAGGGTGAGTCCAGGTATTCAGTTAGGACATACAGATGCATTGATGAAAAGTCCTGCCAAGATCATCATCACTAGAAAAGAATGTAAAGTCTTGGCCATTCCAGCAGGATTTCAGTCTTTTGTGAAAGATAACATCTTTTTGGGTCAATTACCAAATCGTATTGTCATTGGTCTGGTTCATAATGAAGCTTTTGGTGGATCAGTATTGAGGAATCCATACAATTTTGATCATTTTAATCTGGACTATATGCAACTGTACACGGATGGTGAACCAGTTCTATCCAAACCTCTCAAGCTTGACATTACACAGAACAAATACCTGAACGCTTTTGAAACGCTTTACAAATCGTTTGATCGGTTGAATGGTGAGAAAAGTTCCATTATAAAACGGGAAGATTGGCCTAGAGGTTATGCTTTATTTTCGTTTGACTTAACACCGGATTATGATGGTGATGATCATTTCCCCCTGATCAAGCATGGGAATTTGCGGCTAGAAATGAACTTTGCTACGGCTTTGCAACCTACAATCAATGTCATTGTCTATGCTGAATTTGACAACATTATTGAGATCAGTGCCAATCGCAGCATCCAATTCGACTACCAGTCATGAACACGAAGCAGATTGATGCCATATTGAGTCGTGATGTCATGACCAAAGACTTATTTCAAGGTGTGTTTGCCATGGACCAGTTACCGTCTTTACAACGCGGCGCCTATGTGATCAACACAGACGATCAAGATGAACCAGGAGAACATTGGGTGGCAGTGTATTATGATAAAGACCCTGTGGAATATTTTGACTCTTATGGACTGTTCCCTCTCGATGATCGTTTAGACATGTTTTTAAGAAATGACTATATGTATAATTCTATCTCATTACAAACGCCAATATCATCGTCATGTGGTTTTTATTGTGTATATTATATATTGCATAGAGCTCGAGGTCAGAGTATGTTTGATATTGTGAATATATTAAAAAGAAAGGATGGTGATTTTATTGTAAAGGATTTTGTATATAGACATTATAAACCACTGTTTTATTAATGTTGTTGTTGTTATATTAGTTAAGTTGTAGTTAAGTTGTTGTTGTTGTTGTTGTTATATTAGTTAAGTTGTTGTTGTTAAATAAAACAAACCAAGTTTTCAAACAACTGTCTTGTTTATTGTGTTCTATTTACAAAGTTTACAAACACTATTTACAAACTCTTAACTACAAACGCTATTTACACTATTTACAAATTCTTAACTACAAATTCTATTTACACTATTTACAAACTTTTATTTACAAATTCTATTTACACTATTTACAAACTCTTAACTACAAACGCTATTTACACTATTTACAAATTCTTAACTACAAATTCTATTTACACTATTTACAAACTTTTATTTACAAATTCTATTTACACTATTTACAAATTCTTAACTACAAAGTCTATTTACACTATTTACAAACTTTTATTTACACTATTTACAAAGTTTACAAAGTCTATTTACAAACTCTTAACTACAAAGTCTATTTACAAAGTTTACAAAGTCTATTTACAATCACATTCATTTTTCAATACATTCATCAATGCATGCCATTCATTAGAATCTAAATTGATATAGGTATCATAGACATTACATCCGTGTTTGTAAATGCTATGAAAGCTCACATAACGCACATCACCAAACTTTATCACTTTCACAGTTACATGTTCAGACAGTTTCAGTTCATATCCTTCTTCATTTATGTCTATCACGCGCATAGGTTGTGGCAGCTCAATGGATTTGGTACCCCGCATAAGTTGTATTCCATGCTCTTTGAATTCAAGCGTCAGGTTCTTTCCAATCCAATGCTTGCAACAGCGCGTTCCATTCCACGGTGCTGAGGGTGATGATGTCGCAGTCTTCTGTAAGCTCGTCATATTGGCGAAATTGTACAAACACGTCTAGACCGTTCTCAGTCACACGCACTTCTAATTCATTTGAGACTGCTAGGAGAAAGCCGGGTATTCTCAACTTGTCTAGATGATCCTTCAACACGGATTGGTCATCAAGCGATAGGACGAGATACTGTCCAAAATGTCGTAGCACAATATCATCACATAAGTTTCTCATGTATGAGAATCCATATGTTATGGGTTCATAATCCAACACATAGTCGTCTTCCATCTCGTTCATGTATTTTATACTCGGATGATGTCGAACAGCGGATGTTGTATCGCTTCTAGGAATCGTAAGATTGCGCGCCAGTTCTTGATATCAAAGAAGATCAACTGTGCATAGGGTGTGTCTGGCACAACTCCCTTATAATCCTTTGGATAATCCTGTAAAAGATTTCTACAGAATGTCACACGTATGTTAGAATCATATTCAGCCACCGTCACTTCCAGTTTATTTTCAAGTCTGCGTTTAAACCCAGCTTCAAGCGGTATGTTTTTAAAGTCTTTCCACACTTCAGGTTTAAACCGATAAGCAGAACATCTCCGAGAACCCATCATCACTTCATTCCTCTCATTAACTTTAAGGTAAACACCATCGTCCAACATGAGTGCATTCATGATTGTTACCTTGTTATGACTTGTCGTCTTGTCTGCGAAGCCTTTTATCCACTTCTTTCACCTGCTTCTTCAGCATTTTCCATTCAGGTATTGTCAGCAAAATTCCCTTTTTTGTTGGACGGTTTTTTCCAGTCCCCTCATCTCTGAGGTATTTGCGAATGTTTATCACACCTTCATTACTTTGTTTCATAATCTTGATATACTTTCCATTGCCTAGAGAAAGCATTCCATCCCACGACTGTGGTGTTGGTGACGTCGCCGTCGCCGTCTCCACTTTTAATTTCTTGATGGTAGTGTCAGAATGTTTCACATTCATGTCTTTCACCGTATCTGCTAGAGTATCCATATCCGTTGTTGCAGATCTTTTCATGTTGACGCTTCAGTGTTCACACCTCAACTGACTCTCAAGTTGAAGTGTCTCCCCCTTATATACTGTAATGCCCATGCGCCAAAGTGGAATAGCCATCACTCATCACATATCGCTTGTCATCAAAAGGAGAGAGAGCCACTTTCCTCAACTTCTCCGAGAAAATCTGGTGATCATGACTTCGTATGATGTGCCCTGTGGTCATCGTTTGTGTTTGGTTGAACAAACTGTCTCTATACTGCTGATGTTTCACCCGTCTTTGACACGCGCGAGTGATGCCTTTGGCCGTACGTTTTTCTTTCCCACCATATATCATACTATACATTTTCGGTCGAAGTCCAACAAACTCTTCAATGGGAATGCCCGCCGTCTCATCTTTCATTTTCCCAAGCACTCTCTTGTTCACGTTGGAATGCAGGAAATGATCTGGGGGATAGTCACTTGTGTCGAACAAGTCGGCATCTTCCTGCATGTCTTTGTAGATATCGTCCGTTTCTATGTCATAACATAGACTGTCGGTGTCGCTGAACAAGAGTTTGGCGTCGGGATACTTGGTCATGATGTAGTTGTAATGAAAGTGAAACATGAGCACCTTGCTGAGGTCGAGAATGGTGAAACCAACTTGAATGGGTTTATCCAGAAGCAGATCCACTTTGCGCAAATGTACCGCGGTCAAATCTTCGTTGAAAATTCTAAATTTGTGGAAGGAAGGTTTGGCCACAAGTTTCTTGAACCGCTTTTCCTGGTGAACAAGTTCCACATTGATGCGCTTTCTTACATTTTCCATGGTTTTGCCAAACACAGAGTTGTTCATCAGTTTGAAAAAGTCTTTCTCAAACGGGTTCTTGGCCAACTTTCTCTTTTCCGTGTTCAAGGAGATGTATTTTGCCAACCATTTGCTCTGTGCAAACATGATGGCACGATGCACCTTCGTGACTTTCAATCCCAGTGAGACATATTGCTGTAAATTTCTATAATGAAGCACATATTTCTTCTTGTCACACAGGTTGGGAATGAGCTTTTCACTAGGTTTACATTTCATGTTTAGATCTTTCCGTAGCTTCTGACTATGTTCTGACAATTCTCCCACTTTCACACATTTCCGTTCTGGAGCCACTGGGTAGTGATTATGACGATCATGAATTGAATATGGGTATTCCAAATCCACTTCTAAAATGTATCCAATCTCGTCATCTTCATCCACAGCCATAAAGTCAATGGATTCTGGCTCGCTCACCCACATAAATCCACTTTGTGGCATGCTTTGTGACATGGCCCAGCCATACAAGTTGTTTGCATCCAGGTACGTCAAGTAGTTGGTTGGTTTCGTGGGATCGTAATCTGGTACGTAGGGGTTATTTGCTTTCGCATACTTGTGTGTGATGACAGATATTCCTCCACGTAGGCCTTGTTCAACCATTTGGTACATGTCAATGTCGTTGATCAATTCCAGTTTCACCTTTGTCGCTTTTAACATGGCATCCCACGACAGTCCTGGCGCTGTATAGTAGTGAGCAGGATCCAATTCATACGTGTTGAGACATACGTGACGAAAGTTTTCAAACACGTCAGCCAGCAGCAACACATCTGATTTCAGGTATAGGTCATGGTATTCGCCAAATGTAGTACACTGGAATGTCTCCCACACCTTCTGCGCATGCGCATAATCCTCATCGCTAATGCCTTCTTCACTAAGTAGACTGTAAAACTTGTCCTTGGACGGCAGTTGTGTTTCAGCAAACTTGGATGGCTCATCCACGTAATCGTAGGGGTACACTCCCTTTCTCAACAGTAACTCTTGTTGCTCACTATCGTGAATGTGTGACGTCATGTGATAAAAGTTGTCTTTCCCTTCTGCTGCCAGGTTGGAGACCAACTTCTGTAGAGAAGTACTCATGAACTGAAAGCTGTCTGTAAATTTCAGATTGCTCATGGTGAATGCAATATATTTCTCAACGGTGTTGGGAATGACTGTAATCCTTTCGTTTTTGAACTTTCCAATTTCTTCCATGATCAAATGGCTGTCATAGCCTCGTAAATTGTGGAAAAAGACAGGAATGATGAAAGAATCTTCAACATCCTGCTTATCCTTTCGAAGTCGAAATTGTAAATTGCATTCATTATGTGCAGCTCCCCGGTATTTGCCATTGATATGGTCATGATCTCTCACATGATCTGCTCCTAGAGGCTCATGACAAATGTAGCAATCTGTGGCGTTCTTATAATCCTCTTCATCTTCATGAGTCATCACCATTTTCTTTTTCTGTTGTAAACCATGCACAATACGATCACGCTCATTCACCATATGGTCTAAAAAGACTTTCACGGCATTGTCTCCTCGATACAGGACTGGAGCGCGTGTCTCATACTGGCTCACAACCACATAGGCAAAGCTGTTTGGACGATGATGCTGATACTTGTCTCCTTCATGCTTTTTCGTGAAACATTCAAAGTCTGCATAAATGACAAACGGCGCTCGCTGTTGTTTGGCTACATTCTTGAACTTGATAAAAGGTTCCTTGGGAAATGATAAACGTTGTGCGCCATGCTTGCCACACACTTCACGATGCTTGTCTAACAGATCTTGCCGCATAAACCCGTGAAGACAGTTGAAACAATAAAAAGTTGTATGCTTATACTTTGATCGATAAGCCATCAGTCTGCTGAAATTCTTGATGAGGCAGTAATGTCTTGTCTTGTCATTGCTAATCAAAAGCAAATTGATTTCTCTGGCGCTGTTGGCGCTGGTGTTTCGACTGAGTTGTATGGGAACAACGACATCATGTTCATATCCAAACACATTGATAGAAGCATCATTCTCCTTTTCAAATTTTGGAATGTCTGTAATCGGTGTGGGAAATGTCATGCCTTCCACCTTCAATTCGTTCTCAAATAGCTTGTATTGATGCACACGATATGGGTGTTGATGATAATGGTGAGGGTGAAGGTGAGCCAATACAGACCATAAGAAACATTTGTTGTCTTTATTCTGAATGTTTAACACACCTCCTGTATTCTTTACTTTCTTTGGTAGTGGGATAAAACTGCTCGCTTCCAGTGGCGCTGACGTAGCTGTATGCACTTCAATGAATAATATGTTATCCAACACCCAGCCAGAGCCTTGTCGCTCATGTTCATCAAACCTGGTAAACAATTCTTTATAGGCTTCTGGTAAGTCCTTCTCAATATCTGTTGGATTGTATGCTGCATATGTCGGACTGCTGATGAAGGCATTATCCACTTGTTCTACCATCACGCCTTCAACATTTGGTGTCATTTTCTTGAAGCGTGCATGTACCACAATGTACCATTTCATGCCACGGTTTAACGTCTCTAGCAAATGTCTCTTGATTCTATTCTCTTGTTGTCGCATTTCGAGTAGCAAATCCGATCCATCTTCAGGCTCAAACCGTCTTTCCTGTGCGTTTTCACCAAGACTCACTCTTCTACCTCTGCCTACTTGTCCTGTCTCTTTCTTTCTTTGTTCTTCATGAGACACATTTTCCATATCAACACATGCATGCGTCTCAAACGCTTCCATAGATGCAAATATCTTTACACATTCACCGCAGAGGACTGGATCAGGTCTTTCAACATCATCTTGTAAGGTCTTTCGTCTCTTGGCTTCAATCTGCTCAACAAGCTCTTCACGAGCACGTTTCAACCTAGCTGGTTTACATCTATGTGTCACGAACACTTCCAGAGATGGAAATGTCACATCACAATCATGACAGTAGACTGTTGCCATCGTTGTTGTTTCTTCAACTGCTAGAACTGAAATGAAGTAAAATATACGTTTCACTCTTCGTTTTATACCACTTCAATGGTGTGTTAACTCAGCAGAATGTATCACTAGTTGACTAGTTGACATGTTTCACTCATGCTTTTATTCTACTTCCATGTAATCAAAATATGGTGTGTAACTTGTTCAAAAATTGTTCAAAAATGCTGACTCAGCAGAATTTTACTTGTGTAAATGAATGTCTCACTTACAGTTGTGAAGTTGTACTGCTGCACAGCAGAGACATCTAGCGGTGAAGTTAAATGGTCTGCCAAATGGTATTCATCCGCGAAGAAACACTGTAATGGTGAAATTTTCAGTCAACTATAACTAAAGTTATCACAATTTTAAGTTAAAATGGTGGTAAAAATGCATACAGTCAGCTGCGCAAATAGCCTATGACTACTTTATAACAAAAGTTTACATAAAACTGAATCAAACAGTGAAATTTTCATATAAATCGACCAAGTATAACGAAAGGTATTGTTTTACAAAGTTTGTTTACAAAGTTTGTTTACAAAGTTTGTTTACAAATTTTCAATTATGTAAATAAGTCAAGTTTGTTTACAAAGTTTGCTTACAAATTTTGTTTATAAAGTTTGTTTATAAAGTTTGTTTACAAAGTTTGTTTACAAAGTTTGTTTACAAATTTTGTTTATAAAGTTTGTTTACAAAGTTTGTTTACAAATTTTATTTATAAAGTTTGTTTACACAGTTTGTTTACAAAGTTTGTTTACAAAGTTTCAATTATGCAAATAACTAAAGTTTGTTTACACAGTTTGTTTACAAAGTTTGTTTACAAATTTTCAATTATGTAAATAAGTCAAGTTTGTTTACAAAGTTTGCTTACAAATTTTGTTTATAAAGTTTGTTTACAAATTTTGTTTACAAATTTTGTTTATAAAGTTTGTTTACAAAGTTTGTTTACAAATTTTGTTTATAAAGTTTGTTTATAAAGTTTGTTTACACAGTTTGTTTACAAAGTTTGTTTACAAAGTTTCAATTATGCAAATAACTAAAGTTTGTTTACAAAGTTCACTTTTTATTTATAAAGTTTCAATAAACACTTACCGAAATAGTTGTCACTGGATGCCATCCCTTGATCTGATGTGATCCAATTGTAGTTCTACAACTTGTACTTCCTTGCTCCACTCACCGAAATGACTGTCACTGCTGTATGCTCATCCCTTATATACCCCTCTGATGGAACTGAAGCTGACTTGACAGAATGTTGCTCGCCTGGGGGGGGGGGAGAGGGGGTGGTCGACCGAAAAAATGAAAAATGTTTAGAATCGTCTGAAACGGATAAATATGCAAAAATCACAATTTCGAGGGGGGGGGGGTGGTCGACCCAAAAAATAAAAAATGTTCAGAATCGTCTGAAACGGATAAATATACAAAAATCACAATTTCGAGGGGGGGTGGTCGACCGAAAAAATGAAAAAAGTTCAGAATCGTCTGAAACGGATAAATATGCAAAAATCACAATTTCGAGGGGGGGGGGTCGACCTTTTTAGGGTCTGTTGCCATGGTTACACTGATTGACAGGTGGAGTTCGTTGACTTCATGATGATTGACTCGGCCAACACTATCAAACAACTTTCGCTCCAGACTTTCGCTCCAGACTTTCGCTCCAGACAGTATGACGTCATCATGACGTCATTATAACCTCATGGATGGCCGCGCCTATCCTAACGCTTATCGTCACTTCCGCTCCAGACAACACTTCCGCTCCAGACAACACTTCCGCTCCAGACACCACTTCCGGTCCAGACGCTATGACGTCACTTCCAGACATGATGACGTCACTTCCAGACAGTATGACGTCATCAAGTGGCGTGAAAACGGCAAGTGGCGTGAAAACGGTGTTTTCCTACT
Source organism: Protula sp. h YS-2021 (assembly GCA_949752745.1). Lineage (NCBI taxonomy): Eukaryota > Metazoa > Annelida > Polychaeta > Sabellida > Serpulidae > Protula > Protula sp. h YS-2021. Next base: position 49,945,223 of record OX457025.1, on the reverse strand, counting down.
ACTTTTATTATTTTTCTCTTGTGTATATTATATATTGTATAAAATAGGCATTATCGACTTTACAACTAATATTATATGTCCAAAGATTTTTTTACTTTATGCATGATTTTATATCTTAAATATTGACTTTCAACCAAAATTGCCGAAAAACTCAAATATATTCATAAGAAAATTTAAAAAATATGCAAATATATGTGGTCCCGCTAATATATATTTAACAGGACTGGAAATACTAACACTTTGCGTATTTTAAACAATTTCCATCTGTAGCTTTTTAAAATCTTGTTTTTACTGGCGTTAGAACTGAAAATATTTATTAATTATTGGATAAAACAAGCAAGAAAGGCAACTTTGGATTGCAGAGCTTATTTTGTGACCTCTTTGCGATGTGACCAAAATAGGACCTTTTCTGACTTGTGGAATGTCCGTATGTGGTCTCAATTATGTCGCAACCAGAATGGGACCTTTTTGGGATTTTCTAAATGTCTTGATTTGGTCTGAATCACGTCGTGCCCATATTGGTACCTTTTTCAGACCTTATTTTACGTCTTTTGCCCGCTGGACAGGCGGTGGTGAAGGCCTTGGATCGCGAGATTCACCAGGTCAAAGAGGATGCGTATGCCCTGGGAACCAACAAAACCGATATTGTCAGATAAAGGCTTTTTTTGTTGTTCGCACTGTTTTGTAGTTTAACTCCAGTTCCTGTGTCAACACAAAGCGTTGTGAATAAAAGCCAGACTAAATAAAGACAAAGTTAATTTAATGGTTCCCAGTTTTCAATATCCTTGGGGTAATTATAAGGATTTTGTTGATAAATAAAACCCCCTAATTACAGCAAAGGGCAGTCCTTGTTTGTTATTCGAGAACGCTGATTGGTTGATAAATAATGTGAGTGGCGCATTGTGGATAGGCAGGCTTTCTCCTGAATGAGAACTCACTTTTTGGGTATTAATACGGAGATAGTTAAAATGCTATAATCTGAATTGATGCATATATATAGCTGTTTGTTAGGAGGCTTAAAGGTAAAAAGTCAGGATTTAGAGTTACTCGGATTTATAAAGCGTCCCACGCTCCCGCCCATTATTTTTTCTCACGATATGCAGCATCATGTAACGGACGGAGTTTTGTATTTTAATTAGGGGCATCAGTGTTAAATCATGTCTCTTTGTATTGTGTATTAATGTGGAAAAGCGTTGTGAATAAAAGCCAGCCAAAATAAAGACAAAATTTATCCAATGGTTCCCAGTTTCTAATATCCTTGAGGTAATTATAATAGTAATACTTCACTCTGAGTGCGTACGATATTGTTTTTTGCCTGAAGCCGTAGGGCCGTATACGGACCGACCCCGAAGGGGAAGTCCTTACACGCCCGTAGGCTGAAGGCAAGAAACAATATCGTACGCACTCAAAATGATGTATTACTTTTATTATATGTCTACTTTTGTTATTTTTATGTCGTTCTTCAAAATTTTACCACGCACTATTTTTGCACTCAGTATGCTCAGATGGCGTGGCGCGTAATCGGTACTGCGGTCAGCGAGCATTGATATTTGACTCGGTTTTTGCACTTAAGAAAATAAATATTAAGTTTTTGTTCATACAAATGACTTATAGCTGCCGTTGAATCGACCCGACGCTTGAAAAGTATCACCCATATCTTTTCTCGCCCGTAAACTCATAGAACTGGATGACCCAAACTAAGTGAGGGTCTCCTATTCTTGAAATTTCCTTAACTGCTTGGTGCTATCCTCTGTAAGCAACCCCAGGTGGCGTCACTAACGTCACTTTTCATCCTTACGCCCAAACAAACAGTCTAGGTGATGGAAGCTTCTGAATTTTAGGAACTATACCCAGATCTTCTGAGGCTCACGGGGAAGGGATTTCAGTAGAAATTTCCAGTGAATACAAACGACATGTAGCTGTTAACAGGGCCCGATCGGTTCAACGGCTTAGCGGAACTGGACCTTTATCGGAGCGATAATTGGTAAGTCTTGTTGTTTATGCAGTGGCGTTTCTAGTCGCCTTCTAGCATTTCACATGAACCGAAGACTCTGTACCATCACCAACGTTGCATTTAAGAGTTACGGCACGGTGGGAGCTAGGGCCAGTTTTGAACGCATTGCCCAGAACTACGCTCTCACTGCTGAGATACAACACTGCTTCTAGTTCGAGAGCAGAATTCGTACTTTTTTCTATCCGCAGACACTTCAGAACTGCCTATAGTGGCGTAGATTCGATCGATAGCCATTTTCTCACAGCCACGACTTCACAGTTGCTAAATCTCTGTTGTTGCTGGCATTTGGTTTTTGAGCGGGAATGCGCCCACAACCGACCTAGTTTTTCTGCCATTTGTCTCTTTGCTGCGACCTTATTGTTGAGCTTAGCGTGGGTAGGTTACCTCCCTACGTTGTTACAGCCGAAAGTCCGCGAGAAACGGGGCCCGAATTCTTAGCCCTAGATACGGCTGCAGGGATTCGGGACGCAGCGGAGTTCCAGGCAAAGGACTACGGTCGGGCCCTGGATTTCGGGAGAATGCACCTATCTTCCAAGCTGAGGGTAACCAAAACAGCATACAGGCCGGATGACAAGGTAGCAGTCAAGGACAAAGACATGGCATACTTCGAGGGTGTAGCGAGTGCCAGCACCATCTTATCGTTCATCAAACGCTGGTCAAAAGTTTATCGGGCCCAGATACTGTATTAGTCAGCAAACTGGTGGCGTGCCTGGTCAAATGCACCAAAAACCTAGTGAAACTAGACACCTGCCTCCTATCAAACACGATGCAACTACGCAGGGACAACATTTTGCAGCGGTGCCGCCTATCACAGGACAAACTATTTCAGTTACGCCACGCCACGTACTTACAAGAAACACAGCTGTTTCCCGATGAGTTGCTGGCTGAACTGAATGGCAGACATGTTCAGGACCTGCAAAACAGGGTGCTCCAAGACAGATACACCGCGGGCCCACCGCGCTTACACAAGTCATACCGCTTACAAAAAAAAATCTCTAACACTGAATCCGCCACCCGAGTTAGTAACTTCCTACAGGCAAGGATAAGAAAAAGCGGTCGCACTCCGGGAGATGGTAGCCAAACTGCTAGAGCACAATGCAATAGAAGAGGCGCCGGAGAACCACAAGGGCTTTTTCAGCCGTGTGTTTCTTCGGCCCAAAAAGACAGGCGGTTGGCGCCTGATAATAGACCCAAAGTCCCTGAACGAACTGTTAGTCACGCCAACGTTCAAAATGGACACATAAGGAAGGCGGTGGAGTGGCATGTGGGCCACTTCAATAGACATATCAGATGCCTATCTCCACCTACCTATGAGGTCCCAGCACCGCAAATACCTCTGCTTCCAGGTGAAAGACAAGAAGTATTGGTACAGGGCCTTGCCGATTGGCCTCTCGCCGGCCCCGTGGGTTTCAGGAAGCCGATGCGTCCGCTAAAGGCATGGGGTCCGCATGGGGCAGATGTTACTTTACCAGTACCTAGACGATTGGCTCATCGCAGGTGTGGAGAAGGGAAAGGTTGCACAACAGACGCTCGATCTCATCAACAAATGCATAGATCTGGGCTTGGTAGTCAACCTAGAAAAATCGGAAATAGAACCGAGCAAATGATCGTGTTCTTAGGGGACCAGTTTGATTTAATCAGAGGCCTGATCCTGCCCACGACCGCACGACTGGAAAAACTTGAGGTGCTGATACGAAGGGCACTAGCCAAAGTAGCGGTACCGCTACAGCTAGCAGAAACCCTACTGGGGTTACTGGTGGCCACAGAAAAGACAGTGCCCCTAGGTCGGTTGAATTTCCGGCACTTCCAAAGAGCGGTACGGTCAGGAGTGAGGCGAGGACGGGGGCCCCAAAGTCTGGTCACACTGTCAGAGCAAGCGAGGGCAGGCTTAATGTGGTGGGGCAACCGATCAAACACGCAGCGGGGCGATCGGTTTGTGGCCCCACAGCCGGAGGCACAGATACAGACCGACGCCTCTCACAGCGGGTGGGGAGTGCACTTCGAAGGCATGTTGTTTCAAGCCGATTGGCCTTCCGAGTTGCAAGACACACACATAAATGTGTTGGAGATGCTCGCAGTCAAACAGGCTCTCCAGTTACTGACGCGCAAACTCCAGAATCAAACCATGCTGTGTCTCATAGACAACTCCACCACGGTGAGCTACATAAAGAAACAAGGGGAACGAGGTCGCCAGAATTGATGGAAGCCACACGCCAAGTGTGGCATTTAGCGGCAGCACATCAAATCACGTTGTTGCCACATCACATCCCGGGTCACCTCAATGTGCTGGCAGATATGGCGTCCAGACAGGGGCAGGTCCTGCCGGGAGAATGGATGCTAAGCCGGCGCTGCTTTCAGCGGGTGGTGGAGCATTCGGCTCTGGGGCCAACACAAGTGGACCTATTTGCGACCAAGTTTTCAAAACAGCTGATACGGTTCGTGCCTCCGTGTCCGGATCCGGATGCAGAAGACAACGACGCCCTCAGCTGCACATGGCCGCAGGAAGTGCTATATGCATTTCCACCGAACGCAATAACGCCCCACCTGATGGACAGACTAGCCAGGGAAAAACGGTTTCAAATGCTACTATTGACCCCACACAATCCCTCGGCACCGTGGTACCCGCTACTCACCAGACTCTCGCTGGGACAACCACAACGGCTGCCGGTGGGGGTGGGGGACGTGCATCAGCCGCACTGGCCCCACAACCACCCACAGCCGTGGGACCTAAATCTCCACCTGTGGTGCATACAGCGGGCTGGTTAGAAAAGCTTCTCACAACAAGCACTACAACGCATGCGGGATGTGCACGCAAACTCCACCAAATCAGTGTACAAATCACAGTGGAGAGTGTTCGAACGGTGGTGCCTGCTAAAACAAATCGACCCCGTTACCGCGACGGCCCCGCTTTTGGCTGACTTTTTCATACACCTGTTCGAGTCAAGACAAGTAGGCGTACGAACGATAGAGGGTTATTGATAAGCGCTGGGGGCTATGCTGAAAACTGCTTCCGGCTATGATCCCGGCCAAGACGATTGCCTAGCAAAACTAATAAGTAACTTTAAATTGCAGCGCCCTCCCCCGACTAAACACATAGTACAGTGGGACCTGGGGGTGGTACTGAGTTATTTCAGCGGCAATAGCTTCACCTGCGAAGAGAGTACGCCGCTCAAGGAGCTGACATTTAAAGTTACGTTCCTGCTGGCTCTAGCGTCAGGCAAGAGACGGGGGGAAATAAATGTCCTTGACAAGGATTACACGTATGAAGAGAATCACAAAAAAATCATCCTGAAGCCTAGGGCAGAAATCTTAGGGAAAACCCACATAATAAAACACGGGAAAGGCACTTTCTCGGAGATACTCTCATCGTTGCAGGGGCAAACAGGGAAAATGGAGGGTGAGCGGAATCTGCTGTGCCCAGTGGCAACGCTGTTACAGTATCTGGCGGCCATCAAGGCCATAAGGGCCCCGCAGCAGAAACGTCTCATCATCTCTTTCCTACCTCACATAAATAGAGACGTAGGGAAATCGACAATTTCTAACTACATGCGACAAGCAATAGTCTCAGCGTATGAAGAATTCAACCGAGACAGTGTGCAGCCCAACTCAATTCATGCCCACCCACACGAAATCCGCCAGGTGGCCTGCTCGTTAAAAGCTGTAGAAGGAGCCACCATAAAGGAAATTTTAAAGTCGGGCTGCTGGCAATCCCCCAGCAGTTTCATAAAATTCTATTTGCAGGATTTTACGCAAGACTCGGTTTCCATTCTCTGCAGGCTGCCGTTTGTGGCCGCCGAATCGGTGATTAACTCAAGTAATGGACACATTATGATCTCTTCCAGCCTGGCACTCAAGTGTTTCTGTTTAAAGATATCGAGGGGGGAGCAAAAAAAAGCAAGGAGAGAAGCCTCTCAAACAGAAGAACAGTTCACAGTAGTCTCGCAGTGATATAGGGCATCGCCACACCAGCTCCAGTAAGAGGCTACTCCCGGGACATTGTTATTTCACTAGTTAAGAGGTTAGTTCGTTTTCCGGGTCACTAGGCCAGGACTGCGGCGCCATGACAGTTGTAGCCAACACGGGGACCCACAGACAGCGCTCCCGCGCTCAGCGCCCAGACACACGGCGGGCCCCAACACCACTCGCGGTCCACCAAATGGGGCCCACAACCGGGAGTGGGGGGCACAAAAGCAGGCGGCGGCCCCACAGCATCGTTGGGCCGGGACCCATCAAGAATTTGGGGGCACGCAGGGGGCCACCAGCCACTGAGGGTGGCGGCACAAACTAAAAGGGGGGAACATGGGCCCCTCCGGGTGCTCGACACGTTAGTGGCGCCCCAGTTTGTGCGCCATGAATTATGGCGCCCGTGGGGCACCAGAGATACTTATTCACATGTTGCACTCCGTTTAGTTGAAAGAATTAAATCACCAATCAACTTATCTGTGTTTGTTTCTGCGTTGGCTAATGTGGTACGGGCGACGCCCGCTGTTCGTGCGCCCCAGATGTAGTCATCCTCTGAGTTCATCTGATTTTCAAGCGTCGAGTCGATCCAACGGCAGCTTTAAGTCATTTGTATGAAAAAAATTTTGGCGGATTTTTGTTTGTACAAATGTTGTAGCTGTTTGGTTGGATCGAACCGACGCTAACATTAACCAGCCCTCTCCTCCCCCTACATCGGGGCCCACTTCTTCGGAGCGTCAGGATTCAAAGTGACGTTAGTGGCGCCACCTGGGGGTTACTTACAGAGGACAGCACCAAGCAGTTAAGGAAATTTCAAGAATAGGAGACCCTCACTTAGTTTGGGTCATCCAATTCTATGAGTTTACGGGCGAGAAAAGATATGGATGATACTTTTCAAGCGTCGGTTCGATCCAACTGAACAGCTACAACATTTGTACAAACAAAAATCCGTTTTAATTGGATAAAAACGCGAAATTTATTTTATACGTGTAAGGATTATATCTGACGTAATACCACCCCCTAGCTGCGGCATTATATCAGTTATATCTTTATTAATTTGAAATCAATGCACACAAATTGACCCAAAGGACGCATGTAAAATTACCAACAATTTACCCTTTCAAATAAATATTTACCGTCAAAAATGCCTTCCTTTCTGTCATCAGTGATAATACACTTTCATTTATATGCCTTAAACTCATGTGTTTTAACAACTAACCTCACAAGCCCGCCTCATCAACAAGTATTTTCTCCCTTTCGAACGTTCCTTCTTATTTTTGTCAGTTCAACGGAAGTAATTTATTTCAACTCAAATCGCGAAATAACAACGCAACAAATACACAAATGGCGTAATTATATGACATTTGTAATTAGATGACGTTTCGTTTTCAGGCTGTGCTGTAAATATCGCCAAAGTAATAACTCATTTATCGATTTTGAGGACGGTTGCAGATGATTGTGACCCACTTTCTCTTCACTTTCAAGTCCGAAAACACGTGTTTTTTTTGTTTAGTGTTTACATCTGATCGCATTAAGAATATGCTTATAGTGTGTCACCACTCAACCTGGCCTATGAAAACATCTTGGCATTTTTGTAAAGAAAATAAGGTTACACCAGAACGCCGGGATACGACCTGCTCGCAAGTGAGACCACCTCCACAAATACAACTAAAGACCACTTCTCTCGATCCCAAACGCACTGTTAACCCCACAAATTAGACCATTGTTCACTTCCCTAATTGAGTTTACTTGAGTTGTGTGCAAACAAGACATATGCATGCCAGTTGGGGGATTAGGCAATTCTCAAAGCAAACAATGACGCATGATATCAAACAGAATGGGACACTTTAGCTTGCTGAGATCTGTTGAAAATGTATAAGCGCAATCGATCATGCTAAATTTGAACTGCGCTTGTAACTTCTTCTATGGATCCTCTTTGGATTTCAACCCTGACTTTGGAATAGAACTATAATTGCAATAGGCCAAAAAAAGCACTAATTGCATCGGCATCTCTGGTTTTGGATCCGTGGTGTAACTACAATAGATCGTTACACTTGGGGATTTTCAATCTACTAGTTTATTGCTTTCATGCGATTCGGAAAAGTATTTCGGTATGTTTCCTTTTTCTACCAAAACCTTGTCACGCGAACTCCTCTGAGACGGCTTCGGCTAGGACAACCAATTTTAGCACATACATAGTATAGCAAGTCTAGTTGGTCCAGCTCAAATTTTTAAGAAATTCATTTATATTTTACGTGTACAAATGGGCATTGAAATTTAAAATTTGAAAACCTTGTCATGCGACCTCCTCTTAGACTGCTAGGCTAGGACGACCAGTTTTGCATAGCATAGCAAGTCTTGTTGATCCAGCTAAGTTTTTTAGAAATTAATTAATATTTAATATGTAAAAATGGACATTGAAATTTTGCCACTGACGTCCTTCATAAGCAAGCAAATGCATTGATTTCGCAGTTAAAGGAACTGTTATGCTATGACCATAGGCGTATTGAGCGCCCAGCTCTCTATAACTTGACCTTGACCTCCTCGGTTCTGGTCAAAGTGAAAAACCGGAAGTAGGCCATTATCTCGAAAACGGATAGAGATAGAGCGATTTTGAGCTTATTTTCGACCTTTTGGCCCTAGAAGACGACATTTAAGAGGTATCTCAGTGATCTTGACCTCTTCGGCCATGGTCAATGTCAAAAACCGGAAGTTGATCATTATCTCGAAAACGGTTAGAGACCCTTTGAACCTAAAAAGTGTTATGTAAGGGTACTTGGTTACTTTGACCTCTTCGGTCATGGTCAATGTCGAAAACCGGAAGTTCCAAAAATGGTTAAAGTGCGATTTTAAGCTTTATTTTCGACCGTTTTGGCCTGAAAGTGAATGTGAGGGAAGAGGTGCCTTGGTGACCTTCATCTCCCCCTCTTTGGTCAGTTCTGAATTTCAAGAGTTCAAAATCGTATTTTTGTGGCAAAGATAGCGAAGACGGTCTAATTTTATATATCAGTTGCATCACAATAGGCTTAACATGTCAACTTTCAGCCCAACTCCGGTTCTCAGTGGGCCTTGATTCTGTATATATACCGCCAAATATTTACTGGCGCCATAAAATGTCAAATGAAAAAAAAACAAACAAATTGAATTTCGAAACATGGCCGCCAATGAAAGACGTAAACCGAAATAAATGGTAATGTTATCAATGTTTGTTGTTTCTTATTCACCAACAGAGTTCATTATGATCCAATACTGTCTCAATATAGGGCACCATGCTTGGAATCCCGCAGATACGACCATTTTGGCTCAGTCCCGAATATGGTCGTATTTCCGGGGTTATGGTGTAAATGGAAAAATATTAACGGAAATAAGGGTAATGGAAAATGGTAAACGGAATAATCGCAAAATAATGAAGTGTCAAAAACGGAGAGAATGGTAATGTTCTCAAGCGTGCAATCAAATTCTTTAAGGAGTGCACACTCACCTTGCACACTCACTCAAACTCAAAAACAGTCCACTCAATGCATACATGCCACAAAATGCTAGGCTTGTGAAATCTTTCAGGAGACTTTTATGTACATTAGGTTACATTACGGGTGGATCACACGCCTCCTTGCACACATTACAGTTAATCCTTATATCACTCATGCATCACTCATGTACTGCTATAACATTATATAAGCAGTGGCAAATTAAGCTTGTTTTTACTCAATATCGAAAAAATCACAAACAAAAAAAGCAGGTTAAAAGTTTCATGACTACATGTATACGAAGCATGCAACCAAAGTTTCGCACATTCGCCGTAAAATACTCTTGCACGAATCAAAGTGTAATTCGCGTTCCCCAGTTAACAAAAAAAAAGCTGAGAAAAGTTTTGGGAAAGGCCCTTTCGGGAAAGGCCGTTTTGGGAAAGGCCTTTATGTCCAAGGCCCTTTTGTCCAAGGCCCTTCTGTCTGGATACCGTTGGAACCACCCCTGGGTAAAATTTGAGACGAATCCATCCACTAATAAATGCTCTAGACGCGTGAGACTGAAAGTGCACAGACAGAAGGACGAACAGACTGACAGACAGACAGACGGAAAGAGTGAAAACTCTATCCGTACCCCGGCGGATAAAAAAGGGGAGAGAAAGAAGACAGAAATAAAACATATAATAGCAATCTCAATTCATGTGTTTTAGTAAATAGTCTCTAAAATACCATCCACTCAGGAAGGAAGTGGGAGACAGGGTGTTCTGAGGACAAACAATTCCGATCTACGGACCCTCAGGCTAACACCAACCCCGTACGTTCACTCACAGAATGGTGTCCCAGCCTCTTATTGACTCTGTCACAAAATTTAGTCGTGATACCAAGATCAAGAACCAGGAACCCATGACGAGCCGCGAAAGCGCTCTGTGTGACCACTGCTCACTGGAGATACACACGAGGGAAATCAATAGTGTGAAGTGACTAACTAACTTGGAAGTTGTAGAGTTGAGCAGTGGGGGAATGTACGAACAGACCCCACCGGACCAGATCCCCCGGAAAAGACCCCCCTTTTTTGGTAGGAACAGACCTGCCCCAGGAACAGACCCCCCTGTTATATATATATATAGGAGGGAGGGATAAGCCCAAATTTCTCTCTTCAGCCTCGTTTGTTACTTGTGAATTCATTCAGGATACCATGAAAAAGGCTAGCTCCGTTATTCTCAGCCAGGTCTCTACTCCCGTGCACGTTGACACTGGAGCAGAATCGGATGCCATTGCATCATCTAAGAGACATAAAAAATCCAAGAGTAAGGGACGGGCTTTTTCTGAGACTGTAGCACAGTTGGATATCCCGGAAGGGAAAGAACGGGATCTTCTCCGTGAAGCATGGGCATCATCTCCCAGAGTGAAACCCATTGGCAGTCCGGAGGGGGTATTCAAGTCTCCGTCTGTGGAACAAATGACTGTTACACACAGGGATACGGGAACAGTTCTTTCGGCGGTGTCAGGCTAGCTAGGCATTCCGCCGCGAGAGGATTTATCCCCTCTCCTCAGCTACAGCGTCTCAAGAGTGATTATTCTTGTCCATGCAGTCGCAACTGCAAAAGCAATTTTTGGATTTACAACATCAAGTACAGAAGCAGGAGAATCTGCTTAGTCAAAAACAGAAGCCCAGACCATCAGCTACGGTTTCTCGTCCTCCTCCGGAGGATCAGTCAGTGGCAGCGATGTCGGGCTCGCCCCCACCTCACCTCCCACTGGATTCCAATTTGGAAATTCCCGTGACGGTCACCATCAGTGAAGAGGATTCCGTGGGCGTCCCCCCCCCCCTCGGGCTAAGTCTCTGGGTTGCCAGAGGAGGACGAGGAAATCGGGCCAATGGAAACTTCCTCTCTCGCCACAGTTCCAAGCAATAGACAGAGGGAAATTTACACCCCATCAGGGGAGCCCCAAACGTCACAGCTACTACAATCTCAGCTCCCAGAAGCAGCATCTGATGAACAGGAGTCGGAGCAGTACGGGCAATGGATCAGGTACGGTCCCCAGGCCGGGGAACAAAGACTTTGGAGAGACCCAGCGGCAGAGGACAGACGCCCTATCCGAACTCCCTCTCCACCAGACCTTACCCCGTCGGTCGATGATGCCCCCCCCCGAGTTCCGCTTCCACGATCGCACCGGAAGACGTAAAGTTCAGGGATGCCATTCAAGAGATAGCCCGCTTAGCAGAGGTCTCCTGTGGCTCCCCACATTTAGATAAAGAAGATCCACCCATTCGTATGACATCTCAGGCCGCTCCACCACAACAGGACTCCTTCATTGCACTAGCCACCAGAGAGGGCGTTGCTCATGCTGTTACGGTCCGCACGAAAAAATTCAAGAAGATGGATGCCGTTGAGGGTCGCACACTTTCACGGTTCCACTTATCTAAACACTGCCTAGTACGACCAGGCCCGTATCGGTCAGCGGATGAGCAAATTCCCCTGGAGGTACTGGAACAAACCGTGAAGCGTACAGTCTGGATGCCTAGAGTGCGTAGTGACTCGGACATTCCATTAGTGGAGAAAGACGCCAAGACCATTGAGGCGTCTTCTCGTCACATCCCAAGCATTATGTCTTTTCAAGATCACACGCTCAAGGCACTGAAGTTCCGTTGGGAAGAGCTTCGCCTCAGTGATCCTGTGTCTTCTAAACTGATGGAATGCCTGGCCTTAGCTATCCGAGACGTGGTCAAACTTTCCACCTTTTTGATGACGTCAATGGTCTATCTACGTCGAGGCGCCTTTCTCCAGCACTGCTGGTCCAGTGTCAAAGGTTTGCGGGATCTGCGCCACGTCCCTATTCTGGGGGAGCAGGAACTATTTCCTCCCGCCGAAATAGAGAAGGTGAACCAGGAAAGTCGATCACTTTCTCAGGATTATGCCCTCATGTCCAGGATGTCTCGCACCTCCTTCAAGCGTCCACTGAATAGGATGCGACCGCGGCAGTCCTCGCCGGCACAGGCCAAACCGAGTGCGCAGCCACAACAGCCCCCTGTCAAGAGACCGAAACCCAACTCCGGCAGCAAGACAGGCGGCCCGTCTCCAAAGTCGTTCAGGTAGCAAGCAATCAAAGTACCGTCACGAGATTCTGTCGTCTCCTGGCGATACTTTAACAAACTTAATTGGAAAATTGGAAAATTGTAATTGGAAAATTTACTCTCCTTAAACGCCTCCTTGCCCCTTAGGAGGGAGACCAGGGCAGCATTCGGTAGAAATGGGGGCGTCTCGGAGGGTAGTGCATTTGCTGAAGAGGGCTTACTCCCTAGCTTTCAAACGAGACAAAAACGGGCTCAGGTGTCCTATTCCCCTAACCACCCATGCGCCAAAGCAACTGGTCACCTCTTACTCAAAGGGGTCGAAAAAGAATCTAGCTCTCCAAGAAATGTTGTTGAGCTTGACACAAAAACAGGCGATCGAGGAAATGCCAGAAAATCAAATAGACTTTTTCAGCAGGGTTTTTCTGGTCCCCAAGAAATCCGGGGGGTGGAGGTTAGTAATTGACCTCTCCCTCATAAACGGTTTTCTCCGAGTGGTCACCTTTCAGATGGACACGGCCCAGGTGATAAAAGGGTCATTACAGGAACGGATGTGGGGTACCTCCATCGATCTCTCCGATGCTTATCTCCATATCCCTCTTTACCGCTGGCCAAGCCTTTCAAGCAGGAAAAAGACTTTTTGGTTTCTGGCACTTCCTTTCGGTCTGGCTACGGCCCAGTACGGTTTCTCCAAGGTCATGAAGGTGTTGAAAACATGGGCACGTCTGGAGGGGATGTTAGTCTTTCAGTATCTACACGATTGGTTCCTGGCAAATTAAGACAGACAGGTAACCGAGAACCAAACGATGACGTTAGTTCGCAAGGCACTGGAGGTAGGTCTAGTACTAAACCTGGCTAAATCCGAACTAACCCCAAAACAGTCAATTACTTTTCTAGGGAATTTTGGGACCTGGCAATAGCAAGGGCGTTCCCTACGCCAGAACGCTACAAGAGAATTGTGAAAGCCATAACAGATATCCCCCGGGAAAAAGGTAAGACTACAAGCCATGGAATCCCTTTTAGGCCTTTTAGTGGCAACTGAAAAGACAGTCCCTCAGGGCCGTCTCCGCTACAGGCCATTCCAAAGCCAAGTGAGATGGGCACTGCATCAGGGTCGTTCAGCCACAGCAAAGATGCAAGTTTCACAGGTAACCCTACAAGCCCTACAGTGGTGGTGCGGTGTGCAAACATGTCCGAAGGAATGCCGTTTCAGCCCCCCACCCCAGAGATAGAGATTCAGACCGATGCATCCCACTCGGGATGGGGAATTTATTGGCATGGTCAGGTATAGAAGGGCAGGTGGCCACACTCGCTCCAGACCTATCACATAAATTGGCTTGAAGTCCGGGTAGTCTGGATTGCCCTGACCAAACTGACCAACCAACTTAGAAACAAGGCAGTCCTATTTCGGTTAGACAATTCCACAGCCATAGCGTATCTAAACAAGCAGGGAGGTACCAAATCACGGTCCCTTTCCAAAATAGCATTTCATATTCTTACAAGGGCCCGGGAGGAACAGGTGACCGTTTCAGCCCGTCACCTGGCCGGGAAACTAAACGTTCTAGTGGACTAAGCTTCCGGACAGGGTCAAGTTATCAACACCGAATGGTGCCTATCCACTCGGTCGTTTCAATGGATAACACATCAGTCTCTATGGGGTCTCCCGACTTTGTACCTGTTTGCAAACGCTATGGCCGCCCAACTTCCCCGGTACGTGTCCCCCTGCCCGGACCCAGCAGCCTGGACAGTGGATGCCCTCAATTATCAGTGGCCACGGGACGAAGTGCTGTATGCCTTTTCCACACAAGCAATCTTAGGGCAAGTCCTGCAAAGGGTAATCGAGTTAAAGCCACCCTATCTATTGCTCATTGCCCCATGGTTCGCCCTCCTACTCCATTGCAAGATAGTGAGGTCGATACAGATCCCATGCCACAACGAGTTGTTATCACAACCCCACTGGCAATACTTCCACCCCTCCCCTCACTTACTGAATCTGCACCTTTGGTGTCTGACCAGTCCTTCTTGAAGAAAAAGGCTTCTCCAATCAGGTGAGGAAGAAAATAGTAAAAAGTCACAAGGGCTCTACAGCCAAGGTTTATAGGTCTCAGTAGAACAAGTTTGCCGCCTGGTGTAGCATTTCTAAGCTGGACCCGTTTCAGGCTAGCCCAGCAGTGGTAGCGGACTTCCTCGATCACCTATTCACAGATGAGAAGTTAAAGGTAGGTTCCATCGAGGACTATATAGCCGCTATAGGGTCAAGACTCAAAGCATCCACAGGCTACGATCCGGGCGAAGATGCAGCCCTCTCACAGCTAGTGAGACATTTTAAAGTAAATTCCTCACCCTGCCCATCCAACATAACGCAGTGCGACTTATCTTTAGTCTTGCGGTATATCCAACGCCCAGACACTTTTAGTCAAGACGTGATTTCAGCGAAAAATGCAACACTAAGATTTACGTTTTTATTGGCTTTAGCGTCGGTCAAAAGAAGAAGTGAGATTCATGCCCTGGACAGAAAGGTAAATAAAGAAAAGGGCACTTGGGAGAAAGTCACCCTAGTCCCCAGAGCAGGATTCATGGGAAAAACCCATATTATGGCCCAAGGGATGGGAACGTTAGATCACGTTACCCTTTCATCCCTACCAGATGACCCCGATGCCGACGGCTTGATCTGTCCCGTCAAGGCCCTGTGTCAGTATTTGGAAATGTCAGAGGCCCACAGAACAAAAAAATCAAAAGGCACTCATCATCGAAATTTAACAAAGATCTTTCGAAACAGTCTATCTCGAATCATATTAAAAAGATCATTTTGGCAGTCTATGACGAGGCACAAATTGACCCGAACCCGTCAGAGGAACGTAACGTCAAAGCCCATCAGGTAAGGCAAGTAGCTAATTCCCTCAGGGCCGTACGTAATGTGTCTCTTTCAGATATATTGAAAACAGGTTGTTGGTCTTCCCCCAACTCTTTTATTAAATACTATCTAAAAGTTTTTCACAAGATGAATTGTCTGGTCTATATTCATTGGGACCTTTCGTGGCTTCAGAAACGACCATTACAGGCTGATGGTTTCTGTTGTAGATCTGCGTCCCCCAAGTTCAAGAACAAAGGCAAGCAGAAGGGCAACTTTTCCAAGAGCCGTAACGGGAACAACAACAACAACAAGCCATGAAAGTAACAATCCGCAAGAAGGATTCCCCTTCTTACTCTGGACATTTGGTCTTTCGTTAAGGTCTTTCGGACCGTTTCGGCCCCGTACTTATATTAAGCTACGATTATTTTTAATTAAGCATTCTATATATTCCGAAGTGTTTATGATAGTATGTGTAATTGGTACAGCCCAGTCTTCGGTCTTACGACCTCTCGGGTTTTAAATTTTGAACTCCTTCCTTCAAGTCTTTAAGAAAGAAATGGGGGTCGTTTCGGTCCCAAACGTACCGCAGTGACCGTATACCCGTTTGTGTCCGGAAGACCGAAAGACCAGTCTCTTGGTCAATGGTATAAGGTACCATAGTGTCATTATGGGCTCATGGGACCATAACGGCCCCATGTTAGGAAACAGTCACAAACTGGCTGAAAATTTGTCTGTATTTCATTTTATGCCGATTTGCAGTAGTTTTAGAGCTATCTAGTCAATCTTTATAGATTTATTTCAAATAAACGTGGTAAATTAGAAAAATTTGGGGAGGGGGGAAAGTTAGACAACGGAGTCCAAGTATGAATAGCATGTCTTGTAAGGCAGTTCAGTCTTGTTACTCGAAGTGTCAAAGAGTTTAGTTGCGTAAATCCTATAGATTTACGATCTTATTGTAGCATTGCTAATAAACTTAATTGTTCATGAATACATAGCAAGTGAATAGTGAGAACTTGAGGTAGGGATCCATCCGGTGGGCGGTTGGAGGGGGGTGGTGATAGTTCTCAAAGATGAAGGCATGGTTGGAAGCCTTTCTCATCTCAACTGACAGTTGCTGTTATATTTTACTTTGTTTCTGATTTTACCTTATGTTACAAGACCGGAATGGTACTCTTCCGGACTTTATTTAGGAAATCATTAAAAGAATTTAAACTTAACTGACAATTTTTATTTCTTCTTCTGCTTCAAGTGCCCAGCACTCTTTATTTAAACAACGAGCTTTTGCAAGCCATAGTGTAATTCGCGACCTTTTTGGGCAGTTCAAGAATGGCAGGCTCCCCTGCTCCGGACTCAAGTCCCAATAAAATGGAGATAGGCGAATTCAAAGCGTTGGCGACGTAAAACTAACGTTTTATTTCGTAAAACGAGCTTTTACGAGTAAAAGCGCAATTCGCGTTTTCCACTTTTAACTTGATTATCCCCTCCCATCCTTCCCCAACTAGCCTGGGCGTGTTGTATGGCCGTTTAGGGCTGAAAAGGAATGTCTACGAGACTAGCAGACGACGTCTGGGGCATTCTGATTGGTCGAAGGATGGATGGAAGGATAAGTGATCTTGAACGGTACCTCAAAAGAGTCCTTTTTTATATTGCGTGGTAAATATTACTGGAAGGGTACCCATTAAAAGTGGAGAACGCGAATTGCGCTTTTACTCGTAAAAGCTCGTTTTACGAAATAAAACGTTAGAAAAATGGGGGGGGGGTCTGTTCCTATTACTGCAAAAAAGGGGGGTCTGTTCCGGGGGGGGGTCTGTTCCGTTTCCCGGAGTGGGGGCATGCATGAACCGTGAAATATCTATTGTGTCGTGACCATAAGGTCATGTCTATTTTGACTCACCCTTTGTGCAAACAGACAATTGAACCAATAACAACTCCTAGAAAGAAAACCGTTCAGGGCGTATATATCACAGCTTCTTTTGCTTGATACTTAAGCAAAAATGTTAATTCTGCCGTTGCGTTCTTTGGTGTAGCTACGTCATATTCAATGACATCACTTCTCTGCAAGTAAGATGACACCAAGGAGAGATCCCACTGCGCTGAAGGCGTCCGGCTGCGCTCATGCTGATGGGCGGCAGTCTCGCTCAGTGACCCTCTCGTAGCTTTTACCAATTTGACGATTTCCTGAATCATGGCATGGTACGTCTTCGGAAGTAATTGAGGTGGATGGCAGCAAAGAACAGTATTTTCCCCGTGACGCAAGTCCGGCAGGGATGGTGTGCGCACAGGACGCCGGCCTGCTGCCACTGGGTCCTTCTATAGTTGCTGAACTTTGCCTGGAGAGAGGATAGGAGGGATCTCTCGCAGGGAGAGCCGCGTGCCTGCCGAGAAGAGGCAATCGACTCTGTATGTCATCTTCCAAGTTATTTTCTGCCCCGGTGTACCGACATCAGATTCCTCCCCGGGAATCTGAAATGGATTTCAAGTTACCCCTGGGGAATCTGAAATCGATTTCAGATTCCCCCCTCCGATTTCAAATCCCCCCCCCCCCCCAGGACTACCTAGAATTTTTTTAATTTTACATCTGTCAATGCATATACAGACTTGTAGTGCCGTGGCTGTCATCGAAGCAGTGACACTAATCCTCGATGCTCCGATGACTGCTTACATGTCCCTTTGTGGGACTGTGCTTTGGTCTTTAATGACACATACCACTCCGACTCCGTCTTCGTGTGCTCTGTTGTACACATCAAGTATTGTTTTATTGTTAAGCCTGTATCTGGTGGATTATCCTCCTGTAGACAAGGAGTCCAGGCCTGTCTGACTGAGATGATCACAAATAAGGAGCACTCTTTCCAAAGTAAAACATTCATATTCATAAAACTTTATTTTTTATTATATTTCTGTTTGTTTTTAATTTTGAGAGGGGGAATTTGAAATCGGAGGGGGGGGGGATCTGAAATTGGGGGTAATCTGAAATCGTTAGCTTGAGTCGAAAGCTTGAGTCCTCGAACAATCCCGGTCATCTTCCCCCTCCCCCGGTCAACTGCCCCCCTGTCATCTGCCCCCCTTTTTTGCAACCCGGTCGACTGCCCCCCCCCCTTCAAAGTAGAGGGGTGGTCGCTTGCCCCCTCCATATACTATTTTTATAAACAGGAGGGGGCAGATGACGACCCCGTCAAATTGCAGAAGGGGGGGGCAGTCGAGCGGGCTGCAAAAAAGGGGGCAGTTGACTGGGGGGGCAGTTGACCGGGGGGCAGATGACCGTTTACCGTCTGCGAAAGCACCTCCACTTCAATGCGCTGTGTTAAACGAGGTAAACCTGACCACGATTTCTTTAAGGTCGGGCTTTGACTAAAAACTGGTGGAGGAGGACGAATACTGAGTAACACACTCAGCGGTAGTGACAGAGGAAGTGTGGTTTCTTGCTCCTGTGGACGTGTAATGCTGGCAGAAGCCGCGAGCTTGCCTTGTCTTCCCTGGACAGCATCGCATTCCGCAACTCCTGAATCTGTCTCTGTAGGTGGGCTTGTAATCTGTCTCTGTAGGTTGGCTTGCAATCTGTCTCTGTAGGTTGGCGTGTAATCTGTCTCTGTAGGTGGGCTTGTAATCTGTCTCTGTAGGTGGGCTTGTAATCTGTCTCTGTACGTTGGCTTGCAATCTGTCTCTGTAGGTGGGCTTGTAATCTGTCTCTGTAGGTTGGCGTGTAATCTGTCTCTGTAGGTGGGCTTGTAATCTGTCTCTGTACGTTGGCTTGCAATCTGTCTCTGTAGGTTGGCTTGTAATCTGTCTCTGTAGGTGGGCTTGTAATCTGTCTCTGTAGGTTGGCTTGTAATCTGTCTCTGTAGGTGGGCTTGTAATCTGTCTCTGTAGGTTGGCTTGTAATCTGTCTCTGTAGGTGGGCTTGTAATCTGTCTCTGTAGGTGGGCTTGTAATCTGTCTCTGTAGGTGGGCTTGTAATCTGTCTCTGTAGGTGGGCTTGTAATCTGTCTCTGTAGGTGGGCTTGTAATCTGTCTCTGTAGGTTGGCTTGTAATCTGTCTCTGTAGGTTGGCTTGTAATCTGTCTCTGTACGTTGGCTTGCAATCTGTCTCTGTAGGTGGGCTTGTAATCTGTCTCTGTAGGTTGGCTTGCAATCTGTCTCTGTAGGTTGGCGTGTAATCTGTCTCTGTAGGTGGGCTTGTAATCTGTCTCTGTAGGTGGGCTTGTAATCTGTCTCTGTAGGTTGGCTTGCAATCTGTCTCTGTAGGTTGGCTTGTAATCTGTCTCTGTAGGTGGGCTTGTAATCTGTCTCTGTACGTTGGCTTGTAATCTGTCTCTGTAGGTGGGCTTGTAATCTGTCTCTGTAGGTTGGCTTGTAATCTGTCTCTGTAGGTGGGCTTGTAATCTGTCTCTGTAGGTGGGCTTGTAATCTGTCTCTGTAGGTGGGCTTGTAATCTGTCTCTGTAGGTGGGCTTGTAATCTGTCTCTGTAGGTGGGCTTGTAATCTGTCTCTGTAGGTTGGCTTGTAATCTGTCTCTGTAGGTTGGCTTGTAATCTGTCTCTGTACGTTGGCTTGCAATCTGTCTCTGTAGGTGGGCTTGTAATCTGTCTCTGTAGGTTGGCTTGCAATCTGTCTCTGTAGGTTGGCGTGTAATCTGTCTCTGTAGGTGGGCTTGTAATCTGTCTCTGTAGGTGGGCTTGCAATCTGTCTCTGTAGGTTGGCTTGCAATCTGTCTCTGTAGGTTGGCGTGTAATCTGTCTCTGTAGGTTGGCTTGTAATCTGTCTCTGTACGTTGGCTTGCAATCTGTCTCTGTAGGTTGGCTTGTAATCTGTCTCTGTAGGTGGGCTTGTAATCTGTCTATGTAGGTTGGCTTGTAATCTGTCTCTGTAGGTGGGCTTGTAATCTGTCTCTGTAGGTGGGCTTGTAATCTGTCTCTGTAGGTTGGCTTGCAATCTGTCTCTGTAGGTTGGCTTGTAATCTGTCTCTGTAGGTGGGCTTGTAATCTGTCTCTGTAGGTGGGCTTGTAATCTGTCTTTGTAGGTTGGCTTGTAATCTGTCTCTGTAGGTGGGCTTGTAATCTGTCTCTGTAGGTTGGCTTGTAATCTGTCTCTGTAGGTGGGCTTGTAATCTGTCTCTGTAGGTTGGCTTGAAATACAGAAAGGTTGTGCTGTTAAATTGAAAGACTCTGTCCGTACAAGCACTGGTGAGTCATGTACCGGGAGTGGAGACTGGGAGACAGGGAATACCGAACTCACCCACGTGACTAGTGAAGCACTTAAAGACTCTGGGTTGGTGATGGTCACATTCTCTTTATCACCCCTTGTCAAATAAATAGTCCTATTGCTTATCCAAGGTCCGGGGGATACCGCCTCGGGGAAGACAGCCCAGCGGCGATACCCATGTTGAACTGCCCGAGTCGGAATACCTACATGGTTATACTCAAGTAGGCTAGATCTAGTGGGAAGGATTTGAAGAACGGAACGGAAGTGTCGCTACCCTTCCTCTCAGATGGCTCTACTCAGGTGGGCTGAGGCACCTCATTCCCAGATAAGCTCACCGAGGAGGGAAAACTGGCGACAACCACGAGAATCGGCTCTGCACAGGTCACAACAACTCTAATTCACACACAAGCAGCCCTGGCAAGCCGATGGCGATGGGGTTTCATAGAGCGGTAAAGAAATACAACATGGACGACAGTTTCTCTGCTTATTTGCTTACCCTAAAAAAAAAAAACAACAATCTGATTCCTGGTGCTAAACAACAACAACAGAACCAACGATCGTATACATAAATTAAGGTATCCTGTCTAAAGATGGAGATAAGTGAACGTTAGCTTTTGAAGCAAAAAAAAAAACAGGAAAAGAAAAGAAAACGAATTAAGATACATTAGCAAAAATGCCGGATAGGCTAGGTAAACATTGGAACGACAGACAGCGTGCGATAGACGTCGCACTCGACGTTGCATTTTGGTTGTTTATGGAAGTCGAAACAACGTCTACTATCCTACTTTGGATAGACGTCGATTAACTGACGTCTAATCACACGTTGCGAAGGAAAGTCCGGACGTTTTATAGGCGTTGGGAAAATATTAATCTGGAATCGCCGTCCGGACAACAACAATCTGAGTGTGGTCACCCGTCCGTTAAGTCCTCCCAATCCTTGGGTCATGCGGTCACGCAGGATATGTATCAGGTACAGTAAAAACTACCTCCGGATAAACCTGTATAATGTGGACAGCTTCGAAATTCGGACAATATATTTCAGCCCATTTTAATATCATTTTGACTGGTTTCCATGTAATAAGAACCTGAATAATCCCATTGTAGATTTTACTGTTTGAATAACACCGTGTAATTCGGACAATGGTATGGCGCGATGTTTGAGCGTTCATTTTGTGTCAAAGATGTTGAATCGGTGCAGGGAATGTTTACTGGGATCCGGAAGACCCGGAGGCCTTGGACATGAGGATCCCAAACGTCAGAGTTCAAACGGGAACTTGGACAAACGGGCCCGGTAATTAGGTTTTAACCAATTACTGTCGTACATGATTTTTTTCTTTTGGTAAAAAAAAATCAAATTAAGCCTTTTCGATTTATTTGCCTTCATGAATCATGATACATTGTCTTTCTCCTGACGAAAATATGCCTCGAAACTTCTGTTACCGGTAATAATACTCAGAAACTTGAGAATAAAAGGTTTCCTGGCTGAAAATGAGTCGAATCCATTATGTTTCCGTTTTGTAGAGAAACAAGGAGAGGTCAGGCCGTCAAGAAAAACTTACAAATTCTGCCTCTGGATGCATGTCTTTCAGTGGAGTTGACGCCCTCACATTTTCCTTACCCTGGCCATTTACTCATTTTTCTTTGTTAATGAGTTAATAGACAAAAGTAAAATGATGCAAACTTGTACTTACAATTATGCCAATGCAAGCACCCAATGCAAGAGAATGTTCTTAACCGTTTTAAGTATTATTCCTATTTCCTAGAGTGAAATGCTTCTGAATTATGTCCTGGATTATGGCGTCACCAACTGTTTTCTGACACTATTTTGGCATAATATCTCTGAAGCAGACATTTCCTGGGTTGTCTGGCTGAGGTTACCGGGCAAAACGAGACAGGGCTATCGATTCCTGACGGCACAGCAGCGCAGATGCATGCCTATGAGACCAATGAAGCTGTGCAATCAATAACTATGCAGCCTCTTATATGCAGTCCTCTAGGTTGTGAGGCAGATTCAATGAGGTTCTCTCGATGAGGGTGGAAAGAGCTCCGATGAACCCAGTATGATACGACGTCTACCCACCGTCTATTTGTGGTAGCGATGCATGTAAATCAATTTCTAACCTTTCCAAAAGGTTGGAAATCGTTATTTTCGTCATGAATAATTCACAAATAGATAGGACGAAAAGATGCTGGACAGATCCCAGCAAACAACCGACGTCTTTTTTAGTTGAAAAAAGGTTGGATTTTGGTCGCAACGTTCTCACAACCATATTCTGACCTATTCCCCCAAACCCGACTATATTTGGACGTCGAGGCGACGTCGGTTTTCTGACGTCATTCCGACGTTGTAAAAACGACCAAAACGCGATGAACATTTATTATCGCTCACCGGAAATAGAAGCCATTTTGAAAAAAGGGAAGAAAAAACGTAATTTTTATATGAAAATTTTGGAATTTTGATGGCGCGTCGGTATTTTTCTTCCTAGTTTGTAAAAATTTACATGGAAAATGCTTTCGTATGTATTTCACAACAGCAGTTGAATGATTAATTATCTATTAATTATATAACTCTAGTCAGTTTCAGGTCAGAATCCGACGTCGGTTCCAATCTCATATACAACCTAAAACCGACTTAATTCCGACGTCGGATTTGGGTCGGAACCCAACGTCATTCTGACGTTGAAAACCCGACGTCGGTTCCATTTCATATACAACCAAAACCAGCACGTCAGTCCGACATCGGAAACGTCGGGTCGCGACGTCGGATTTGGGTCGGAACCCAACGTCATTCTGACGTTGAAAACCCGACGTCGGTTCCATTTCATATACAACCAAAACCAGCACGTCAGTCCGACATCGGAAACGTCGGGTCGCGACGTCGACCCGACGTCATTTTGACGTCTTAATGTTTGCTGGGATGGCAGTAATAGTTTGTAATATATAGGCTGTACTATCTATCTAATAAACTTTTACATTAAACATTGTATCAACGTTGGAACGACGTCATTCCAGGTTAGACTCCAACGTTGCATTTGGTTGTTTATGGAATCGAAACAACATATAACTTCCGATCAAAATTGCGTAAAGATTATGGCAGCAAATGGAAGCAGAAAAAATGTCCCCGGACGTTGCATCGACGTCGTAAAATCTTAATCTAGAATCGTATGGCCAGCTCTAAATTATAATGTGGCCACCCCTAGCTCACAGTGCCCCCATCCTTAATACATTCGGTCACGCAGAATATGTACATATTCGATTTCCATGAAAATTTTTCAAAAGTCAATTTGAACAAACGAGCGCGCTCTTGAAATTCTCATTATTTTTATCCCAGCAGGCAAAAGACGTAATTTATGGTCTGAAAATATGGTCACGACGTGATTCAGACCATTTTTAGACATTTAGAAAATCCTAAAAAGGTCTCACTTTGGTCGCGACGTAATTGACATCATATATGGATATTCTATAAGTCCAAAAAGGTCTGCTTTGTTCACATCGTAACATCCAAAAAAGGAGGTCACAGAATAAACTTTAGAATGCAAAGTTGCATTCTTTGCTTTTTTACCCAATAACTATGCGAATATTATTAGTTCTGACGCGAGTAAAAACAAGATTTTAAAAAGTCACAGACGGGAAATGTTTTAAATACGTCAAATGTTAGTATTTCCAGTCTGGTTAAAACATATACGTAAAAATTGTTAATAACTGATGAGCGTTTTTTTGTATTATATATATTTATGCAGTTTTTTTTTAATGAAAACTTAAATGTACTAAATATATAAGTAAGCAATGTGTTCTAAACGAGTGCTCCATCTGTTTGCCCTCCGGCAGACCTACTGGGGATTCCACGAAACAATATATGTGTTTTTAGTCCCCCGCCGCCGCGTAGCGCGAAGCGGGGAACTATAGGATTCGGGTTCGGGTCTGTCCGTCCGTCCGTCCGTCGACACTTTTTTTGTCGGCGCCATATCTCGGTAACCACTCGACCGATTTAATTGTTCTCTTGCACAAAAGACTATATAGCAGAGCTGTGCAATGAGGGGTTATTTTCACTTTTTCGCAAAAATTAGGAAAATTGCAAAACTTTGAAAATTCCACACAAGTAGTGTATAAATGACAGTTTTGGACCACTTGATGACGTCATACTGTCTGGACCGGAAGTGACGTCATAGCGTCTGGACCGGAAGTGTTGTCTGGACCGGAAGTGTTGTCTGGACCGGAAGTGCTGTCTGGACCGGAAGTGACGTCATGATAAGCGTTAGGATAGGCGCGGCCATCCATGACGTCATAATGAGGTCATAATGAGGTCATAATGTGGTCATAATGTGGTCATAATGAGGTCATAATGAGGTCATGCTGTGTGGCGGCTTCCTAGGGTTTCAGTCGATGATCGTCGAAGTCAATAAAGTCAAGCTTTCATTTCCGAAGTCAATCGACAACAGACCCTAAAAAGTGATGACCTCCCCCCCCCCCCCCTCGAAATTGTGATTTTTGCATATTTATCCGTTTCAGACGATTCTGAACATTTTTCATTTTTTTGGGTCGACCTCCCCCCCCCCCCCCCCTCGAAATTGTGATTTTTGCATATTTATCCGTTTCAGACGATTCTGAACATTTTTCATTTTTTGGGTCGACCGACCCCCCCCCCCCCCCCCCCGCCCTCGAAATTGTGATTTTTGCATATTTATCCGTTTCAGACGATTCTGAACATTTTTTTTTTTTTTTTTTTTTTTTTTTTTTTTTTTTTTTTTGGTCGACCATATACACAAGTAAAATTCTGCTGAGTCAGCAATTTTAACAATTTTGAGCAAGTTTGAAAAGTTACACACCATATTTTGATTACATGGAAGTAGCATAAAAGCATGAGTGAAACATGTCAACTAGTCAACTAGTGATACATTCTGCTGAGTCAACAATTTTGAACGAGTATTGAATAAGTTTGAACAAGTTACACACCATATACCATCAAAGTTTTATAAAAGGAAGAGTGACGAGAAAACTTCACAATGTCAACATTACTTCTTCACAGATGTGTAGAGACCATCGATGACGTCTTCAAAGTGAATTATGCTGACTATGTGTTTTCAAAGCTTCCTGCTTTTGAATCGGATTGGATGCTGCAAGTGAAGAACTTACATCAGCATTGGGAAGCTGTTGGAAAGACCATTCCAAGAGATCGTTTCATCCGCTCGTTTCTACGTGAATGTGAAGATCTACATTTACCGTTAACTTATGACATTGATTCAGCATTTATCAACGCGAATACAATTTGGGCAGTTGAGCTCATGTTAGCTGTAGCTGCAAGAATCATTTTACATTATGATGATGACGTTCCAAATAATGTATCAGAGCTTGTTCGATTCAACCATGGACGAGTTGAAGTGAACTCAAAACTTTGCAAGGGAGCTGACTCAGCAAACAGTTGGGTATAAAAGGGAGTGGACTCAGCAGAAGGAAGTCATTTCTCAGCAGACAGTTGGAGGGAGTGGATCATCAGTACATTGTTGCAGCCATGGAGAACAAGACAAGCAGCAGCAGCAGCAGCTTTAAAATTAGTGCTAACTTAACCATTACTGTGGAGCATGGAGAATATGGGCCATTTCTACGCATAACACGTGGAGAGAGATGGTGTGCTTATTCACCATCTTTGTGGAAGATTGTGTGCCAGAGCTTGAAAAATTTACGCGACATTGGCTTCAAACTGTACTTAACGCAAACGATGTGGCTTGAAGTCATTTCATACTTGGATATGCGCTATGTGAGTTTTGTGCGCACGTCACGGTTTGAAGGGAAAGAATATACACATCACATCAACATGAATGATGGTGAATGGGAGACACTGCTTCAGGAGATGGACAACATCAACTCAGCCCTATCACCATGTGAGGAATGTCATGACAAGAAAACGATCATCAAGCTGCAAAAGGATGGTCGGATGAAGGTGTCAAAGCTATCCAAGAAAAGGCTGGCTGAAGTTCAGTTGGAGAACATGAACGTACAAAATCAACTTGGACTTACCTGTGACTATTGCGGTGCTTGTGGATATGTGGAGGATTATCATTGCCACTGCCACAAGTATAATTGCAAGTTGTGTGAACCAAACAACTTCTGCGGCAAGTGTGGAGTACTTAAAGTCAGTGAAGCAAAGTAAAAGCCCACAAGACACTGAAACAAGATGGACGCATGTTTTAAAAATGCTTATATTGACTTGATGATTGCTAAACTTGCTTGCTGTGGCACTCCAGACTATCAACTTTATCATTTGGATGCTTTTTGGGATGTTGTACATCATAGTCTTGATGTGATTGAACTGCATTCAAGATTTCTTGGAGAATGTCATAAAATTGGAATAGAAGAAGATCCTGACTTTGACTTTGATTCTGCACTTTATTCTGCTCGTACTGATGTTGAAGTATATTTCACCGTAGTTGATCATTTGAGAGATTGTTGTAAAGAAGAAGAGGAAACCGAGCAGCTTTATCAGGTAACTTTAAAGATATAAAAACCTTTTAATCATCTTTGTAACAACATAGAAAATTGATAACAATGTTTTTCTTACTAGCAAATTTAGTTTTATGTGAGTGGTTTCAACGTAAACAAAGAAAGAACATGATAGAAGAGGCAGCAAATATATTAAAAGATATTTTATTACAGGAAGAAACCGACATGTTAGAATAAAACAGCAGAAGCAAAGTCAACATGGAGAATCTTGTACTATTCAGTGGTCATAAGGACGTTCTTTCAAACATGTTTCCAACACGACTTGAAAAGTATGGACATGGACAAGTGAAGCGTTGTATCAATATGAGAAAGCAGTTTTTCATCACCGTTCAGATATTGCTTCAGCCATTATGTCATCCAGAAATGGATATGAAGCAAAACGTATTGCTAAAGGGATAAAGCCATGTCCTTACCAGTGAAGAGAAGTAAAATGCAAGATGTTTTACAAGTCAAATGGAATCAGTGTGTATTGTTTCGCAACAAGTTGAAAGAATGTAAAGACAAAACTTTAGTTGAAGCAACGTATGATCATTGGTGGGGAGCTGGTGTGAAACAAGTGTCATCTGGATATCCTGGTCAGAATATTATGGGAAAGTTGTTAGAACTGTTGTGTGAGACTTGATGTGCAGACGTGTGAACATGGAGAAGTGTGTTAAGTGAACAACAACTGGAAAAAAAACTTGCTGAACTTGACAGACTTATGCTGCATTGCCGGAGCAGCATAACTTGCTAAACCTGACAGACTTGTGCTGCATTGCAAGACTCACAAGACTGCATAATGGCGGACATGACACTGAGACAATATATTGTGCAAAAAGCTTATTGTGAAGAAATGTTATCAGCTGTAAAAAAGTTTGCACATTTAGTCTGTCCTGCTTGTCAACATGAAGAGTGTCAAGAACATACTTGTCATACTGCATGTGTTTATACATATTGGAATGAAGCTAAATATTACATTCATTTAGATAAAGTGTTAGAGAATGCAAATCAACGTTGTGAGAAATATGGTGTAGATGCTATTACATTGGATGAACTCAGTCATTGGTTAGTGTTCATTGAAGACCAATGGTCTCCAGTGATTCATACCATTGTATCTATACTTGATTTGTAAAAAACTTGTTAGTTAAGTTATAAATGCATGTTAGTTAAGTGATGTTGGTTGAGTTATAAAATAAAAGCTGTTCTGTTGAGAAGGTGGTTTTCATTCGGTGTGACCATGTCGACGTGGAAAGACTACTTGACCAATATTTACTTCAAACCTGGACAGCCTGGAGCATTTGCTGGTCCTTACAAACTGTATCACATCTTACGAAAACATAATCAAGCAGTCACACAGTCACAAGTGAAGAAATGGCTGCAGGATCAAGATGCTTTTAGTTTACTCCAACCTGTCAAATACAGGTTCAAAAGACAACGTGTGATTACACGTGGCATTGATGATATGTGGGATATTGATTTGGCTGATATGGGAAACATAGCTCCCTATAATGATGACATACGCTTTTTACTCATTGTCATTGATGTGTTTTCTAAATATGTCTGGGTACAGCCAATACCTAATAAATCACATACCAGCGTCATACAAGCTTTCCAAAAGATTTTTCATGACACACGATGAAGACCGCGAACTCTAAGGTCTGATAAAGGAACAGAATTTAAAAATAGATGGGTAAAAGCATTTTTGAAGAAAGAAGGAATTTATGCTTATACCACAAAGAATGAAACCAAAGCCAACTTTGCTGAAAGAGTCATTCGTACTCTGAAGGGAATGATGTATCGGTATTTTCTACATAATCAAACTTACCGTTACTTAGACATTCTTCCAGACTTGGTGTACAATTACAGCCATAGACCTCATGGTTCTCTTCCTAATAAATATGCTCCAGCCGAGATTCGTAAAGACAACGAATCAAAAGTGTGGAAGTATATGTATGTCGACAAACTGAAATTGAAACCGAAGAAGAAGAAGAAGTATAAATTTAACATTGGCGATCATGTTCGCATTTCTCACATTAAATATGTGTTTCAACGCGATTATCACATCAAATGGACGCAAGAAGTGTTCATTGTCACACATCGTTGTAAGAAGCAAGGAATACATTTATATCGTGTGAAAGACTTTTTAGACGAAGATATTGATGGACATTTCTATGAAGAAGAACTGCAGAAAGTGACCAAAGATATTGAATCTATTTATAGAATTGAAAAGGTCTTGAAAACACGTAAAAGACGAGGAGGTGTGAAAGAATCATTTGTCAAGTGGTTAGGTTGGCCAAACAAGTTTAACAGTTGGGTGAAAGAAACAGACCTTCAAAAATGAAGCATCCATTTACATGTTTGGTCTCTGGACCTACAGGCAGTGGCAAAACGTCTCTGGTGAAGGAAATTCTAGAACAAAAGTTGATTCAACCCTCTCCAAAAAGCATTTTATGGCTTTATGCAGCAGATCAGCCTTTGTACAAGGGAATGAAAGGCGTGGAATTTTACCAAGGCACTCCAGATGACATTGAAGAGCGTTTTAACCCGAAAAAAACAAACTTACTTATCATTGATGACTTAATGACGAAATGTCATAGTGATGAGCGAATGACACGTCTCTTTAGTGTTGGCAGCAGTCATCAAAATCTAAGCATTATCTTTATTGTGCATAATTTATTCCATCATGGGAAAGAGATGCGAAATATTAGTTTGAATACACATTATATCATTCTGTTTAAAAATCCGAGAGACAGTCAACAAATTAGTACATTGGCGCGGCAAATGTATCCTGGAAGATCTCAATTTCTCATAGAAGCCTATCAAGATGCTACAAGCAAACCCCATGGTTATTTATTCATTGATTTAAAACCAAAGACAAATGATCAACTACGTATTCGTACAGGCATTTTACCAAAAGATATACATTATGTATATATTGATAAAGCAGTGTATGAACAAGAACCAACTCATTTGACCATTCGCAGTCAAGATGTCTAAACGTATTCGAGCGAACCAGCCGTTTCTTCATTTGCTTGCACGCAGTGGGCCTAAACGACGTAAATCCTTGCTACAGCAAGCTACAAAAGAGGAATTAACAAGCTTGTTTGAAATTTGTTTGAATATATTGCAAGGACATTTACCCTTAAGCTCAAAACGGTTTAAGGAATTTAAACGTGAACGTCATACGCTACGTACTCTAGCAGATAAGAAGATATCCCTTCGACGAAAAAAGAAGTTGATTAATCAGAAAGGAGGATTCATTGGAGCTATTGCTAGATTGGCATTGCCCTTGTTAGCCAAACTACTGCTAAAATGAAACATACGATGAAAATGGTTCTTATTCCTGAATATGAATATAAAATGTTGCTAGAAAAGAAGGGAAAAGATGGTGAAATCAAAACGAAAGTGAATAAACTTTTACGTGGGAAACGAACACGTGAAAAGGCTATGGAAATGTCTCAACTTCTTGGTCGTCATTTACGAACAAGTCAGTCTAGGCAGCAAAAGCCCTCATCATCACCACCTGAAAAGCCAGAAAAGTTATTTTTAAGTCATTTTCAACCTATCTATCATGGAAAAGTACTACAACTTTTAGCCGAACTGAAGAAATATGGTGTAAAATGGACAGAGAAGAATGAACTTGTGTTGAAAACGGGTGATATTATAGCAAATTCCAACATGGTTGATTTGATGAAAGAAGCATTGGTGGCGACAAGAAGAAAAGAACGAGCCATACCACCACATGGTTGGCATCCATTTATCCAGGAAATTGTTGATGCTAATATTCCAAAAACAATGTTTAGTAAAAAGACCACTCGTGACGACATTACAACAGAAATGAAACAACGTCAACAAAGACAGTTTCCTGAAGGATGGGAAAATTTTTAACATGGCTGAAAGAGCTATGTTGTTGCCAAGAAGATAAACCAACTATTCCTGTAAAAATAAGATGTACAAGTGCTTGTTGTGAAGGAGAAGTTATAGACCATGTAGATCATCATCATGATGTGAAAGATCATTTACATACTTGGTCGAATGGCGCGCGCTATCGTGAAGTATATAGACAACGTCAACGCACCTATACCATTTAGTTCCCATCATGGAGTCGACAAGCTTTTACATCACTTTGCCTAGCAATGCGAGTATGACCTATTATCCCAACAACAAGGCTTCGAATTATCAAATTCGTATGCCTCGAACCATTTATCTGAATGGAAAATATGAAGTGGCTTTAGCTGAAATTCAATATCCACATACATGGACAACGATGAGACAGGGCATGGACTACTCTATTCAGTATCGACAAGAACTATTCGATGATCCTATTCTTAGCACTCTCGATTTTCCTTATGGGTACTATAGAACCATACAAGAACTATGTGAGGCAGTCAATGAAGAAGCGACTAATGCTCTGAAACTTACAGAAGCTATTCGAATAAAGTATGATAAGATTAGACGACGTGTGTTTCTATTTCTCGATTATGGTTATGAAGTGTCCTTTTCCACTGGATTAGCTGAGATTTTAGGATTTATCCCAGATCACTGGTATACTGAAACATGTACAGCTGACCATAAAGCGGATGTGAAACAGGGGTTTTATACACTGTATGTGTATTGTAGCATTTGTGAACCACAAGTTGTTGGTGATTATTATGTTCCGTTACTACGTTCTGTTGGCATACAAGGCCATGATGGCGATATTATCATGAATCACGTGATATTATCATGTGGCGAACCGCATTATGTTCCTGTAAACACATCCAAATTTGACATGATAGAAATGAATATTAAGGACGACACAGGCCATAATGTTCCATTTCAAACTGGAAAGGTGATCTGTAAACTTCATTTTCGACCAAAAGCATTATGAAAGCTTATACACACGATCCGTCTGCATATCGCAACCATTTTCTTCGTCAAGTGGGCGGGGAATTACCAGGATTCAAAGGAGCGCGAATCCAATATGGCGATGGTATTGGTTCAATACTGGGATCATTGGCTCGCAAAGCTATTCCACTACTTAAGGCTGGGGCTAAGATCGTTGCGCCACATCTTAAGAAGGCTGCAAAGAATGTCGCGAAAGATGTGACGGGCCGAGTAGCAGAACGTGTGTTTGGAGAACAAAAGCGTGTGCAACCGACGAAACGTGCCAGAAGACGAAAAACAGCCAGACGGATAACATCAAAATATCGCAAAGATATCTTTTGAAATCATGTCTCTCATTCATAATCATTCGTGTGAATGTAGTCTTTCTCCATTGGAATGGTTTCACGTGCCACCGACGCAAACTGCTGTAGAGAAAAGTTATAATGTTGACTATCAACCACTTACAAGCATTAGAGAAGGCGCTCCAATAGAATTCTACATTCCTGCGAGTACAGAAGAACATCTGGATTTAAAGAACAGCAAACTTCATATTGTATGTCGCATTCTAAAGGCCGATGGAACAGAGTGTGGCGCAGATGATAATGTCTCTTGCATCAATGATGTGTTTAATGGGTTATGGTCTAATATTGAATTGTTTCTGAATGATCGTTTGGTTTCGCATAGCAACAATACTCATGGTTATACCAGCATTATCTCTCATCTCATCCATGATTCGGAAGAAAGTCTACATTCTGAGCGCTCTATGCGTCTCATGTACAAGGATACTGCTGGGTCAATGAATAGTCATGAGGTGAAAAGACCTAATCATGAACAACATGTATCCGGGTTTCATGTCAATGCCGACGGCGGTGACTTGGCTGAGCAAGGAAACAATGGCTTACATCATCGTTATTTGCATACACGTCTTAGCCGTGATGTTATGCTCACAGGTGGTTTAAGGATAGATTTGTTTGAGCAGGATCGTTATCTTCCGAATGGCATCAGTTTGAAATTGCGTTTCCATAGACAAAACGATGACTATGTATTGATGGCTGCAGATAATACCTATAAGGTAGAAGTGAAAGAGGCATTTTTAACCATTCGCAAAGTGAGGGTGAGTCCAGGTATTCAGTTAGGACATACAGATGCATTGATGAAAAGTCCTGCCAAGATCATCATCACTAGAAAAGAATGTAAAGTCTTAGCTATTCCAGCAGGATTTCAGTCTTTTGTGAAAGATAACATCTTTTTGGGTCAATTACCAAATCGTATTGTCATTGGTCTGGTTCATAATGAAGCTTTTGGTGGATCAGTATTGAGGAATCCATATGATTTCAAACATTTTGATCTGGACTATATGCAACTGTACACGGATGGTGAACCAGTTCTATCCAAACCTCTCAAGCTTGACATTACACAGAACAAATACCTAGAAGCTTTTGAAACGCTTTACAAATCGTTTGATCGGTTGAATGGTGAGAAAAGTTCCATTATAAAACGGGAAGATTGGCCTAGAGGTTATGCTTTATTTTCGTTTGACTTAACACCGGATTATGATGGCGATGATCATTTCCCCCTGATCAAGCATGGGAATTTGCGGCCAGAAATGAACTTTGCTACGGCTTTGCAACATACCATCAATGTCATTGTCTATGCTGAATTTGACAACATTATTGAAATAAGTGCAAATCGCAGCATCCAATTCGACTACCAGTCATGAACACGAAGCAGATTGATGCCATATTGAGTCATGATGTCATGACCAAAGACTTGTTTCAAGGCGTGTTTGCCATGGACCAGTTACCATCTTTACAACGCGGCGCCTATGTCATCAACACAGACGATCAAGATGAACCAGGAGAACATTGGGTGGCAGTGTATTATGATAAAGACCCTGCAGAATATTTGACTCTTATGGACTGTTCCCTCTCGATGATCGTTTAGACATATTTTTAAGAAATGACTATATGTATAATTCTATCTCATTACAAACGCCAATATCATCGTCATGTGGTTTTTATTGTGTATATTATATATTACATAGAGCTCGAGGTCAGAGTATGTTTGATATTGTGAATATATTAAAAAGAAAGGATGGTGATTTTATTGTAAAGGATTTTGTATATAGACATTATAAACCATTGTTTTATTAATGTTGTTGTTGTTATATTAGTTAAGTTGTAGTTAAGTTGTTGTTGTTATATTAGTTAAGTTGTTGTTGTTGTTAAATAAAACAAACCAAGTTTTCAAACAGTCTTGTTTATTGTGTTCTATTTACAAATTCTTAACTACAAACACTATTTACAAAGTTTACAAACACTATTTACAAACTTTTATTTACAAAGTCTATTTACACTATTTACAAACTCTTAACTACAAACTCTTAACTACAAAGTCTATTTACACTATTTACAAACTTTTTATTTACACTATTTACAAACTTTTTTATTTACAAACACATTCATTTTTCAATACATTCATCAATGAATACCATTCATTAGAATCTAAATTGATATAGGTATCATAGACATTACATCCATGTTTGTAAATGCTATGAAAGCTCACATAACACACATCACCAAACTTTATCACTTTAACAGTTTCATGTTCAGACAGTTTCAGTTCATATCCTTCTTCTAAGTCAATGTCCATCACACGCATAGGTTGTGTCAGCTCAATGGATTTGATGCCCCGCTTGAGTTGTATTCCTCCCTCTTTGAATTCAAGCGTTAGGTTCTTTCCAATCCAATGCTTGTAACAGAGCGTACCATTCCACTGTGTTGAGGGTGATGTAGTCGTAGCATTCTGTAAGCTCGTCATATTGGCGAAATTGTACAAACACGTCTAAGCAGTTCTCAGTCACACGCACTTCTAATTCATTTGAGACTGCTAGGAGAAAGCCGGGCATTCTCAACTTGTCTAGGTGATCCTTCAACACGGATTGGTCATCAAGTGATAGGACGAGATACTGTCCAAAATGTCTTAGCACAATGTCATCATATTCGTTTCTCAGATATGAGAATCCATGCGTAATTGGTTTATATTCCGATAAAACGTCTTCCATCTCGTTCAACAGTCAGATGAACTATGAGCTGTCTCCTTGTGTCCAAAGACGTTTTTATGCTCGCAAGATGGTGAAGAGTGGATGTTGTATCGCTTCTAGGAATCGTAAGACTGCGCGCCAGTTCTTGATATCAAAGAGGATCAAATCTGTATATGGTGTATCTGGCACAACTCCCTTATAATCCTTTGGATAATCCTGTAAAAGATTTCTACAGATTTCTACACGTATGTTAGAATCATATTCAGCTACCGTCACTTCCACTTTATTTTCAAGTCTACGTTTAAACCCAGGTTCAAGTGGTATGTTTTTAAAGTCTTTCCACACTTCAGGTTTAAACCGATGATAACTTGTCTTAGAATCTAGTATCACTTCATTCCTCTCATTGACAGTAAGGTAAACACCACCGTTCAGCATGAGTGCATTCATGATTGTTACCTTGTTATGAGACAACCTTCTTGTCTACGAAGCCTTTTATCCACTTCTTTCACCTGCTTCTTCAGCATTTTCCATTCAGGTATTGTCAGCAAAATTCCCTTTTTCGTTGGACGGTTTTTTCCAGTCCCCTCATCTCTGAGGTATTTGCGAATGTTTATCACACCTTCATTACTTTGTTTCATAATCTTGATATACTTTCCATTGCCTAGAGAAAGCATTCCATCCCACGACTGTGGTGTTGGTGCTATCTCCACTTTTAATTTCTTGATGGTATTGTCAGAATGTTTCACATTCATGTCTTTGACTGTATCAGCAAGAGTATCCATATCCGTTGTTGCAGATCTTTTCCGATTCATGTTGACGCTTCAGTGTTCACACCTCAACTGACTCTAAAGTTGAAGTGTCTCCCCCTTATATACTGTAATGCCCATGCGCCAAAGTGGAATAGCCATCACTCATCACATATCGCTTGTCATCAAAGGGAGAGAGAGCCACTTTCCTCAACTTCTCCGAGAAAATCTGGTGGTCATGACTTCGAATGATGTGTCCTGTGGTCATCGTTTGCGTTTGATTGAACAAACTGTCTCTATACTGCTGATGTTTCATCCGTCTTTGACATGCGCGAGTGATGCCTTTGGCCGTACGTTTTTCTTTCCCACCATACATCATACTATACATTTTCGACCGAAGTCCAACAAACTCTTCAATGGGAATGCCCGCCGTCTCATCTTTCATTTTCCCAAGCACTTTCTTGTTCACGTTGGAATGCAGGAAATGATCTGGCGGATAGTCACTTGTGTCGAACAAGTCAGCATCTTCCTGCATGTCTTTGTAGATATCTTCCGTTTCTATGTCATAACATAGACTGTCGGTGTCGCTGAACAACAGCTTGGCGTCGGGATACTTGGTCATGATGTAGTTGTAATGAAAGTGGAACATGAGCACCTTGCTGAGGTCGAGAATGGTGAAACCAACTTGAATGGGTTTATCGAGAAGCAGATCCACTTTGCGCAAATGTACCGCGGTCAAATCTTCGTTGAAAATTCTAAATTTGTGGAAGGAAGGTTTGGCCACAAGTTTCTTGAACCGCTTTTCTTTGTGAACAAGTTCCACATTCATGCGCTTTCTCACATTTTCCATGGTTTTGCCAAACACAGAGTTGTTCATCAGTTTGAAAAAGTCTTTCTCAAACGAGTTCTTGGCCAACTTTCTCTTTTCCGTGTTTAAGGAGATGTATTTTGCCAACCATTTGCTCTGTGCAAACATGATGGCACGGTGCACCTTCATGACTTTCAATCCCAGTGAGACATATTGCTGTAAATTTCTATAATGAAGCACATATTTCTTCTTGTCGCACAAGTTGGGAATGAGCTTTTCACTAGGCTTACCTTTCATGTTTAGATCTTTCCGCAGCTTCTGACTATGTTTTGACAATTCTCCCACTTTCACACATTTCCGTTCTGGAGCCACTGGATAGTGATTATGATGATCATGGATTGAATATGGGTATTCCAAATCCACTTCTAAAATGTATCCAATCTCATCATCTTCATCCACATCCATAAAGTCAATGGATTCTGGCTCGCTCACCCACATAAATCCACTTTCCGGCATGCTTTGCGACATGGCCCAGCCATACAAGTTGTTTGCATCCAGGTACGTCAAGTAGTTGGTTGGTTTCGTGGGATCGTAATCTGCTACGTAGGGGTTATTTGCTTTCGCATACTTGTGTGTGATGACAGATATTCCTCCCCGTAGACCTTGTTCAATCATTTGGTACATGTCAATGTCGTTGATCAATTCCAATTTCACCTTTGTCGCTTTCAACATGGCATCCCACGACAGTCCTGGCGCTGTATAGTAGTGAGCTGGATCCAATTCATACGTGTTGAGACATACGTGACGGAAGTTTTCAAACACGTCAGCCAGCAGCAACACATCTGATTTCAGGTACAAGTCATGGTATTCACCAAATGTAGTACAGTGGAATGTCTCCCACACCTTCTGCGCATGCGCATAATCCTCATCGCTAATGTCTTCTTCACTGAGTAGACTGTAAAACTTGTCTTTGGACGGCAGTTGTGTTTCAGCAAACTTGGATGGCTCGTCCACGTAATCGTAGGGGTACACTCCCTTTCTCAACAGTAAA
The DNA here is from genome assembly GCA_949752745.1 of Protula sp. h YS-2021. Taxonomy (NCBI): domain Eukaryota; kingdom Metazoa; phylum Annelida; class Polychaeta; order Sabellida; family Serpulidae; genus Protula; species Protula sp. h YS-2021. Next base: position 49,907,665 of record OX457025.1, on the reverse strand, counting down.
TCTTGTTGGTCACTATCGTGAATGTGTGACGTCATGTTATAAAAGTTGTCTTTCCCTTCTGCTGCCAGGTTGGATACCAGCTTCTGTAGAGAAGTACTCATGAACTGAAAGCTGTCTGTAAATTTCAGATTGCTCATGGTGAATGCAATATATTTCTCAACGGTGTTGGGAATGACTGTAATAGTCTCATTTTTGAACTTTCCAATTTCTTCCATGATCAAATGGCTGTCATAGCCTCGTAAATTGTGGAAAAAGACAGGAATGATGAAAGAATCTTTATCTCCCTGCTGATCTTTTCTAAGTCGAAATTGTAAATTGCATTGACTATGTGCAGCTCCACGGTATTTGCCATTGATATGGTCATGATCTCTCACATGATCTGCTCCTAGAGGCTCATGACAAATGTAACAATCTGTGGCGTTCTTATAATGCTCTTCATCTTCATGAGTCATGACCATTTTCTTTGACTGTTGTAAACCATGCACAATACGATCACGCTCATTCACCATATGGTCTAAAAAGACTTTCACAGCATTATCTCCTCGATATACGACTGGTGCACGTGTATCATACTGGCTGACAACCACATAGGCAAAGCTGTTTGGACGATGATGTTGATACCTAACTTCTTCATGCTTTTTCGTGAAACATTCAAAGTCTGCATAAATGACAAAGGGTGCTCGCTGTTGTTTGGCTACATTCTTGAACTTGATGAAGGGTTCCTTGGGGAATGATAAACGTTGTGCGCCATGCTTGCCACACACTTCACGATGCTTGTCTAACAGATCTTGTCGTATAAACCCGTGAAGACAGTTGAAACAATAAAATGCAACTCCATCATGTTTTGATCGATAAGCCATCAGTCTGCTGAAATTCTTGATGAGGCAGTAATGCCTTGTCTTGTCATTGCTAATCAAAAGCAAGTTGATTTCTCTCGCACTGGTGTTTCGACTCAGTTGTATGGGAACAACTACATCATGTTCATATCCAAACACGTTAATGGACACATCATTCTCCTTTTCAAACTTTAGAATGTCTGTAATCGGTGTGGGAAATGTCATGCCTTCTACCTTCAATTCGTTCTCAAATGGTGTGTAATGACTCACGCGATGTGAGTTGTTCTCATGGGGGTGAAGGTGAGCCAATACAGACCATAAGAAGCACTTGTTGTCTTTATTCTGAATGTTTAACACACTTAATGTATTCTTTACTTTCTTCGGCAGTGGGATAAAACTGCTCGCTTCCAGTGGCGCTGACGTAGCTGTATGTACTTCAATGAATAATATGTTATCCAACACCCAGCCAGAACCTTGTCGCTCATGTTCATCAAACCTGGTAAACAATTCTTTATAGGCTTCTGGCAAGTCCTTCTCAATATCTGCTGGATTGTATGCTGCATATGTCGGACTACTGATGAAGGCATTATCCACCTGTTCTACCATCACGCCTTCAGCATTTGGTGTCATTTTCTTGAAGCGTGCATGTACCACAATGTACTATTTCATGCCACGGTTTAACGTTTCTAGCAAATGTCTCTTGATTCTATTCTCTTGTTGTCGCATTTCAAGTAGCAAATCTGATCCATCTTCAGGCTCAAACCGTCTTTCCTGTGCGTTTTCACCAAGACTCACTCTTCTGCCTCTGCCTACTTGTCCTGTCTCTTTCTTTCTTTGTTCTTCATGAGACACATTTTCCATCTCAGCACATGCATGTGTCTCAAATGCATCCAAAGATGAAAATATCTTGGCGCATTTACAGCAGAGGACTGGATCAGGTCTTTCAACACCATCTTGTACGGTCTTTCGTCTCTTGACTTCAATCTGCTCAACAAGCTCTTCATGAGCACGTTTCATCCTAGCTGGTTTGCATGTATGTGCCACGAACACTTCCAGAGATGGAAATGTTACATCACAATCATGACAGTAGACTGTTGCCATCGTTGTTGCTAGAACTGAAATGAAGTAAAATATACGTTTCACTCTTCGTTTTATACCACTTCAATGGTGTGTTAACTCAGCAGAATGTATCACTAGTTGACTAGTTGACATGTTTCACTCATGCTTTTATTCTACTTCCATGTAATCAAAATATGGTGTGTAACTTGTTCAAAAATTGTTCAAAAATGCTGACTCAGCAGAATTTTACTTGTGTAAATGAATGTCTCACTTACAGTTGTGAAGTTGTACTGCTGCACAGCAGAGACATCTAGCGGTGAAGTTAAATGGTCTGCCAAATGGTATTCATCCGCGAAGAAACACTGTAATGGTGAAATTTTCAGTCAACTATAACTAAAGTTATCACAATTTTAAGTTAAAATGGTGGTAAAAATGCATACAGTCAGCTGCGCAAATAGCCTATGACTACTTTATAACAAAAGTTTACATAAAACTGAATCAAACAGTGAAATTTTCATATAAATCGACCAAGTATAACGAAAGGTATTGTTTTACAAAGTTTGTTTACAAAGTTTGTTTACAAAGTTTGTTTACAAATTTTCAATTATGTAAATAAGTCAAGTTTGTTTACAAAGTTTGCTTACAAATTTTGTTTATAAAGTTTGTTTACAAATTTTGTTTATAAAGTTTGTTTACAAAGTTTGTTTACAAAGTTTGTTTACAAATTTTGTTTATAAAGTTTGTTTACAAAGTTTGTTTACAAATTTTATTTATAAAGTTTGTTTACACAGTTTGTTTACAAAGTTTGTTTACAAAGTTTCAATTATGCAAATAACTAAAGTTTGTTTACACAGTTTGTTTACAAAGTTTGTTTACAAAGTTTCAATTATGCAAATAACTAAAGTTTGTTTACAAAGTTTGTTTACAAAGTTTGTTTGCAAATAACTAAAGTTCACTTTTTATTTATAAAGTTTCAATAAACACTTACCGAAATAGTTGTCAGTGGATGCCATCCCTGGATCTGATGTGATCCAATTGTAGTGTGTAACTCTTGCTCCACTTACCGAAATGACTGTCACTGCTGTATGCTCATCCCTTATATACCCCTCTGATGGAACTGAAGCTGACTTGACAGAATGTTGCTCGCGTAGGGGGGTGGGGTCGGTCCATAGTATGTCCTGAGGGGGGGGGGGGGTCGGTCGACCCAAAAACTGAAAAATGTTCAGAATCGTCTGAAACGGATAAATATGCAAAAATCACAATTTCGAGTGGGGGGGGGGGGTCGGTCGACCCAAAAAATGAAAAATGTTCAGAATCGTCTGAAACGGATAAATATGCAAAAATCACAATTTCGAGGGGGGGGGGGGGGTCCGTCGACCAAAAAAATGAAAAATGTTCAGAATCGTCTGAAACGGATAAATATGCAAAAATCACAATTTCGAGGTGGGGGGGTGGGGGAGGTCGACCCAAAAAATGAAAAATGTTCAGAATCGTCTGAAACGGATAAATATGCAAAAATCACAATTTCGAGGGGGGGGGGAGGTCATCACTTTTTAGGGTCTGTTGTCGATTGACTTCGGAAATGAAAGCTTGACTTCATTGACTTCGACGATCATCGACTGAAACCCTAGGAAGCCGCCACACAGCATGACCTCATTATGACCTCATTATGACCTCATTATGACCACATTATGACCACATTATGACCTCATTATGACCTCATTATGACGTCATGGATGGTCGCGCCTATCCTAACGCTTATCATGACGTCACTTCCGGTCCAGACAGCACTTCCGGTCCAGACAACACTTCCGGTCCAGACGCTATGACGTCACTTCCGGTCCAGACAGTATGACGTCATCAAGTGGTCCAAAACTGTCATTTATACACTACTCACACAATTGACCTATTCAGTGGGTGGTTGTCGTATTGAAATCCTGTGATTGCACGCCTGCGGGGGGGACTTGGTCAGTTTTACTGACATACTTGTTATACTTATAACCGTTGTCATAAAACAGCTGACCTCTGAGCAGATCTATCCGTTTTGTATAAATAGAGAGCGGATGGGTATTTTGAAAAATATTCCCCCTTTATGAGTATTATTCGCGTGGAATCCCCAGTGGGTCTGCAGAGTAAACTGTTATTATGTTCAACAGGCGAAACCACCGTTGAGGATGGTTGTTGAACACATTTTAAAAGTGGTTCGTCTCTTTTATGAGTACTATTTTCGTGGAATCTCTAGTTGGTCGTTGAGGGGGCACACACACAGCAGAACGAGCGGCCGTGGAGGTTGGCTATTGAACAATAACGATACATAAGAGATAGATCGCCACCAGAGGTTAGCTGTTTTATAACAACGTTGAATTCCGAGCAAAACAAATCTTTCCCTCTTTCGGTTTAAACAGAAGGCGGGACCACATGACAAACTCACATTCTCCTTCAAATTATTGACTGAGAAAGCGATAACTAGTGAAGATTACAATATACACTTGCTCATGCTAAACATGAGCAAAGCTTTTGACACTATTAAACGCGATATACTGATAGATGATCTCACAGTAGTATTAGAATTAGATGAACTTTACCTGCTCAGTATTCTGCTAAGTAATGTAAAACTTAGCATAAAAATAGGAAAAGTATATGGAAAATTCTTTTCAAGCACAATTGGCTCACCACAAGGAGATGGAGCTTCAGCTATACTCTTCCTAACATACCTAGCCAATTCCATGAAAAGACAACCTGGTTTTGTGTTTGACAATGACAGCAATCTTCACTTCCTACTAGATGAACAATTTGCTGATGACATAAGTTACGGATCCACGCTTAAAAGTTAAATAAATAAAATTGAAAACGAAACTACAAAATCACTCAAAAACAGAAATCTACAAATAAATGACAGTAAAACAGAAAAATAAAAAATACACTTTTTGCAAAGGCGGTAGCATCGAGTGGAAAAGCTGTAAACTAGTGGGTAGTTTACTTGGAACAGAAGAATATATCAAAAGAAGAAAAAAACTAGCGAATAATGCTTTTAATAAGCTGAAGAGTGTATTAATCTCGAAACAACTAAATCTACATGTCAAGATCCGCGTCTTCAACGCATTAATCGAATCAATTTTCTTATACAACAGTGAAGTGTGGGGTCTCACTAAATGCCAAGAACAAGAAATAGATATTTTTCACCGCAATCTCCTAAGAACTATACTATCAATAAGATATAGTGCTGGAAACTCGATTAGTAACGAAGAACTGTATAAAAAGACAAACCAAACACCGTGGTCAATTCTAATCGCTGGAATTTCTTTGGACATGTCTGTAGATTACCTGAAACGACACCAGCAACTGAAATAGTAAAAAGACCTCCAGGAAGACAAAAAAAACAACATACCTGTCAACGATAAAACGCGATCTACAAAATAAAGGAATCTACTCAATCTCACAAGCAAAAATATTAGCACAAAACCGTACTAGGTGGAGAGACTCTGTATAGAAACGTATAGAGCTTTGCTCTGAAAGCGTATCCCGACGACGACGACGCGGGACAACATGAATTCAATATTTGTGCATATATTTAAAAAAGTGGGATTATAATGTCAATTTAAAGGGTAAGATTTATTACTGTCTTAAATGTAGATGGTTTGATATGTTTGCTTATTGTGTCACGTAAAGTGTGTCTTAAAATCAGCGATCTAAGTGGGCGATAATATGTGATTCTAATAAAACAAAATAAAATACTTCTGACAGTTTTGTTTTACCTGACAGATTTGTCAACAGTTCTGTCTGACAGTTTTGTTGAGGTAAAGTAATTGACAATAAAATTATAATACATTTCAAGGGCAGGGGTACAATCTCATTTTGTCATTTTGATGGGTATCTGGACTGAATTGAATGGTTTATGTTTTTATTTAAAGTGCATGTCAAACGAATTAAATTTAGTATATGTATTTATGAATCTGTATTTGTTATACAGTTCTGGAGAAATAAACGAGTGTTACATTGAAGACCTCTTCCTTTCTGACTGGTCAGTGTGTCTACCCGTCCATCCGTGTGTTTGGTGTACGCACCATCACAGTGAACCGATGAATTATTCAACCAACCAAGAGGAACGTGTGTTGTGGATGAGCATGTTGTCAAACTCTCAGCTTGCTTTGTTGTTCAACGCCTTTCATCAGCGCACCTGCGATTCAGCGTGTTACTCTTTTTCGCAGTATAAAGAAATGAGTCTGTATACATATATAAATAGATAACTTGTTGTTCGCACTTTTTCTGTTTGAAAAACGCAGTTCAATAGTGGCCGCTCGAGAGAACTGGTTACCTGTTTAGAAATGGTGGTTACATTACTAGCTGCATGAGAATATTGATTATCTGTTAAAAAAGGGTTAGATTAGTGGCCACTTTAGAGTGTTCGTTGTTTGAAAAAAAAGTTGTTGCATTACTGGCCGCTCGAGAGTACTGCTTGTCTGTGAAAAAAGGAAAACTATTCCACTGCTGACCTTTGGGGGAGTTTCGGCCGTCAATGATCACATGACAGTCATGTGGCCCCAATAGCGGTGTTTTCTCACTTGCGTGGTGGTGTCAGTAGCGGGTTAGCGATAGCCACACAGACGAGACGACACAAGTAGCGGGGCGGTACGATTACCGGGTCGTCTTCAGTAGCGGCTTGGTCACAGTAATGGGCGATAGTTGATAGGGTAATTAAACGAGACTTTAAAATGTTTGGTTCATTTTGTGGCATTGACCAATGTCTGGGGCAGTTTGATTTTAGAGTTTTTCTGTCAAAAAAAATCATGATTCAACTTTAAGTAAAAAGAAAAATTTTGCCCTAAAAATTTTTATTACTATAATGTTGTTGTGATTACGTATTCAATGCGTTCATTTAACAATGAAGTAATACTATTGCATAGAGCAACAATATTGTATTTTCTTGTGTTTTATCTAGTTTTATTCCCCAAAAGACATCTACAAAATTGACATTAGACTCATAAATAATTGGAAAATTGATCTTTTCCAGAACTCGTTAACACGTTCAAAAGGACATCTTTTCACGTCCCGCAAAAGACGTCCTTTTTTGTTGCAAAACCGACATTTTATAGACGTCGTAGAGACAGCCAAAAACGACGTCTTTTTACGTCCAAACAGGATGTTCTTTTTACGTTGTAAGACGACGTCTTTCTTACGTCTAAAAAAGGACGCCTATTTTCTTCCAAATCCCTTTGCCAACCAGGGTTAATATACCAGTCCCACTGGGCACACTTCTACTCCGCCCACATCAACTGGACCTTAGAGTGTGTTGCATATCCTTTCCTTTCTAGAGGGTATTCGGACGGTGTTGTAAAGAAAATAACTCAAGTAGATAAGTCATCTACTAGAAAAGCTCATGTTCATAGTGAAATAAGTTTACAGGCTGGCGTGGCAGTCAAAACTTTGGCCCATTCAATACATTTCCAGACCTTTGTTTATAGAGCGATGCAAATCAGCCAGCGCAGCAAAGCTTAAACTAGTCTCCGGCTATGATCCAAGAGCAGACTGTATTTTTCAGCAGCAATTTTGAATCACAAATTTCAATTAGTTACCCCCTCCTTCCAATCAGGAGAAATGTGGCACAATAAGATCTAGGCTTGGTCCTTCGGTTTCTGTCTGATAAGGATATTTTCAGGAAGCAGCAGGTGGACTACACTGGCTCTGGAGTCAGGTAAAAGAAGAGATGAGTTTCATGTGTTGGAGAATGAAGTGCTTAAAGTAACTAGCTCCTGAATAAGTAATTGATCAAAGTAAGTGGTTTAATCCTAATCCTGGTCCATACTGCTAGCAATCCCTATTTTTCGAACACAATTCTATCAACAAAATGCCAAGCTAGTATGTCGTCATCCCAGCACTGTCCTAACCAAGGGCATTCTACGTTCGTTGAAGTCATGCGGTCTTTTTTTAGTTTTAAATTTCCCACTATGTTTGTTCTGTACCAACTGAATCCCTGACATCTGTGTCAGAGATATTTGCGCCAGAGACATTTAGACACAGAGTAATAACTATGACATTTGGGCTACTTTTAAAAAAATTATGCTCACAGTTTTAATAATTCATGTTAAGATATTGCGAGTTACAATATTTCTATTAATTTCCATTAATTCCCAGCTATGTGATTTCAGTTTTAATTTGGTGGGCAAAGTCTGCTCTTTCATTTGTCTTCAGACTTGGAACCAGGCAAGCTTGACAGGCGAAGTAGTTAGCAATGGTACTGATAAGGGACCATTTTTTGCGTAACCGGTTGTCTGGTACCGGGGTGAAATGGGCATAATCTGGTCTGGTGTGCGCTAATTACCGCCGCACAACGATGCTAAGGATTGTCTTCACATCATGTGCTATCAGGCGGGGGAGGCGGGAATGGGCCGTATCCGTTTATGGGACTGCGAATCATATAGATACCGACCCTCCTCGGGGTACCAGTCTTTCTGTTTCACAACAGTTCTGCTGGTGCCTCGCCCCCAAAACCTCTCTAAAGTACCACCAGAAATACGATAACACTGTACCATTTTAATAGCTACTATAAAACCTCCCGAAAAATACAATGCTAAAATAAAATTAACAATAATGCCTTTCCACGTAATAAAATCCTTTTTTGATAAATCTGATGTCTTTAATTCCAATAAAGAAAATCTTTCCTTACCTTCCTATTTAACCTTCGGCACATTTTTGGATTATCGTCTGGGGTCTACTTAATTGTGCTACTCGAGACACGGCATTAGCTCTGTTACACCTTTGTCAAAGACTACTAGCAGTCAACAAAATCCTGCGTTACACCATTCCCACGCAATCCGCATAAAAGCGTGGCAGCCTGCCGTGCGTCCACCAAGATGTCTTACAGTAGCCGGTGATAGTACCAGTCATAAGAACGCACTTTGCCGTGGGTTGCATCCCTTAGTGAAAAGAGAGCGGATACCTAGGTACTGAGGCTTCTTATCTCTTAGGCAGGCTTTTCAAATACATATACTCAACAAAAAAACAAACGCAACACCTATAGAGGGGGTTAATTTTTTTCTATTAGTATATTTAATTTTTCTTGTACATTCTATTACTTGGAAAATGATTGTCCAAACAATGTGTCAAAATCATTCCCCGCTCTATCTTACAACTGGAGCGAGCAGTCACGTGACCTAAACTGGTAGTCTAGCACATTGTGAAATAACCGCTGAGAGTTATTGAATTATTTTTTCATAGTCTTAACCCTTAAGAAAAGAGTGCACGTTGTACAAAATTTGAAGTTTCTGGAACGATCCCAACCGGTGGCACGGTTAACCGCAATTCAGCGAGAGCGTGCGATCGGCATGCTGAAAAACGGCGACTGACGTGGCGCGGGCGTTTGGCGTCCACAAATCGACGGTTACTCGCCTGAGAATAAGATTAGATACAACAGGGTCCACATCCGATCGTCCTAGAACGGGCAGGCCACGGTCAACGACCCCAGACCAGGACCGACAGATCCGCTTGTCACACCCTATTCAACCCTATTAGGACACACGAGATATTAGGCTTGTGAACTGCTTTTCGGATACCTTCAGTTTACGTAAGCATTACAGCGTAACGATAAGAATGTAGCTTTGAATTTTTAGAGAAATGAAATTATCTATTGATTCTGAGTCTATACCTAAAATTTTGTTGTTATCTGTCCAGTATTGACAATATAACAGCCATTTGAAAAAGCTGCGTTTCTTTTTTTGTTGAGTATATTCTGTTAAGGGGCTTGTTTGGCAATACATGCCTTTGGTCCTTCTCTCCGTCCCAAGAACGGCGGTCGTGAACTGGCCCGTCACGACCAATAACTGCTGGTCGTCCAGGTTAACCATACTGCGGCTGTAGGGTCAATCGAACGGCGTTGGATGGATAATACCGCCGCGTCTAGTAGAGTATTTCAGTTGTCCTAGCCCTGAGCGGGTAACCCCCGTTGCCGAAATAGGTTGTGTTAGTAAGGCCGGGGCCGCCGGACCAAGAAGAAAATTTTCAAAATCGCTTAATGTATAAGACTAAAGAAAAACCGAACAATATATCACCGACACCTAAAAGACCAAGGGTTGAAGTAGCGTATCCCCGTGCTTCATTGCCACAATACCTGATTATCACACCTATGGAGGGCACGCTCAAGCTAGGGGTAGCGTTGATAGTAAGAAACCAGTTTAACATAAGGCTCCGTTAGGGGGACATTCTAGTGAACATAGCCACCCTACAACAATTTAAAAACCTCTTAAAATAACAATTGTCGAAAACACCCAGCTAAGTGTTGTGTCAATCGACCCTTTTTGCAGGGAAGTGATTAAGGTCATACCCTGGACTAAGGTTTTGCAATGATAAAGAACTAGTTGACGAACTAAAGGAGGACCAGGGTGTGACAGCAGTGCGACTTTTGGGCCAACGAGAAACATTTGTCCTTACCTTCTCCAAGCCTAGTTTACGAAGTAATATAAAAGTGGGATATTTCAGCTTACTTGCGAAAGTATATATCCCAAACCCTATTCGTTTTTTTTTCATTGCCAAACATACGGGCATTACAAAGACAAATGCAGAAATCAAAAACCCACCTGGGCAAAATGCGGGGAGGAAGGGCATTAATATGGTTCATGTACCTCTCACAACCCCAAATGCATAAACTGCATGGACAATCACTCGGCTTCATCCAATGATTGTCCGCCGTACCATGCTGAAAAGAAAATGCAACAGATAAAATTTGAAAAATCAGTGTCTTATCCTGAAGCCCGAAAACTGGCTTCTACCTTACTTCCATCAAATCCGAAAACGTATGCCACCTCAGCAAAATCCAAGTTTCAGGATTCGTCCTGTCAAACTGACATCAAATGGATTACGGAAGAAAATATTTTTTCGCCACCAAAGCAGCAACGGCCTTCCAGAGAAACTAAAGAAACTAAAACTGAAACAGACTCCAGTCTTTGTGAGTGTTTACCAAGTACGTCTCCTGAGGTGTCAGGGAAGACAGGCGGATCTTGTACTCCAAGCCCCCAATGCTCTCACCTGGACCGCGAAACAAAGGCGAGACTCAAACAAAGAGCTCAGGCAGAACTTCCCCTAAGCCACCCCGCCAAATAAAAAGCCTCAAAAAGTAACGATTAACAGAAATCGAGCTCTTAGCCAATAACGATGACAACAATTCATTGGAACATCAGAGGTTTTTAAACAACTACCATGAATTGTTTACACTCATGCGCTTAAATGATCCGGCAGTGTTTTGTCTTCAGGAGACATTCAGATAAAACGACAATCCACCCAAAGGTAGAGGATACACTTTATACAACAAACCCGCATCGGATGACAGAGCGACGGGAGAATCGCTATGTTTTTTTCAAAGCAAAATTAAACTAATTACGCCTTTCCAGACCCAAGCGGTTCGCATCACGCTTGGCAAAACTTTCACAGTTTGTAATATCTATTTGCCACCACATTTGAGACCTCAGCCAGAAGAGCTGAATGACTTAATAAACAGTACATTGTGGGGCAATGCTTACGTAGATTTGAAAGGAAAATTGACAGAAAACCTCCTTAGCCATCATAATCTAACCATTTTCAACGAGAAGTCATATACCTATCTTCACCCTGGTACTGGTTCAAGAACCTCCATTGACATTTCAATAGCATCTGCTAATTTATACCTTCATTTTAATTGGAAAGTTTTGGGCGACCTCCACTGTAATGACCACTTTCCTATTATATGGTCTGAGTTCAATTATCAAAAGGGAACATGTTACTGATGATGACGACGACCATATTTCATTATTTGCCTTTCTTCTCCATGGAGTGTGTGAAAAATCTATCCCAAGGACAACGGGATCCCGCAGAAAACCACATAAACCGTGGTTAAATGACGCTTGTAAAGAATCCATAGCACTTCGGAAACAAGCTCTCAACAAGTTTTAAAATTACCCAGACCTTACAAGGAAAATAGAGTATCAAAGGGCGAAAGCAGTTGCTCGTAAAACAGTTTAAAAAGCAAACAAGAGTCCTGGCAAGAATATTTTTCTCAACTCAACACAAATAATTGTTTTAAAAACCTGGGACATGGTTAGAAAAATATCCGGCAAGAACACTTTTAACGCATAAGCCATCTAGAAGTTAACAATAATATGATCACCGACCCGAAGGACATTTTAGATACCCTAGGCAAAACATTTGAACATAATTCATCTTCTGAAAATAATAGCCATGAGTTTAGACGCTACAAAGAAACAGAAGAAACTAATCCTATAATCAAAAAGCGTATAATATCGAATTTTCTCTTAATGAATTAAGAAAGGCCATAGATAGTTCCCATGATTCACCAACAGGACCAGATGATATACATTACCAGATGCTTAGACACTTGCTAGACCTTTCCCTAAAGATCCTTTTAGAACTGCTAAACCATACTTGGAGTTCCGACCCCTTTCCAGAAACTTAGAAGGAAGCTACAATAATACCAATACCAAATCCAAACAAAGATCCACGAAATCCTCAAAATCACAGGTAAATGTCCTTGACTAGTGCCCTGTGCAAAACATTCGAGCGAATGATAGCTGAAAGATTAAGGTACCTGGAAAGAAACAACTTGCTTGCCGACATACAGAGTGGCTTTATGAAACAAGGGAGCACTCTGGACCATCTTGTAAGACTAGAATCTTTTGTGAAAGAAACTTTCAATAACAACGAACATGTTGTTACGGTTTTCTTTGACTTGGAAAAAGCTTAGACACAGCATGGAAACACGGAATACTTAAGGATCTTTTTGATTTCATCCCCGAGGCCGCCTGACCCAGTTTATAAAAGGATTCCTGGATGACCGTCGATTTAGGGTTCGTCTTGGTACAATATTCTCAGAATACTTTGAACAAGAGGAAGGGTTCCCCTAAGGATGCATCCTTCAATTCTACTATTCCTGATAAAAATCAACAATATAAAAGATGCACTCAGACAGGGGATAGGTAACTCACTCTTCGAGGGGATAGATAGCTCACTCTTCGTAGATGAATTTGCCATGTCGTGTAGAGGCAAAAGTATGAAATTAATACAGTGTGCGTCTTCAGCAGAGTATTTATTCTCTCCAAGCGTGGGTGGATAAGAATGGTTTTAAATTCTCACAAACCAAAACGGATTGTATGCACTTTTGTAAAACAAAAAACGCTAAAGCAATCAAATAAATAACTAACTAACTTGGACACATAATTTCAGAACCTGACGCGAATGCTGCAGAATGGCATTGAAAGTGTTCTTACGAAGTTGAGGAAATGATGTGTCACTTTATAATTCTGGTTCAAAAGGCCTAAATGTCTTGATACCGTTACACCTTGATGAGTGTCTGGACTAACTCGTTCCGCTTGAATCAACTTTCAAGTAAATAAAAAGTGGCCTTTAACTGGCAGTCGCTGGAAAATAAACACAAATACGTAACACTCGAAAACGTCATATCTAGAATACCCTCAACACTCGAAAGTATCTACAACGGACACACTTCTGAGGCATCAATCGCCATCAATATGACGACAGCCAATTAGCGACAATATGCGTGGTGCCAATTCGCTAGTGACAATACGCCTCGTAACAGCGAGCCTCGTGGCCATGAGCCTGGTGACAATACGCCTGGCGATAGTACGCCTGGCGATAATTCCCTTGAATTGAAAAGTTATTACAAATATTACAATCATGTGAAGAGGTGGAGCTTTTTGTTTGCTTTTTTTGTGACATTTGTCTTTCGTTCGCGTGTAATTATCTCCATTTCAAAATTGTTTTTTTTTTTTGTAAGCTGCTTCCTTTCAAACACTTGCTGACATGGAAGCATTCTCGGATTTAGAGTAATATCTGGTTCCCGTTTTTTCAAAGGGATTATCGTCCACTGCAGCATGAAATTTTGACAGCCAATGTCAGTGACGAGTAGGGTGAAAACAAGAGAACCACCGCACTTTTGCGGTGGAACTCTTAAGAGTTCCACCGCACTTTGTGACGTCATACTGTCTGGACCGGAAGTGTTGCCTGGACCGGAAGTGCTGTCTGGACCGGAAGTGTTGTCTGGACCGGAAGTGCTGTCTGGACCGGAAGTGACGTCATAGGCGTAACCAAGGCGTAACCATGGTGATAATGACGTCATCAGTCACGTGACCAATGAAAAGCCAATGAGATCAATGAAGACAATGAAGCCCCGCCCACTTTCTGTCTATCATACTGTCTGGACCGGAAGTGACGTCATAGACGTGGTCATGGTAACGAATTAAAACTTTGTAAACAAAAGTGAACTTTGTAAACAAACTGTGTAAACAAACTTTGTAAACAAAATTTGTAAATAAACTTTATAAACAAAATTTGTAAACAAACTTTGTAAACAAACTTTGTAAACAAACTTTGTAAACAAAATTTGTAAACAAAATTTGTAAACAAACTTTGGTTATTTACATAATTGAAACTTTGTAGACAAACTTTGTAAACAAACTTTGTAAACAAACTTTCTAAACAAACTTTGTAAACACTATTTGTAAACAAACTTTGTAAACAAAATTTGTAAACACAATTTGTAAACAAACTTTATAAATAAACTTTCTAAACAAACTTTGTAAACAAAATTTGTAAACAAACTTTGGTTATTTGCATAATTGAAACTTATTGAAACTTTGTAAACAAACTTAGTAAACAAACTTACCCCCCCCCACACTCTCTCCACACACACCACGACTGAGCATTTCATAAGCCACATAGGTATTTCAACCTTCTGATGACAACTTTTTTTTTTCCCTCACACACTCTCTCTCTCCACACACACACACACACACACCACGACTGAGCATTTCATAAGCCACATAGGTATTTCAACCTTCTGATGACAACTTTTTTTTCCCCCTCACACACTCTCTCTCTCCACACACACACACACACACACACACACACACACACACACACACACACACCACGACTGAGCGTTTCATAAGCCACATAGGTATTTCAACCTTCTGATGACAACTTTTTTTTCCCCCTCACACACTCTCTCTCTCCACACACACACACACACACACACACACACACCACGACTGAGCGTTTTATAAGCCACATAGGTATTTCAACCTTCTGATGGCAACTTTTTTCCCCACACTCTCATGCATACATACCAACACCATGATAAAATGTTTTGCTTATGTTGTTCTTTGTACTCCATTATTCTTCTTTTTTTTTTTTTTTTTTGTTTGAAATGCAGTGTTTACTTAGAAAAGAAAATGGCGTCATACAACCTTCAATCGTCATCAGCAGCATTTCGTCATCAGTGTAATCAGACTGCGTAATTAGATTTCGCCATCAACAATGTAGACAGCGGTGTCAGGCTTTTTGTTTTTCTGAGGCAGCAGTGTCTAACTGCTTGGAGTTGCAGTATGACCCTAAGTGTTATACTTGACCGATTTACATGAAAATTTCACTGTTTAATTCAGTTTTATATCTAGTTTTCACATAGTCATGGACTGGTTGTGCAGCTGGCTGTATGTATCATGAATTCACCTTAAAATGATAAGTTAAAAGTGGAATAACTTTTGTTATGATTGACGGATTTGCATGAAACTTTCACTGTTTGATTCAGTTTTATATCTAGTTTTAACATTAAGTGGTTATAGGCTATTTGCGCAGTTGGCTGTGTGCATATTTACCACAATTTTTAATTTTGTAAAAAGTGGGATAACTTCCGCTATAGTTGACGGATTTGCATGAACATTTCACCGTTGGATTCAGTTTGATGTTTTCGTTTAAAGTAGTTTGTGCATAGGTGGGTTATTGGAATGGCGCGCGCCCCCCACCATTCAACATGTGTTTGAATTATTTTTACGTCAAACTATTGTTCAACAAGTTGTTTAGCAATTGTACAACAATTGTTCAACAAGCTGTTGTTCAACATGTTGAACATGTTGTTCAACATGTTCAACATGTTCAACAACATGTTCAACAAGTTGAACATGTTCAACATGTTGTTGAACATGTGAACATGTTGAACATGTTCAACATGTTCAACTTGTTAAACATGTTGTTGAACATGTTGAACATGTTGAACATGTTTAACAAGTTGTTCAACTAGTTGTAGTTCAAGCAAAGAAAAAACAAGACATATGTTGAATAGGTTTATTAATACATTTAAATACACTTAAATACACTTAAATACACTTAACTACACTTAACTACACTTAAATACACTTAAATAACTTAAATACATACAGCTTAAATCTATAACAATATTATAACATTTATTGATTTACAAAGTCTTTATTATAATGTTTAGTCAAATAAGTCTATTTTTCTTCATCTGCTTCACTCTGTTCACTGGCATCCATATCACTTTCTTCGTCACTGCTTTCATCTTCCTCCTCCTCATCTAGAAGCTCTTCAAAGAATGCATCGTTTCTTCTTATAGCCGCCTTTAGTGCCTTTGAATACTCGTAATGTTTTTCATCAACAAAGTAATTAAAGTCTTCTAAAATGGTTTCATAATGTTCGTTTTGTTGTAGACGTTGGGCATATTTGAATAGTCTCATAAACAGTTGTTTAAGTCGACGCTTATAAATGGGTCGAAAGTCATCACTTGCTATTTCACGCGCATCTTCAAGCCCTTGTTCTTCATATTCTGAAACCTTTTCTTGAAATTTGGTATCATATTCATCGTAGACTTCTTGAACCATATCATACCAAACAGAGTCTGTTTCTGACTCACTTTCAGAGTCTGTTTCTGACTCACTTTCAGAGCTGTCGTCATCATCACCCTCAACACAATGTTCCATATGTTTGAACAAAGCTTCTTGACTGTTGTACAACGCACCACATTCTGTACAAGCATGTGCATTCTTTTCAGTCATGTTGACGCTTTGACTTTCCATAGAAGACTCATCTAAAGTTTCAGTGATAGGTGGTTTTACAGGGTTTACCATATCTATCTCCAATTCTTCTTCTTCTGAAGTGTGAGCATTCTTTAAGTGTCTTTTAAGACTTTGTGGCCAATTGTAAGATTTCAAACAAATGTTGCATTTATACATCTTTTCGGTTCAACATACACTTTTCAAATGATGAAAAAGCCTTTAAACATAGCCTTATATACAACTTGTTGAACAGCATGTTGAACAACATGTTCAACTTGTTGAACAACATGTTCAAGAACATGTTGAACAACATGTTCAACATGTTCAACATGTTGAACAACATGTTCAACATGTTCAACATGTTGTTGAACATGTTGTCTACGTCTAGGGTTAGGGTTATGCCGCTTAGGGGAGTCTAACGTCATGACGTCCTTATGACGTCATCATGACGTCTTTATGACGTCATCATGACGTCTTTATGACGTCATCATGACGTCATTATGCTGAGTCAGCAATTATAACAAGTTTGAATGTTTGAGCAAGTTACACACCATATTTTGATTACATCAAAGTAACATAAAAGGAAGAGTGAGACATGCATTTCATGCATATCAAACAGAAACAAATTCTGCTGAGTCAGTTTTTTTTTGGTAAAGCGCGCGCCTGTTCGAATGACGTTATTATGACGTCATAATGATGACGTCATCATGACGTCTTTATTCCACTTTTAACTTATCATTTTAAGGTGAATTCATGATACATACAGCCAGCTGCACAACCAGTCCATGACTATGTGAAAACTAGATATAAAACTGAATTAAACAGTGAAATTTTCATGTAAATCGGTCAAGTATAACACTTAGGGTCATACTGCAACTCCAAGCAGTTAGACACTGCTGCCTCAGAAAAACGAAAAGCCTGACACCGCTGTCTACATTGTTGATGACGAAATCTAATTACGCAGTCTGATTACACTGATGACGAAATGCTGCTGATGACGATTGAAGGTTGTATGACGCCATTTTCTTTTCTAAGTAAACACTGCATTTCAAACAAAAACAAAAAAAAAAGAAGAATAATGGAGTACAAAGAGCAACATAAGCAAAACATTTTATCATGGTGTTGGTATGTATGCATGAGAGTGTGGGGGAAAAAGTTGCCATCAGAAGGTTGAAATACCTATGTGGCTTATAAAACGCTCAGTCGTGGTGTGTGTGTGTGTGTGTGTGTGTGTGTGTGTGGAGAGAGAGAGTGTGTGAGGGGGGAAAAAAGTTGTCATCAGAAGGTTGAAATACCTATGTGGCTTATGAAACGCTCAGTCGTGGTGTGTGTGTGTGTGTGTGGAGAGAGAGAGTGTGTGAGGGGGAAAAAAAAGTTGTCATCAGAAGGTTGAAATACCTATGTGGCTTATGAAATGCTCAGTCGTGGTGTGTGTGTGTGTGTGTGTGTGTGGAGAGAGAGAGTGTGTGAGGGGGGGGAAAAAAAAGTTGTCATCAGAAGGTTGAAATACCTATGTGGCTTATGAAATGCTCAGTCGTGGTGTGTGTGGAGAGAGTGTGGGGGGGGGGGGGGTAAGTTTGTTTACTAAGTTTGTTTACAAAGTTTCAATGAGTTTCAATTATGCAAATAACCAAAGTTTGTTTACAAATTTTGTTTACAAAGTTTGTTTAGAAAGTTTATTTATAAAGTTTGTTTACAAATTGTGTTTACAAATTTTGTTTACAAAGTTTGTTTACAAATAGTGTTTACAAAGTTTGTTTACAAAGTTTGTTTACAAAGTTTGTTTACAAAGTTTGTCTACAAAGTTTCAATTATGTAAATAACCAAAGTTTGTTTACAAATTTTGCTTACAAATTTTGTTTACAAAGTTTGTTTACAAAGTTTGTTTACAAAGTTTGTTTACAAATTTTGTTTATAAAGTTTATTTACAAATTTTGTTTACAAAGTTTGTTTACACAGTTTGTTTACAAAGTTCACTTTTGTTTACAAAGTTTCAATTCGTTACCATGACCACGTCTATGACGTCACTTCCGGTCCAGACAGTATGATAGACAGAAAGTGGGCGGGGCTTCATTGTCTTCATTGATCTCATTGGCTTTTCATTGGTCACGTGACTGATGACGTCATTATCACCATGGTTACGCCTTGGTTACGCCTATGACGTCACTTCCGGTCCAGACAGCACTTCCGGTCCAGACAACACTTCCGGTCCAGACAGCACTTCCGATCCAGACAACACTTCCGGTCCAGACAGTATGACGTCACAAAGTGCGGTGGAACTCTTAAGAGTTCCACCGCAAAAGTGCGGTGGTTCTCTTGTTTTCACCCTACTGTGACGGAGTATTGCTTTGTTAAAATATATAGAATACTCGATTAGCCTTTCTCTTATAAAGCCTGGCACTGATTTGTAATGATAAACGCCTAGAAGTCTTTTTCTCCTTTGTACAGTCTCAGATTTGTTTGGAATGATAGAAGTATGTATTTCAGAAAAAGAACACTGGATGATAGCCAATTATTTAAAATTGTACGCCGATAAAACGGAGGAACTTCTCACTTTACCAGCTCAGACAACAATGCGCCGTACAAATACACGCTGAGGATTACGTTGTAACGTCTAAGATATCAGTCAGGAACTTGGCTGCGGTGTTTGACAACAGCATGCTAATGGTGCCATTTATTAATGAAAAGTGTAAATCCGTAATATATAATTTAAGAAATATTGGCTTAATAAGGAAGTATTTCCAGTTAGTGCAATTGTTACATCGCGTCTTTATTTCTGGAACTCTCTATTATTTGAAACTATACGAACTCAAATAAACAGATTGCAGCGTTTACAGAGTATGGCTGCTAGAATAATTTGCAAAGTTTCCAAGGTCGACCGCGTAACAGTAGGGTAGAAACACCGTTTCTGGCGCACTTGATGACGTCATACTGTCTGGACCGGAAGTGACGTCATCATGTTGCCCCCCCCCCCTGGTGAAGAATCATATACCATGGGGACCCCCCCCCTGGTCAAGAATCATATAGCATGGGGACCCCCCCCCCCTGGTGAAGAATCATATACCATGGGGACGCCCCCCCCCCCCCTGGTCAAGAATCATATAACATGGGGACCCCCCCCCTGGTGAACAATCATATAGCATGGGACCCCCCCCCCCCGGTGAAGAAGTATATCATATCATGGGACCCCCCCCCCCCCCTAGGATGTGATTCAACACTCCTATAAGAGCACATTGTCTGTGCACATATGCATCATTCATGCTCTGACTGCCGTTGGATACACAGGGGAAAAAAAGTGAAAACAGTTGCTCTTACCTATTGTGTTGTGCTGTTGAAGAACAAGTGAAGGATTGACTGGAATACACATAGGAGATGAAGTGAAACATTAGTTATTCTTTGGAAAAGGAAAGTGAACGATTGGTTATTCTTTGGAAAGGAAGTGAAAGATTGGAGACGAATTGGCAAAACTGTCGTGGTAAGTGACTTTTTTTTTTTTTCTTTTTTTTTTATTATTATTATTATTATTATTATTATTATTATTATTATGATAATATTTAATTAGTCATATTTCAATGGTTTCCCATTACAGTAACCACACACACACACACAGCATAAGTACATGTGTACAGAGTGTGGGGGGAAAACCGACTGAGAAATTTCAGAGTGCACTCGTACAGAGTGTGGGGGAAAACCGATCAATAATTTCAGAGTGCACTCGTACAGAGTGTGAGGGAAAACCGATCGATAATTTCAGAGTGCGCTCGTACAGAGTGTGGGAACGATCAATAAATTTGAGAAGGAATGGGATTTTCCCTACGTTAAGTCTAATGTTATGTTTTAAGTTATAGTAGTTGGAAAATGACACTTCTAAAACACATTTAACAAATGTAGTTTTTAACACCATATAATATATAAAATAAATTTGAACATTTTAGCATGCTACTTATTTGAATGATCTAAAGTTATAGTAGTGGGAAAATGGTGGTTCTAGACCAACTTTAACAAATTTAGTTTTTAACACCATATGATATATAAAATAAGTTTGAACATTTTTAGCACGCTACTTATTTGAATATTCTAAAGTCATAGTAGTGGAAAAATGGTGGTTCTAGACCAATTTTAACAAATTTTGTTTTTTGACAAAATATGATGTATAAAATAAGTTTAAACATTATACAATGGTGTAGTAGAGTAAAAATGAGGGTTCTAGACCAACTTTAACAAATTTTGTTTTTTGACAAAATATGATGTATAAAATAAGTTTGAACATTTTACCATGGTGTAGTAGGGTAAAAATCAGGGTTCTAATCCAAAATTTAATTTTTTTTTGAAAACATATTATGGTTTTCTTTTCTTAATGCTTTCAGGTATCGTCAGAACACATCGCTCTCCGCCTTCACCTGATTATTAACAATGTCAACATTACTTCTTCACCCATGTGTAGAGACCATGGATGACGTCTTCAAAGTGAACTATGTTGACTATGTGTTTTCAAAGCTTCCTGCTTTTGAATCTAATTGGATTTTACAAGTGAAGAATTTGCATAAGCATTGGGAAGCTGTTGGAAAGATAATTCCAAGAGATGAATTCATCCACTCATTTCTACAGGAATGTGAAGAACTACTTTTACCATCAACTTACGACATTGATTCAGCATTTATCCGCGCGAATACAATTTGGGCAGCTGAACTCATGCTAGTTGTAGCTGCTAGAATTATTTTACATTATGATGATGGCGTTCCATTGACGACGAATGCATCAGAACTTGTTCGATTCAACAATGAACGAGTTGAAGTGAATTCAAAGCTTTGTAAAATGTTTGAAGAACTATAAAAAAGCTGACTCTGCAATTTCTAATGGCATAAAAGGAGAAGGGTGAAGTGAAGTCATCATTCAACGCGCAGCCATGGAGAAGACAAGCAGCTTTAAAATTAGTGCAAACTTAACCATTACTGTGGAGCATGGAGAATTTGGGCTATTTCTTCGAATCAAACGTGGAGAGAGATGGCTTGCTTTATCACCATCCTTGTGGAAGATTGTGTGTCAGAACTTGACAAGATTACGCAACATTGGCTTCAAACTGTACTTAACGCAAACGAAGTGGCTTGAAGTCATTTCATACTTGGATATGCGCTATGCTATATATTGCTTCAGGAAATCCATAGCATAACCTCAACCTTACTGCCATGTACGGAATGTCATGGGAAGAAAACTCCTGTTAAGCTGCAAAAGGACAATCGAATGAAAGTGTCAAAGCTATCCAAGAAAAGACTGTCTGAAGTTCGATTGGAGAATATGAACGTGCAAAATCAACTTGGACTTACCTGTGAATATTGTGGTGCTTACGGATATGCTGAGGATTATGATTGTCACTGCCACAAGTACAATTGCAAGTTGTGTGAACCTGACAACTTCTGCAACAAGTGCGGCTCACTAACAGTATCTGCCGAGTAAGACTACAAGTCATTTGCTTGCCAGTCGTCAAAGTGTGTAGACGTGTCATATGGATATGTGAAAGATGCATGTAGAAACGTTTTTCAAGGAGACGTATGTGGACTACATGATAAGTGAACTGGCGCGTTTTGGATCTATTCAACAACAACTGGAACACTTTGACATCTATTGGGAACTTGCTCATTCCACGCTGAACGTACCGAAATTACGTGAGGATTTCATCAAAGAGTGTGTGCTTTCAAATATTGACGGAGCTGAGGAGTTAGATGTGGAAGCAGCATATCACTTTGCTCGATTTGATCCAAGACTGTTTGATGAAGTGAGAGAGTGGTTAATCTACATTGCAGTATAATGACGGACATTACATTGAGACAATATATTGTGCAAAAGACATATTGTGAAGAAATGTTATTAGCTGTAAAAAAGTTTGCATGTTTAGTATGTCCTGCTTGTCAAAATGAAGAGTGTTCAGAACATACTTGTCATTCTGCATGTGTCTATACATATTGGAATGAAGCTAAATATTACATTCATTTAGATAAAGTGTTAGATAATGCAAATCAACGTTGTAAAAAATATGGTGTAGATGCTATCACATTTGATGAATTAAGTAGTTGGTTAATGTACATTGAAGATCAATGGACTTCAATTATTCACACCATTGTATCAATACTTGATTTGTAAGATATGTTGATTGAGCTTTTATAAAATTTAAGATATGTTGATAAAATTTAAGATGTGTTGATAAAATGTAAGATATGTTGATAAAATAAAATGCAAGATATGTTAACAAGTGTTGATCATTTAGTGTTAACATGTCAACGTGGAAAGACTACTTAACCAATATTTACTTTAAACCTGGTCAACCCGGGCCATTTGCTGGTCCTTATAAACTTTATCATATATTAAAAAAACATGATCAACCAGTCACTCATTCACAAGTGAAGAAATGGTTACAGGATCAAGATGCCTTCAGTTTACTACAACCTGTAAAATACAGGTTTAAAAGGCAACGTGTCATTACACGTGGAATTGATGACATGTGGGATATTGATTTAGCTGACATGGGAAACATAGCTCCATATAATGATGACACCCGTTTTTTGTTGGTTGTCATTGATGTGTTTTCCAAATATTTATGGGTGCAACCAATGCCTAATAAATCACATACGAGTGTCATAGAAGCCTTTCAAAAGATTTTTCATGAAACACAACGAAGACCACGAACTCTAAGGTCAGACAAAGGAACTGAATTTAAAAACAGATGGGTAAAAGCATTTTTGAAGAAGGAGGGAATACATGCCTATACGACAAAGAATGAAACCAAAGCCAACTTTGCTGAGAGAGTCATTCGTACTCTAAAGGGAATGATGTATCGATATTTCCTACATAATCAAACGTATCGATATATGGACATCCTTCCAGGCTTAGTGTATAATTACAACCATAGACCTCATGGCTCCCTCCCTAATAAGTATGCTCCTGCAGATATTCGTAAAGACAACGAATCGAAAGTGTGGAAGTATATGTATGTAGACAAATTGAAATTAAAACCAAAGAAGAAAAAACCCTACAAATTTAAAATTGGTGATCAGGTTCGCATTTCTCACATGAAATATGTATTTCAACGGGATTATCATATAAAGTGGACGCAAGAAGTGTTCATTATCACACATCGTTGTAAGAAGCAAGGAATACACTTGTATCGTGTGAAAGACTTTTTAGATGAAGATATTGATGGACATTTTTATGAAGAAGAACTGCAGAAAGTGACAAAAGATATTGAATCAGTCTACAGAATTGAAAAGGCCTTGAAAACACGAAGAAGACGAGGTGTTAAAGAATTATATGTGAAGTGGTTAGGTTGGCCAAAGAAGTTTAACAGTTGGGTGAAAGAAACAGATATTCGAAAATGAAGCATCCATTCACGTGTTTGGTCTCTGGGCCTACAGGCAGTGGTAAAACTTCTCTAGTTAGAGAAATTCTAGAACAAAAGTTAATTAAACCCTCTCCAAAAACCATTTTATGGCTCTATGCAGCAGATCAGCCTTTATACAAGGGAATGAAGGGTGTGGAATTTTACCAAGGCATTCCAGATGACATTGAAGAGCGTTTTAACCCGAAAAAGCCAAACTTACTCATCATTGATGACTTAATGACCAAATGTCATAGTGATGAGCGAATGACACGTCTCTTTAGTGTTGGTAGCAGTCATCAAAATCTAAGCATTATTTTTATTGTGCATAATTTATTCCATCATGGTAGAGAAATGCGAAATATTAGTTTGAATACACATTACATCATTCTGTTTAAAAATCCTAGAGACAGCCAACAAATAAGTACATTAGCGCGACAAATGTATCCTGGAAAATCTCAATTTCTCATAGAAGCCTATCAAGATGCTACCAGCAAACCTCATGGCTATTTATTCATTGATTTGAAGCCGAAGACGAATGATCAACTACGTATTCGTACAGGCATTTTACCAAAAGATACACATTACGTATATGTTGATAAGGTAGCGTATGAACAAGAACCAAGTCACTTGACCATTCGCAGCCAAGATGTCTAAACGTATTCAAGCGAATCAACCTTTTCTTCACTTGCTCGCACGCAGCAGGCCTAAGCGACGTAAATCCTTGCTACAACAAGCTACTAAGGAGGAATTAACTAGCTTGTTTGAAATTTGTTTGAATATATTGCGAGGACATTTACCCTTAAGCTCAAAAAGGTATAAGGTATTCAAACGTGAACGTCATACCCTACGCACACTAGCAGATAAGAAGATATCACTTCGAAGAAAAAAGAAGTTGGTTAATCAGAAAGGAGGATTCATTGGAGCTATTGCTAAATTTGCATTGCCCTTGTTAGCTCAGTTGCTGTTAAAATGAAACATACTATGAAAATGGTCCTCATTCCTGAATATGAATATAAAATGTTGTTAGAAAAGAAGGGAAAAGATGGTGAAATCAAAACGAAAGTGAATAAACTTTTACGTGGGAAAAGAACTCGTGAAAAGGCAATAGAAATGTCTCAAGTTCTTGGCCGTCATTTACGAACAATTCAGTCGCAACAACAGCGACAAAAGTCTGTTACAGCATCTAATGCAGAAAAATCAGAAAAGTTTCAACAGTTTCTAAACCATTTTCAACCTATTTATCATGTAAAACTAACACAACTTCTGGCAGAACTTAAGAAATATGGTACGAGATGGACAGATAAAAATGAACTTGTTTTAAAAACAGGTACTGTCATTACAAATTCTAACATTATTGATTTGTTGAAAGAAGCATTGGTTGCTACAAGAAGAAAAGAACAACGAGAACCACCGCGTGGTTGGAAGCAGTTTATTGAGGAAATTGTAGACGCTAATATTCCAAAAACTGTTTTTGGCAAAAAGACAACTCGTGAAGATATTACAAAAGAGCAACAACAACGTCAACAAAGGTTGTTTCCAGAAGGATGGGAAACTTTTTAACATGGATTAAAGAGCTATGGTGTTGTTGTTGTAAAGAAAATGGAAATAAAAATACTATTCCTGTAAAAATTAGGTGTGTTAGTGCTTGTTGTCAGGGAGAAGTAGTAGATACCAATTTAGATCATGTAGATAGCAATTTAGACGACAATGTAGACAACAATGTAGAAAGTGAAGATGAAGAGTGTCAAACATGAAGTAATGTATATACACATCTAGTCTATCTACATCACATAAACGATTTAGCTGTCATGGAGTCAACAAGTTTTTACATTACTTTACCCAGCAATGCTAGTATGAACTATTATCCCAACAACAAGACTTCGAATTATCAAATTCGTATGCCTCGAACCATCTATCTGAACGGAAAATATGAAGTGGCTTTAGCTGAAATTCAATATCCACATACATGGACAACCATGAGACATGGAATGGACTATTCTATTCAGTATCGACAACAACCACTGAATGATGTTGTTCTTGACACAATCAATATTCCTTATGGTTACTACAGATCCATACAAGAGATATGTCAGGCAGTCAATAAAGAAGCAACTAATTCTATGAAAGATGACCTTAAAGAAGCTATTCAGATAAAGTATGATAAAATTAGACGACGTGTTTTTCTATTTCTAAATTATGGTTTTGAAGTGTCATTCTCAACTGGATTAGCTGAGATTTTAGGATTTATCCCAGATCAATGGTATACTGAAACGTGTACAGCTGAACATAAAGCTGATGTGAAACAGGGATTTTATACACTTTATGTGTACTGTAGTATTTGTGAGCCACAAGTTGTTGGTGATTATTATGTTCCTTTGCTACGTTCTGTTGGAATACAAGGACATGATGGAGACATTATCATGAAAACTTATGGAGAACCGCATTATGTTCCTGTAAACACATCCAAATTTGACGTGATAGAAATGAATATCAAGGACGACACAGGCCATAATGTTCCATTTCAAACTGGAAAGGTGATCTGTAAACTTCATTTTCGACCAAAAGCATTATGAAAGCATACACACACAATCCATCTATATATCGCAACCATTTTCTTCGTCAAGTGGGTGGAGAATTACCAGAATTTAAAGGAGTGCGAATACAATATGGAGATGGTATTGGTTCAATACTGGGATCATTGGCTCGAAAAGCTATTCCACTGCTTAAGGCAGGGGCTAAAATCGTTGCACCACATCTTAAAAAGGCTGCAAAAGATGTCGCGAAAGATGTTACAGGTCGAGTAGCACAACGTATGTTTGGTGATGAGTTAGGAGGACAAAAGAGAGCGAAACCAGCAAAACCTGTCAGAAGGCGAAAGGCAGCTAAACGGATAACATCAACAAAATATAAGAAAGATATTTTTTAATCATGTCTTTAATTCATAATCATTCTTGTGAATGTAGTCTTTCTCCATTAGAATGGTTTCACATACCACCAACGCAAACTGCTGTAGAAAAAAGTTATAATGTAGACTATCAACCAATGACTACCATTAGAGAGGGTGCTCCAATAGAATTCTACATTCCTGCGAGTACCGAAGAATATCTAGATTTAAAGAACAGTAAACTCCATATTATATGTCGCATTGTAAAGGCTGATGGTACACCGTGTGGTGTAGATGATAACGTGTCATGTATCAATGATTTGTTTAATGGGTTATGGTCCAATATTGAATTATTTCTAAATGATCGATTGGTATCACATAGTAACAATACCCATGGTTATACCAGCATCATATCTCATCTCATTCATGACTCGGAAGAAAGTCTCCATTCTGAGCGCTCTATGCGTCTCATCTATAAAGATACTGCCGGGTCAATGAATACTCATGAGGTGAAAAGACCTAATCATGAAAGATATGTACCAGGTTTTCATGTAAATATTGAAGGTGGTGATATAGCTGAAACAGGAAATAATGGTTTACATAATCGCTATTTGTATACACGTCTAAGCCGTGAGTTTATGCTTACAGGTGGTTTAAGGGTAGATTTGTTTGAGCAGGATCGTTATCTTCCCAATGGTGTTAGTATGAAATTACGTTTACATAGACAAAAAGATGAATATGTATTAATGGCTGCAAATAATGGTTTTAAAGTAGAAGTGAGAGAAGCGTTTTTAACCATTCGCAAAGTGAGGGTTAGTCCAGGTATTCAATTGGGACATGCAGATGCATTGATGAAAAGTCCTGCTAAGTTTATTATTAATAGAAAAGAGTGTAAAAATTTAGCTATTCCAACTGGATTTCAATCTTTTGTGAAAGATAGCATCTTTTTAGGCCAATTACCAAAACGTATTGTCATTGGAATGGTTCATAATGAATCCTTTGCTGGAACAGTATTGAGAAATCCATACAATTTTGAACATTTTGATCTTAACTTTATGCAGCTTTACTCTGATGGTGAACCAGTCCTATCCAAACCTCTCAAGCTTGATATAAATCGAGGCAAATATCTTGATGCTTTTGAAACACTTTACAAATCTTTTGATAGATTGGATGGTGAGAAAAGTTCCATTATAAAACGGGAAGATTGGCCTAGAGGTTATTCTTTATTTTCTTTTGACTTAACACCTGATTATGATGGTGCTGATCATTATGCCCTTATCAAACATGGGAATTTGAGACTAGAAATGAATTATGCTGGTGCCTTGCAAAATACAGTCAATGTTATAGTGTATGCTGAATTTGATAACATTGTTGAAATAAGTGCAAATCGTAGCATTCAATTCGACTACCAGTCATGAACACGAAGCAGATAGAAGCCATCCTATCCCATGATGCCACGACAAAAGACTTGTTTCAAGGTGTGTTTGCCATCGACCAGTTACCATCTTTACAACGCGGTGCCTATGTCATCAACACAGACGATCATGATGAGCCAGGAGAGCATTGGGTGGCAGTATATTATGACGAAGACCCTGCAGAATATTTTGACTCTTATGGACTTTTACCTATAGACAGTCGTTTGAATAAGTTTTTAAAGTTTCATTTCATTTATAATTCAGTTCCATTACAAACACCGATATCCTCTACATGTGGATTTTATTGTGTGTATTATATAATTCAAAGAGCTCGAGGACATAGTCCTTTTGAAATCATTGATGTATTAAGAAGAAGTGATGGTGATTTTGTTGTAAAGGATTTTGTATATAGACATTATAAACCATTATTTTATTGATGTTGTATTAGTTAAGTTGTATTAGTTAAGTTGTTGGTAATTGTGAATTGTATTATGAATATTGTAAATAAACAAGACAGTTTTATACAACATTCTTTGTTTATTGTGTTATACATTATTTACATTTCAACAATTATTTTACATTGAATTTTTATTTTACAAATACATTCAATACATCAATAAACACATGCCATTCATACCAATCTAAATTAATATATGCATCATAGACATTACATTCACGTTTGTAAATGCTATGAAAACTAGCATAACACTGTCCATTACCAAACTTTATTATTTTAACATCTTCATGTTCAGACAGTTTCAGTTCATATCCATGATCATTCATGTCAATGTTCATCACCATAACACACATGGGATGTGTCAGTTCAATGGACTTGGTGCCTCGCATGAGTTGCACTCCTTCCTCTTTGAATTCAAGCGTCAGGTTCTTTCCAATCCAATGCTTGTAACAGAGCGTACCATTCCACTGTGTTGAGGGTGATGTAGTCGTAGCGTTCTGTAAGCTCGTCATATTGGCGAAATTGTACAAACACGTCTAAGCAGTTCTCAGTCACACACACTTCTAATTCATTTGAGACTGCCAGGAGAAAGCCAGGTATCCTGAACTTCTCTAGATGGTCTTTCAACACAGATTGTTCGTCAGTTGATAGAATGATATACTTTCCAAAATGTCTTAGCACAATGTCATCACATAAGTTTCTCAGATACGAGAATCCATGTGAAATAGGTTCATATTCCGATAAAAATTCTTCCATCTCGTTCAACAGTCAGATGAACTATGAGCTGTCTCCTTGTCTGCAAAGACGTTTTTATGCTCGCAAGATGGCGAAGAGTGGATGTTGTATAGCTTCTAGGAATCGTAAGACTGCGCGCCAGTTCTTGATATCAAAGATGATCAAATCTGTATACGGTGTATCTGGCACAACTCCCTTATAATCCTTTGGATAATCCTGTAAAAGATTTCTACAGATTTCTACACGTATGTTAGAATCATATTCAGCCACCGTCACTTCCACTTTATTTTCAAGTCTACGTTTAAACCCATGTTCAAGTGGTATGTTTTTAAAGTCTTTCCACACTTCAGGTTTAAACCGATGATAACTTGTCTGAGAACCTAGTATCACTTCATTCCTATCATTTACAGTAAGGTAAGCACCACGGTTCAGCATGAGTGCATTCATGTTTTTACCTTGTTATGAGCCGTCTTCTTGTCTGCGAAGCCTTTTATCCACTTCTTTCACCTGCTTCTTCAGCATTTTCCATTCAGGTATTGTCAGCAAGATACCCTTTTTCGTTGGACGGTTTTTTCCAGTCCCCTCATCTCTCAGGTACTTGCGAATGTTTATCACACCTTCATTACTTTGTTTCATAATCTTGATATACTTTCCATTGCCTAGAGAAAGCATTCCATCCCACGACTGTGGTGTTGGTGCTATCTCCACTTTTAATTTCTTGATGGTAGTGTCAGGATGTTTCACATTCATGTCTTTGACTGTATCAGCAAGTGTATCCATATCCGTTGTTGCAGATCTTTTCCTATTCATGTTGACGCTTCAGTGTGCACACCTCAACTAACTCTAAAGTTGAAGTGTCTCCCCCTTATATACTGTAATGCCCATGCGCCAAAGTGGAATAGCCATCACTCATCACATATCGCTTGTCATCAAAGGGAGAGAGAGCCACTTTCCTCAACTTCTCCGAGAAGATCTGGTGGTCATGACTTCGTATGATGTGTCCTGTGGTCATCGTTTGTGTTTGGTTGAACAAACTGTCTCTATAATGCTGATGTTTCATCCGTCTTTGACACGCGCGAGTGATGCCTTTGGCCGTACGTTTTTCTTTCCCACCATATATCATACTATACATTTTCGGTCGAAGTCCAACAAACTCTTCAATGGGAATGCCTGCCGTCTCATCTTTCATTTTCCCAAGCACTTTCTTGTTCACGTTGGAATGCAGGAAATGATCTGGGGGATAGTCACTTGTGTCGAACAAGTCAGCATCTTCCTGCATGTCTTTGTAGATATCTTCCGTTTCTATGTCATAACATAGACTGTCGGTGTCGCTGAACAAGAGTTTGGCGTCGGGATACTTGGTCATGATGTAGTTGTAATGAAAGTGGAACATGAGCACTTTGCTGAGGTCGAGAATGGTGAACCCAACTTGAATGGGCTTATCCAGAAGCAGATCCACTTTGCGCAAATGTACCGCGGTCAAATCTTCGTTGAAAATTCTAAATTTGTGGAAGGAAGGTTTGGCCACAAGTTTCTTGAACCGCTTTTCTTTGTGAACAAGTTCCACATTCATGCGCTTTCTCACATTTTCCATGGTTTTGCCAAACACAGAGTTGTTCATCAGTTTGAAAAAGTCTTTCTCAAACGGGTTCTTGGCCAACTTTCTCTTTTCTGTGTTCAAGGAGATGTATTTTGCCAACCATTTGCTCTGTGCAAACATGATGGCACGATGCACCTTCGTGACTTTCAATCCCAGTGAGACAT
This sequence comes from Protula sp. h YS-2021, assembly GCA_949752745.1. Lineage (NCBI taxonomy): Eukaryota > Metazoa > Annelida > Polychaeta > Sabellida > Serpulidae > Protula > Protula sp. h YS-2021. Next base: position 49,876,294 of record OX457025.1, on the reverse strand, counting down.
ATTGCTGTAAATTTCTATAATGAAGTACATATTTCTTCTTCTCACATAAGTTGGGAATGAGCTTTTCACTAGGTTTGCCTTTCATGTTTAGATCTTTCCGTAGCTTCTGACTATGTTTTGACAATTCTCCCACCTTCACACATTTCCGTTCTGGAGCCACTGGGTAGTGATTATGATGATCATGGATTGCATATGGGTATTCCAAATCCACTTCTAAAATGTACCCAATCTCGTCATCTTCATCCACATCCATAAAGTCAATGGATTCTGGCTCGCTCACCCACATAAATCCACTTTCCGGCATGCTTTGCGACATGGCCCAGCCATACAAGTTGTTTGCATCCAGGTACGTCAAGTAGTTGGTTGGTTTCCTGGGATCGTAATCTGCTACGTAGGGGTTATTTGCTTTCGCATACTTGTGTGTGATGACAGATATTCCTCCACGTAGACCTTGTTCAACCATTTGGTACATGTCAATGTCGTTGATCAATTCCAATTTCACCTTTGTCGCTTTCAACATGGCATCCCACGACAGTCCTGGCGCTGTATAGTAGTGAGCAGGATCTAATTCATATGTGTTGAGACATACGTGACGAAAGTTTTCAAACACGTCAGCCAGCAGCAACACATCTGATTTCAGGTACAAGTCATGGTATTCGCCAAATGTAGTACACTGGAATGTCTCCCACACCTTCTGCGCATGCGCATAATCCTCATCGCTAATGTCTTCTTCACTGAGCAGACTGTAAAACTTGTCCTTGGACGGCAGTTGTGTTTCAGCAAACTTGGATGGCTCATCCACGTAATCATAAGGGTACACTCCCTTTCTCAACAGTAAATCTTGTTGGTCACTATCGTGAATGTGTGACGTCATGTTACAAAAGTTGTCTTTCCCTTCTGCCGCTAGGTTGGAGACCAACTTCTGTAGAGAAGTACTCATGAACTGAAAGCTGTCTGTAAATTTTAGATTGCTCATGGTGAATGCAATATATTTCTCAACGGTGTTGGGAATGACTGTAATCCTTTCGTTTTTGAACTTTCCAATTTCTTCCATGATCAAATGACTGTCATAGCCTCGTAAATTGTGGAAAAACACAGGAATGATGAAAGAATCTTTATCTCCCTGCTGATCTTTTCGAAGTCGGAATTGTAAATTGCATTCATTATGTGCAGCTCCGCGGTATTTGCCATTGATATGGTCATGATCTCTCACACGATCTGCTCCTAGAGGCTCATGACAAATGTAGCAATCTGTGGCGTTCTTATAATGCTCTTCATCTTCATGAGTCATCACCATTTTCTTTTTCTGTTGTAAACCATGTACAATACGATCACGCTCATTCACCATATGGTCTAAAAAGACTTTCACGGCATTATCGCCTCGATACACAACTGGCGCACGTGTATCATACTGGCTGACAACCACATAGGCAAAGCTGTTTGGACGATGATGCTGATACCTAACTTCTTCATGCTTTTTCGTGAAACATTCAAAGTCTGCATAAATGACAAACGGCGCTCGCTGTTGTTTGGCTACATTCTTGAACTTGATGAAGGGTTCCTTGGGGAATGATAAACGTTGTGCGCCATGCTTGCCACACACTTCACGATGCTTGTCTAACAGATCTTGCCGCATAAACCCGTGAAGACAGTTGAAACAATAAAAAGTTGTATGCTTATACTTTGATCGATAAGCCATCAGTCTGCTGAAATTCTTGATGAGGCAGTAATGTCTTGTCTTGTCATTGCTAATCAAAAGCAAGTTGATTTCTCTGGCGCTGTTGGCGCTGGTGTTTCGGCTGAGTTGTATGGGAACAATGACATCATGTTCATATCCAAACACGTTAATGGACACATCATTCTCCTTTTCAAATTTTGGAATGTCTGTAATCGGTGTTGGAAATGTCATGCCTTCCACCTTCAATTCGTTCTCAAATGCTTTGTATTGATGTACACGGTATGGGCTGTTTGTTGAAGGGTGAAGGTGAGCCAATACAGACCATAAGAAACACTTGTTGTCTTTATTCTGAATGTTTAGCACCGCCTTTGTACTCTTTACTTTCTTCGGTAGTGGGATAAAACTGCTCGCTTCCAGTGGCGCTGACGTAGCTGTATGTACTTCAATGAATAATATGTTATCCAACACCCAGCCAGAACCTTGTCGCTCATGTTCATCAAACCTGGTAAACAATTCTTTATAGGCTTCTGGTAAGTCCTTCTCAATATCCGTTGGATTGTATGCTGCATATGTTGGACTACTGATGAAGGCATTATCCACGTGTTCTACCATCACGCCTTCAGCATTTGGTGTCATTTTCTTGAAGCGTGCATGTACGACAATGTACCATTTCATGCCATGATTTAACGTCTCTAACAAATGTCTCTTGATTCGGTTCTCTTGTTGTCGCATTTCAAGCAGTAAATCCGATCCATCCTCAGACTCAAATCGTCTTTCCTGCGCGTTTTCTCCCAGACTAACCCTTCTACCTCTCCCTACTTGTCCTGTTTTTTCTTTCTTTGAAACATGTTCTTCATGAGACGCATTTTCTATCTCAGCTGGTATGCATGCATGTGCCTCATAAGTATCCATAGATGGAAATATTTTAATGCATTCACAGCAGAGGAACGGATCAGGTCTGATAACACCATCTTGTACCGTCTTTCGTCTCTTGGCTTCAATCATCTCAACAAGCTCTTCATTAGCACGTTTCATCTTAGCTTGTTTGCATGTATGTGCTACGAACAATTCCAGAGATGGAAATGTCACATTACAATCATGACAGACGACTGATGTGTCTGAATTAGATGCCATTGTTGTTGTCACGTCAATTGCTTAAACTGATATGATGAAATGTAGGTCTCACTCATCCTATTTATACCGCCTAGGCATGTATTGCAGAGACATCTAGCGGAGAGCGATGTGTTCTGACGATACCTGAAAGCATTAAGAAAAGAAAACCATAATATGTTTTCAAAAAAAAATTAAATTTTGGATTAGAACCCTGATTTTTACCCTACTACACCATGGTAAAATGTTCAAACTTATTTTATACATCATATTTTGTCAAAAAACAAAATTTGTTAAAGTTGGTCTAGAACCCTCATTTTTACTCTACTACACCATTGTATAATGTTTAAACTTATTTTATACATCATATTTTGTCAAAAAACAAAATTTGTTAAAATTGGTCTAGAATCACCATTTTTCCACTACTATGACTTTAGAATATTCAAATAAGTAGCGTGCTAAAAATGTTCAAACTTATTTTATATATCATATGGTGTTAAAAACTAAATTTGTTAAAGTTGGACTAGAACCACCATTTTCCCACTACTATAACTTTAGAACATTCAAATAAGTAGCATGATAAAATGTTCAAATTTATTTTATATATTATATGGTGTTAAAAACTACATTTGTTAAATGTGTTTTAGAAGTGTCATTTTCCAACTACTATAACTTAAAACATAACATTAGACTTAACGTAGGGAAAATCCCATTCCTTCTCAAATTTATTGATCGTTCCCACACTCTGTACGAGCGCACTCTGAAATTATCGATCGGTTTTCCCTCACACTCTGTACGAGCGCACTCTGAAATTATTGATCGGTTTTCCCTCACACTCTGTACGAGTGCACTCTGAAATTATTGATCGGTTTTCCCCCACACTCTGTACGAGTGCACTCTGAAATTTCTCAGTCGGTTTTCCCCCACACTCTGTACACATGTACTTATGCTGTGTGTGTGTGTGTGGTTACTGTAATGGGAAACCATTGAAATATGACTAATTAAATATTATCATAATAATAATAATAATAAAAAAAATAAAAAAAAAAAAAAAGTCACTTACCACGACTGTTTTGCCAATTCGTCTCCAATCTTTCACTTCCTTTCCAAAGAATAACCAATCGTTCACTTTCCTTTTCCAAAGAATAACTAATGTTTCACTTCATCTCCTATGTGTATTCCAGTCAATCCTTCACTTGTTCTTCAACAGCACAACACAATAGGTAAGAGCAACTGTTTTCACTTTTTTCCCCTGTGTATCCAACGGCAGTCAGAGCATGAATGATGCATATGTGCACAGACAATGTGCTCTTATAGGAGTGTTGAATCACATCCTAGGGGGGGGGGGTCCCATGATATGATATACTTCTTCACCGGGGGTGGGGGGGGTCCCATGCTATATGATTGTTCACCAGGGGGAGGGGTCCCAATGCTATATGATTCTTGACCAGGGGGGGGTCCCCATGGTATATGATTCTTCACCAGGGGGGGGTCCCCATGCTATATGATTCTTGACCAGGGGGGGTCCCCATGGTATATGATTCTTCACCAGGGGGGCAACATGATGACGTCACTTCCGGTCCAGACAGTATGACGTCATCAAGTGCGCCAGAAACGGTGTTTCTACCCTACTCGGAACTCCAATATTAAAAGAGCTACACTGCTTACCGGTTGAATAAGAATTGTTTTTAGAATTTTAAGTCACACTTTTGATGCCTTGAATGATTGTGTTGCCTCCTATTTAAAAGATGTACTTGCTCCCTACCACGCAAGTCTCAATCTGAGATCATCTAGTCAATGAATGTTAAAAGAAGGTAGGGTTAGGTGTAACTACGGGTCCAGGGCGTTTGCAAATCGTGCCCCTGCTTTATCGAATTCAATTCGATTAAACATAAGATTATCTAAATCCACTGCAGTATTTAAACAAAATAAATAAAGATATAAGAAAGATAAAAAAAATAAATAAACAAATGAAAGAAAATAAAAAAATAAATTAATAAAAAGTGCTGAGTCAGCGTATAAGACGTAGATCTGAGCATAGTTTGGGAAAGTTGGAGTTATGAGCAATGGCATTTTGGGTAAGAACCACGAACTTCTCGGTTTGTGTTTTCAAACACCTAGTGGTATGAAAACAGTTTTGGTGACGTTGTATGAAAATTGTGACGCGTTGCATTGTGGGTAAGAACCCTCACCTTACCGAGTCAGCAACTATTTTATGCTGACTCAGCATACGGAGTCAGCAAGTATTTTGTGCTGACTCAGCATACCGAGTCAGCAAGTATTTTGTGCTGACTCAGCATACCGAGCTAACGAGCTCTTTTGTGAATAGAAGTATGAAAACAGTTTATGGAAGTGGTAAGAAAACAGTTTCTGGAAGTGGCATTGTGGGTAACAAATAAATAAAAAAATAAGCAAATAAAAATAAATAATTAAAAACTAAATAAAAAATAAACAAGTAAAAAAATTAAATAAATAAAGAAATAAAAGAATAAATAACAAATATAAAAATGAATAAAAAATTAAAAATAAAGAAGAAATAAACCAATAAATAAATAAAAATTAAATAAAAAAATAAATGTGCTGACACAGTGTATAAAACATGGTATGAAAACAGTATCCGGAAATGATATGGAAACAATTTCCGGAAGCTGCATTGTGCGTAAGAACCTAGGGGTTTCCTAGGGTTATGAAAACAGTTCCCGTAAGTGGTCGTAAATGATTTCGTCACGGCATCGAGAGACGTTCATCAAATGACGCATGATTTCGTCAAAACACTATATACTTTCGTCATCCCATCCGAGCACGTTCGAACGTGCATGATTTCGTCATGCCTTCGAGGCTCGTTTGTCCAAACACGCATGTACTTTCGTCACCCGATCCGAGCACTTTCGGACGTCATTGATGACGTCATATACTAAAAATTTCAAACATGCCTATCTTTAAAACTATCAGGTACGATTTCAGCCATCTTTTCTCCATAGTATTCAGTTAGACTTAAGTGTTTATTGATGACGTCACTGATGACGTCATGGATGACATGATATACTAAAAATTTCAAACGTGCCTATCTCTAAAAGTACTTGGTCGACTTCAACCATCTTTTCACCATAATATTCAATAAAACTTTAAGTATTTATTGATGACGTCATGGATAACGTCATATGCTAAAAATTTCAAACGTGTCTTTAAAACGACTCGGTCCATTCCAGCCATCATTTCACCATGACATTCAGTAAGACTTAAAGTTTTTATTATTGACGTCACTGATGACGTCATATACTAAAAAGTCAAAAGTGCATATTTTGAAAACGATTCGGTCGATTTCAACCATCTTTTCACCATAGCATTCATGAAAACTTTAAGTGTTTATTGGTGACGTTGTATACTAAAAATTTCAGCATTACTTCGCATTTTGACATCTTTTAGCCTAGATAAGTTAAGCTGAAAAAATACTTGCTCCCTTTCTTACTAGAAACCATTTCTTTCACCCTCTCTTTTGTCTGAAGGGGCTCGTGGTGTTTATTTTAACTCATTCTTCCACACTCTGTTATACGTGTATGTGCTAAAGGGCTTACGGTGAAAGATCGTATAAAATTGTAATGTTTACATAGCTATGATGGAAGTAGACTGATTTACGACCTTCCAAGGTTCAAGGTGACAAACTGTGACACAGTGCACTTTTTCACCACCGCTTGGGGAAACAAAACCGAGTACTTCCACACCACTCCCACATTTCCTAACACTTCCTCAGCATTTTCCTCACCACTTCCTCAGCACTAACCCGGCAATTCCTAAGCATTTATCCCACCACTTTGTTACCATTTTCCTAGCACCTCCTCAGATTTGCATAACACTTCCTCAATTCTTCTTAGACATTTTCCCAGCACTTTCTCAGCGTCGTTTGGGAAACAACTCAACACTTTCCCACCACTTAATCAGCATTTTCCCCACCACTTCTTCAACATTTTATAGCACTTCCTCAGCTCTTTCCCAGCACTGTTTCAGCACCGTTGGGGAAACAATACCCAGCACTTCCCACCACTTCCTCAGCACTTTCCCAACAGTTCTTTAGTATTAACTGCACCATTTCCTCAGCATTTACCTAGCAGTTCCTCAGCATTTCACAGCACTTCCGCAACCTTTCCTAGCATTTCTTCAGCACTTTTCCAACAGTTTTTCACCACTTCAACATTCCTGAATACTTCCTTAACATTTCCCAATACTTTCTCAACACTTCTCCAACACTACCTCAGCACATTTCACAGCACTTCCTCAACATTTCCTAACATTTCTTCAGCACTTTCCAAATACTTCTTTGCACCTCTCCCTCAGTACTTTCTCAACATTCCCAACACTTTCTCAACACTTTCCCAACACTTCTTCAGCATTTTTCCAGCACTTTCTCAGCATCGTTAGAGAAATAAACTCCAGAATTGACACCGTTATCTGTTAATCTATAATTTACATCAATGCCGTCATCCATTTCTCCACCAATTAAATTCCGCTAGAGGCGAATTTTGTTCATCAGAGGCCTGCTATGACATAAAAGGGGTAACATAGTACGTTCATTAAAAGCGGAGAGTGGAGGAAGACAGACCTATAGAGAAAATATGTAAGGAATGGTACATGGATATTTTCAGTCGTTCAAATAGAAAACCCAGATCGACTGTGGGAAGACATTGACCAAAAATGGTTAAGTGCCCATGCTATGATTTCTTTGGATAAAATTTTCCATGGATTTAAGGATGAATGTGAGGTTTAATATACAGAAAGATATGCAAAAACCAGAAAACTAATGGCTTCCTGTAGTAAAAGAACTGGTTAGAAAGTGGTTCATAGCCAAATGGGGTGAGGAATCAAATATGATCGGTTAAAAATTCTGTGACATCTTCAACCAACTGATAATATGATTGGTTAACAATTCTATGACGTCATGTGGCAGCAGGTATAAAAGGAATGTACTTTAGTATTACTCAGCAGACACAACCATGAACGCAACCATAAACGCATTATTCGTAATCAGTGACGGCTTACAAGTGTCCGTGGAAGAAGGGGCATACGGACGCTTTGTGCATCTTTTATGTAGGTCAAGATGATTGTTCTCCCAACTGTTAAGCGGGATAAAATAAGAGTTAATAATAACCGCATGCGTGCTGAGGGATATGAACTCAAACTCTCTAACGATAAACACATTACAGTTATTAAGTTTGCTGAAAAGAGATGCGTCAGTTTTCACTGGATTCGAAAAGTGGAAAGCAAAGTGTACAACAACTACAACAACCTATTAGACACAACAATCAAAATTAGGCACATATGAATCGTATCGTGTAATGGAATTTGACTTTAAAAAACGTTTTTCACATTGGATGTAGCTTAGTTTACACCGAAAAAAGTCTTTTGTCTTACATCCTATTCTTCTCCGAACGAAAAATTTGATGCTGTGTTTGTGTACTTTAATGCACACTGGAAGAAAAGCACGGCTCAACTTTTATAAATTTGCCAAGTGTTGGTGGAATTTACGCAAAATACGCAAAAGTGTAACAGTCTTGTTGTACTACATGAACAATTTATATTAGGAGTAGCATTACAAAAGGCTGATTATAACTGGCTACCAGACATCGGTTTTTAGTAGCAGAGATGTGTTCAGTTACGCATGCGCCATTGGACACTAGTATACAATAAAAGGGTACAACACAGTCACTTCATCAGTATTTTAAAACAAACCGTTGAGAAGTAAACATTAAACAAATGAATGCAGGAGAAGTAAATGTGAGTGATGAACCATCCTTAACACAAGAAAGTGCTACATCACAAGACGTGAAACAAGCAATTCTTCTCATTCCAATTGGAAATAGAAAAGGTGTGAAAGTGTATCGATACAAGCAAAACCTCTGCGTAAATATCCGCGACTATATTGCCACAAAAGATGGACACGACATATTTTATGGTTACATGGTGAATATCAAACTTTATATAACATCACGTTTATCTATGCGTCAGGTGATGTTTCTTAAAGGTATACCAGAAGACATCGAAGGCCGATTTGATTCTAAAACATCTAATCTCTTAGTTACTGATGACTTAATGATACAGTGCCCTACCGATGAAAGTATGACGCGTTTGTTTAGCATGGCAAGCAGTCATAATAATTTAAGCATTCTGTTTGTTGTGCATAATTTGTTTCATCGATGAAAAGAAATGCGAGATATTAGTTTAAACTCCAATTATATTTTGTTTAAGAACCCAAGAGATAATCAATAAATTACAACACTGGCGCGTCAGATGTATCAGGCAAACCAGAATTTTTGATTGAAGCGTTTCAAGACACTACAACCAAACCTTTTGCGTACTTGCTTATTAATTTAAAACCAAAAACAGAAGAGCACCTTCGCATTCGTACTGGTATTTTATCACAAGACATACCTTTCGTTTATGTAAATAAGGCTATGTATATAGTACAGTAGTCATTTCTAGCTTTTGCATTGAATGAAGCAACATGTCAAAGCGACCTAAATCTAATCAATCATTCCTTCATTTGCTTGCATGCAGTGGACCACGGCGATGTAAAGCTTTACTCAAAGAAGCGACAAAGAAGAATTAACCAGTTTGTTTGAAATATGTCTTAACATTTTAAAAGGGCATAAACCATCACATCCGCAAGCTTATCAAAAGCTGAAAGGTCATAAGCACTTGTTGAGAACATTGAGTAACAAAAAAGGTATCTCTAAAACATAAGGTTATACAACGATGAAACATACAGAGAAAATGGTGTTGATTCCAGAATCTGAATATTATGTACGGGTCCGTCCCTTTAATTAAAAAGGAAACCCTTGACTCAGAGGGATTCAGGTTTTTTTACTAACCAATGAATCAACGGATGCTAGTTTTCTTGATGCTTATATGAGCGACAATTGAACTATCATCTAGCCCCCCCCCACCCCTCACCAAATCTCTAAAACCAAAACCTGAAACCAATACCTTTTTCTCAATTGTATTTCAGCCAATGTAATCAACTAAACATTAAAAATTAAATAGTAACTTTTGTTACCTTAACCCTTTTCATTTTTGTCATTTTTTACAAACAAAGTTCTAAACCATAATTTCAACTACATTAATCTTTTTCCATAGATGTACTTGACTGCTGGAGTTTTCTTAATTGTAAGTACCCCAGTTAACCCCCCCCCCCCTACATACTAACGTTATTAATTTTGAAGCGTTCGCACGTTAATCTCACAAAAGCGTGGCAATCTGGCTATCCCACAATATGGATTTCCAGCAACTGGAGTGTGACCTACAGCAAGTACTCCTTGCGTCCCAAGGGTAATAGAGCGGAACCTGGCCATTGATGGAGCATGTTCATTAGGTAGTGCCTCCTAAAATAACTACAAACTACTAATCGACGAACACATGTCTTCGGTCCTCTTCTACCTATGAAGGGTTGCCCGTTATGACCATTAACGCTTGGTCGTTAAAGATAAACCAAACTGCGGCCAAATTGTCGGGTCAATCGAAAGAGTATTCGAGGCGTCCTAGTCATAAGGGGAAACCCCCGCTGCCGATTTAGGTGGTCGGAGTTAGGCCAAGACCGACAGACCAGGAAGAAAATATTTAAAAAAATTAATGAATGAGACAAAAGAAAAACCGAACAATACATCACCGACACCTAAAAGACCAAGGATTGAGGTAGGACCTCCCCCTGCTTCATTTCAACAATACCTGATTATCACACCTATAGACGGCACGTTCAAGCTATCCCCCCCTCGCTATCCAGAAGGGGGTAGTGTCGATAGTAGGAAAACAATTTAACGTAAGAATACTCCGTTCGGGAGACATTCTAGTCTAAATAGCCGCCCTACAGAAATGTAAAAACTTCCTAAAAATAGTAACTTTCATAAACACCCCAGCTAAGTGTTCTGTTCATCGAACCTTAAAGTTTTGCAGCTGAGCGATTACGCACCCTGAACTAAGATTTTGCACTGATAAAGAACTAGTGGACGAACTAAAGGACCAGGGTGTGACCGGAGCGCGACCTTTGGGTCAACGAGGAACATTTGTGCTTACCTTCTGCAAGCCTAGTTTACCAAGTAATACAAAAGTGGGATATTTCAGTCTAGCGGTGAAAGTATATATCCCAGACCCTATTCGCTTTTTTCATTGCCAGAAATACGGACATAACAAAGACAAATGCAGAAATGAAAAATCCACCTGCTCAAAATCCGGAGAGAAAGGTCATGAATATAGTTCATATACCTCTCACATCCCCAAATGCATAAACTACATGGGCAGTCACCCGGCTTCATCAAAGGATTGTCCGCTGTGGCATGCTGAAAAGAAAGTGCAACATATACCTTACTTCCATCAAATACGAAAACATGTGCCAGCTCAGTAAAACTAAAGTTTCAAAATTCTTCCTGTCAAACTGACATCATATGGATTACGGAAAAAAGATTTTTTCGTCACCAAGGCAGCAATGACCTTCCAGAGAAACGAAACAAACTAAAACTGAAACAGACTCTAGTCTTTGTGAGTCTTCATCAAGTAATTCTCCTGAGGTGTCAGGGAAGGGAGGCAGCTGTTGTACCAAACCCCCTATCCTCTCATCTGGGCCGCGAAACAAAGGCGAGACTCAAACAAAGAGCTCAGTTCGCCAAACAGAGGTTGCGCACTAACCTTACGGAGGAAATGAGTTGGAATAGATATTCCTCACTTATGAATACTGGCGATGGCAGACTTGCACATAGAATCTCCCCTATGCCGTCCCACTCAAATAAAAAGCCTCCAAAAGTAACGATTAATAGAAATCGAGCTCTTAGGTTTTTGGACCAACTAAAATGAATTGTTAACACCCATACACTTAAATGATCTTTTCTCTTCAGAAAACATTCAGATAAAACGACAATTCATCAAAACTAAGAGGATATACTTCATACAACAAACCATCGGATGACAGAGCGACGGGTGGAATCGCTATGTTTGTTCGAAGTGATCTTTTTCAAAGCGAAATTAAACTAATTTGCCCTTTCCAGACTCAAACCACGCTTGGCAAAACTTTTACAATTTGTAATATCCGTTTGCCACCACATTTAAGTCCTCAACCAGAAGAGTTAAACAACCTAATAAACCAGTTGCCTAAACCAATCCTATTGTTGGGTGACTTTAATGCTCACAGTACATTATGGGGTAATACTCACGCAGATTTGAACATCCTTAACCATCATAATCTTACCATTTTCAACGAGATATCATACACCTATCTTCACCTTGGTACTGGTTCAAAAGCCTCCATTGACCTTTCTATAGCATCTGCTAATTTATACCTTGATTTTAATTGAACAGTTTTGGGCGACCTCCATGGCAGTGACCACTTCACTATTTTATTATCTGAGTCCAAACCGTATCACGAGAAAGAACTTCAAAGGTGAAGTTTCAAAAATCAGACTGGTCACAATTCCAAGAATTAGCATTAAAGAGCATCAAAAGGGAACATTTTACTGATGATGACGAAAACCATATTTTATTATTTACCTTTCTTCTCCATGGAGTGTGTGAAATATCTATCCAAAGGACATCGGGATCCCGCAAGAAACCGCATAAACCGTGGTTTAATTACGCTTGTAAAGAATCCATAACATTTTGTAAACAAGCTCTTAACAAGTTTTCAAATTACCCAGACCTTACAAGGTGTAGTGGACTTGGTGTTAGTTTTTTTGAGATGGTACACTTAACCTTAATATGGTCCCTAAATTTGAAACATGTGTTAAAGTCAGGTGATCCCCTGTGATTGGTCTATGATACGTGTTCTGATCAACGGGCCATATCGTCTCAAATTCGTTGTTATTTCTTCACGTGTTTGGTCAGTCCGTAAAAGTCAGTCATACTGGACAGATGGGTTTAGCCTGAAGTTTAAGGTCCGCCACAATTGGTAAGAGCTTGATTATAATTAGCTATAATAAATGAAATGTTTTTATGTCAGAAATTTGTCATGAGTAATTTATATTAAACACTGGCTCAATTTATCTGTTAACTATCGGTATTTTGGCATTAATCTTGTGGCAATGTGTTCAAATATATGGTTGTTTATTGCAGTCCACATTGCGAGGCAGGATAGGAAATAAACTAGTTACAGAACAGCAATGGTCTTTTATTTCCCGTCCGTCACAGTGGACAATTAGACTGAAATGGACGGCTAAATCCATTTTCGGAGCCAACCAGTGACACGGCAGAACAGGCCACCACGATGATCCCCCCCACCAGTTACGCGCTGGACGACCCAGCTACGCGCTCGATGGCTCAGGTACAAGCTGGACGACTCAGTTACGCGCTCGACAGTTCAGATACGCGCCTGGACGACCCAGGTACTGCTCAATGGCCCAGCTACGCGCTCGGCGGCTCAGATACGCACTGGACGGTACAGGAACGTGCTGTACCATGCAGAAACGTAAGGAACGCTCAGGTCACAGCACAGGACGTCTCGATGGATGCGGTCTTTTTCATGGACTGTTGCCGTGACACCGTCAAGAAGTGACTGGTATTTTTGTGCTTTGTTTAAAAAATTCTATTAAAACAGATGTGAAAAAAATTGAGAGTAAAACAAAAATTTAGTCCAAATTTGAGTGAACCCCCACCCTCGCCCCTGTCCAGTATTTAAAACATATTCTCTCTTTCAAAAAAAAAACTAACACCAAGTCCACCACATGGCTCCCCAAATTACGCAGTAATTTGACGACTGAACCTTGCATGTCATATAACTTCACATTAGTACACACGAAACGAGTCTGCAAACTCTCTACTACGCATATCACTGCCAGAGCTTTAATGAGTAAAATTTCTAATGAAAACATCAAATTATGTATTGGCATGTTTAAGCATTCAATACGTTTAATAACGAAATCTTCGGCGGGGAATCTACCCCATGTTCTCCACAAGAAGATCTAGCTTCGTCAATGGTCTAACAAGATACTTGACCTTACCAAAGCGTTTGCCTTTACTATCTAGATTCCTGTCACCGATTGCAAGTGTGACACTTCTCACAAAGCCATCAGATGACTTGTTAACCTCATGGACCTTCCCTAAAGACATAAATTCCTTGGTACACAATCGTCTCGAATTAAGACTATGTCTCCAACAACGAAATTTTGCCTCTGACGTGTCCACTTTGATCTACTTTGCAAGTAGTGGACATACTCATGTTTCCAACGAGACCAAAACTGATCAACAAGGAATTGTACCCTCCTCCAGCGCTTTACCGAATAGACATCGTCCCGTTGGAATTCACTCGGAGGAGAGACAACTACTTTCGTTTTTCCCGCTAGAAGATGATTTGGAGTGAGTGGCTCTAATAATTTTGGATCAGTTAAGGACTCAAGCGTCAGAGTTCTGCTATTCAGAACAGCAGATACTTCTGTCATGAAGGTGTGAAGTGACTCATCATCCAAGTGAGAACCGTGTTGGTGCATAAGGGAGGCTAAAACACTTCGAACAGAACGAATGAGGCGCTCCCATGCTCCTGACATGTGGGAGGCTGTAGGTGGATTCGTCTGAAATTCGAATATGCAGTTATTCTCCAACAAGAAGCGTCTAACTGAGGGCTCTTGGATGTTCTTGAACTGTTCCCTCAACTCTTTGGAAGCGCCCACAAAGTTTGTGCCTTGGTCACATCTAAGGAGTGAGATAGGTCCGCGAATCGCTATAAATCGTCGGAGTGCATTGATAAACGAGCTGGTGGTCAGAGAGTTGACCACTTCAATATGTACAGTACGCGAGGACGCCATTGATCCGTGTTGGTCTGGGCTTGGATAGTTGGTTGCCGTGGTTTGGTTACTCGGTTTATCTATCATTGTGTGATCTGCAGGAAGCTGAGGGCAGAAGCTGCCCATCAGAGGATAGCCGATTTGCCTGCAGACCGTGTGCAACCTAGTGCACCCTTCACCCACTGTGGTGTGGACCTGTTTGGCCCTTTTACTGTGAAGTCGGGGCGAAGAGATGTTAAGTGATGGGGTTGCATATTTACATGTCTTTCGCCCCGTGCTGTACATATTGAAGTGGTCAACTCTCTGACCACCAGCTCGTTTATCAATGCACTCCGACGATTTATAGCGATTCGCGGACCTATCTAACTCCTTAGATGTGACCAAGGCACAAACTTTGTGGGCGCTTCCAAAGAGTTGAGGGAACAGTTCAGGAACATCCAAGAGCCCTCAGTTAGACGCTTCTTGTTGGAGAATAACTGCATATTCGAATTTCAGACGAATCCACCTGCAGCCTCCCACATGTCAGGAGCATGGGAGCGCCTCATTCGTTCTGTTCGAAGTGTTTTAGCCTCCCTTATGCACCAACAGGTTCTCACTTGGATGATGAGTCACTTCATACCTTCATGACAGAAGTATCTGCTGTTCTGAATAGCAGAAATCTGACGCTTGAATCCTTAACTGATCCAAAATTATTAGAGCCACTCACTCCAAATCATCTTCTAGCAGGAAAAACGAAAGTAGTTGTCTCTCCTCCGAGTGAATTCCAACGGGACGATGTCTATTCGGTAAAGCGCTGGAGGAGGGAACAATTCCTCGTTGATCAGTTTTGGTCTCGTTGGAAACATGAGTATGTCCACTACTTGCAAAGTATATCAAAGTGGACACGTCAGAGGCAAAATTTCGTTGTTGGAGACATAGTCTTAATTCGAGACGATTGTGTACCAAGGAATTTATGTCTTTAGGGAAGGTCCATGAGGTTAACAAGTCATCTGATGGCTTTGTGAGAAGTGTCACACTTGCAGTCGGTGACAGGAATCTAGATAGTAAAGGCAAACGCTTTGGTAAGGTCAAGTATCTTGTTAGACCATTGACGAAGCTAGATCTTCTTGTGGAGAACATGGGGTAGATTCCCCGCCGAAGATTTCGTTATTAAACGTATTGAATGCTTAAACATGCCAATACATAATTTGATGTTTTCACTAGAAATTTTACTCATTAAAGCTCTGACAGTGATATGCGAAGTAGAGAGTTTGTAGACTTGTTTCGTGTGTACTAATGTGAAGTTATATGACATGCAAGGTTCATTCGTCAAATTACTGCGTAATTTGGGGAACCATGTAGTTGACTTGGTGTTAGTGTTTCTTGGGATGGTACACTTAACCTTTATATGGTCCATAAATTTTAAACATGTGTTAAGGTCAGGTGATTCCCTGTGATTGGTCTATGACACGTGTTCTGATCAACGGACCATATCGTCTCAAATTCGTTGTTATTTCTTCACGTGTTTAGTCAGTCTGTAAAAGTCAGTCATACTGAACAGATGGGTTTAGCCTGAAGTTTAAGGTCCGCCACAATTGGTAAGAGCTTGATTATAATTACCTATAATAAATGAAATGCTTTTATGTCAGAAATATGTCATGAGTAATTTATATTAAATATTGGCTCAATTTATCTGTTAATTATCGGTATTTTGGCATTAATCTTGTGGCAATGTGTTCAAATATTTTGTTGTTTATTGCAGTCCACATTGCGAGGCAGGATAGAAAATAAACTAGCTAAAGAACAGCAATGGTCTTTTATTTTCCGTCCGTCACACAAGGAAAATAGAGTATCAAAGGGTGAAGGCAGTTGCTCCTAAAGCAGTATGAAAAGCAAAGAAGAGGCCTGGCAAGAATATGTTTCTCAACTCAACAGAAATAATTGTCTAAAAAGACCTGGGGCATGGTTAGAAAAATACCCGGCAAGAACACTTTTAACGCAGTAAGCCATCTAGAAGTTAACAATAATATGATCACCGACCCGAAGTACATTTAAGATACCCTAGGCGAAACATTTGAACATAATTCATCTTCTGAAATTCATAGCCATGAGTTTAGATGTGACAAAGAAACAGAAGAAACAAATACTCTTAACTTCTATTCTGGCGACAGCGAAGCGCATAATAGCGACTTTTCTCTTAATGAATTAAGAAAGGCCATAGATAGTTCCCATGATTCAGCAGCAGGACCAGATGACACATTACCAGGTGGTAAAACACTTGCCAGATCATACCCTAAAGATCCTTTTAGAACTGCTAAACCATACTTGTAGTTCCGACACCTTTTCTGAAATATGGAAGGAAGCCACAATAATACCAATACCAAAGCCAAACAAAGATCTACTAAATCCTCAAAACTACAGACCAATTTCTTTGACTGGTGGCCTGTGCAAAACAATTGAGCGAACGATGGCTGAAAACGGTACGTGGAAAGAAACAACTTGCTCGCCGATATACAGAGTGTTTTTGGGAAACAAGGGAGCACTGTGGACCATCTTTTAAGTCTAGATTCTTTTTTGAAAGAAGCTTTCAATAATAACAAACATGTTGTTATCGTGTTCTTTGATTTGGAGAAGGCTTATGACACAGCATGAAAACACGGAGTACTAAAGATCTTCATGATTTCGGCCTCCGAGGCCGCCTGACCCAGTTTATGGAAGGATTCCTGGATGACCGTCGATTCAGGGTTTGTCTCAGGGGTGCAATATTCTCAGAATACTTTAAACAAGAGGCTTCCCCAAGGAAGCATCCTTCCAATTCCACTATTCCTGATAAATATCAACAATATAAAAGATACACTCAGACAGGGGATAGATAGCTCACTCTTCGTAGATGATTTTGCCATGTGGTGTGGAGGCATAAGTATGAATTTAATACAGCGTCGTCTCCAAGCTAGGGCGAATAAGAGTGGGTTTAAATTCTCACAAAATCAAAACGTTTTGTATGCACTTTTGTAAAAAAAACGCAAACAACATTCAGTCTTAGCATTGCTCGGCAAAGTAAGGTAAAATATTGTTGATTCTATGACTTCTAAATTGAAAATGACCGTTACTACTTTAGTAAAACATTAGTTTCAACAGCTATAGTTTCGTCTACTCTACGTCCACAACACCCACTTAAGCATCGTACTTTATGAATGGTTTTCATAAAACGTAATGAAGGTAATTTAATACATTTCCCATTCGAGCTCATGTTGACGGACTTTTTTGATATCCTGTATGGCTGTGCGTTTTGCAAAAATGGTTAACGGAATGTTATTGTTTGCTATGGCTTCAATGACGTCTTTCCATCCATCTTTCACGTTCTTTATTTCGTGACCCCACCAGTACTTCTTTCAGTAAGTCGACAATATTGGAATTAGAAATGACTTAACCCGTAGTTAACACAAGTTCTTTCTGTTCAGTCCAATGCATTCCATTGTCTTTAAGCTCTTTTAACACTAAAGTCACATTTTGATGATATGTAGGTGGAAAATACTGTACTATATTGATTTTCTTATCTGGAGGTGTACCACGTTTTTGTTTGTAGCGAATATTCTCCCACCATCTGTGCCATTTTCTTAGCAGCTTCATGGTTCCTTTCACCTTTCAATACATGTTTTATTTTACTTTTCAGGTCATTCTCCTTAGACTGAGAACTTTTAGCTCTAACAAGATATAATATTCAGTTATTTAGTTAGTTAGTTAGTTAGTTAGTTAGTTAGTTAGTTAGTTAGTTAGTTAGTTAGTTAGTTAGTTAGTTAGTTAGTTAGTTAGTTAGTTAGTTAGTTAGTTAGTTAGTTAGTTAGTTAGTTAGTTAATTGATTTAATGACAGCGCCAACCTATTACAGGTCATATTGTCTCATTCTTGGTAACTTTGTCGCATTTATACTTGGTTAAAAGTCGGTATAAGATAAAATCTTGAATACACTAAAATGCTAGAATTAACGGTAATGTATACATACGAATACATTTTAATCTCTTTTAAAAATTTTAAGACCTTGTTAGAATTTACTTTTTCAAAGAGCTGTCTCATAGAGTCAACTCTATAATAACGGGAACGAAAGTGATTGAAGTCTACACAATCTATCAAGATGTGTTTTACTGCATACCGTTCCTGATAATTTATGCATTCGAGTTGTGGTTCACCTTTCAAGAGGTGTTTGTGAGTAGTGTAAGAATGTCCTATTCTTAATCAGTGCATTACCATATCGTCACAAAAACCGTTTACGGAGGGCATTTTGCGCCCTACCACAGGATTAAATTGGCATAGCCTATTGTTGGTTTGTTCATTCCAATGTCGTTGCCATCGGAAATCTGAGCAATCTTGGTTTAACGCTTCTTTGGCGCGTTTGTCTGCTGCCTCGTTGCCTGGGATTTCAACGTAGCTCGGTACCCAGGAAAACTATTATCTCTTTGCCAGCTTTTACCACTTCGGTCCAAAATTAGTGGTTTGGATAACTGTAGGTTTTCAAGTGATTCTAGCATTGGCATGGAGTCCAGCAGAATATGAATTTTTTGAAACGGCTAATCTTGATAATTTGTATACCTAGCTGTAGGGCTCTAACTTCTACAGAGAAAATAGAACACCCATCAAGGAGCCTGGTTTTCAATGTATTATTTTCTGTAACAATAGCTGCTGCAGCCTTGCCTACAAGTTTGGAGCCATCAGTATATATGAAGTGGTAGTCATTAATATTATCCTTTAATTCTGCAAATTTTGACTGGAATACACACGGATTAGTTTGTTCTTTTGTTCTTCAAGACCACAGGTTTCGTTACTTCCAAGGGGCTTGGGTGGGCATCCTGTGATTTGCAACAGATTCAACGATTATACCTGCTTTTTCCAGGTGTGGTATAATCCTGGTTTCAAAGGGAGGGATAGCATTGGTACCTCTATCCACGTAATTTGACCCGAAAACAATCTGATGACTAGGGTTATTTCTATTTTACAGAATACTGCATGGCAAGTTTTAATCACGGTATATTGAGAGGTTGTTTATTTGCCTCAACGTTTTAGCTGTCGGCTTGGGATGTTCTGAAGACAGTTAAACTTATTTTTAAGCCGTGATTCTGTATCCATTCTAACATCTTGAGATAGGATCGTCTTGATGAACCACAAACTATACTGCCATATTCCAGTCGCGATTTGATTAGAGCTCAACCCAACATGAGTTTAGTATCACAATATGCTTCCCAATCGTCGGAAGAGATGACCCTCAGTAAATTTAAAGCCTTCTGACGCTTTCTTCGGAGGTCTTTGATATGTGTGGTAAGACTTAGTTTGTTATCAAAAATTAAACCTAAAACTTTGCTCTCCTTGACAAGAGGGATTTCCACATCTGAGATGTGGAGCAGGGATATTTACGTTTCAAATACGTAAGCCAAAAACAATTTATTTAAGAAACACATTTGAAGTAGCATTAGCAGAAATTCAATACCCTCATACCTGGCCCACATTTTAAAAAGATGCAGATTATTCCCTTTGGTATATTACAGAAGAGTTAATTAACATTCATATTTCTCGAGGACATTATAGTGCAGCGGAAAAATTAGTAGATATGCTCAATAGGCAGATGCTTATGGAAACCAATGCAACAACAATTACAGTATTACAAATAAAATTCAAATGCAACACCATCACACGACGTACACGAAATATTGTGAAAAATAGACATCAACTCACTCTAAGTCGAGGTTTAGCTGACTTGTTAGGCTTTTGCATATTTATATTTAACGTGGACAGGGAACAAATTTACCAATCGGACTAGACATAACACGTAGGTTTTGCACTTTGTATGCATATTGTAGTATTTGTGATCCCCAAGTTGTTAGAGATTATTATGTCCCTTTATTACTCGCAGTGACTGCTCAAGGAAAAGATGGTGATATAATGACCAAAACTTATGAGGAACCACATGTTTCTATAAATACCAACAAGTTCGATACTGTTGAAATAAATATCAAGAACTGGACAAATCCATACTTAGGACAAGTCCCTACTAGGATTTCTTCCTACTTTTTAATTTTTTCGGTTTTCATTTAGAAAAGAGACTTGTCCTGTTCCCAAGAACGAAAAAGGGGAAAACGTAGCAACTGAGACTGGTAAAGTCATCTGTAAACTTCATTTTAGACAGAAAGCAATATGAAGCATTATATTTACAATCCAAATATTTATCGAAACCATTTTCAATACCAAGTGGGGCGGGTAACTAAAACTACCTGGTTTTCGAAGCACTCGAATGCAATGTGGACAAGGCATTGATTCCTTTCTGAGTGCATTGGCTAGAAAGGCTGTACGACTACTTGCATCTGGTGAAAAATGATTACCCCTCATTTGATAAAAAGCATTAAGAGGTAGATGTCACTGGAAAAGTAGCTCAGGAAGCGATAACACGACTCCTAAGTGCTATACCAAATAGTAAAAGGCGCAAGAAAGTACGTAAACCTGTCAGTAAACGAAAGAGTCAAAGCGCCGGCATCAAAAGATATTTTTTAAAAATGTCACTTATTCATGATCAGTCATGTGAATGTAGTACTTCATCTTAAGAATGGTTACGCATTTTACCAACAGAAACAGCAGTTGAAGAAACATTTGATATAGAATACTAGCCCGTTACTGCTCTTAGACCAAGTGCACCAGTAGAATTCTACATACCAGCAACAACAGAGGAATATTTAGATTTCTAATTCTAAACTTTATGTCACCCTTAGAAATGTAACAAAATCAAGAGCTAGTTGTGGACCTGACGACGAAGTGGCTCCTATTAACGATATGCTCAATGGATTATGGAGCAATGTGGAGCAGTTTCTGAATGATCGTCTTATTTCACATAGCAACAACACTCATGGGTACACAAGCATTATTCCACACCTCATTCATGACTCGGAAGAAAGCCTCAAGTCAGAGCGAACGCTACAGCTCATTTACAAAGACACGGCAGGGCAAATAGATTCTTTAAATGTGAAGAAGGCTAATCAATTACAGAACATTCAGAGTTCACTATAGGAGAGAATGGACAACCCATTGCTGACCCCCCTTGGGAACCATGACTTGCACACTCGCTACACATACACACGCAAGAGTCAACAGTGTGTGAGCAAGAAAGGTACTTTTCAAGCGGTATCAATGTAAAACTACATTTCAACAGACAAAAGGATAGTTACATGCTGATAACACCTGCAGTGAACTATCGAGTTGACTTGATTGAACGTTTTTAATGGTACGAAAATTGAAGCAAGCCCCGGTGTACAATTAGGTGTACAATTAGTTCATGCTGATACACTATCGAAAACGCCAGCTAAATTCCCTATCCCTATCCCTATCAATGTAAAGTAGTTGCTCTACCGGCTGGAGTTCGTAAATTTATTACCGAAACTAGTTGTCATAAGTATGGCGGACAGTTCAGCTTTTTCATGAAGGGTAGATATGAACCCTTACAATTTTCTACACAACAGCATTAACTTTATTCAAGTGTACACAGATTGTGAGCCTGTAGCTACCAAAGTTGTTCAACCGAATATGGGTGAAAAAGCTTATTTGCAATGCTGTGAAACGTTGTTTCGAGGATTTGATAAGCTGGATGGAGGCAAGAGCTGTATAATCAACCTTTAAACTGGGATCAAAGCTATTCACTCTTTGCCTTTGACTTAAGACCAGACTATGATGAGAATGTCCACTATGGTTTTATAAAACATGGAAATTTAAGGTTGGAAATGAATTTTCCTGAAGGACTGCGTCATCCCACAAATATTATCATTTATGCCGAGTTTGACAACATTGTTGAAATCACGGGTAGTCGGAATATTCAGTTTGACTATACATAATGAATACATGGCAGATAGGAGCTATTTTAAAACATGACTGTATGACTAAAGATATTTTTCATGGTGTACTTGCCATTGATGAGATACCAACATGGCAACCGGGGCTTACGTTATTAACACACGGATAAGCAGTATAAGCCCCGGCAACATTTGTTGGCGGTGTATCATAAAGAGCATTTTGATTCATATGGTGTAGCACCTTGAGATAAACGTTTAGCTCAGTTTCTAGGACAAAACTTTGTTATAAATAGCATATCATAAAAACAACCATTGTCAAATACATGTGGATTTTACTGCGTGTATTATATTTTACAACGGCCTCGAGGTGTAATTGTAGAAGACATTCTAGAGGGACTTTAACAGTGACAGTGATTTCATTGTAAAAAAATTATTTATGATTGTTATAAACCTGTGTTTTATTGAATACTGCTATATAAGTATTGTTAGTTAAGTATTTGTTTAAAAATATTGTTAGTTAAGTATTTGTTTGAGAATGGTGTAAGTATTGTTAGTTAAATATTTGTTAGAAAATGTGGTTAGTTAAGTGTTTTTTTCTGTTAATAAAAACAAAAAGTGGATCGTTTTAAGCACACAAAATAGTGTATTTATACATTCTACTCCACTATTAACGTTAAAGTGGTACTTACACGAAGCACTGTCATTTGAGTGCTCACTTGTATGTGTAAACAGTAGCTTATGCACGTACTGCTTGCGTTATCAAGACGTCATCATGATGTCACAATGCCCATAAGCCAAGTGCCTGAGGAAGTGCTGCAAAATGTTCCGGAAGTGCTGAGAAAGGGCTGAAGAAGTGCTGGGGGCGCTTCCCCAACGGCGCTGAAAAAGTGCTGAGGGATTGGCGGGAAAATGCTGCGGAAATGAGAAAGTGAGACAATGCTGAGGAAAAGGCGGGAAAGTACTGAATAAGTGCTGAGGTTGTTTTTCCAATGGTGTTGAGAAAGTGCTTCGGAAACACTGAGGAAGTGCTGCGGAAATGCTCAAGAACCACCGAGGAATTGTTGAAAAAGTAATAGGCTAAATATTGTTGAGGAATTACTAGGGAAATGTTGAGGAAGTGCTGTGAAAATGTGGAATAAGTGGTCGCAAAATGCTGGCAAAGTGCTGGCAAAGTTGTGAGGAAAAGAGCTGAGGAAATGCTAGAAAAAGTATGAGAAAGTGCAACAAAATTTTGAGGAGCTGCTGGGTAAATCCTGAGTAAGTCGTCGGGTGAATACTTAGGAATTGCTGGGAAAGTACTGAGGAAATGCTAGGAAAAGTTGAGGAAGGGCAGTGAAATTCTGAGGAGGTGCTGGGTAAATGTTGAGTGCTGGTTAAGTGTTGAGGAAGTGGTTAGGAAAATGTTGAGGGCGTGTTGGGAAATGTTTTGGAAGTGGTGTGGAAGTACTGGGTTTTTGTTTCCCAAACGTTGCTGAAAAAGTGTTGCGAAAGTGCACTATGTCAGAGTTTGTCACCTTGAAGCTCGGAAGTCAGTCTATGTCCATCAGAGTTCCGTTATGTAAGCATTACAACTTCATACCACCTGTTACTCAAAGCACTTTCACACATACACATATAACAGAGTGTAGGAAGAATGGCTTAAAACAAACACCGAGAGTCCCTATCACAAAAGAGAGGGTGAGAGAAATGATTTCTAGGAAAAAGGGAGCAAGTATTTTTTCAATTTAATTATCTAGGCTAAAAGAGGTCAAATTGCGAAGTCATACTGAGAAATCTGCTGAAATTTTTAGTATATTTTTAGTATTTAGTATTATTTTTATTTCCTAATTTTTTTTACTTGTTAATTTTTATCTTTTATTTGTTTGTTTATTTTTTATTAGCTTATTTTTTGTTTAGCTCTTACCCACAATGCCACTTCCGGAAACTTTTTGTGCCACTTCCGGAAACTGTGTTTATTCGCCTATTTACAAAAAATCTTGCTAGCTCGGAATGCTGAGTCAGCACAAAATATTTGCTGACTCGGTATGCTGAGTCAGCACAAAATACTTGCTGACTCAGTATGCTGAGTCAACACAAGATACTTGCTGACTCGGTATGCCGAGTCAGCAAGAAATACTTGCTGACTCGGTATGATGAATAATAAAAAAATGCTTGCTGACTCCGTATGCTGAGTCAGCATAAAATACTTGCTGACTCGGTAAGGTGAGGGGGTTCTTACCCACAACATAACGCGCCACTGTTTTCATACCACTTCAACAAAGCTGTTTTCATACCCCTAGGGGTTTTAAAACACAAACCGAGTGGAGCGGGTTCTTACTCTCAATGCCATTTCCGGAAACTGTGCTCATAACTCCAACTTCGGCAAACTGTGCTCATACCTATGTTTTAAAGGCTGAGTCAACACATTTTATTAATTTATTTTTTTAATTTTCTTTCATTTTTTATTCCTTTTTAACTTTTTCATATATATATTTTTTGTTTATTTATTTTATTTTTTATTTTTTTATTCATTTATTATTAGTTTTTAAATTTTCTTTCATTTGTTTATTTATTTTTTATCTTTTTTATTTTTTTATTTCTTTATTTATTTTATTTGTTTGTTTTTTTGTTTGTTTATTTATTTTTTTTTGGTTTTTGTTTTGTTTTGCGGAAAGTGTTTTCATACCCGCTTCCGGAAACTGTTTTCATACCCGTGCGGGTGTGAACACACAAACCAAGAGTGCACTCATAATTCTACTTCCGGAAACTGTGCTGCTACCCGCGAGGGTTTTAACACACAAACCGGGAGTGTACTCATAATTCTACTTCCGGAACCTGTGCTCATACCCCGACTTTATATCTACTGAAATCAACTAGTGGTAAAAATAATACATGAAGCACGATAATTTTATAACATTCCAATAATGATCGCTCTTTGCTATTATGGGTTTGACTTATACAGATTTCTTGCATAACGATTTCTTATGCAAAGAAAAGGCGCTCTCTGGTGGTAGCGCAGAGCGCATCAATTATTCTCATGTATGTCATATGCAATAGATATTCTAGTTGCAAGCTGCAAGTTGTAACGTAAAAGCGGTTTCCAAACTAGACCGAATTTTGCAATGGTAGATGACGACAGACCAAATATATTTGGTCGAAAACAAAACTCTTTCGAGATAATTATCAGCTTCTGATTTTATAACCCATCCGACTACGTTGGGCTGCTCTTACATCAGTACAGACGGTATTTGTTGTCTGTATGTACGCATGTAAATGTTTACTTGAAATGCTTCTCCGCCCTCAGTTATGATCAAATTCCTTTCAAATTTTGTGCTAACGCTCTCTAGGTAGGCCTCTCTAGAAAAATTTCTTCTTTTTTTGGCAATTCGCCAAAAATTATCCAAACAGAGGTATTAATAATTTTTTGAAGCCAATTTTAAAAATACTTCTACTTCCACAATTTTGATCAGACCGCCTTTAAGTTTTGTGCGAATGTTTACCGGGTAAGCCTCTCTTGAAATTTTTTGGTGAGCCATCAAACAAATTGGCCAAATGGAAAGCATTTAGTTTTTAGACAATTGCCCAAAGAATTTTAGGCAATTGTCCAAATATTTGCTAGCTGGCCCACTTCTGAAAAGTTACTTTTTTATGCCAATCCGCCAAAAATTCCCTAAATTGAGGGGGTGCATTTAAAAAAAACTTTAGCAGCCAAAATGCCCCATTTTGCACTGGATTCCTTCATAATTTTATACGAATGCTTCCTGTACGTTTCTGTTTTGAAAAATTTGTTGCGATTCTTCAAAATTTGCTTTTGTTTTTTTTTTATAATGCGTTGCTTGCTGTGGTTTGATTAGATTTATTCGGCGTTTTCTTAAAAATGTCTTAGAATGCTTTTATTTTTTTGGCGTAGTCCTTTGAAAAATTTTCAGTAACCGGTTCTTAAAATATGACTACCACGTTTTTCAACTACACAAGCCCATTTTAATTTCAAAAATATCGACTTGTAGACTAACGCGATTCATAAAAAAAATGTTATCGGTAGCCGTAACAATATGTCACTATGTGACTATACTTTTGTCAGATCGGCTCTCGGTAAATGCTTCCCTGCCATTAACAACGTTGTGTAGGATACTGGTAGCAGACCGTGAGACGGTTTCTGGGCGATTTCCTCAGAATTTTCATTTCGAGGGTTTCTCTGGTGGTTGGTAAACAGTTTGCATCGAGTCGGTTCTGCAGACGGGAAAGTTTCAACTTTCCGCTGCCCTTCTTCCCTTCTATCCGCAACAAGGCATTGTAGGATCGTCGGACACGCAGTTATCACAAGATTTAGGAAGTCAGTATTCCACTGGTTTGATACTGCGGCAGCTCCCTTTGAGGAGTTGTCTACGCTATCTGTTTCTGTGATAGACGCGAATGCATTTAGTGTTGTGACGCTTTATCACGCAGCTAGACGTGTAGCCGCTCATGTCCACCTCTGGCACAGTTGAGTTGTTCATATTGTCGTTACAGAAGCATCGTACCTGTAACAGGTACGACACTGTGTCGGGTTGCTGCAGCTCCAATACGCCGTCATCATCGACCACGTGTCACAGTATGGGGGTTATCGGCACAAGTAGTATCATGTGATCAAATACGAGCACATGTCATGATGTCATGTCATGACCCGTTGCAGTGACAGGTCGATCAAGGGATGGGTCGCTGTTATCACGAATTGTATATGCAACACCAACACGGTGTAAGCATAGATCATGTGTCACGGTCGACACAGGTACAATCACGTGGTCGAGTACGAGCCCATGTCGTGACAGCAACGACCTGTCACACAGCAGTGTTGCGGTTAAACGCAACTGTCCCAATTTGTTAAAAACACGACATGGTGTAAGCATATGTCATGACACAGGTACAGTCACGCGATCGAGTTGCTGCTATACGCCACTGTCACCATTTCAGCATAATTCGATCATGTAACTTGTGCTTACAGTAGCGTATCGTTCAAGTCCAGGTCTTGTTTCTTTTTTTTAGAGCGTAGGGCTGCTAATCCCAAGGTCCCAAGTTCGGGGAGCGGTAAGCAGGTATGACGTTTGCTCCATTTACCTCAGCTCGGCGAATGCAGTGGGCTAGATTACTATCACACGAATCGTGTATGCTACGAGTCGTCATGCCACGACCTGTAGCATTGACGGTTCAATCATGTGATGAGCTAATGCTATCACCACTGTGCTTGCAACGGGTGGTCATTGTCACGACCCGTAACGATGTCCATTATGTGACAGATCGATCATACCATGACTCGTGAGTGTAATGTATCGTGTTCGTGACGAGTCGTGACTAGGACCACTCGTCGCTGGTAAGGATCGGTGCCATCACGACTTGTTCACGTGGCGGGTCGTACCTGGCCCATTCCGTGACTGCGACGGGTCGTCACTGTGTCGGATAGTGCAGCGTGAAACTATGTACTCAGTGGTCGTCACTTTCACGTCCCATTGCAGTGACTGGTCGATCATGTGATAGGTCGCATTTCGTGTCGGCAACTGGTTGTCACTGTCACGACTCGCGAGGGTGACGAGCCAGTCACGTGATGAGTCGATTATGCGACGGGTTGTTGCCGCCACGCGTTGTGTATGTGACGAGTAGCTATTGTGGCTACTCGTGACTGTGACGGGTCGTCACAACCGAGGGTTGTTTACGTGACAGGTCGAATCTGTCGTATCGCTTCACTGACGAGTATCACAGTACCGGGTCGCACATGTCACAGTTTGCTTGTGCAGCGTCTCAATCTCGTGTTAACGTGGCTATATCGTCTTTTCCATTGCTTTCAATTTTTTACGCAATAGTCAGTGATTATGTCATGTTGTATTTTATTTTAACCGTATAACCGTTGTATCGACCCGTTATCGTGACAAGCATGGCAAGGCTCACTCGCGCAATGTAACGATCACTTGTTAACGTCGCTGTATTGACTTTATATCACACTTCTCAGTATTTTATTGAATTTAAAGTGATTGGATAGTGTTATATTTTATTTTAGTGATTTTTATGGCAACAATAGCAGTTATTGCTTACTTATGTGGCTTTCTTTCTGTTGGCGACATAAAGCCGATCTCGAACCCCTGAGCTTACATCAAGCAGGCCGGTGACCAAAATAAAATCTGCATAGCAGGTCTACCGCTCTCAGATATACAGCTTTGTGCTTCGGAGAATCGTCGCGACTAATGCGTACACCTGGAGGATTTATTTTTTATTTCCTTTTGAGGTGAGGTAGTCGGCTTGTGATTGGGCTAAGAATGTAAGCGTTGAAAGAGTGATAAGTCGTCTGCACACACGTTTCGAGATTTGATGGTCCACACTTTGTAAAAATTTGTGGAACCGTTTTCGATTCAATGGTGGCAGCGTCTTCCGATCTATTTAAGCTGCATGCCTACCTGCTGGCTTCTTTGGTGGTTTTATGGTCCGACCAAACGTTGCCACATTCAAATGTCAGAGCAGAAGACGCTCGTAAACATCGATTTCCACCAAGGGACGATCAATCGTAACTTTTCAGCCCGAATTTATTGAAACAGGCAATCGAGGCAGGGTGAAGTCACAAGATACACTTATGTGTAGAGCTTTGAACCGGCAGCACATCAGAACAAGGCAGAGACAGTCTGCCATGTCTTCCATGCCTGCGACCAAAAAGTCACTGGAGTCTTCAGCGGCATCTACTCCTCAGGCCAAGAAGCCAAGGTGGGCACTAGAAAGCCGGCTGCTCCTTCGAAGATAACAGTCAATCAAAATATATGGTCGACATCGTGCAGAGATCTCCAACGGATACTTGTTACAAAGAACTGGTTTCTCCACCAGTCAGATCGAGTGCAAATGTGCCTGTAGAAGGAAGGCTAAAGAATTTTTGGCAAGCTTGGCAATCACTCGGTGCTTCCAAACAAATAGTCTGTTGGTTGTGTTGGATATATCCCTTTACAATTTGCCAGATTCTGGAACTGTTAGACAAAAGAGCCAAGAACAGATGCGTTTATGTACTCAAGGGTTTTTCAGCCTTCTTGCACCAAAAAAAACCCGGACAGTTGGCGCCTACTCACAGACTTGCCACAAATCAATCAGTTCTTGCAGCTCAGATTGTCAAAGATTTACACTCCACATTTTATCAAATCTACTAAGTCAGGTCACGTGGGGCATCTCAGTAAATCTCTCCGGTGCACATCTTCACATTCCGATGTGGAAAACCTCTCACTGTTATCAATCTTCCAGGGTAGGGGAGGGGAGCTATTGGTTTCTCGCTCTACAATTCGAGTTGTCGACAGTACCGTTTGTGTTCAACCACAGTTTGTCGAGTTAGTTCCGGTTCAATGGATAGAGCTTAGGGGTGACCTCCTAAATTTTGAAAGGGCCAGAGCGTTTTCCGCTCAAAATCGGATTAAAATATTGTCAACCCTGATTGCTCAAGTCGTGTACACTCCCAAGCCTCGAGTCTCTGCCGGAGTAACTTCCTGGTTTGTTAGTTGCCACAGAGAAAGTAGGGGCCATTTTCGCCAGTTTTAGCGTATGGTTTTAGGGGCGCTGTGTTGTGGCTGGTCACCACATCATTGACTGCGGCTCTCCTTACTAGTAATGAGGGATCTCAACTACCGATCGCGTGAGAACAATTTCCTGAAAGGTGTGTGTTTCCCTCTTCCATCCATCTTCCAAGACAGGTCCAGAACGATGCATCGTGAGACGATTTGGGTACTGAGAAGGGGCAGTGTTCTGCTCACGACTGCACATCGCGTATCAATGTGTTGGAAAGAAAGGTAGTATTGGTTGCTTCTTGACTATTCTCTACGTTTCTCAAGGGTCATGTGTTAAGTTTCTGGTGGACAATTAGACACTGGTCTCTTGGTTGTTCAAGCAGGGCGGTACGCTTTCACTGATATCTTGACTTACCAAGTAGGTCTTCTTTCGTGTTATTGAACAATGGTTTTATCACTCAAGCGTTCCACACCTTCCTTGGGTTATGATTCGTCTGCCTGTGATGTACTGTCGGACTTTCTGAGGTTCTTTCAACTGGAGCATCCTATCTCCGAAAGGTCAGTGGTGCCTGGGAATTTGTATCTGGTTTTGAAATATCTCACGTCTGCACTTTTCCATCACTCTATAATTTCAGACAAATTACGTTCCAAAATATCAATATCTAATTAAATCAAGAAAACCATATTGTCAGCATGTGATGATATAATTAAAGAGCCTGCTGAGATGAAATTCAAAAGCAACTGTCAATTAAAACTCGTAGGCATGCAGTGCACTCCCTGTGTATTGCTAATGGTGTGTCAATGTGTGAGTTATTATGGGTTGGTTGTTGGGTCTCGTCAAGCACGTTTATTTAACACTGTTTGCAAGAATATACAACTGCGTTAAATAATTTGCATAGTCTTGGCTAGTTTGTTGCTACTGAACCAGTGATTCATAATATCCCTCCTTCTTGTAGGACTCATCAACAATCTGATGAGTTGAAAGAAAGCTTACAAGAAGAAGGCCACGAAGCCGACTCGGTGTAGTGGAAGCACCGCTCGACTCTACACCGACGATATTAACGCTGTCCGTCACTTGACTGGTGCTGTGGTCGCTCGGCACAGTGGCGTGGTCGGGTGTTTAGACAGTATGGTTTTGCACATTTTATAACACGCCACTGTGACGGGTCGGCACATGTGGTGATGTCGAAGTCGGCTAGTGTACCTCTCTTATGGAAAAAGAGCGTGGAGAACATTATCTCGTATCAGACCGTATGTATGTGTGTTCGAGCTTCATATGGTTTGTTAATAATGTTTACTTCGTGGTGAAACCCTACTTACATTGTTATTTGTTGTTGAATGGGAAGTTCGCTGTGAGACCCCTCTGAATTAAAAGATAAATTGAATCCAATTTCTTTTATTTCTGCCTTTCCGACATAATGTCTTGTACACGGCATGTCAACCAGTTCGCATGCATTGGGTTTTCAATTTCTACCACCAGTTCGAGTCTAGCATAGTGATGGCTTTGTAGTCTACAAGTCGATATTTTCGAACTAAAAACTGAAGTATTGAATTTCTTAAGACTCGTTTTATCAGTAAAATATCTTGCAGACGTAGAAGCCATCACTCGAATTATATCCGCCTACCTCCCGATCAATTGGGATCGTTTGGTACGATAAGTTGGATATGGTTCGATCACATGAAAGGAACTGCATCGAACATGATTGACAGGCATTGGAAACATTGTGACCGGGGCACCTGTTAGGGGTACCCATGTCTGTTGGTTTATCCCAAAAAATTCTTTTTGCGGGATAACCAATGTTAACACTTTGGAAGCCCTATAGTGATGGCTTCGACATCTACAAGATATTTTGCTCATAAAGATGAGTATTAAGAAATTAAATACTTCAGTTAATACTTGTTTCACCAAACCTCTGCCGGTAATAATGTCACTGGTCATTCTTGTCCCTGGACCCTTCATACCTTTTTATTTGATTCACTAGATCCCAGCTGGTCCCAATATTCCTCAATAATTTTGATTTAGAAAGTAGAAAAATCATTACGTATGATTCTACCTAAACTGTAAGTGGAGCAGCATTTATAAAATTTTGCATTAACATTTATGTAACGTACACACACACTTTTAGTGACACTGATTTAATAATTTATGTTGAAAATCCTTATCATTAGTATATAGATATTCTCTGGATGTTTCTACTTCTGTCCTGTGAAGAAAATCCTTATCATTAGTATATAGATATTCTCTTGATGTTTCTACTTCTGTCCTGTGAAGAAATTCTGGTGGTATCTGTTTTACTGGTTATATGCTCCAGTCTAATACTTATCCTGTGCTACCACTGGAGAGTGTCAATTTATTGAATAAGATATCGCTGTGCAAGCACTCTATGGGAGTCGAACCCACAATCACATACAGAATAAAGTGCTGACTAAAACCTTTAACCCTTTTCCTTTTCTTTATCATTTTTCATATGACGTCAATGTTTTTTAAATATAGTTAAAAATATAATTTTAAAGAAAAGATTACATGAAGAATATTCTTCTGAGATTTAGAAGAAATCCGATCAAACCCGCACGGGAGCCACAGCAAAACAGCCCACAAAAAATTAAAATGCTTCCATAAAGCATTTTCGGCGGATCACCACTAAAAATAACTTGTGTGATACTTGATTATAGGGATCGGATTATTCGATCAATTGCATAAACAACAGACAAAGTATAACTGTAGTAACAATGCTGGTTGCAATTGGAATCTGGCATGTTCAACTTTATATAACTCTACTTTATTCAATTTATCTGATATTCCCATTGCTGCCATGAAGAATCATACGCCTGATCCGTATTTAGTGTGGCCACGGATTATAAGATGCTCTCGTCATTCTGGTTGCTACCTTTAATGATTTAGATATGACACTGGACTTACCTTTCTGGATTCTGATAGTACACTTTCACAAGGGAGATTAAATCCGTATTTGATTTGTTCTTTACTGATAAGATGGTGTTGGCGGTGTTAGACCGCATAAGCAGTGTTTAATGGAACCTAACCATTTTCTTTGATGTATATGTTGATTGTGATGAAAAAGGTCACTTCACATTCTAGTTTATAAAACGTCAAAATTTGAAAAGAAAGGAATTTCATAGAATTCCTATTAAACATGGACATTTATACGAAGGAAAGGATATACAAATGTTACAAGGGTATGAAAATAAGACAAATCTAGACTTAACTAGCATACAATATTTCCAGTTTTTTCATTAAAATAAAATAGTTGTCCCATAAAATCAATTACAAAATTTTCGTTTTTCAAGAACAAGAATTTATGTACAAAGTGAACTTTAAAAAAGCATCTCATTTCCCTCTCGCTGGGAATCATATATCGTTCCCTGGTGAATCGATACAGGGAAGCAATGTGAAGTGGCACAGCGCATTAAATAGAGAACGGTAATAAAGTTCCAGGCGTCTCCCCCTCCAGAGTCTCGGCAGGAGAGGTGGCTTGAACACGGTCGCTCATAATTAACGGTTATGATCGTTGCTTGAACTATAATACAACACATACCCATTATGTAGAATCTGTACCAGATTAACTTTCAATGATGATACACAAAGAGACCAGACATCACTTTTAGTACCTAAGCTGATAAAATACAATTTAAATTCTTTATAATTGAAAAACTAAAACACTATTTTTATGTTCACTTTTCAACTGTTGACAGTCGACACTGGTCCCGAAAAGTTACGGGACACACATATTTCCGTGGGTACAGTCCAAAGGTGAAGGACGCATGGGTTACTCGAAACCGGTCGTTGGCAGTTGTACTTTTTCGATAATGTTTTGAATGGTCTGGGTATTATTATTCCTTCAATTTCTGTGGAAAGATAGAAAAGAATCAGCTCAGTAGTTTCAGAGACATAGCTTGGAAACGAAGACCTTCCTCAGTGGTGACACCCTGACGGACAGGAACCATTGCTATGGCCCCCACACCCAACCTTTTGGTGTTGGAGCCTAACAATAAACTAGAAATGTGTCTGTTGGAACACAGATGCCACGCTGACTTCGAGAATTTTTATTAATTAAACATAAACCCCACGCAATAGACAATATGATGGTTAAGGGTTGCGCTTAGAAAGTAAAGGTTTTTGTGCTTGGTACAACTAAATCAGCTACAGTGTGCTGAATGGTCACGTAGTTGTTACTTATTGAGCATGGTTTGCAGACACTTGACGATCACTCATCAATTCCTGATCTGTCCACATTTGCCCTTCCTTCTCTTTTCGCTTATCCGTGGTTGTTACACAATAGTCTGTTGGATTCATCAAGGACATATATGCAGTAAGCGTTTATGCATGCTACAGGATAAATACTTAAACATAGGCATAAGCAGGGCTGGTAAAAAGTTCGAAATTTTTTAAAATTTCATGAAATTTGAAATTTTTTTGAATTGATTGATTGATTGGTTTAACGACAACAGCAACCCGTTTTTGTCATATTGTGTTGCTTTTTTTGCTATAGAAAGATTCAGTTGAAACTAAAAACAATTAAAATAGGCAAAATAAGTAGTGTATACTCTAAAAACCAACTAAATTCAATTTAAAACTTACTGTTCAAGTGTAATTCTTTAAGAAAAGAACGAATTATGCCTGGTGCTTCCTTTGTGGAAAGGTCTTTCATACAATTCATACTGTAGTGGCGTGAACGAGTGTTCTGAAAATCTACTCAATTGAGTAGAATATGTTTCACAGTGGTAATTATTTTAAAGTGAAGTAGGAAGGACCCATATCAACAGCGGTGTACAGTGAATGCTGCCTCAAGAGGCAATATCGTTGGAGGATTTTGTTTATTTGCTTGTTTGTTTGTTTGGTTGGTTGGTTTAGCGACAACAGCAACCCGTTAGGGTCACATTGGGTTGGTTCTATTGGGAAATTCAGATGATACTAATAACAATTACAATAGACACACACACAACTAAACAGAGACACATGAAAGCCAACCCAACTGCAAAGCTTGCATCAGATCCGTTTTCAACACTGACCTTCAATATATACTGAAGGACAAAAGAAAGTTCGCACATAAAAACCCAAAAATCTCCAAAATCTATGGATATTTTCTTCTAATTTTTTGAATCAGATTGTAATCAGAATTTGTAACCATTGTTATTTTTTCATGTGGGTGTGGTTATTTATTACGGGTTTGTAGGCATTCAAGCACGGTACCATTTTAATCCACATAAGTCAGTACCGGCTCGATATTGAAAAATTATGAAATTACACACGTGGTCATCCAATATAACTGCCTATGTAAACGCAGTAAATCGATGAAAACAACGGAGAACCGCGATGTCGCGAATACCGCAAAACTGTGGCGACCAGGCTATTGGCATGCTTGAAGCTGGTGCTTCTGCTCAGTTTGTTGCCAGACGTTTCGGGTGCAGTAAAAGAGCAGAAGAAGACGGTATAAGGACACTGGATCAATCAAAGACCGTAGTGGCAGACAGCGTGTGACCACACCAAACCAGGATCGTCGGATCCGCATGATCCACCTCCGGGATCGCTTTAGACCAGTCACAATAGCAACAACGGAGATCCCTGGACGGACGAATAACCGTATGAGCTCGAAAACCGCTATATGGCGCCTACGCGAACATGGGATCCACGCTCGTCGGAGTGGTGCTAAACCGCGAGAGACACGTTGTTCGGGTGTGTAGAGATTATTTAGCGGCTAATAATGTTGCTATGCTCCCATGGTCGGCATGTAGTCCGAATATGAATCCCATAGAACATCTATGGGATCATCTGGATTGCCAAGTTCGAGCCCGTAACCCACCGCCTCAAAATCTCGCGGAATTGAGGCAAGCATTGATTGAGGAGTGGCACAAATATCCTCAATACAAAATTAATAGGTTGATAACTTCAATGCGTAGTCGAATCTAGACCCTACTGCGTTCCAATGGATACCGCATACGGTATTAGTGGCGGTTATAAACATTGTAAATCGAAGAAAATTCAAAACGGCATTTACACTGACTTTGACGCTTTGTGACCTTTCATTAAAATTTCTTCAGAAGTTTCATTTTTCGATTATATTGTAGTACTATCTGAGAGGTATGTTTGGTACAAATTTGAAGGCAATCGAGCAATAAAGTGAGTAACAATACAATTTTTCATTATGTGCGAACTTTCTTTTGTTCTTCAGTATAGTTAAAGTAGAAAGTTATAGACTGTGGACAACAGAACGCGAACAATCAAAACTAGATACGACACAGGAAAACGAGACAACATTTTACAAGTCCATTTGGTCATTTTTCCGTGAACGAGGCGTTGCACTTTTTCTCGGGTTCATAAGCAGATCACCATGACGAATGTTTGCTTGTAAAATTTCAGCATCAAATTTCAACATGTTAAGTGTGTTTTGGAGAAATGTACACGCGTTGAACACACAATGATAAATGGGAAAACCTCTCCAACGAACCTACATACGAACCAATCTTAATTAAACTAAAAATATTTTTGCACAAACACACCTCATCTTGAGTATTACATATTTTTTAACATAACCTATGCGTCTCCAACACTTCTCTGAAGCTGCGCTAAAAAATATGGAGCTTATCCGAAACGTGTGACATATGCGGTCTTCACTTACCCGCACGCAAATGCTTTGGCTTTTGCACTGTCTGGAAACATAGTTTGAAAAACTGTAGCCATACCAATATCTTAGTGATATGAGAGTGTTGGTCAATGCAGTGTAAAACCCAACATATCTCTGCTTTCGGGACATCTTCTTTAACTAAAAATTTTTCCAACGGTTGAGAGACGGGGGCGTTTCCTCTGTTTTGCTTGGCTCCGCGGCAGTGAAGCTGCTAAGTACCGATTTCTTTGTTTTAAGAAAGCTTTTGTGCTTTGCAGACTGCATGTGGCTTTTCAGCGCCGACTCATGCTTTCAATATTTATTACTTTCTTGCACAGGCTACATTTTGCCTGATTTTCATTTTTAAGAATCCATTCTTTATAGTCTTTATGCTGTAGCCACAATGGACTAAATTTGTTTTTGTCGCGAACCATGCTGTTGTTAAAATTGCCGCTGTGTATTTGATCAACAAGTTCTGTAATCTGCCGATATAATAACTTTTAGGCTTTCACACGTAGAACAAAGTCTACGTCAAACTGCGTCACATCACTCTCGATAAAATATAGATACTGTAGTTCTTTTACGTGAGGAATCAAATATATAAGGTCGTTATCGCCGATAAGACTATACGGCGCATGTAGTCCTCGAAGATGAGGGGAAAGTTCTAAAATGCTACAAAATTGATGAACATTAATTATGACACCATTAAGTTCCAGTAACTCCAGGTTTGGACACACACGCATAAATTTGATAACACTGTCTTGTGTAAACGAATCCGGTAGCTGTGATAATCTCAGTGACCTTTTCTGATGTATAAGTTCAAAAGTTCCGTTGAGACTTTCACAGCCTGTTACGTAGTGAGCTTCTAATTTATCGCAGGTTTCCCACAAAACTAACAATGACGCATCATTTGTACTTGTTCCGATCAAATTAATAGTTTTTATATTCAACAAGTTTATTACAATACACCGCTGAAATATCTGGCCATTTATGAAACTGCAGTTAAACAAATCTAACTCAAACACGGTAGGAAATCCTCTTTGTTCTAAGAAGTGTTTTAGGTTTTCGTCATTAACTCTGGTATGATATAAGCATATTCTTCTATTTGAAGCGGGTTGAGCGCTTTTTCTCTCAAAAGTTTATTAACTTCAGCTAAAGTAATCTTTTGTACTTAAAAATGTAAATATTAACCACACTATTTCCACTGAAAGCTGTAACAGCATGGTATAAGTCTCTGTCACGATATATTATCAGTTCAGTCATTACTTCCAAGCGTAGTTTCCAGTATATATCCACCTACAAACAAACAAAGTGAAAGCTATATGCATATCAAATATTTCTGAAAATATATACCGGAATTTTCCAAGTATGATACGCTTTTTAAAGGAAATGTTTGACTTAAAGTCAGGGTGCGCATTATGCTTGGGTATAATATATTTTTCACCTCTGGAATTATATTGATTGCTACACCTTGTGTTGTAGCATATTCCGTTACACTCATTGCAAAACTGACAC
This sequence comes from Protula sp. h YS-2021, assembly GCA_949752745.1. Taxonomy (NCBI): domain Eukaryota; kingdom Metazoa; phylum Annelida; class Polychaeta; order Sabellida; family Serpulidae; genus Protula; species Protula sp. h YS-2021. The sequence continues at coordinate 49,838,339 of OX457025.1, read as the reverse complement.
AATAACTTGCACGTCTAGTGAAAATATCCAGTTTGCTGTATCCCTTTAGCAAAGCATTTTTATGTGAGTTCAGTCTTAAATTTATCAGTACCCCTCCGCCGCGAACTGCGGAGCAAAGAATCATAGAGACATAGCTAGTATATGGACTAATAAAGGCTGGTATTGTATATGAGCCACATTCACCAAAGGACAGCGGCTCAGTTGGACTTTCATTTTTCGCTTGTACCATTATCAAATGTCGTTAACAGTTGTCTTGTGAACACTCTCTAGCCTACAATTCTTTTACAATTGCTAAAATATTTTAGATGTAGCTATATGGACTAATAAAGATAAAATTCGCTAGGCGGCTGTGCAACCGTTGAATTATGGCACTTTGCAAAACAATCATTATATCTCTTCCCTTATGGGATGCATATGTAGTTAGAGTTTGAAAAGCACAATGTCTCATATTAATTTTTTTGTTTTTTTCATCTTAAACCACTGTCATCCTATTTCAGGTGCTCTAAGTACTTGATGCATTTTTTCATAGGTTTTATTGCACTGCTTGGTTCTCTCCAGCTTAGCTGTTTCTTTTATCCAGTATGTTCCCCATGGCTGAGGGCTTTGCATCCCTGGTGCCCATGTTTTACATTGCAACTACAGTCAATACACTGAATGCCGACTTAGATCATCAATAACGTGAATTAATTTGGTCATGCGTTTTAGTGTGCTTTTCCTCAGCATCATAGTGCGGACAGTGCGCTTAAACGACTAAGGCACCTTTGCATCTTGTTCAGTTATGTATTTGGCAGAATGAGTTCAAGCTAGAATTTGCAGCCCGGTGAGAAGTTACTGTTCAGGATACATAAAATATTTAATAATAGAATTATAATTTTCACTGTAATTCGATAGAATCACATCAAAATATGCTAGTTGGAAAAATGAAACCTCTACTTGGAAAAACTAAACAGGCTATTTAGCGAGAAGCTACCACTTTTTCTTCTTTTAGAAAATAAAATTCTCCTATAGTTTTAATGACTGACTTTTTAAATTGTATTTTACATTAACCTGAGTAGAGAAAATATCTGGATATACCGCTAGTTGAAAGAAAGAATACCTCTACTTGGGAAAAACTGGAAAGCTATTTATCGACAAGAAACAAACAATTTTTCATAAGAAAAAGTTTAAGCTGATTGTTTTGAACTATTTTGAGGTTTTGATATGAGTTTCCCTTCCAGTTCAACAGTTCATAATATATGAATATACCGCTTGTTGGGAAAAATATACCGCTACTTTGAAAAACTAATAATGGCTATTTACCGAGAAGTTGAACTAGATTATTACCTAAAGGCTTGATGTTTGAGCTGCATTTCTCCATGCAATACTTTCCCATAGTATATCAAAATTTCCATACCGTAACAAACTACCGCTAGTTGCAAAAATAAAACCTCTACTTAGAAGAACTAAAAAGGCTATTTAGCGAGAAGCTACCACTTTTTCTTCTTTAAGAAAATAAAGTTCTTCAATAATAATTGACTCTTATAATTGCATTTTACATTTACCCGAGTAGAGAAAATATCTTGATATATCGCTAGTTGGAAAAAAGAATACCTCTACTTGGAAAAAATTGCAGGTGCTTGTATATTTTTTGTTTACATTTACGACATTCAGTCTCCAAGTATTCCTCTACTTGGACCAATTTAGCGTTAACCGTCACATACAGCATGTCATACATGTGGAGCCAAGAGCCATGCCGGATGTAGTGTTTGAGACGACCCGTCACATAACATCCAGACCCACGCGCTTCTCGCTACACATGCATATTTTGGGTACAGTAAAATTAGTCTTAGAAGATCATGGACGTGTTTTATTTGCTCTCATTTATTTAAATACATAACACCGGAACTAAATGTTTCGAAGTTATGATGGTGTTTTATAATGTCAAATTTTAACTGCGTCGTGAAATTATTTGCTGATGATAAATTTTATTCTGCGATTGGATGTAATTTTGGTTGAAATACCTAACTTCTACGCTTCAAGTTGGTTCCTCTCTGTTTCTTCTCTGCACACCACTATATTTAGGGTATGCAAGTGTCTGCACCGATTGGGTTCTACACGAAACTCACTCACTACAACGGTGCAGTTCTTGAGCATACATAACCGCCATTTTATTGTCGCTTACGGTCATACACGCCTCCGTAAGCTGGATTCTTGATTTTGTGACAATATACCGCAGGGTTGTCACCCTCTTTTAGAAATATTTTGATTGAACATTGAAATGTTTTATAGAAGCCCAATAGGTTTCTAGGCGTGGCCCTCGAAAAATACGGTTCCTATTTACTTGGCAGGAAAAAAGGTCAGACACTCTCCCTGCTGCCAATGACCCTAGATCTGTTCCCTGTTTGGGTAATGTTCCCAAATCTGTTCCCTGTTTGCAGAAAAGGCTCCGCCACTCCCTTTGTGTTTTAAATATTTTCTTGTCATTTCTTTAAACGCAATTTGCAATGATGTCGTTTCCAAAACAGTAGGAGTAAGTAAAGGAGACTTCCTGATTGTCATCTAGAAGTCTCATGAGACTTTTAGATAATCCATCCAGAAATCACCTTTACTGTCTAGAAATCTCGAACCCGCCTCCCCCCAGGTGAAGAAATTGCAACAATTGCTGTTTTTTGCTTCTTGGCAATTTCATACGAGCTGGTGGTCCTGAAAAGGATCGAAGTTTTGTTTTAGTTCATACCGCCATCATATCATTGCCAGGTGGTGAGCATGTCTACATTTTTTTATAATGGCGGTTCACAGCGAGGAACTTGTTTACACAGGGAGAGTCCACTTGAATTACCTGCATGTACACTTCACAATTGTTTTGATATGTCTTCATTTCTTCTTCTGTTGTCATATGAATATTGAAAAAGGGACATCGGCGAGGTGAAGTAACAGGTTGTGTTGTGGCTTTTTCCTGTGACATCGAGTGTTTCAATGACCTTTGAGTAAAATCCGCCACCATCTCTGAGACTGCTTTGGCTGATGTAAAGCAATCCTAGACGAGGTTTTTTGCTTCATCAACTTGAAGAGGATAAGTCCTAAAAAGAATATCCCGGGAAGAGAGCCGATGTTTTCAAAAAAAAGTCTGATTGTAGCGTCCACGGTTGTAAAATGAGTAGTGATAATGAGAATGTTGGAGCACTACGGTTATATAGGTAGATTGATCTTGTCGGCATTCCCACGATAGTTAGTTGCCTCACGTTCCCAAGAGTGTGTCAGTGCATGTACCTATGGAGTATGTTTAGTTGATCCTCCCCTGCCCCCAAGGCGGGAAATTCAGATTTTTTGCATAGTTTTACGTTTCGGACCATTCTGATCAAGTTTGATTATTTTGTTTAAATAATTTTAAACATTTTTGTTTTTTTTACCTCACCCCACCCGCAACCAGGGTAAATAATTGAAATTTTACGTTTCAGACCATTCTGAGCATTTTTTCCTTTACTGCCCTTTCAACTTGCTGTACGGTATGTAAGACAGATATGCCAACTTCAACAGCATATAACTTCATAACTACTGAACCAATTCCAACCACTTTTTAACCAAAGCGTTTAACAAGACCTTGTGTTTCTAACCAAAATAATCAACAACAAGGGAGAATCAATTCAAGATGAGTGCTTCCTTAACCGTGCAGGTTGAACATGAGCAAGTTGGTCTATTGATCAGAATCAGAAGAATGACAAATGGATTGGATTATCTTCTTTTTCTGGAAGAAAGTGAATTAAAACTGAAATAAGTGATTACGTACCACAAAATGCTATGTCAGCTTTGTGTGTGTCTCTCACTTTCAAGGGAAAGACTATACCTACTACATCAACTTCAGTGATGAGGTATGCCCAATACTGCTGGCGGCAATGCCACAAATGAACAGTGTGTTATTTGACGAGTTTTCAGCATCATCATCATCAACCTCCAGACTGTTCATTGATGAGACGTGTACAGAATCTATTGGTTGGGTGACACAGGGTTTTGTTATGTGAATGATCGGTTTCATTTCAAGTTAATATGTCAACGTGGAAAGACTACTTAACCAATACTTACTTTAAACCTTGAATTACTGAAGCATTTGCAGGACCTAATAAGTTATACAAACTTGTTATTTCTTGAAAAGTCTTTTGGAAGGCCTGAATGACACTGGTATGACTTTTGTATAGAATAGGTTGTACTCATCAAAGGCATCAATGACAACGAGTAGAAAGGGTCTATTCCGCGGTGTTAATTCACCTACCTTTTCATTTACGCCTAATTTTTATAAGAGGCGTAAAGTCAATTTTCTTTAAACCAGGTATCAATTGTAGATGCCCATTTGGTTCAAAGTTAGGTTTCAAGTTCTTGCCAAGCATCAAAAACTTGACTCCAATGTTCTGCACTGAGGGCGATGAAATCCGGTAAGCTCGTCATACTGTTGAAACTGCATTCACCGTCTTGTTCAACGACTTCCACACTAAGATCATCTAAGACTTGTAGATGAAATCCTGGTATTTGCAAAGAATTAAAATGCTGCTTCATAACAGCTTAATCTTCAGATTGATCGTCAGTTCACCCAAGTAATCTAGAGATAGTTGAACGAGTTCATGATGATAAGTGAGTTCTTTGAACCATCTTCTGAATGTCACAGCATTTATACACATCAATCTGCTGAAGCACGAGACCCACTGGCGTCATTTGCTTCTTCAACATTTGCTATTCTTTTAATGTTAATAAAATTCCATTCTTGTTAGGATATAACCTCCCATATGCATGATCCGTAATATATTCACGAATGGCTGTTGATATGTCGCCAATTTAACCCATGTTTCTCGATTAATGGGCATCATAATCCGTAAATCATCTAAGCTCATCCTTTTAATGGACTTTGTATTAGTAGCTTCATGCTCAGGTTCTCGCTTCACTTTAGGCTCTGCCATGGTAGACAAACACTCATGTCTTTTCATATTTCTAAAGTGTGGTCGCCTTTGAAGCTGTTGAAGTAGTAGTGACTTCAACTCAGACTTTGCCATGGGCATTGCCATGGACTGTGCAGTAGGTATTGTCTCAGATTTTTCTGCAGACATTGTTGTAGATGTCAGTTGTTGTTCACTAAGACATGTTCACACTTCGACATGTAGATACAGAATTATTATGTCTGAGGTTCGGCGCCTTTTATATCATACTCATGCTCTACAAATTAGTAATGCCCACGAGCCAAACTGGCGCAACCATCATCCAATACATAGCGCTTATAATCATGTGGTGATAGACCAACCTTCAGAATCTTCTCTGAAAAATTGATGTTTATGGCTTCGAATGATGTTACCCATAAATAAATAAACTATTCTTGTATTGAGCATGTGTCATTCGCCTTTGACAAGCCCGTGTAATGCCCTTAGCAGTATGTTTCTCTTGTCCACCATACAACCAACTATATATCTTTGGTCGAAGCCCTACAACTCCTCAATGGGTGCTCCTACATTTCCCCCAACACTTTCCTGTTCACTGTGGAATGTAGGAAATGATCATACATTGACTATCCTGTTATATATCTTTGTAACTATCTCTGGTTTGTATGTCATAACACAAATCAAATTCTCTGTGTCACTGAAGAGCAGTTTTGCCTCTGGTTACTTCTTCTTCCTGTTATTGTAGTGGTAATTATACATGAAGGTTTTGCTGAGATGTAGAATAATAATCCCAATCTGAATGGGCTTGATCAGCAACAGATCCGACAGCTCTTTGAACCGTTTCTCATTGTGATCCCATTACATAGTTTTACCAAATATGGCATTGTTCATCAGTTTGTAAAACTCTTTTTCAAATGAGCGAGCTTTTTGCCACTTTCCTCTTCTCTGTGTCGACATCTACGTATTTAGCTAACCATTTACTCTGCTGGAACATAATGCACCTTTGTCATATGTAATCCAAGAGATATATATTGTTGCAAATTTCGAAAATGTGTTACTTACTTTTCCTTGTTACTGAGATTTGGAAAAAACTTTTTCGTAGTTTATATTTCAATCCCAAGTTCTGACTGCATTCGGACAATTCACCGATTCGAACAGTTTTCGTCTCATGAGTAACTGGATATCTAAAATATATCCTGTCCCAGCATCTTCACTCACTTTCATGTAGCCAGAGATTCTGGATCTTCAACTTATTCAAATCCACATTCTGGCAAACTCTGTGACCCATAAAGATTGTTGGCGTCAAAGTACATAATAAAGTTTGTTGACTTGATCAAATCATAGTCTGAAATGTGGGTGTTGTTGGCGTTTGCATTCTTGTGTGTAATGGCTGAAATACCTCCTCGCAGACGTTGCTCTACCATTTGATACATTTCAATATCATCTATCAATTCCAATTGAAGCTTGGTATGTTTCAGCATAGCATCCAATGTAAAACCTAGCACTGTATAGTAATGAGCAGGATCTAATTCATATGTGTTGAGGCACATATTTCTAAAATTTTCAAACACATCTGCCAACAGCAACACATCTGTTTTCAGGCACAGGTCATGATACTCTCCAAAGTTGTTGCAGTGGAATACATTCCAGATCCTTTGTGCATGAGCATAATCCTCATCGCTAATTCATTCTTCAGACAATTGATTGTATAAGTCTTCTTGTGGTGGAATCTTGGTTTCTGCTCACTTGGAGGGTTCATCAACATAGTCATAGGGATATAATCCTTTTCCTCCTTTTCTCAAAAATAACTCTTCCTGCTGATAGTCGCACAATGTGCAGTTACATTCTGAAGCTTATCTTTGCCTTCAGCTGCACTAATTTTTGCAAGGATGCTCCCACGAATTGGTAGAAGGCGCTGAATTTCACATTACCCACGGTAATTGCAATGTACTTTTCAGCATTGTTGAGAATGATTGATAGCTCCAACTTTTTTAATTGAATTTTCCTATACTCTCCACAAGAAAATGACTGTCATATCCTGAAAATGACTGTATTTTCCACTGATATGATCATAATCTCGCACACGATCCATTCCCATTAACTCATGGCAAATGTGACAATGAGTAGCTTGAGCAAACTGTTTCTTATTATCAGCAGTCATTTCAATGGGACTTATATTTCTCATTCGATTTACAATGCAATTTCATCACCCAACATATACTGTAGAAAATGTAGACAGCATCATTTCCACGGTAAAACACAGGACCACGCTTCTCATATTCGCATTCAAAGTCAGCATAAATGATAAAGAATGCGTGTTGTTGTTTTTCAATTTGCTTGAATCGAAAAATTTTATCCTCTGGAAATTATAATCGCTGTGCTCCATGCTTCCCACAAACTTCACGTTGCTTGTCCAAAAGGTCTTGTCGACTAAATCTATTTACTCACTTACAATTACATGCTTTTTTGTTTGTGTCTTATCGGGGGTTTCCGAAAAAAAACCCCAGGGCTTCTATTTGGAAACCGGCCAATTTCAGGCGCCCATTTAGAAACCAAATAGAAGTCCCGAGGCTTCTATTAGGAAACAGTTTCCTAGTTACAGCCCCGGGGCTTGTATTTTTTACATTGTGGTTGGTGGGGGTTGTCGATAAGTTTTTATTGAAAAAAGAAAAATTACTATCAATTATTTATTAAAGCGCTGCATGCTGCGGATATCCGCACAAAAAAAACACACACACACAAAAACAACAGTAACTAAAAAGTCTGGTAAAGTGTCCTGTGTATAACACGAATGCCTCTGACAACGTGTCCAGGGGATTGCCTCACATCAAAGGGTTAAGTGCACCGTGTCTGCAATGCCAGTAAACAAGGGATCTAAAAAGACTTGCAGGAAAGGAGGGGCAACATCACTCGGCCCGTTTCAGTACTCAGCCCGCTATATTTCCAGTAATACTCCGCATTAAAGTTGGCAGTGCGCAGAGGGTGTCTGTTCGTCTTGTGTGAAGCACAGGATTAAGCAACGATGCAGAACATGTATGACAAGTAATAAGTCCTCTTTCTTTACGAAGTCAGTTTTTCAAATAAATGTCTCTCAAGTTCATCTAAGTTTGGTAGTAATGCATAACTGTATCCATATTTCACTTCTTCATTTGGGATATTCATCAATTCACTTTCTAGATGGTAAATAACTGAAAATTGTAGTAATTTTGATAAATAGCATGATCAATGTCGTCATCAGTGAAGAAGGAGTTGACATATTTCACTTTTCTTCTTCTATAAAACAATCCGTTAAATGATCCATCACGCGAAAGTTCACCCATTCATTAGTACGAATAAAGTAAATTGTAGAATCAATCAAAATCAAAGTCCTGTACATGTTCTATTCCAGTTTCATAGCACTTTTCAATAAACTTGTTGTCTTAATAAATTCTGTTAATGTTAATATATATATATAAAATAACATCCAAATTATGCTTGGTAAGATAAAGTCTTGCAAAACATTTGTTTAGTAGTTTCGAAGGTGTGGCCTGTTACTGTTGACGTACTGTCTAGCCATATAGCCTTGAGCGGCGAGGGGTCGGTAGGTCGAAAAAAACCAAAGTTGTTCAGAATTGTCTGAAACGTGTTAATATGCAGAAATACGAAATTCCGGCGGGGGGGGGGAAGTCACTCAGTTTAACATGGTATTAACAAAGTACCCAAAGGACCCTGAGAATGCTCTAACGTGGGAATTTTGGCAAACATCAATGGGATTTGAGATAACTGACAGGGCTACGGAGATGTCTAACAATATTGGCACATGGCTGCAATGTTTACATTATCACTGCACACAGTTCACGACGGCGGCGGCTCAGCACCCAGAAGTCTTATAGCATTTCTATGTAGACCGTCCAGTGGAGGGGGGTTGGCCTAATTATCCCCTTTCCCATCTACTCTTCTGCGGTACCTTCAGAATTATGGTTGACAAAACAGCCTATTTCGCATGGACTTACCTCTCCTGTCTCAGAGTCTAGACTTGCTAAGGGGTTAAGATAACCAGCGACGATTGTACAATGTTGCGATCACAGCGATTTTATACAGCATTATGTACAAAATCATGGAGCCGATTCATATATATCATTAAATTTGGGTGCATTTGCTGCTGCTGAATCAAGTCCCTTCTCATCTCAGGGCCACAACGCAACAGCGTCCTTGGAAGACTACAAAACATAGGAATATAACAAGCCTCATTCAGTTAATTGGAGAACCTCAATTCACATCCTGCTGTATTTGGTATTGTTGTTAGTACTTTGTATACTGGTGGTGAAACTTTTTTCTCAATGATGTTGTATATAATAAACATTGTGCGGTGATAAATACGCTGACAAAAGAGTAAGTCATTCTTCACTTCTGTTATTTCTGACTTATTAAAAACCCACAGGCAAAAGCCAACAAGATCTTGTAGACGCACTGGTAAATTAGTACGCCTTTCCACCAACCGGTCTTACTCATAACATAAATTTGTAAGCATGTTATATATATATATATATATATATATATATATATATATATATATATATATATATATATATATATATATATATATATATATATATATATATATATTTCTTACAGCGGATCTCTAGGACCAGCGGATCTGTAGATTCGCTGAAAAGCTCAGCGGTTCTTACAGATCCGCTGGTTTAGGGCTAAGAAAATTCTGCAGATCCGCTGAAATGTTTAGGAGCGATAGATTATGGTATGTGCATGATATTTTTTACTTTTTTACTTTATATATATATAATTATATGTATATATATATATATATATATATATATATATATATATATATATATATATATATATATATATATATATATATATATATATATATATATATATATATATATCCTGTCGACGTCAAACAATGGTTTTGCCTTCGCTTTATGCCCGGATTGTAGATGGAATCAGTATTGTGGAATGCTTATTGGTTAAATGAGAAATAAATACTGAATGGATGGGCAACTTTTGTTTCAGTATAAATTGCCCATGTGCAGCATTTTCAAGAGCATTTTAAACATGCAGAACCCCACTAGGCGCGCAGTACAAAAGAATTTCCTGATTGAAATCGTTGTACATGTTGTATTGGGAAGCTCAGCGTCCTGAAATGCTTACTGCATGAACAAGAAATAAACGACAACAGATACGCAACTTCATTTTGACGATGCAGTGTTGAAAAAAGCATTTTAAACAATTTAACATCAATGACCATCTGCATAGTGGTCGATAATTTGCATATTATATTATTTCTTAGCAGTCACCACCTTCACACGCAAATCAATATGCATGAATTTTAATGCTTTATCTGCAGTACAAGTAAAAAGGCATATACATGCACTTAAAATAACTATAAAAACGCTACTCGTTTCAGGATTTTGACTGATAATTCAAATACTTATTTAGTGTTCAGTGTTTCTAAAACCCTTATCCACTGTCCCACAATACTGTGCCACAACCGGGGAGCGCTTGCTCTTGCATATAGAAAATCCCTATACACGCACCCTGTGGGAGTCGAACCCACAACACAAGCGAAACAACTTGACGACAGTTAAAAATCAAGAACTATTTTGAAACTAATTTAATTTATGAAACTAATCTGCCAGAAGATTCGGCAATTTTGCCATGTAGCAATTAAAAATTCAAATAGCTCAGTAGATACTTAAGAATTTCTTTTTAACATTCAGGCCAAAAACCTTGGAGGATGTGGTGTTTTAAAAATATGAATGTTCATCAACATTCTAACATGTGATTACGAAAAAATAATGGTGTGATGTCACACTGGGAATTACTTTGGTTGTCAGTTGTCAATCTCGTTACCATTTGAGGATACCGAGACTTGCCAAACTTTTCGGATGTTCGGAGACAGGTGTGGTAGTTTGCTTTTTGACAGGAAAACATAATTTTATCGCTGACTTCAGACTGTGCCATCATCTATCTCATTTTTAGAAAGTTTAAGATAGCGCAGGATTATGTATTTGCTGTTAATAGAAGAATGTGGTAATTATACTAGATCTTAAGTTATAGTTTTATTTTATCATATTGTAATATCATAAAAAGGCGCTTGTCAATTTTATAGGAATTGTCACATTGTATACTTTTCATGAAAATTACAATTTGTTATGAGATTCGTCAGAAATAAGGCAAATGCCGACCTTTACAAAGTTTCTGAAACCAACTTTTAAAATGTTTCTTGTAATTTTGGCAATTTTGATACTTTTTAATCAGGATTTTGGCAAATTTCAATGTCTCTAGAATTTTTTTATAACGTTTGGTAACTGAGTGTAGGAGTGGGCGTTGATCACTTTTCCTCACTGTAAAATTTTTAAGATGCAGATGCGTCTTTGTAGAAGGAAAGTTACAATACTCCATAAAAAGTGTACCTAACTAATATTAATAAACTTTTATTCAAACTTCAAAGAAACGGAAACAAGTTTGACGATTAGTTCAGTTGGTTTAAACCTTGGTGTGATTCTGAGTTCGAATCCATATTGTGTGGTTAGCGGATGGCTGGCATTCGGTTCTATCACCTTAGCTAAGTTAAATTAAATCCTCATAGGTTTAATCATCCATCTAGGAATTCAAAATTCTTTCGGTTATCCTTAAAAAGAAAGAAATGAAAACAAACTTACCGATTTTAGTTTTATGCTCTTAATCAGTCGCATATTCTTATGGTTCTTTGCAAAAAAAATAATGTGGTGAATAAAACAGCCGCGTTTGAATTTAAATACTATTGTGAGAAACTTGTCGAACAAAGTGAAATCATTGCCTTTGTAAAAGGTAAAATAATATCGGACAGTGACATCCCAATCATAAAGAATAAATCAGCATTTTTATTAGGCTGTAAAAAGTTTCAACAAGAAGCAGAAAGTTAAGAAGTGTATGAACAATTTTTTTCTGAAATAAAAAAATCATGGGAATAAGTAAGCAACTTCCGCTGGGTTCTGGTGTAGCAAAAATGTGTTGCAAATTTTTCAAAGTGGGTGCATTTATGTTATGTTGTGTTAATATAGTGGGAATTATAACAGTGTTTCCGCACGATTCGTTTTTCCCGCAATAGCCTTGTCACACGAACCCTTCTGAGACGACTACTGCTACTGCCAAGTTTATCACAGACATAACGTAGCATGTCTAGTTGATTCACCTAAGTTTTTTTAAAGAAATCCATTAACATTTTATGCAAAAATAGACATTGAAATTGAAGCCCATTAAACGGCAGACAACCACTGTGATTAGTCACTTAAGGCACATAGTATGAAATCAGAATATTCATAGTGGTCGCACAACTGTTCACAATGCGAGCGATTACAGCATGTATGTGCTGTTAAATGCAGCGTTGTAGTTTTCCCCATTTACTAAAGGGTGTATAAATATCTATAGATGTTGTGTATTTTTTTGTTTTTCAATGTTTTTAGTTTACACTATTTGACTAAGGAAGACAAAATTCTGGTCACGGATAAAGGCTGATGAAACGTAGTGAAATCCGCATTTTTTTACCTTGACCCTCATAGTCAAGGTCAAACTGAGGTCAAAGTATAAAACACTTCCTACAAGGTTTGACGTAGGAAGACGATATTTGGCAAAGCTATAGAGGAATATGAGTCCTTTTGCAATCCGCTTTTTTTTGGCCTGCAAAGTTAAGGTCAAATTGAGGTCAGAATATATTCTAAGCCCTTATCTATTACGAAAAATGGCTGGAAATAGCACGAGTTTAAGACAAAATAACCTCGAAATCTGAATCTCGACATTCATGCTAAAGGCCAAACGTCAGGTAACCTTGGTGTATCAAAAGCATTACAGAACGATTAACCATTATCTCGAAAAAAGCTTTTGTGCTCCTGAAAGACGTCATGTAAGAGGAACCTTGGTGACATTAATCCCATTGGCCATTGCCAAGGAAAAACGGAAAGTTGACCATTTTGTCGAAAACTGTTAGAGATAGGGCGATTTGGGGCGTATTTTCGACCCTTAGTGCTTAAAATACGTTGTGTAAAAGGTATGTCGTTGATCTTTACCTTCTAGGTCATGGTCAAGGTAAAAAATCGGAGTTGCCCATAATCTCAAAAGGGTTAGAAATTTTGAACTATTTTCGACCTTCTGGGTCTAAAAGACGTTATGTAAATACTACCTCCGTGACCTTGGCTTCCTCGGTCATAGTCATGGTCAGAAACCAAAAGGGGATCATTATATTGTAAACGGTTAGAAAGCGCGATTTTGAGCTATTTTCGACCCTTTGGGTATAAAAGACATTGAGTAAGAGGTATATCGTTGACCTTGACCTCCTCATTCATAGTCAAGGTCAAAAACCGAAAGATGACCACAGTCTCAAAAGGTCAAAACCGAAAGATGACCACAGTCTCAAAAGGGGTCTCAATTCTGAGCTGTTTTGAACCCTTTGAGTCTAAAAGACGTTATGTAAGAGCTACCTCAGTGACCTTGACCTCTTTGGTTATTGTCAATGTCAAGATCTGGAAGTTGACCGTTATCTTAGATTACCTTAGATAGAGTGATTTTGAGCTTATTTTTTTACCACTTTGGGCTGAAAGGTATTATGTAATAAGTACCGCGGGGACTAATCTTTCATGATTAAGGTGAAAAAACGAAAGGTGCTCTTTATCTTTACGGTTTCGAGCCATTTCCCGAACACTCGCGTAACGTATAAAATACATCCATATTAGATCGGCAATATCGGCAACTTCGTCGGCCGATGTATCGGTTGCACATAGGATTAACTATGGCCCGACGCATAATAGATATAGCGGCTTCGTACATCGGATATACATCGGGCCGATATATCTTTAATACGTCGGGCCACCGTCGGAAATATCCCTACAAATTCTTCGACGTCGGATACCAACCGTCGGCTATACGTCGGTTATACGTTTATATTCCGATGCATTTCCGACGAACTTCCGATGGTTTTTATACGTAAAAAAATTGTTTCTAACCTTAACTGACCCATTGAACCCTTACCAACCATTCATAATTTACATATTCATACATACACCATAGCATATTAATATACAACATAGCATATTTATATATTGCAACTGAACACTAGTACTTACTCGGGTTTGAACCGGGGACCTCTTGCATCCTAGGCGCGGAACATACCTCTACTCCACGGCGGCTGGGGCTTCCTCGGCAGTGTAATTAAGTGGTCTAATGTTTCTATTTCGTCCAATAAAGTTTACTTCTTATATTTTCGTTTTTTGTTACCGCTGGCGCTTTTAAATTTAGTTATTTGTATTGTCTTTTCCTCCTTTATGTTTGCTGAGGGATAGTTTATTGAGGCAAATGATAATTTTCAAGTATATTCATAATGCTCCACTATTGATTCTTCATAATGTCCCCATACAAAACGTCAATCGATAAATTTCCGACGTCGAATAAGCATCGGAAAATATGCGTTTTATAGACGTATAAAAAATGCGTATAATATACGATTGCAATATCGGCATCTTTTTTCCGATGTATTTCGTCGTTTATACATAGGAAAATATGCGTTTTATAGACGTTTAAAAAAACACGTATAATACGCGTTGGCAATATCGGCATGTTTTATTCCGACGCTGTGAAATATGTGGAGCACTCGTACATAGCGCAATATATATATATATATATATATATATATATATATATATATATATATATATATATATATATATATATATATATATATATATATATATATATATATATATATATATATATATATAGTTTTCATTTCAAGTTATGCGTAAATACACAAATTTAGAGATCCAGTGGAAATCGGTATACTTCCGACGTTTCACCAAGAAATATAACTATATGTATAATATACGTATATATTTATACGCATATTATATGCTTGTAATATCTTAAATAAAACAAATAAAGTTCCGTCGGAATTCGGTATATTTCCGACGTATAGCCGATGCAGTGATATATTTGTATATTATACGATTATTGTAATGCGTCGGTTATACATCAGTAATATTTTTTTTCAAAAACAAGTTTTGTTCCGTCGGAAGTCCGTCTATGTCAGACGTTGGGCCAACATATACAAATATATGTATAATATACGTATAATTAAATACATCGAATATACGTATGCAATATCCGTTTCAATTTTTTTACCATTGGTCGGAAGTTTATCTATTTCCAATGTATAACCAATGCATAAAAATATATGTATAATATATGCATTGAGAAATACGTATAATATATGAATACAATATTTAAAAAAAAAATTCCCAATTGGTAGGAAGTTCGTCGGAAAAAGATGTCGGCCTGATGAATATTTGCCAACATCTATTAAACTGAGGAAAATAATCATCGGGCCAACGTCGGTAACCGATGAACTTCCGACGAATGGGGAAAAATGGAAATTCGACTATTTCCAACCTATAACCGATGCATTACCGATGCATCGAAGCGGATGACGACGTTTTAAGACCTGATTTATACCGTTCCGACGTCGGCCCGACGTTACGCGAGTGTTCGATTTGGGCCAAACAGGCGTTATTTAAGAAGTACCTAGGTCATGATCAAATTCAAAAAGGGAAAGCTGATCGTCGATTATCTTGACCTTCTTGATCATTATCTCGAAAAGGGAAACAGATAGAGAGATTTTGAGCTTATTTTGAGTATTTGGGCCTAAGAGACGTTATGAGAGATTTACCTCGATGACGTTGACCTCTTCTTTTTATGATAATTGTCAACAACCGGATGTTGACCATAATCTCGAACATTCTGAGCTCAACTTTTATTCTTTGAGCCTAAAAGGCGTTATGTAAGAAGTACCTGAGAGACTTCGACCTCGCCGTTCATGGTCAAGATCTGAAACCGGAAGCTGATCTCGAAAATGGTTAGGAATAGATCGAGTTTGAGCTTATTTCCGAGCGTATGGTCCTAAAAGACGCCATGTAAGAGGTACCTCAGTGACCTTGACTTCTTCGGTCATGGTCAATGTCAAAAAAGGAAGTTGAACGTTATCTTGAAAACGGTTAGGGATTTTGAGGTTATTTTCGACCCTTGCATTACGTAAGACATTTCTCAGTGACCTTGACCTCATCGGTAGTGGTCAAAATCAAAAAGCGGAAGATGTCTATTATCTGGAAAACAGTTACAGATACACTTTTGAGTTTATTTTCGATGCTATGTACCTAAAAAAACCTTAGAGGTACTTCTGTGAGTTTGACTTCTTTGGTCAAGGTCAAGGCAAAAAAAACCTTTTGACCATTATGTCAAAAACGATTAGAGATAGAACGATTTGAACTTATTTTCTACAATTTGGCCCTAAAGATGTCAGAAAAGATTTATTACGGTGACCTTGCCCTCCTCTGTCATGGTCAATGTCAAAATTTGAGGTTGACCGTTACCTCGAAAATGGTAAGACTGATTTTCAGCTTATTTTGATCCTTTGGATATCAAAACCTTACGTAAGAGGTAGGCCTTTAACTTTGACCTTCTTGGTCATGGCCAATGTCATAAACCGGAAGCTGACAATTTTCGCAAATGGTTAGAGATAGAAAGAGCGATTTTCAGTTCAATTTGGAGACTTTGGCCTAAAAGACGTTATGTAAGATGTACCTCATTGATCTTGAGCTCCTCAGTCATGGTCAGCTTAAAAAAAGCTCAACTTAACCATTCCCTCGAAAGTGGTTAGAGGGAGAGCGATTATGAGCCTATGTTCGACCCTGTGGGCCTAAAAGGGGACTTAAAGACGTTATGTAAGAGCTTCTTCGGTGACCCTTACCTCCTCGGTCATTGTCAATGTCAGTAACTAGAAGTTGACAATTATCTCGAAAACGGTTGCACATAGAGCGATTTCCAGCTTATTCTCGACACTTTGGACCTGAAAGACGTCATATAAGATTTATTATTTTGACCTTTACCTCTTCGGTTCTGCTCACTGTCAAAAACCGTAAGTTGGCCATTATCTTGAAAACGGTTACAGATGTAGCGAATTTGAGCTTATTTGGATCTAATAGACGTTACGAATGAGGTCCTTGACTTCCTCGATCAGGTTCAAGCTAAAAAAACCGAACATGACCATTATCTCGAAAACAATTAGAGATAGAACATTTTTGAGATTATTTTCGACCCTTTGGGCCTAAATGAGGTTAGGTAAGAGTTACTCCGGTGTCCTTCACCTCTATGGTCATGGTCAGTGTTAGAAACCGGGAGTTGACCATTATCTCGAAAAGGGTTAGGGATAGAACGATTCTGAACTTATTTTCGACCCTTTGGGCCTAAAATACGTTACGTAAAACATTTCTCTGATCTCATCGATCATGGTCAATATCAAAAACCGGAAGTTGACCATTATCGCGAAAACGGTTAGAGATTAGCGATTTGAGCTTATTTTCTTTCCTCTCAGGATAAAAAACACCACATAAGAGGTACCTTATCGACCTTAATAGTTCATTTTCAAGGTCAAAAATTGGCAGTTGAACATAATTTCGAAAGGCACAGATAGAGCTTATTCTCAACACTTCAGGCCTAACAAACCATTATTTCGAAAACGGTTAAAAATAGAGCGATTTTGGGCTCATTGCCGAGCTTTCTGGCGTTATGTAAGAGATGACCTTGACCTCCTCGTTCATGAACAATTCTAAATTATAAGAGTTTAGAAACGTATTTATGTGGCCCAAGTGTAATTTTCGCTACTTTTAGCAAAAAGGTCAAGTTGTGGTTGTATTCAGCCTTTTGAAATCAGTGTGGATGTTATTTATGACTTAGTTTCAAAAGAATTTCATGAAGTATCGGCAATATCTTATTGAAATACCTTTCTTTTTCTTCAGAGAAGAAAGATAATGCATCGTCTTAATTCACATGTTATTCGATATGTTTTCTTTTGTTTTGCTTACATCCTAGACATCTAATGCCCTGTTTGGGACAGGATAAATTTTAATCTGCTGAAAGACTTTCAAATTTATCTTTACCCAAGATGAATAGCAACATCAAAAGAGGGTTGCATGTACATACATGCGTAAAGTTTTAAAAATTCAAAATTGTTTGTTAACCTGTTTATCACAATGTTTTCAAATTGTGACGGATGTTTCGCAGGGAGACTTTTGTTTTAAGCCGTTCAGTACCTCATCTTTGATTTAACTTTAAATTAAACTTAAAACCTTAAATAATAGTTCAACACGCGATTGCTAAATGTTTAAACAATGTCTTCTGATCATGGGATCAACAAATGATATAGATGGACATGCTGTCGGATGCAGTGTTTTTTTGTGGATTCAAGTGTGTTGTCTTGCTATGATGGCATCTTTTTCCCAGGATGGCAGATTTATTGCCAGGACTGCAGTTTTTAGCTCGTGGAGGAAGGGAGGGAGGTTTTTCTCTTCTTGTTGCCCAGACATTGTCAGAATCATGTGTTCGAGCAAAATCGTTGAGTCGAAATGAATGTTTTAATATAGGATCATTTGTACTTTGAAACGGCAGTGCGTGATGGGGACTGTCAAATGCGTTTTGCGCAAGAACACTCGTCAGTACGCGTAATGTTTGGCGTGTTAGAAAACGGGTTTGTAGGACAATTGAGATCTTCATCTGCAAAGCTGGTCATTGCTTTGAGAAGGTTTGGAGCGAGAGGATTAAGGAGCTGTGTTCACTTCATGACCACATCGTGCTTGAGTTCATAACTATATTTATTCAACTTGACTGAAAATTAATGTGGTTGTATTCACCTCACATTGAATTAAGTTTCAACACAGGAATTAGTCGGCTTATATCCATCGTGCGACCTCTGCGATCTGTGCGTCCGTCTCTAAGCTTTGATGAAATGTTGTTTCCCGTGCAGTTATCATTGGATCGCAATACATCTTTTTGGTTAGAGTGCCCACTCAAGTTGGTTTTGGGGTGGGGATTGCAATTTACAGATTTACAGATTTAAAGGTCTGGAGAATCAAAAACCTCTTTGCTAAAAGGCGGTCTCTTGCTGCTGATTCGCGAAGTTTTGCAAGAAAATAAAATGACAACAACAGATTTTATGTTTGTTTTATTTGGCCAGAAGTGCCCAAAAGCGACTTAATTTAATACACTGTTTCCCCAAAAGGATCTGTTATGTTTTTCAATATTATGAGTGCTGTTTTCGCGGAATCTCCAGTGAGTATGCAGGACAAGTGTGGTATACAACATACCGACCCGCATTTAGAGGTTGGCTGTTGGACAACACCGTTTCAAATATGTGTAAATACTAGTGCTAATACTAATAATAATAATATTATTATAAAGCATCTGTTCGTTTTTTTTTGTTTTTTTTTTGTTTGTTTTTTTTTTTTTTGTCAGACAGCAGCGTGAAAAATGTTACTGGCTAGCCAGTTTATCGACTTAAGGAACAGATAGTTCCTAACCTTGTGCAACCTGGTCCAGCATGACTACTGTCCCACATGCAAAAAATAAACCGTTTTAATTTCAGAGAAAATCAAGACTAATCTGAGTCTAATGAAGTGTTTGCCTCGCATAATCTTAAATTAATCGCTAACTAGATTGGCAAATCAAAGTCTTGACCTCGATCGATCTGCAATTCAGGACTAATTTAAGATCACAGTCTTAAATTATCTCCAGTTATCAAATGTTTGACTTTCCTCAGTAGCAACCCCAGTTTATCTCAAATTAAAAGAATGAAAGAAAAAAAAACAGAAAATAAAAGACTTCAATACGTGATCTTAATCTCAAATTAGAGTGTCGAATTACGCTATTTTTTCTTGTGGGATCCTTTTCTTAGCCAGCTGTACCAGTACTCAGTGAACTATCTGTTCTTTACATTAGCTAGTTTGCTCTTTATAGAGAAACATTAAAATTTACAACACATTTTAACTGTAGTTCTCTTGTATTGTATTATAGTTTTGTTGTTTTATTGTATAGTTTCGTTCTTTGTGGGAGAGCGGCATAAGATATGTGCAATGCAATTTGGGCTACATTTTTTGTTTTTTTTTTTTTTGCATCCGATCAAGTACTTTTGAAGAGTACCTTTTCATTAAATTTATGTTCCCTCATAAATGTTATAAGAAGGCAAGTATTTTGTTCAAAATACTGCGAAACGAAATATATTATGGTTAAGTAAAGAAAACAATTTAGTAGCAGGGGCTTTGGTACAGTGGTGATTATTTTTTTTATGAATATTCTTTGATGAAATCCAGCTAATAAGCCGAAGGATAGATGCTTGGAAATAAATCCGTGAAAGAGGTTCAGTCACCTATTTAGTTGGGCTGAGTGAAAAACAGCTCACAAAAAGTTAGGTACGGAGTGTTTACGCATTAAGTAGCCAGTGTTTTCGCATTAAGCAGCCAGTTTGTTTTCGCATTAAGCAGCCAGTTTATAAGATTATTTTCCTAATTTACACATTTAAAAGTTAACGTTGGCTTTATATATATATTGATCTTTCTAGCCATTTTGCTATTTATTTACAGGCGGGAATTCTATTGCAATCAAAATGGCAATTAAGTTCTGTTAGTGAGCACATGTTGCCTGGTTTTGATCAGTATTAAGACATTAATGAATTAAGGGTCAATATTTACTTTCTGGTCAATAATACCTCTTTGGACTCCAAGGAATAACCCTGTATTATTGTTAAAGTGACTGGACGATGCGTAAAACGAACGTGAAAGTGCTGTTAAGTAAATTTTAAACACATTGAAGAATTCTGAACATTTTTATTTCAAAAGTATAAGCAAGAAACAACAATTTACAAGAGATTTAATTCAATTTAACAAGATTGTATATGGACAATGCTCCAGCTCATTGAATTATCAATAACAATATCAATAATAACACAATTTATGAGCTTTTTGTGAAGTATAAATTAAAGGATTTTGTACAAAAGCCCGTCATTATTTCATTCACAGATGTTTGCTTCTGAATGTTTATATAAAAATGGACTAATATTTTGTCATCACAAATTAATTTAGGAGACCAAGAAATCATTTTCCGATTTCAAAATACACATTAAACTAGACTGTCCATGGACGATGCCCCAGCTCACGAATGCTGATGTTAAGATTTATGACATACAAATATAACCTATAACGAAAATTTTAAGACAGTAAGGCTATGTACCTGGCGTTAGTCAAGATTTTAATACAAAGATGGTTTATCGCCAATACATCCGCCTGTTTTTGAAAACTCACCAATCAAGGTATAACCACGAAAGTAATGTCCCTAGCCTTTGAACAAAATCTCGAGACAACAAAACCATGTCTTGCTTCAGTTAAGATTTTCGATAAACTACTAAATATAATAGTCAAATTATTGAGCTTAAAACTCGAAATTTTTATGAACAAATACTTCATTTTTGCTATCAAACATCAAGCTTTTGACCCCCCCCCCCCCAAAAAAAAATAATAATAAAAATAAAAAACTTAGAGATCATCAAAACGTTTTTGATATCAATAAGTGTTTTTGATATCTAAATATTTATTGATTTATTGAGTTACTTTTCGAGAACACAAAATACATTTAGATATATCAAAAATGTTATTACAGATAGCAAAAATAATTTTTCGAAATCAGGAATGTAGCTTTGAGATCAAAAATTTATTACTGACATCTCTGAATCAATTTGAGATCCAGAACTAATCCTTGATATCAATAATTGTCTAGTAAATGAGAAAGTGACACTTCATATTCTGCTACTTTTCCAAATCACGAAAAAAGTTATGACAAGTTAATAACCAATGACCACTATGTTAACCTAAATTTTAGTGTCGGTTGAGATTTAATTGAGAAAGTTACGTCGTCAACTTTTGGCCAATAAAACAAGAATAATAGCCAGAAAGGTAGTAATGGTTGCTACCTTTGCTTAAAATGGAATGTCATTTTAACATTTAATGCCAATTTTTATATCACAATATAATTAAAGATATCAATAAATCCATGTAGACATCATTAATTTATATTTTGCAATGATAAATTGAATTTTAGACATGAAAACCTGTTCTTCAGATGAAAACGAACTTGAAAAGACGCACATTTATATAAAATTTAATAAATCGTTATTAAATGTTGGGAGATGAAAGCATGAATTATTGATATCAATAGGAAGACAATACAATTTTAGGTCAAGAATTGCTTCTTTTTTTTGACAGTAAAATTTAAAAGAAAGATTCTGTATACATGAACCAGTCATTTCATTCACAGGTGTGTGCTTCTGAATTTGTTATATATTTTGACATCAAAAATAAATTTTGGAGATCAAGTCATTGTGATTTCGGTTTCAAATATTTAAAAATCAATTTTGGAGATCATTAACTCCTTTCTGATTGAAAAAATTCTTCTTCATATCTAAATATTTATTGATGTCAAGAATTATTTTTGAGATCAAGAATACATTCACACATATCACAAATATAATTACAGATAGCAAAAATAAATTTTTGAGATCAAAAAATGAATTTGGGATAAAATTAATTCCCGATGTCAATGATTCCTTAAGAAATGTGAGCATGGCATTCTGTAATCGCATCAATTTATATTTTGCTATAAATAATCAAATTTTTGGCAAAAATTAATTTTCAGATAAAAAAATGAATTTTACAAAGTTAAAACATTTTGAGGGAGCACACATTTAGGAAAAATTTAGCCGATCGTCAATTTCATTTTGGAGAGGAAAAATTCAATTATTGATCTCAATAATAGCAACAATTTTGGAGCTCAAGAATTACTTCTTTTTGTACAGTGGAAAATTAAAAAGATCAAGAATTAAACTTTTGCTCTCTCTAAAATTCAGTTTTAGAGATCATTAAATCAGTTTTGATATCTCGAATCATTTGCTGATATCAATTATTTTTGAGATAAAGACTACATTTAGGCAACAACTATTACAGACAGCAAAAATTAATTCTTGATATCACAAAAATGTATTCTTGAGATCAGAAATTAACTTGAGATTAAAAAATCATTGAGATTTTGATATTTTGCTTTCAAGAATTGAATTTTTGATCTCTGAAATCAATTTGAGATCATTAATTCGTTTCTGATTTGAATAAATACTTCATATCCAAATATTTATTGATGTCAAGAATTATTTTTGAGATCAAGAATACGTTTCGACATATCAGAAATATAATTACAGATAAGAGAAATTAATGTTTAATATAAAAAAATGAATTTTTGAGATATTTTTTGAATTCTTCACGTCAATTTTTTAATGAATTTGAAATGGCATTCCATAGATCTCAATTTATATTTTGCTATCAATAATTGAATTTTAGAGGGCAAAAATTATTTTTGAAATCAAAAAAAATTTACAAGCTAAAAGAATTTAAGGTGGGCACACATTTTTGGAAAATTTAGCGAATCGTCAAATAAACTTTCGAAAGAAAAATTCAGTTATTGATAGCAATAATAACAACTCAATTTGAGCTCACGATTTGCTTCTTTGTGTACAGTAAACACTTAAGATTCTGTTTACAGGTAAAAACCATTATTTCATTTCTACAGACTTTCTTCTAAATTCCAGATATAAGGAATATTAATATAATTTGATATCAAAACTTAATCGTTGATTTAAAAATCATTTGCAGATTTATAGAAAATCATTTTCAAAATTAAAAAAGTCTCAACAAATTTTTAATCTCAGTAAAAGGAAAATAACCTATGGAGCTCAAAATTTATATTTTGCTATAAAATACCTTCATTTTGGCTATCAAGAATTAAACTTTTTATCTCTAAATTTTAGGAACCAGTGACCCCTCCCCCTTTGGAATGCCAGTTTAACATTTAATGCTAATTTTTATATCAAAATATAATTAAAGATATTAATAAATCAGTGCACATCTCAATTTATATTTTGCTATAAAAAAATGAATTTTTAGACATCAAAAATCTATTTTTACAAGCTTAAAACATCTTGGGAGAGACGCACATTTATATAAAATTTATTGAAACGTCATTAAATTTTGGAGATGAAAACGACTTATTGATATCAATAACAACACAATTTTAGAACTCAAGAATTGCTTCATTTTTTTGTACAGTAAAAAATTAAAAGATTCTGTATACAAGGACCAGTCATTTCATTCACAGATGTGAGCTTCTGAATTTGTTATATAAAAATAAACTAATACTTTGATATCAAAAATTAATTTTGGAGATCGAAAAATCATCGAGACTTTGATATTTTGCATTGCGATATTTCATTTTTTTTGCTATCAAGATTTGAATTTTGGATCTCTAGAAATCAATTTTAGATTTCAATAAATCATTTTTGATATCAAATATATTTTGATATTTCGAAATATTTATTTATATTAAGAATGAGCTCAAGAATATATTTTGAGATCAAAACAATTACAGACAGCAAAAATTAAGTCTTGATATCACAAAAAATGTATTCTTGAAATCAGACATTAATTTTGGAGATCAAAACAATCACTAGCTGAGATTTTGCTTTCAAGAATTAATTTTGATCTCTAAAAATCAATTTGAGATCATCAAATTATTTCTGATTTGAATGAATACTTCTTCATATCTAAATATTTATTGAAGTCAGAAATTGGTTTTTTGTTTTGTTTTTGTTTTTGTTTTTAGATCAAGAATATATACTGACGAGAAAATAAAACTTCACAACAAACTTTTTGGTACATTTCAAAAACGTTAACAGCTGCGGTGACCAAACTTAAGCTTAATAAACTCGCACTTAACGACAACGGAATATTGATGAGTTATAACCGTAATGGCTTTTTATTCTGAGTAAATTGCCTAAACAGTACTCGCGCACTCAATGACGAGTGTGCCCACCCAGAGCTCTGGACAAAGCAGCGGTTCTTCTTGGCATAGACGTAACCAACCAATTGATTCGATGCTGGGGAAAATTGTTAAACTCGTCAATGAGCATCTGGCGCAGTTGGCGTAAACTCTGGGGTCGTGGTTGTCTGGATCGCAACCTCCGATCCAGAAGATCCTAAAGGTGTTCTATGGGATTCATGTCTGGGCTATAGGGTGGCAAGGGAAGAGTGACGTTGTTGGTCTTCAGATGAGCTGCGGTAGGCCTGGCTACAGGTGGACGTGCGTTATCGTGCATAAATATACCACTGGGATTGTTCCAGAAGTGGGGTAGCAAGTGTGTCAAGACTTCATCGATGTATCGCTGTGCCGTCAAATTGCCCTCGATAACAACCAATTGAGAGTGCCAACCGAATCTGATCGCTCCCTAAAACATTATGGTCCTACCCCGAATCGATCCACTTCACGGACATTGTTGCAGTGAAATCGATGGTTACGTCGCCGATGCACCCTTTGTCGACCGTCAAGACGATACCGGGATTCTTCGCTGAACACCACCCGCCTCCAATTCTGTAAACCCCATTGCGCTTGACTATGATTAGCGGCGCATCCTTTGTTCGTTCAAGACTGGTCCCGCGTAAGGTCGGTAGGCACGAATTTGCCTTGCGCGAAGACGTCTGCAGACTATAAACCGACTTACTCGTGGATTGTTGAGCCCTGTTGCCTCTGTCGCTGTTTGTGTAGCTGTACTGAAAGGGTGCCCTCGGGCGATCGCTCTAAATTTACGCGTGGTCAGCCGCTTCGTGGGCGGTCGGCCATTGTTCCTGTAGCTTGGTGGCGCTCTTGCAGGTTGCAAACCGTCCTCCGACTACACCCGAACCGCTGAGCTTTGCGTGTTGCTGATGGCCCATGGCTCGTTCTTTTTCCTCTTTAGAGTGGCGTGACATGTTTCACAAGTTTTCGACCAAAAAGTTCAAGTAGCCATTTAACGCATTTACCTTTCCGAAAAGTTTCAGGGCAAAAGAAAGGTTGTGTCAATCCTTGGTGACCTAGTACCGCCTGGAATAGGCTTTTGGTCGAATCGCGGTACTGTTTCTTGAAGAAGCCTTGCATGGTTGAATGAACATGCCACAATGTGGCAAAGTGAAAAGAATTTGTTGCAAAGTGACCAGATATGCTATGTGTAGAATTTGATAAATATTTATTTCTTGGATCTCAAGTTATTTAAAAATGATGTGAAGTTTCTTTTGCTCGTCAGTATAATTACAGATAAAAATTAATCTTTAATATCAAAAAATAATTTTTTGAGATAAATTAATTCTTGATGTCAATAGTTTTTTAACAAATGTGAAAATAGCATTCCATGGATGAATTTATTGTTTGATATCAATAACTGAATTTTAGAGGGCAAAAAGGTATTTTTGAAATAAAAAAAATCAATTCTCAAACTTAAAAAAATTTACGGTAGGCACACATTTTTGGAAAATTTAGCGAATCATCAAGTAAATTTTCTAGAGGAAAATTCAGTTATTGATATCAATAACAACTCAATTTGAGCTCACGATTTGCTTCTTTCTGTACAGTAAAAAATTAAAACAATCTGTATACAGGTAAAGTCATTATTTCATTTCTAGAGACTTTTTTCTTAATTTCAGATATAAAAAATATTTGATATCAAAACTTAATTGTTGAGATTACAAAATAATTTGCAGATTTCAAAATATAAATGAAAAAAGTCTCATTCTGAAATAATGTACTACAAATTTTTAATCTCAAACAAAAATAAATTATGGAGCTCAAAATTTAGATTATGCTATAAAACACTTCGTTTTGGCTATCAAGAATTAAACTTTTGATCTCTAAATACCAATTTTAGGGACCAGTGATCCTTTGTGGAATGTCATTTTAACATTTAATGTTAATTTTTATATCAAAATATGATTAAAGATATCAATAAATCAATGTAGATCTCAAGTTATATTTTGCTATGAAAAAATGAATTTTAGATAAAAAATCAATTTTACAAGCTTCAGAACATTCTTGAGGGAGACGCACATTTATATACAAGTTAATGAATCGTCATTAAATTTGGGAGATGAACACTTGAATTATTGATATCAATAACAACACAATTTTAGAACTCAAGAATTGCGTTTCTTTTTTGGGGGGACACCCAAGCGTGTCCAAAAAAAAAAAAAAAAAACAATCGCTTAGAAGGGTTGGGTGTGGGTATTTTTAAGGCAGAACGCGGAGTGCATATATTTCGTTTATGAAAGAGGTGGTGAAGGGGTGCTTTTTTTTCATTGATCTTGTTGCTACGCGAATGACACCCGGAATATACACATTGATACAGACACATACATATGCAAAAACCCATCGCTTTTTTTTTTTTTTTTTTTTTTTTTTTGCACTTATCTTTCTGTTATGTTATCTTCACACACCCTAAATATGGACCTTTTCGCGGTTGCCACTCCGTTCAAAATTCGCTAAAAACAGCATTCAAGACTTTTGACTGCCAAAAAAAAACTAAATTGATCTGAAATGTCTTATTTATAGTGGATAAGGTAAGCCGAGACGGAAACAACTGTCAGTGAATATTCAAATATGTTTTTATAAAAATTTAACGTGCTAATTTGTCAAAATCTTGATTTCGAAAAGGAGACGATGAGATTCTGATACGCGAGATAATTTAACCTTATTAATAAGTGTAAATTGGGTACAAATTAAAGCTATAAACAGAAATTGGATATAAAATGCGACTATAAATTAGGTGCATATTATTTACAAATTTCATGAGTAATATGTAACTACAAATTAGTCCAGTTTTTCGTTTGGGTATATATATACACTCAAGTTACACTTACACTTAAGTTAGATGTAATTTTCCTCATCAGTATCCCAATTTTTGTTGCCAGTTTTACCACAAACACTATACAACCCTTATATTTTTTTCGCACATATTTGCTAAATGAATTGAATTATAAGGAGGCCGGTTGAGCGTGTTGCATAATCTAGGAATGTTTTTTCCGCTGCTGTGAAAATGGGTGGTGGCATTTTTCAGCATTTTTTTGGGGGGGGGCGTACGTGCACACAACGAGAAACATCAACGCTGTGTGTGTGTGCTGTGTGTCGTAAGAAGTGCACAAGCCACATTTTTCGTAAATTTCGAGCTGAACCCAGCAATAAATCCATAAGGGTCCCTTCTAACATTTCCAATGCAAAGTGTCTCGGTGTAATGAACGAGTCCATAATAGCACCACAAAAAAACTTGTTCTACATTTTTACGACTTTTAAAGGGTAGGAACTGCACAAGCTCAAAACCAAGGAAATGTCCTTTGTGCACTTCTTTTACACTTTTACGACCCATCTTTTACACTTTACGGCCTTTCAATTACAGTAGTTTAGTTACAGTAGTAATCCATTTTATAATAGTTTAGTTACAGTAGTAATCCATTTTATAATAGTTCCAGTACCTTGTTTTTGATTGCTTAGCTGTCGAGTTCATGAAAGTGTCTTCAGAGCTAAGGCACAGGCGTGTTGTCTGCCGGGAAGTCACTCAAAACAAGTGTGTTGTCTGCCGGGAAGTCACTCAAAACAAGTGTGTTGTCTGCCGGGAAGTCACTCAAAACAAGTGTGTTGTCTGCCGGGAAGTCACTCAAAACAAGTGTGTTGTCTGCCGGGAAGTCATTCAAAACAAGTGTGTTGTCTGCCGGGAAGTCACTCAAAACAAGTGTGTTGTCTGCCGGGAAGTCACTCACAGGTGTGTTGTCTGCCGGGAAGTCACTCACAGGTGTGTTGTCTGCCGGGAAGTCACTCAAACAAGTGTGTTGTCTGCCGGGAAGTCACTCAAACACAAGTGTGTTGTCTGCCGGGAAGTCACTCAAACACAAGTGTGTTGTCTGCCGGGAAGTCACTCAAACACAAGTGTGTTGTCTGCCGGGAAGTCACTCAAACACAAGTGTGTTGTCTGCCGGGAAGTCACTCAAACACAAGTGTGTTGTCTGCCCGCAGGCCGTTGTTGGGATAACACTTCTTGCGCCAGAGGAAGTTGAAATTTTTCTTGATCTGAAAGCATCGACACACCTTGTCAAAACATGAAAGAAAAGATAATATACGCAAAATGCGACAAAACGTATGGCATTTGAAATCTACAATAAATAAACAAGGCAACTCTTTACTATTAGTAAAGTGTGAAATGTGAGAACGTGCCTCGCTCCAAATCCTGCTTTTACGACCTTTCAGCTTTTTAGGGAAAATATGGAAAGCCTTCTCACCCTTAAATCCAGGAGGTGACGCTTTCGTTTCTCATGCCAGATCGCTGCCATCTTGTAAAGGGCTGTTGAACGAATAAATAAGAGTATTCAGATGACAAACTGATAAAGCTGATAAAGTAAATTACACTCAAACCACTTTTACCTAGCAAGATATATATCAAAATGTATTTTACACACGTTTAAAATAGACGAATAGACTGCGTGATTTCAAGCCGTTACATACTTGGTTGTGTTTTCCCCCAATTTGAACGTGTCTCAGGTCTTGAGGAAAAACTTACTCTCTGAAAGGCCACGATTCATTCGTCCACTTGGCTGCTGTCAAGGGCGAGTCCGCTGAGCTCTCGATCAGTTGGCCGCTGTCCTCATGCGGGAGGGGGGGGGCGGTTCACTTGGCTGCTGTCCCAACAGGTGCGTCCGCTTAGCTTTCCAGCGCTTGGCTGTGTGTCCCCATGGGGGGTTCACTTGGCTGCTGTTCTCATGGAGGGGGTTCACTTGGCTGCTGTCCTCACGAGCGTGTCCGCTTAACTTTCGTCCTCTAGAATGCTGTGCTCATTGGCGGGTGCACTTAGCCATTGGCTTCCGTCCTAATGGGTGGGTTCAGCACCCTTACAGCAGCTAAACGGATGCTCCCATGAGAGCAGCAAAGTAGAAGAAAGCCGAGCCGACTCGTCCTGATCCCGCCCATGAGGACAGCAGATAAGTAGACGAAAGCTAAGTGTGTCTGCTAGGCTACTGTCCTCCTGGGCGGGTCGGTTTCGCTTTCGTCCACTTGGACTGCTGTCCTCATGGGTATGACTGCTTGGCTTTCGTCCACTTGGCTGCTGTACTTATGGCCGGGTCCGCTTGGTTTTATCCATCTCACTACTGCGGGGGTGCACTTGGTTTTCTTACACGGTCGAGTGGGAATGATTTTGTTCCACTTGGCTGTTTCCATGCTAGGGCCCAACTGTTTGTTGCTCTCATGGCTGGGTACACTGCTGTTCTGATGGCCGGGTCCACTTGGTTCCTGTCCTCATGGCCGGGTCTGTTTGGCTTTCGTGTACCAGCCTGTTGTCCTTATAGCGGTACTTTTGGCTTTCGCTCACTAGCCTCCTGTTCCCCTGCGCAATTCCTCTTGACTGCTGTACTGAGTGCGGGTTCACTTCGCTTTCGAAGACTTGGCTGCTAGTCTTATGGTCGGGTTTGAGTGGCTTTCGTCCACATGGCTGCTGTCTTCATGGGCGAGTGCACTGGGCTGCTGTCCCCTTGGGTGTGTCCACTTGGAATTCGTCCATTTGGCTGTTGTTCTCATGAGCGGGTTCACTTCTCTGGCTGCTGTCTTCAAGACTTGGTCCGTTTGTGTTTCATCAGTCATTCGTGGGCACACTTGGCTGCTGTCCTTACGAGGAGGTCAGCAGGGCTTTCGTTCACTTGGACACTGTACGCATGGTCGGGTCACCTGGCTTCCGTACATGTGCTCATTAGCTGCTGCACTGATTCGGTGGTCCGCTGCCTCCAAGAGTGCGCCCGCTTAGCTTTTGCCAACT
The DNA here is from genome assembly GCA_949752745.1 of Protula sp. h YS-2021. Classification (NCBI taxonomy): domain Eukaryota; kingdom Metazoa; phylum Annelida; class Polychaeta; order Sabellida; family Serpulidae; genus Protula; species Protula sp. h YS-2021. The sequence continues at coordinate 49,807,889 of OX457025.1, read as the reverse complement.
TGGCTCGTATCCTCACTTGTTTGCGCGGGTTCACTTCCTTGCTGCGTTATCGGCGGGTTCACTTGTCTGCTAGACTTTTGCTCACTTGATTGCTGTCATCGGAGAGTCCACTTGGCTACTGTCCTCGTGGGCGGGTTGACTATGATGCTGTCCTGGTTGCCTAGTCTGCTTTGCTTTCATCCACGTGGCTGCTGTCCTCATGGGCGCCTACGCCTGGCTTACTTACACTTCGCTGCTCTCCTCATAGGCAGATGTCTTCTTGGGTGGATCCACTTCTACTCAACCCGCTGTAGGGATGGGCGGATGTGATTGGCCTTCGTCCACTTGGCTGTTGTAATCATGGTCCGGCGTGTTCTCTTGCATGCTGTCTTTTGGTGCGGGTTCGTATTCACTTGTCTTGGGCTTGACCGCATGTCTTCGTTGACTTGTTCGTTGTCCTCATGGCCGGGTTCAATTCTCTGCTGCCTTCATGGTTTTCGTCCACTTGACTGCTTGTGTGTAGGTCCGCTTGCTCTTCGTCCACTAAGCTGCTGTTGTCAGGGCTCCCTTGGCAACCTCAACAGCGTGTCGTCCACTTGGTTGCTATCCTGCTTGTCGGTTCCGTTTGGCTCTGTCAACTTCGGTGTTTTCCTCGTTTCCGCCCGACGAAAAAACAGAGCTATATTACCCATACTGTGGCTGAAACATGCCTCAGTATAATGACCCATAATGTGCCGTTATTATAATGTGCCAAATGTGACACGTAATGTAGAAAAATTATGATTATAAAATATTCGTTGGACTATTGTAAACTTTGGTCATGTTGAGGAAAGTTACGTGATATTCAATATTCACGAACATAACCACACTGCACAAATGATGTTTTTAAGTTACATGACTAGCTTTACTTTATGAATCACAAAAATACCCGGTCCAACATTATGGATCAAAATACAAAATTATAGCCTAGATTATGGATTTACCATTATGGGTCATAATTTTGCCCCACAAAATTAAGGTTTGACCTGGATTATACATTTAGAATTATGGGTCATAATTTTGTCCCGAAAACTGAAACCTTATGGCCATGTTAAGAGGGATATATAAGTGAAATAATGGTTATTTTTTCGTACGGGCGAGTTCATCCGTCTGCTGTCCCCTTGGTCGGATCAACTTGGCTTTTGTCCATTTGGCTGCTCTCCTCATGGCCGGGACCTTTTGGCTGCTCTCCTCATGGCCGGAACCATTTGGCTGCTCGCCTCATGGCCGGGACCATTTGGCTGCTCTCCTCATGGCCGGGGCCATTTTTCTGCTCTCCTCATGGCCGGGACCATTTGGCTGCTCTCCTCATGGCCGGGACCATTTGGCTGCTCGCCTCATGGCCGGGACCATTTGGCTGCTCTCCTCATGGCCGGGACCACTTGGCTGCTCTCCTCATGGCCGGGACCACTTGGCTGCTCCCCTCATGGCCGGGACCACTTGGCTGCTGTGCTCGTGGCAGGCTCCGCTTGGTTTTGTGTACACTTAACTGCTGTTCTTATGGACAGGTCCGCTTGGCTTTCGTCCACATGAATATTGTTTTCATGACCAGATTCACGGATTAGATGGATTGTTGTCCACTAGGCTTTGTCTTGCGCGGGCCTATTTGGCTAATGTCCTCAAAGAAGGGTTCACTTGTTTGCTGACCTCATGGCAGGGTCCGTTTGGCTTTCGTCCACTTGGCGGATTCTGTGCCCTTAGGCGGATTCACTGGCCCGCATGGCTTTTCTAGACTTTGCAGGTTCACTCGGCTGCTCTAAAGATAGGAGGGCCCGCTTGGCTGCTGTCCTCATGCTCGATTGTTTGATGTTTAACTTCCCATTCACCAACTAAGATGGGTATATCAGGAAGCACTTGCTAAAGAAACAATTGGAAAAAAGAAGGAAGAACGAAGAAATAATAAAAGGAACAGTTAGAAAAAAAGAATTCCGCTTAGCCGCCTCTTTCGCCATGCACGAAACAGAACGCAGTGGGTGTATTCGTAAGGTTCCCGCCACCCCACAGGGGGGTCCTCATGGTAGAATCCACTTGGTATTCGTCATTTTGATTACTGTCCTCATGGGCGGGTTCCTCATGGCACAGCTCGCACGGCTTTCTTCCACTTGTCGCCCGTACGAAAAAATAGACCCATGTAACTATTTATACTGTGGGTGAAATTTTATTCCATGTTACGACCCATAATATGCCGTTTTGAAGTAAAGACCCAAAATATGGCTGCAATTTATTATGACCCAAAATGTCCCACTATGGCCCTAAAATAGCCCAAAATGTAACATTGACTTTCAGGTCAATTACCCATATTTCAGCCATTTTTCGGAAGAAAACTGACGGGTCTTGTAGGGTCCAAACCAACAATATTGATTTCGACCCCACTGCCAAAGCAAAACTCATCGCACAAATAAAGAAAAAATCCTTCTACTCCAGTAAACGGATTATACGAGATCATTCAAGAAAGTTTTTAATTAAATGCATCTTAGACGATGTTTAACAAAAGTGGAGGAAGGAGTGTCGGAACATTTTTACAATTTTCATTTCCACACGGTCTAATGTTTTGATGTAATACAGCCACATCGAAATTATAATAGTAATAAAACTTTGTTTTAATATTATTAACTTTGATTATACTGAGAAATATTATTTGGGATATTCAATATCCACGAACATATCACATTGTACTTATGATATTTATTTATTACAAGTTATACCACCAACTTTACTTCAGGAATTACAAAAAGTAAGTTCAATATAATGCGTAAAAATGAGAAATTACGACCTAAATTATGGGTTTAGAATAATGGGTCCGCATGGCCCTCGACAACTTCGCTGATAACTTTATGAACGAGTTCATTTCGTGTTGTTACACCTGACTGCTATCCTATGAGCGGGTCCGAATGGCCCTCGACATCTTCGCTGATAATTTATGGACGAGTTCATTTCGTGTTGTTACACCTGACTGCTATCCTATGAGCGGGTCCGAATGGCCCTCGACAACTTCGCTGATAACTTTATGGACGAGTTCATTTCGTGTTGTTACACCTGACTGCTATCCCCATGAGCGGATCCGCATGGCCCTCGACAACTTCGCTGATAACTTTATGGACGAGTTCATTTCGTGTTGTTACACCTGACTGCTATCCCCATGAGCGGATCCGCATGGCCCTCGACAACTTCGCTGATAACTTTATGAACGAGTTCATTTCGTGTTGTTACACCTGACTGCTATCCCCATGAGCGGATCCGCATGGCCCTCGACAACTTCGCTGATAACTTTATGAACGAGTTCATTTCGTGTTGTTACACCTGACTGCTATCCCCATGAGCGGATCCGCATGGCCCTCGACAACTTCGCTGATAACTTCATGATGGGCGAGTTCACAGGGGTGGGTTCCGTTGGCCCTCAGACACTAGGCTTGCATACTCATGGGTAGATCAGCTTGGTTTACGTCTACTTGGCTGCTCTCTTTATGAGCGGGTCCACTGGACTGCTGTTCTCATGGAAGGGTCTACTTGTCCGCTGTGCTCGTGGGTGGTTCCGCTTGGCCATCACCTGCTTGGCTGCCATCCTCATGGCAGATCCACTTGGCTGGTATCCACTTGGGTGCTGTCATAATTTAAATGCTTCTAATTGTAATCTACACTCAAATCGACATGCTCACTTCTCAACAAACGACATCTTTAAGCGTAAACAAAAATGTCCGTGGACATTGTGCTAGGCCATTAAGACAAAGAACCGACGAAATTGACACAATTTACCCTCATGGGCAACACTTCTATCAAAAGTAATCGGACAGGATCTGCGGGACGAACAGCATTTTTCGTCTTTCTCTTGAAGCTATCAGTTTATGTGGCCATTTTTTGCCAAACCGATTAACAAAAATGCTGCAGTCCATTGTATTAAGTATTAATATAAAAAGTATTATTACACAGATTCAGTAACACTAAAGATTATAGTAGGCAAGCAAAACACACAGAATAAATTGATTCCAGACTGGGGCTTGAGCTCACAGCCTCTTGCTTTGCAGGCGATGCAAACTACTGCCATGTAGGGCAGAAATATAAATATTCCATATAAAACCGAAAGATACAATGAAAAAATTCAACTTCAGCGTGGCTTGAACAAACTCCCGTGTGATTATCAGTCCAACATCTCACCGTGCGAGCTAACGAGGCAAGTCGTCGGGCGATTGGTGAGGCCCATCAAGAAAGAGAATGTCGTCATTTTTCAGTTTTAACATTTTTGGCAAAAATTTTGGCCAATTTTGGTCAAATCTCCAAAAACTGTACAAGTGATGTCGAAGCTGGAGGGGAACAGCCCTGTCAAATTTCCATGCAATTGAACCCGATTGATAAGATTGGCACATTTTGTGGCCAAATCGTCAAAAGGTGCAGCCTGAATGGAGGATGGGAGGGAACATTCCTGCATAGAGAATGGAAGGGAACATTCCTGCATGGAGAATGGAAAGGAACATTCCTGCATGGAGGATGGAAAGGAACATTCCTGCATGGAGGATGGAAAGGAACATTCCTGCATGGAGGATGGAAGGCAACATTCCTGCCAACTTTCAAAACATTCGGAACAGAAATACAGGAAGAAAAATTTGGAACAATCGTTAACAAACACACACAGACACAGCTGATTCCAAATGTCTGAACAAGTGAGGAGTATAGCCCAGGAACTATAGTCGGCTGGTCTAAAAATAGTTTACAGCTTAAAAATGATGTTGAGACTTTCAAAAGGAATTCCTTTAAAGTGTCCGTTTCGGTATTTTATAGGTTTCAAGTCTGATTGTCTCTTCCGTTATATATATTTTCTTTTCTACTGGTTTGCTTTGAATTTAAACTACTAACATTGAAAAAAATTCTTACTTGTTGGTTGGCTCATCCTGCAGATTCTTTCCCTCTTCCCCGTCGGTAGTCTAGCATGGATCTGTTAAACACATTTTACCTCCTTAAAACACCGCTCAATAACTGTTTTAACTAAATTTTCGTTAAAATTTTCTGAGGAAACGCCGGAGTAACGAGGAGAGCAAGGGGTGAAGGGTTAATAAGACAGCGGAGACATTCTCGTGCAGCTGTTATTAATTAACCGCGTTATGTTGACAAAGCTTGTCGATGACGAGAGGCCAAAGCTCCAAATATTCCTTGACAATATTCCATTTATCATAGTGTTTGAGAGGCGAAGTATTAAGGACCTCTGTGTTTGAAAGGGAAACTTTTTTCAGAAAATTTTTCAAGCAATTTTACTCAGATGGATTAAATATTCAGCTTGTATGCTTTCACGAAAATTCCAATATCTCACTTCAAACGACGGTATCAAATGTAAAGGCTCACTTATTGCCGACATTAGCATGCCTCAAGGCCCGCCCACCACAGGGCGCGGCTACTGGCATGCCTGAAGGCCCGCCCACCACAGCCCGCGTCTCCATCGACGTCAACTTCATGTCTCTACAAGATGAACGGGAAATGGAGATGTACTTTACACACGTTTAAAAGCATAATAATTTTCCTATTTAATATATCAAGCCAAAACTCAAGTCACCAGTACTCAGATATCTATTTCGTTGGTTAGAACGTTCCACTACTGAAGTTACTTTCCAATCGGATCTCACACTAGCGTTTTCTTAAAGCAAGTTTCAGATTTAGATTAAAGCTTAATTACTTGTTGCCGCGTATCTGCATGCTTGGAACTCCCGCCCACAACAGCCCACATCTTCATTGACGCCATCTTCATTTTCCTGCAACATTCGCATGAAACATTAACACGCATTTTAGATACGTCTATTGCAGACAGTTTTCCATTTTAATTATTTCAAGTCAACAATCAACTCATCATATAGTTAAATATCAAATTTCTTCCTAGGGACATTCCACAACTGAAGTTATTTTCCCATCAGTCTTGCTGCTGAAAATTTAAGAAAAGAGTTCAATCCAGTACTGAAGTGGTAGTGAAAAAAATCTGAAAAGCGTTCTCACCCTAGATCGACGCCAGTGAAATGAAGGTTTCGATTTTCCTGGTAGATCTGCTGCATCCTGTCGTCGGCTGTTGAATAAATAGAAAAAGTTAGAAAAGAAGGAGTGCAAAAGTCAAACAGCTTTTACAGCATATATATATAATATTGCTTCAATGTTTGATAGAAAATCAGTGTCTCACTTATAGTAATTACACTTGTGTTTTCTTGAAACAACGGTTTCAGATGTAAATAAAAGCTTAATTACGTGTTGCCGCCTCTCCGCCTCCTTGGAACGCCCGCCCACCACAGCCCAAGTCTTCATTGACGCCATCTTCTTTCCTCTACAATATTTATATGAAATATATTCACACGCATTTCACACACTTTTGAAGTAGAATGGGTTTGTAATTTGAGGGCTTTTCAGGCGTTTCTGCTCAGCCGGTTTACAATATTCAGCTTATATGCTTTTACAAAAACTGCAGATTCCTAAAATAATTACATTTGTATTTTCTCGAAACTGGTTTCAAATGTAAAGCTTACTTGCTGCCGCTGTCCCCATGCCTCGAAGGCCCGCCCACCACAGCCCACATCTTCATTGACGCCATCTTCCTTTCTCTACAGCATATGCGTTTAACACACATTTATTGCAGAAGAACATTTTTCCAGTTTAATCATTTCAAGCCAATACTCAACTCAGCACTAGTCAAATATCTAATTTTTTTCCTGAGGACATTCCACAACTGAAGTGATTTTCCCACCAATCTTGCTGTTATCAATTTAAGAAAAGCTCTTCAACTCTTATCCAGTATTGAGGTGCTAGTAAAAAAATCTGACAAGCGTTCTCACCCTCAGTCGACGCCAGTAAGTGAAGGTTTCGGTCTTTCTGGTAGATCTGCTGCATCCTGTCGTCGGCTGTTGAACGTAAAGAAAATGTCAGAAAGGGAGGACTGTTAAGCATATTGTTTTAATGTTAATTACATTCAAACAACTTTTACAGGTTAACAGAATGTATAATGTTGGTTAAATGTTTTGTATGTAGAAAATTGAAGTGCTTTACTTAAAATAATTACGCTTGCGTTTTCTCAAAAGGATCGGTTTCAGATGTAAATAAAAGCTTCATTACGTGTTGCCGCCTCTCCACCTCTTTGGAACGCCCGCCCACCACATCACTAGTCTTCATTGACGCCATCTCCTTTTCTAAAACATTCACATGAAATATATTCCCATGCGCATTTTACATACGTTTGTTGAATATAGAAGAATAGTTTGCTATCTTGAGGTCTCGGTGTTCAATCAACTTTTTTCAGACAATATTTTAGGCAATTCCGCTCAGCCGTTTTAATTTCAAGCCAACACTCCACTCATCACTAGTTAACTGTTTCTTGCTCAGGACATTCCAGAACTAGTTATTTTGCAATTGAAGTCTTGCTGTTGAAACTTGAAAGAAACTCTTCTTTAGTATTAAATCGGTAATGAAAAAATCTGAAACGCGTTCTCACCCTTGGTCGACGTCCGTGAAGTGAAATATTCATTTTCGTGGTAGGTCTGCCGCATCCTGTCGACGGCTGTTAAACCAAAAAGCAAATTTCAGATAAGGAGGAATGATAAGCTTATACGGTGAAGTAAATTAAGTTTGCACAAATCAATATACGTGTTTTAATGTTTGGTATGAAAATCCGGTGTCTTGCTTAAAATAATCACATTTGTATTTTGTTGAAGCGAGAGTACCAAAACATTTTTGCAAATAAACGCTATTAAAATTCGCCACGGTTAAAAAAAGTGTAATTTATGTTTTATATGTTTCCTTCAGTATTTTAAATGCCTTAATTGAGTTTGTTAATAAATGTCTCGCCTTCTTCATTCTGTGTCCACTGGCTCCCTGCTGTGTTCTGTCGTCCCGCAGCTGTGGTCCGATGCCTCTGTTGACTGCTTGGCCCCCTGTCATCTAAAAAAGACTTAAATAAGAAATATAATTAATAGATGAATGACAAGTACATTAATGTACATTAACATACAATGAAAAAAAAATACGTGAATATTGACGTATTCCGAAAATAAAATAGACTTAGCAGTTTTGGCGTGCTCTTGCTGGCATCCACTTGACTGTTGTCCTCCTGGCCGGGGTCCGCTTGGCCGCTGTCCTCCTGACTGGGATCCACTTGACAGCTGTCCTCTTGGCGAGGGTCCGCTTGGCTGCTGTCCTCTTGGCGAGGGTCCGCTTGGCTGCTGTCCTCTTGGCGAGGGTCCGCTTGGCTGCTGTCCTCTTGGCGAGGGTCCGCTTGGCTGCTGTCCTCCTTGCCGGGGATCGCTTGACTGCTGTCCCCCTGGCCGGGGACTGCTTGGCAGCTGTCCTCCTGCCCGGGGTCCGCTTGGCTGCTGTCCTGGCTGGCTGCTGTCCACTTTGCTGCTGTCCTCATGGCAAGGCTCCGCTTGGCTGTGTCCAATTGGCTGCTGTGAGGATTGAAATGCGTGCAAATTGCAATCTGCAGGCAAAACGACCGGCTGATTGCTCAGCATACAACTTTCCTTAAATAAGAAAAGTAGTCTATAGTTTGACCATGATATTTAGACCTCCACAAGAAATCCTTTCTAAGTGTCCCTTTCGGTTTTTTTACCGGTCAAAGATCTGATAGTTTCTTCATTTTATGTGTTTTCTTATTCCACTGGTTTGATTTGAATTTCACTGCTGACAGCATTGACGTAATTCTTACTCGTTGGTTGGCTCATCCACATCCTGTCGACTCTTCCCATCTTCCCCGTCAGTAGTCTGGCATTGAGCTGTCAAATACATTTTACTTGCTTAAAACACCGTTCGATAATTTATTTAACCTAATTTTCGTTAAAATGTACTTAAGCGACACTGGACTAACGAGGAGAGCAAAGGACGGACGGTCAATAGGACAGCAGAAGAAACATTGTGGTACAACTGATATTAATTATTCGTATTCTTTTGGCAAAGCTTTTCGGTGACAAGAGGTGAAAGATCCAAATATATTTCTTGACAGTATTCTGCGTTTACGGTCGTGACAATGGAAACCTCGACGTCAAGACTTTCTCAGACAATTTTTCAGGCGTTTCGGCTCAGCCGGTTTACAATATTCAGCTTATATCCTTTTACCAAAATTGCAGATTCTTAAAATAATTACATTTGTATTTTCTCGAAACTGGTTTCAAATGTAAAGCTTACTTGCTGCCGCTGTCCCCATGCCTCGAAGGCCCGCCCACCACAGCCCACATCTTCATTGACGCCATCTTCCTTTCTCTACAGCATATGCGTTTAACACACATTTATTGCAGAAGAACATTTTTCCAGTTTAATCATTTCAAGCCAATACTCAACTCAGCACTAGTCAAATATCTAATTTTTTTCCTGAGGACATTCCACAACTGAAGTGATTTTCCCATCAATCTTGCTGTTATCAATTTAAGAAAAGCTCTTCAACCCTTATCCAGTATTGAGGTGCTAGTAAAAAAATCTGACAAGCGTTCTCACCCTCAGTCGACGCCAGTAAGTGAAGGTTTCGGTCTTTCTGGTAGATCTGCTGCATCCTGTCGTCGGCTGTTGAACGAAAAGAAAATGTCAGAAGAGGACTGTTAAGCATATTGTTTTAATATTAATTACATTCAAACAACTTTTACAGGTTAATAAAATGTATAATATGGCTTTGATGTTTTGTAGAAAATCCCAATGCCTTACATAAAATACTTATACTTGTTTTTTCTTAAAAGGAACGGTTTCAAATCAAAATTAAACCTAGTTACGTGTTGCCGCCTCTCCATCCCTTTGGAACGCCCGCCCACCACTTCCCTAGTCTTCATTGACGCCATCTCCTTTTCTCTACAACATTCACATGAAATATATTCACATGCGCATTTTACACACGTTTGTTGAATGTAGAAGAATAGTTTGTTATCTTGAGACCTCGTGTTTATTCAACTTATCTCAGGCAATATTTTAGGCAAATCTGCTCAGCCGATTTATAATATTTAGTTTGTATGCTTTTACAACGATTCCAATATCTTACTTAAAATAACTACATTTGTATAAAACGAGTTTCAAATGTAAAAGGTTACTCGATGCCGCTGTCCGCATGCCTGGATAGCCCGCCCACCACAGCCCGCGTCTCCATTGACGTCAACTTCGCGTCTCTACAAGATGAACGGGAAATAGTCACATGTATTTTGCACACAATTAAACTGAGGATATTATTACGGTTTAAATATTTCCAGCCAACACTCCACTCATCACTAGTTAACTATGTTTTCTTGCTCAGGACATTCCAGAACTATTTATTTTGCAATTGAAGTTTTGCTGCTGAAACTTAAAAGAAACTCTTCTTTAGTATTAAATCGGTAATGAAAAAATCTGAAACGCGTTCTCACCCTTGGTCGACGTCCGTGAAGTGAAATATTCCATTTTCGTGGTAGGTCTGCCGCATCCTGTCGACGGCTGTTAAACCAAAAAGCAAATTTCAGATAAGGAGGAATGATAAGCTTATACGGTGAAGTAAATTACATTAGAACGCGTTTTGTAAGTTTGCGCAAATCAATATACGTATTTTAATGTTTGGTATAAAAATCCAGTATCTTGCTTAAAATAATCACATTTGTATTTTGTTGAAGCGAGAGTATCAAAACATTTCTGCAAATAAACGCTGTTAAAATTCGAAACAATAAAAAAAAGTGTAATTTATTTTTATATTGCTCCTTCAGTATTTTAAATGCCTTAATTGAGTTTGTTAATAAATGTCTCGCCTTCTTCATTCTGTGTCCACTGGCTCCCTGCTGTGTTCTGTCGTCCCGCAGCTGTGGTCCGATGCCTCTGTTGACTGCTTGGCCCCCTATCATCTAAAAAGACTTAAATAAGAAATATAATTAATAGATAAATGACAAGTACATTAATGTACATTAACATACAATGAAAAAAAATACGTGAATATTGACGTATTCCGAAAATAACAAAATGAGACTTAGCAATTTTGGCGTCCTCTTGCTGGCGTCCACTTGGCTGCTGCCCTCCTGGCCGGGGTCCGCTTGGCTGCTGTCCTCCTGGCCGGGGTCCGCTAGGCTTCTGTCCTCCTGGCCGGGGTCCGCTTGGCTGCTGTCCTTCTGGCGAGGGTCCGCTATGCTGCTGTCCACTTTGCCGCTGTCCTCATGGCTGAGTCCACTTGGCTGCTGTGAGGATTCAAATGCGTGCAAATTGCAATCTGCAGACAAACGACCGGCTGATTTCTCAGCATACAACTTTCCTTAAATAAGAAAAATAGTCTATTAAGGAAAAATAGTCTATAGTTTAACATTGACATTTAGAACTCCACAAGAAATCCTTTCAAAATGTCCATTTCGGTTTTCAAATCGGTAAAGGACCTGATAGTCTCTTCATTTTACGTGTTTTCTTATTCGATTGCTTTGATTTGAATTTCACTGCTGCTAGCGTTGACAGAATTCTTACTCGTTGGTTGGCTCATCCGCATCCTGTCGACTCTTCCCATCTTCCCCGTCGGTAGTCTGGCAGGGAGCTGTCAAACACATTTTACTTGCTTAAAACACTGGGGTGTTTAGGAGTTCCTTAACTATTTAGGAAAGCAAGGGGACAGGAGGCTAATAAACAACAGAGACATTCTGGTGTAGCTGATACTAACAAACTGTATTCTTTTGGGAAAGCCTGTCATTTCGAGAGTTCGAAGTTCCCACCCAACATTCCTTGACAACATTCTGCGTTTATCGTAAACGGTTTGACGTACGTAACACTGGAGACCTCGGTGTTTTGATGAAAAACTTTTTCGGGCAAATCTGCTCAAGCCGCTTGACACTATTCAGCTTGTACGCTTCTATAGTACACTCAATCCACTTCTGCAGGTTTACAGAATTAAAGAGATTCTGTTTAAGTATCTGATGTAAAAGATCCCAATATCGTACTTAAAATGATTAGATTTGTATTTTCTCAAAACGACAATGTCAAACGCAAAAACCTACGTGTTGCCGCCTGTCCGCATCCTTGGAACGCCGGCCCACCACAGCCCGCGTCATCTTCCTTTCTCTACAACGTTAGCAGAAAATATATCAAAATGTATTTCACACACATTTGAAACAGAACAATGGACTTCAGTTTAATCATATCAACACGTTGCATGTTGCCCTTTTGTCTCTAATTTCACGAGGCAAAAACATATAAATTTACGGTACTACAGTAAAATCTAGCAGCTCACGTGTTGTCGGCCGCATGCCTGGTACGCCCGCCCACCACAGCCCGGATCTTTATTGACGCCATCTTCTTTTTTCTGCAACATTTCAGATGGAACAAGTGGGTCAGTGAAACTGACTATGTCCCCCGCCGTACAATCCCATTATTTAATTTTGTTAGGTTGGACTACAACCCTTCGTATCATATTCGTGAATTTTAAAATTCCAGCCGGGCCAATGCCCTTGGGCCAACATGGCTCATTTACAATACCAGTTCTTTTTACCACTCAAACTACCTATGTGTATAACATTTTGCCAATTGTTTAAAAAAATGTACGCTTGAGTGTGTTAAACTCATTCAAGTATGTAAGGGTTGTGAAAATTTCTCAAGTTCAGCTTGGCCAATGTCCTATATCTAAAAGATTTCAACAATCGATGCAGAATTGTAGGCTTGAGTGTGTTAAACTCATTCAACTGAGTAAGGATTGGGAAAATTTGTGAAGTTCAGCTTGGTCAATGTCCTTGGGCCGACATGGCTCATTTACAACACCAAACCTTGTTGATTCAAATACTACTCATAGTTACGATATCGTCAATCGATTGTCAATCGATGCAGAAATGTAGGCTTGAGTGTGTTAACAAACTCATTCCAGTATGTAAAGGTTGTGAAAATTTGTGAAGTTCAGCTGGGTCAATGTCCTTGGGCCGATAGGGCTCATTTACAATACCAATCCTTGTTCGTTCCAGTACTAACCATAGATACAATATCTTAACAATCGGTTGAAAAATGTAGGCTTGAGTGTGTTAGCAAACTCATTCGACTGAGTAAGGATTGGGAAAATTTGTTAAGTTCAGCTGGGCCAATGTCCATGGGCCGACATGGCTCATTTACAATACCGATCCTTGTTCCTTCCAGTACTACCCATATATACAATATCTTAACAATCGGTGGGAAAGTGTAGGCTTGAGTGTGTTAACAAAAAAGGTGTCGACAGACGGACAGACGGACGGACAGACGGACGGACAGACGGACAGACAAACCCGAAAACTATAGTCCCCCGGCGGGGGACTAAAAATTGAATTCCGTTTAACTATTTAAAGCCATCGAATGTTGGGTTGTGATTTTTCTCTAATTGCACGAAGCAACAACCCTAGGGTGGTATGAAGTCGATTTCCACGAATAATGTTTAAAAAGCCTATTTAAATTCTTATATTTTATTCTTATATTTTGCGTACTCGTTTCGGTACACTTTTAAAATGGCCTATCATGGTTTCCATTTCCGATGACGATAACAAGTTTTTTTTTTTTTGTTTTTTTTTTTGGTGTTGAGCCCGACATCTATGCAACGTCGATTTTTCAACGCCTCTCCAACGTTGCATCAGAGATGCTCACAAGACGTCGGAGAAAGTTTGGTTTTGGTTGCGACCAAAAGCAACGTCTAAACATCTTCGCTTGCCCAACGTGTTTTCAACTGGAGTCAATATTGTGGTTTGGTCGGGTCAATATCGGGGGTCGGGGGGGGGGGGATTTTGTTCATTATCATTCCGCCCACATAGCCCATTTACAATACCGATCCTTCTTAGTGCCCACAAAGGCTACACACCAAGTTTCATCAAAATCCTTGCAGTTGTTCTTGAGATATCGTGTTAACAATAGTGAATGAAGAGCTGAAATTTTCTAAGTCCAGCTGGTCCATTTTCCTTCGACGAACCTGGCCCATTTACAATACCGATCTGTGTTTGTTCACATAGAAGCTACATACCAAGTTTCATCAAAATCCTTGCAGGATTTTTTAAGTTATCGTGTTAACAAGCTCACACAATAGTCAATCAAGAGCTGAAATTTTCTAGTCCATTTTCCTTGGGCGAACCTGGCCCATTTACAATACAGATCTGTGTTTGTTTCCATAGAAGCTACACACCCAAGTTTCATGAAAATCCTTGTAGGAGTTTTTAACTTATCGAGTTAACAAGCTCTGGATAACAGACCGACAGACCGACCTACCGACACGCGGTCGATCGCATATATTCCCCACAGGTTCTACCTGTGGGGAACAAATAAATCAAAATAGCCTTCTTTATCGATAAAAACATGTGTACCTCCAAGTAAAATTTCAGTCTTAAACAATACAATAGAGGGTGAAATGCAGTGTAAGTTCGAAAAAGTATCAAAACGTCAGTAAATTAGTAGAGAAGGCTGCTAAGCAATCCTTTACAATGCGAAAATAATCGTGCACATTTTTTGAAGACTCTCAGAACTCTCATTTCCAATGGAATCGCTCTTAAAATGCTTTTCTCGAAACGTGACGCTAACCTGCCTGTTCGCTGTCTCCCTCTATCTTGCCGTTCTCTTGGATCCCTGCCGTCCCCTTGACTGATCGCTGTCCTCCGCTTGGCTGTCCGCTGCCTGGCTATGCCCTACTTGGCTGTTCCCTCGCTGTGGGCCATATCAGAAAAGATATGTGAAAGATATGTGAAAGATGATCCCTTTTTTCTTTTTCTTTTTTTTTTTTTTTCTTTTTTTTTCTTTTTTTTTTTTTTTTTTTGGCTGAGGCAGTTTGAACCACCATCAACTTTTTACCCTCCCTTCCCCTCCCCGCCATACTAAATTCGTCAGGATTAGCAGACCAGCATTACAGCCAACTGAGCCCACCGCCACCCCTCACGTCTAAGTTGTTTTGCGATTGTTCGGCAGTTGTACAATTTTTACTTTCCGTGAAAAAGACTCTTACGCGTTGATGGGCTCGTCCTAATGACCTGATGCTCTCATCTTGACGTTAATTTGGCATCTTTTGCAGGCTATAAAACAAATAACGTTCTGTTCAACATAAATACCATCTATTATGTAAATTTAAAAACCTTTTTTATACCAGTTTCTGACGCATTTTACGAAGTTTTATTTTTTATCACAGTCGTACGCGGGAACGTTCAGAGAAGGGATCATGGAAAGGTGGTTAAAAGATATTCTTTTTTTTAAGGTACCGGTAGTTGGGGGGGGGGGGGGGGTAAATGACATTGCACAGTGTGCGATTCGTTCCATTTGTTCTGGCTTCAAAATGCTGAATTTGTCCATGAAACGTTAAGAATGACTCACGTGTTGCTAGGACCGTGCCATCGACACAGGCTCTCATCGTTAGCGGATGTGCGGCTTGCAGCTGTCAAACAAATATGGCTGTCATTTTTCTAAAGCAAAACACTATGCATTGTAAAATGTTCCTGATGTTTTCGAGCGTAGATTTAAATACCTTTAAATGCAGCTCCTACCACATAAGTAAAATCAATATTGGAGGCTATAGCTGAAGGTATATTCCCGGGGACGTGGAGAGGGGGCGCAGCAGTCTACTACAAACTTGTTATCATGTGTGTTCATGATTTTTCAAAATGACCCCTAAAAACGGGAGTGCCAATTTTGAACAGTACCCCTCACCTTTGTAACCAAATGCGGTGTTCAGTCCTGAAGGATCCCCTTTTTAAGGGAATTTTTTTTCTTTTTTGGCGAGGGGGGGGGGCATGGTGTCGCATATGATACAAAGTGTCCCCCGGGGGCATATATGAGAGGAGAGAATGGGCACAAGTGACGGGATATCATTGCCAAACAATGCTGAATTATATGATGGGGTTTGGACTAAACGCTAAATTTGTTAAGTCATTGAAAACAGATCCTTACCTGTTGGTGGGCTCGTCGTCAATGCCCGATGCTTTCATCCTTGTCTGCTATCCAGAGGTCTTGTCCGGAGCTATTAAACAGCAAAATCATTTTACCAAATAAATTGTATGTTTTAGCTCTTCCATTTTAAAACTTGGAAAACTAGAACTTGTTTATCAGGGCATCACCACTGAGGCAAAACCGTTCAGGTATATTCCTGTGTTTTGGTGGTGGTGGTGATGATGGTGGAAGGATGGAGGGGTGGTTGCCAAAAGCTGAGAGCCCTGTCTGGTATCGGTGGCACAAACAATGTCAATTCGTCCCCTTTTTCTTGTCTGGCTTTGGAATGCTGATTTCTAATCAAAATAAAAAACTTACGTGCTGATGGCTTCGTCCTATATCACAAGCCGGCTTTGGCGGTTCTCCAGCATCTTCTCGCCAGCTATCAAAAAACAAAAAAAAGCTTGTCAGTATTATAAAACTTATTTCATAATTTTTTACCTTGGGAAAGAAGGTATTAGAAAGTTCTTGTCAAAGCACAGGAGCGTATTTGAAAAACCTATTTTTTCATTACTGTTTTAATATGGTCAAATTAAATTTGAACTTAAAGTTAATGAATCATTAAGTTAATTTATGCTATCAAATGTGGCCTCATCATCAATTTGTTGAAGAAACATTAAAAATCAAACAAATGAAAATGTCTGCTACGTTTTAGGCTACAAAAACGAATGTCCATCGACATTGTGCCGTAAAAGTGAAGACATTACAAAAGTGAAAGGAAAAGTCGACGAATTTTGACAAAATAAACATTTGGTGGGAGACCTCATTTGTGACACTGCAAGTAATCGGACAGGATCTGTGGGGTGAACAGCATTTTTTTTGTGTTTCTCTCAAGGCTATCAGTTTATTTGGCCAGTTTTTGCCAAACCGAGAACAAAAATACTACATTTTCTTGCACCACTGAAGATATAGCAGACAAGCAAAACAAACAAGTTGTCAGTGAAACTGATGAATGTCCCCCGCCACAAACTATGGTGGAATCGAAAAATAATGCGACGTCGCACAACTTCAATATATATATATTTCCACTGTAGCAACAATCAAAAGCCAGGGTTGAATAGCGGCTGAGATAGCGCGTGCACAAAGTTGCACTCTAGGCAACAGAAATACTAAAACATTTGTCGTCTGTCCAGCATCTTCTCTCGAAGTATCAAAATATAAAATGATGATCGTGTTATATTTTGTTCATTGAAGGAACATCAGTTACATAATTTCATTTTGTTGAATTTTCTTTTGTGTTTTGCTAAGAAAACTTTTAGCTTTTTTCACAAAGTTTCTCAAATAACAACAAGTTATCAGAGAAACTGAGGAATGTGTCCCGCCACGAACTGTGGTCGAATCAAAGAGTAATGCGATGCCGCACAACTTCAATATACATATTTTTACTGTAGTAAAAATCAAGAGCCAAAATTGACTGAGATATCGAGTGCACAAAAGTTGCACTGTAGGCAACAAAAATACTAAAACATGGCCTATTTTCAACAAAGCGCCATTTCGTCGTTTTTTTTTTTTTTTTGGTCGAATCGAAAAATGATGCGAAGTCGCACAACTTCAATATATATATATATATATATTCACTGTAGCAACAATAAAAAGTCAGGGTTGAATAGCGGCTGAGATATCGCGTGCAAAGGTGCACTGTAGGCAACAAAAATACTAAAACATGGCTTATTTTCAACAAGTCGCCATTTCGTCGTTTTTTTGTTTTTTTTTGGTCGAATCGAAAAATAATGCGACGTCGCACAACTTCAATATACATATATATTCACTGTAGAAACAACCAAAGGCCAGGGTTGAATAGCGGCTGAGATATCGCGTGCACAAAGTTGCACTCTAGGCAACAGAAATACTAAAACATTGCCTATTTTCAACAAAGCGCCATTTCGTCATTTTTTGGTCGAATTGAAAATAATACAACCTCGCACAACTTCAATATATATATCTTCACTGTAGCAACAATCAAGAGCCAGGATTGAAGAGCGGCTGAGATATCGCGTGCACGAAGTTGTGGTGCCAAGTGTCGTCAGACGGACGGACGGACAGACGGACGGAAGGACGGACAGATCCGAATACTATGGCCCCCGCTCCGCGCTACTCGGCGGCGGTGAACTAATAAAAAGTTCTTGAATAGTTCATCTCGGGCATAAGAATGGTTCAGCAATGGAAGCGAAATTTTTCAAAAATATATCGGAGTGGGACATCGTAACTGCTGTGTAATGTCGGTGGGAAGTCCATGTCAATTCGGTCTACTTTCTGTTCTTCTTCCAGAATCCTAATATTTTTACCGATTTGAAAAAAACTTACGTGTTGATGGACCTGGCCTAGTGATGTGATGCCGTCTTTGTCCTCTATCCGGCAGCTTCTCCAGAGCTGTCAAACAAAAACATGATCGTGTTATTTTTTTATTCAGTAAAATAACATCAATTATATGATTTAATTTTGTTAAATATTTTTGTTTTAAATTCGTTCTACTTTCTCCTGCTGCTTCAGAATGCTCATTTATTAGAGATTTGAAAAAACTAACATGTTGGTGGACCCGGCCTAGTGATGCGATACCATCTTTGTGGGTTGTCCGGCATCTTCTTCCGAACTATCAAAAAATAAAAATATGACCGTGTCATTTTTTGTTCAGTGAAGGAACAGCAATTATGTAATTGTTTTGTTGGATGTTTTGGTTTTATGTTCTGTGAATTGGAAAACCATCTTTCCCTTTTTGGCAATTTTGTCAAGTTTCTCATACAGCAATGCAACGCTCTTGATTCGATTATCGTGAGCATAACATGTTTCAGCAACGGAAGCGAAACTTCTCAAAAATTTGTCAAAGGGTTGGAGGGATAGGGAAAGCCGAAAACAGCTCTCTGACATAACAAATCTTTGATGTCGGTAACAAAAGAATATCAATTCGTTGTGCTTTCTTCTTGTTTCAGAATACTGATTTTTACCGATTAAAAAAACTAAAGGACTTACGTGTTGATTGGCTTGTCGAAATGTCCTGCTCCTCTGCCCGCTGCTTGGCTGTCCACTGCTGTGCTGTCTTTCTGAAACCCTACTAAAATAAAGAACACAGTATAATGCGATATAATATAACGTAAAGAAAAACCCGAACCTGCGCTCTGCTGCCGTCCGCTTGGCTGCTCCCTGCTTGGCTGTCCCCTGCTTGGCTGTGGTCTTCTTGGCTGTCCCCTGCTTGGCAGTGGTCTTCTTGGCTGTCCCCTGCTTGGCTGTGGTCTTCTTGGCTGTGGTCTGCTTGGCTGTCCTCTTCAAACAAATCAAATTTGATATTTTGTCAAGCCAAAACCTACCCATTATCAAAGGTTACTTTTACTTCAGTTTCTTTCGCAGAATAAGAAGTCAGAGTTGAAGTTCTTGCAACAGCCGTGAGCACGTTTTAGTGTTTGGGGCCACAGCTCGTTAAGTATTACTTCGGGTTGGGTCTGGGTCAGGGGTGCAGACGACTGAGGGTTATCGGGGATAAGGTGGATTCATCTGGTTTTTTATTCATAATGCTTCTTTGTTTATAAAAAAAAAACAGACTTACCTGTTGGTGATTTCGTCCTATTGACCCGAAGCTTTCATCCTTGTCCGCTGCCCGCCGTCCCAAGCTGTCAAACAGTAAATTGATGTTTTGTTGAATGAGAAAACTGTTTAGCTTTCCCCTTTTATCAATTTGTACATAATTTCTCACATAACTTCGAAAGTTCTTGATTTGTTGATGTTAATCTTGAGAATATTTCAGCGCAAAATATAAATTAATGAAGTCTACAATTATTTATTGGCGTCTTCTATTATATTTCGATATCAAAAATATGCATTAAATGTTAAAACGGCATTCCATATGTTTCAGCTATGGACGAAAAATTTGTCAAAAATATATCGGAGGGGGATATCGAAAGCCTAGAACAGCTGTTTGCTGTCGGTGGCAAAACAACTCTAGAATTTCATTTATATATATTTCCTTTGTTAACTGATTTTGTTTAATAAGAATACTGATTAGCTTTCCCTTTTTATCAATTTATACATAATTTCTCATATAACTTCAAAAGTTCTTGATTTGTTTATCTTAATCTTAAGAATATTTCAGCACTGGAGGTGAAATTTGTCAACAACATATCGGATGTGGGGATATTTAACGCCGAGAACGCCTGTGCGACGTCGGTGGCAAAAATTCTCTTCTTGCTTCAAAATGACATTTTTAGCCATTTATAAAAACTTACGTGCTGATGGCCCGGCCTGGTGATGCGATGCCATCTTTGTCGTCTGTCCGGCATCTTCTCCCTCAGCTATCAAAAAATATAAACAATCCCGTGGTATCTTTTGTTCAGTAAAGCCAAATCAATTATATAATTTGAATTTGTTTTAAGTTTTGTGAAAAAAGAAAATATTTAGCTTTCCCTATTAGCAATTTTCACAAAGTTTGTCACATTATAAAAACTTCTTGATTTGTTGTGAGCATAAGAATGATCCATCAATGGAGGCGGAATTTGTCAAAAAATATATCGGAACGGGACATCGAAAGCCGAGAACAGCTGTGTGATATCAGTGGAAAATCAATGTCAATTCGTTCTGCTTTCTGTTTTTGTTTCAGAATGCTGACTTACGTGTTGATGGACCCTGCCCAGTGATGCCATGCCATCTTTATCTGCTGTCCGGCAGCTTCTCTTGAGCTATCGAAAAATAAAAACATGAATTATTTTTTGTTCATTCAAGGAACATCAATTATATAATTTCAAGATTAAATGTTTATTTCATGTTTTGTTAAGCAAAAACTATTTAGTTTTCCCTCTTCATCAATTTTTACTGAATTTCTCACATAACTTTAAAATCTCTAAATTTACTTGTCGTGAACATAAGAATGTTTCAGCAATGGAGGCGAAATTTGTAAAAAAGAAAATACATCAGAGTGAGATATTGAAAGCCGAGAACAGCTATGTGATGTCGGTGCCAAATCAATTCAAATTCGCTCTATTTCTCTCCTTGCTTCAGAATGCTGATTTATCAGTAATATGAAAAGAACTTACGTGTTGTTGGACCCGGCCCAGTGATTCGATCCCATCCTTGTCGGTTGTGAGGAATCTTCTCCCGAGCTACCAAAATAAAAACATAAGCGTGTTATTTGTTGTTCAGTGAAGGAACAATTGTATAATTTCATTTTGTTAAATGTTTTAAAGTTTTCTAAAACAATAAAACTGTTTACCTTTCCTTTTAAGCAATTTTTGCCAAGTTTTTCACACAATAATAAATTCTTGATTTGATTATCGTGAGCATAAGAATGTTTCAACAATGGAGGTGAAATTTGTCAGGCATTATCGGAGGGGACATCGAAAGGCGAAAACAGCCGTGTGATGTCCGTGGTAAAACAATATCAATTCGTTCTGCTTGGTCCAACTTCAGAATGCTGTTTTTAGGCGATTAAAAAAACTTACGTGCTGATGGAATCGGCCTAGTGATGCGATCCAATCTTTGTCGTCTGTCCAGCATCTTCTCTCGAACTATCAAAATATAAAATGATGATCGTGTTATATTTTGTTCATTGAAGGAACATCAGTTACATAATTTCATTTTCTTAAATTTTCTTTTGTGTTTTGCTAAGAAAACTTTTAGCTTTCCCTTTTAGCTATTTTCACAAAGTTTCTCAAATAACAACAAGTTATCAGAGAAACTGAGGAATGTGTCCCGCCACGAACTGTGGTCGAATCAAAGAGTAATGCGACTTCGCACAACTTCAATATACATATTTTTACTGTAGTAAAAATCAAGAGCCAAAATTGACTGAGATATCGAGTGCACAAAAGTTGCACTGTAGGCAACAGAAATACTAAAACATGGCCTATTTTCAACAATTCGCCATTTCGTCGTTTTTTTTTTTTTTTGGTCGAATCGAAAAAATAATGCGAAGTCGCACAACTTCAATATATATATATATATATATATATATATATATATATATATATATATATATATATATATTCACTGTAGCAACAATAAAAAGTCAGGGTTGAATAGTGGCTGAGATATCGCGTGCAAAGGTGCACTGTAGGCAACAAAAATACTAAAACATGGCCTATTTTCAACAAGTCGCCATTTCGTCGTTTTTTTGTTTTTTTTTGGTCGAATCGAAAAATAATGCGACGTCGCACAACTTCAATATACATATATATTCACTGTAGAAACAACCAAAGGCCAGGGTTGAATAGCGGCTGAGATATCGCGTGCACAAAGTTGCACTCTAGGCAACAGAAATACTAAAACATTGCCTATTTTCAACAAAGCGCCATTTCGTCATTTTTGGGTCGAATTGAAAATAATACAACCTCGCACAACTTCAATATATATATCTTCACTGTAGCAACAATCAAGAGCCAGGATTGAAGAGCGGCTGAGATATCGCGTGCACGAAGTTGTGGTGCCAAGTGTCGTCAGACGGACGGACGGACAGACGGACGGAAGGACGGACAGATCCGAATACTATGGCCCCCGCTCCGCGCTACTCGGCGGCGGTGAACTAATAAAAAGTTCTTGAATAGTTCATCTCGGGCATAAGAATGGTTCAGCAATGGAAGCGAAATTTTTCAAAAATATATCGGAGTGGGACATCGTAACTGCTGTGTAATGTCGGTGGGAAGTCCATGTCAATTCGGTCTACTTTCTGTTCTTCTTCCAGAATCCTAATATTTTTACCGATTTGAAAAAAACTTACGTGTTGATGGACCTGGCCTAGTGATGTGATGCCGTCTTTGTCCTCTATCCGGCAGCTTCTCCAGAGCTGTCAAACAAAAACATGATCGTGTTATTTTTTTATTCAGTAAAATAACATCAATTATATGATTTAATTTTGTTAAATATTTTTGTTTTAAATTCGTTCTACTTTCTCCTGCTGCTTCAGAATGCTCATTTATTAGAGATTTGAAAAAACTTACACGTTGGTGGACCCGGCCTAGTGATGCGATACCATCTTTGTGGGTTGTCCGGCATCTTCTTCCGAACTATCAAAAAATAAAAATATGACCGTGTCATTTTTTGTTCAGTGAAGGAACAGCAATTATGTAATTGTTTTGTTGGATGTTTTGGTTTTATGTTTTGTGAATTGGAAAACCATCTTTCCCTTTTTGGCAATTTTGTCAAGTTTCTCATACAGCAATGCAACGCTCTTGATTCGATTAACGTAAGCATAACATGTTTCAGCAACGGAAGCGAAACTTCTCAAAAATTTGTCAAAGGGTTGGAGGGATAGGGAAAGCCGAAAACAGCTCTCTGACATAACAACTCTCGATGTCGGTAACAAAAGAATATCAATTCGTTGTGCTTTCTTCTTGTTTCAGAATACTGATTTTTACCGATTAAAAAAACTAAAGGACTTACGTGTTGATTGGCTTGTCGAAATGTCCTGCTCCTCTGCCCGCTGCTTGGCTGTCCACTGCTGTGCTGTCTTTCTAAAACCCTACTAAAATAAAGAACACAGTATAATGCGATATAATATAACGTAAAGAAAAACCCGAACCTGCGCTCTGCTGCCGTCCGCTTGGCTGCTCCCTGCTTGGCTGTCCCCTGCTTGGCTGTGGTCTTCTTGGCTGTCCCCTGCTTGGCTGTCCTCTTCAAACAAATCAAATTTGATATTTTGTCAAGCCAAACCCTACCCATTATCAAAGATTACTTTTACTTCAGTTTCTTTCGCAGAATAAGAAGTCAAACTTGAAGTTCTTGCAACAGCCGTGAGCACGTTTTAGTGTTTGAGGCCACAGCTCGTTAAGTATTACTTCGGGTTGGGTCTGGGTCAGGGGTGCAGACGACTGAGGGTTATCGGGGATAAGGTGGATTCATCTGGTTTTTTATTCATAATGCTTCTTTGTTTATAAAAAAACAGACTTACCTGTTGGTGATCTCGTCCTATTGACCCGAAGCTTTCATCCTTGTCCGCTGTCCGCCGTCCCAGGCTGTCAAACAGTAAATTGATGTTTTTTGAATGAGAAAACTGTTTAGCTTTCCCCTTTTATCAATTTGTACATAATTTCTCACATAACTTCGAAAGTTCTTGATTTGTTGATGTTAATCTTGAGAATATTTCAGCGCAAAATATAAATTAATGAAGTCTACAATTATTTATTGGCGTCTTCTATTATATTTCGATATCAATAATATGCATTAAATGTTAAACATTCCATATGTTTCAGCTATGGACGAAAAATTTGTCAAAAATATATCGGAGGGGGATATCGAAAGCCTAGAACAGCTGTTTGCTGTCGGTGGCAAAACAACTCTAGAATTTCATTTATATATATTTCCTTTGTTAACTGATTTTGTTTAATAAGAATACTGATTAGCTTTCCCTTTTTATCAATTTATACATAATTTCTCATATAACTTCAAAAGTTCTTGATTTGTTTATCTTAATCTTAAGAATATTTCAGCACTGGAGGTGAAATTTGTCAACAACATATCGGATGTGGGGATATTTAACGCCGAGAACGCCTGTGCGACGTCGGTGGCAAAAATTCTCTTCTTGCTTCAAAATGACATTTTTAGCCATTTATAAAAACTTACGTGCTGATGGCCCGGCCTGGTGATGCGATGCCATCTTTGTCGTCTGTCCGGCATCTTCTCCCTCAGCTATCAAAAAATATAAACAATCCCGTGGTATCTTTTGTTCAGTAAAGCCAAATCAATTATATAATTTGAATTTGTTTTAAGTTTTGTGAAAAAAGAAAATATTTAGCTTTCCCTATTAGCAATTTTCACAAAGTTTGTCACATTATAAAAACTTCTTGATTTGTTGTGAGCATAAGAATGATCCATCAATGGAGGCGGAATTTGTCAAAAAATATATCGGAACGGGACATCGAAAGCCGAGAACAGCTGTGTGATATCAGTGGAAAATCAATGTCAATTCGTTCTGCTTTCTGTTTTTGTTTCAGAATGCTGACTTACGTGTTGATGGACCCTGCCCAGTGATGCCATGCCATCTTTATCTGCTGTCCGGCAGCTTCTCTTGAGCTATCGAAAAATAAAAACATGAATTATTTTTTGTTCATTCAAGGAACATCAATTATATAATTTCAAGATTAAATGTTTATTTCATGTTTTGTTAAGCAAAAACTATTTAGTTTTCCCTCTTCATCAATTTTTACTGAATTTCTCACATAACTTTAAAATCTCTAAATTTACTTGTCGTGAACATAAGAATGTTTCAGCAATGGAGGCGAAATTTGTAAAAAAGAAAATACATCAGAGTGAGATATTGAAAGCCGAGAACAGCTATGTGATGTCGGTGCCAAATCAATTCAAATTCGCTCTATTTCTCTCCTTGCTTCAGAATGCTGATTTATCAGTAATATGAAAAGAACTTACGTGTTGTTGGACCCGGCCCAGTGATTCGATCCCATCCTTGTCGGTTGTGAGGAATCTTCTCCCGAGCTACCAAAATAAAAACATAAGCGTGTTATTTGTTGTTCAGTGAAGGAACAATTGTATAATTTCATTTTGTTAAATGTTTTAAAGTTTTCTAAAACAATAAAACTGTTTACCTTTCCTTTTAAGCAATTTTTGCCAAGTTTTTCACACAATAATAAATTCTTGATTTGATTATCGTGAGCATAAGAATGTTTCAACAATGGAGGTGAAATTTGTCAGGCATTATCGGAGGGGACATCGAAAGGCGAAAACAGCCGTGTGATGTCCGTGGTAAAACAATATCAATTCGTTCTGCTTGGTCCAACTTCAGAATGCTGTTTTTAGGCGATTAAAAAAACTTACGTGCTGATGGAATCGGCCTAGTGATGCGATCCAATCTTTGTCGTCTGTCCAGCATCTTCTCTCGAACTATCAAAATATAAAATGATGATCGTGTTATATTTTGTTCATTGAAGGAACATCAGTTACATAATTTCATTTTCTTAAATTTTCTTTTGTGTTTTGCTAAGAAAACTTTTAGCTTTCCCTTTTAGCTATTTTCACAAAGTTTCTCAAATAACAACAAGTTATCAGAGAAACTGAGGAATGTGTCCCGCCACGAACTGTGGTCGAATCAAAGAGTAATGCGACTTCGCACAACTTCAATATACATATTTTTACTGTAGTAAAAATCAAGAGCCAAAATTGACTGAGATATCGAGTGCACAAAAGTTGCACTGTAGGCAACAGAAATACTAAAACATGGCCTATTTTCAACAATTCGCCATTTCGTCGTTTTTTTTTTTTTTGGTCGAATCGAAAAAATAATGCGAAGTCGCACAACTTCAATATATATATATATATATATATATATATATATATATATATATATATATATATATATATATTCACTGTAGCAACAATAAAAAGTCAGGGTTGAATAGTGGCTGAGATATCGCGTGCAAAGGTGCACTGTAGGCAACAAAAATACTAAAACATGGCCTATTTTCAACAAGTCGCCATTTCGTCGTTTTTTTTGTTTTTTTTTTTGGTCGAATCGAAAAATAATGCGACGTCGCACAACTTCAATATACATATATATTCACTGTAGAAACAACCAAAGGCCAGGGTTGAATAGCGGCTGAGATATCGCGTGCACAAAGTTGCACTCTAGGCAACAGAAATACTAAAACATTGCCTATTTTCAACAAAGCGCCATTTCGTCATTTTTTGGTCGAATTGAAAATAATACAACCTCGCACAACTTCAATATATATATCTTCACTGTAGCAACAATCAAGAGCCAGGATTGAAGAGCGGCTGAGATATCGCGTGCACGAAGTTGTGGTGCCAAGTGTCGTCAGACGGACGGACGGACAGACGGACAGAAGGACGGACAGATCCGAATACTATGGCCCCCGCTCCGCGCTACTCGGCGGCGGTGAACTAATAAAAAGTTCTTGAATAGTTCATCTCGGGCATAAGAATGGTTCAGCAATGGAAGCGAAATTTTTCAAAAATATATCGGAGTGGGACATCGTAACTGCTGTGTAATGTCGGTGGGAAGTCCATGTCAATTCGGTCTACTTTCTGTTCTTCTTCCAGAATCCTAATATTTTTACCGATTTGAAAAAAACTTACGTGTTGATGGACCTGGCCTAGTGATGTGATGCCGTCTTTGTCCTCTATCCGGCAGCTTCTCCAGAGCTGTCAAACAAAAACATGATCGTGTTATTTTTTTATTCAGTAAAATAACATCAATTATATGATTTAATTTTGTTAAATATTTTTGTTTTAAATTCGTTCTACTTTCTCCTGCTGCTTCAGAATGCTCATTTATTAGAGATTTGAAAAAACTTACACGTTGGTGGACCCGGCCTAGTGATGCGATACCATCTTTGTGGGTTGTCCGGCATCTTCTTCCGAACTATCAAAAAATAAAAATATGACCGTGTCATTTTTTGTTCAGTGAAGGAACAGCAATTATGTAATTGTTTTGTTGGATGTTTTGGTTTTACGTTTTGTGAATTGGAAAACCATCTTTCCCTTTTTGGCAATTTTGTCAAGTTTCTCATACAGCAATGCAACGCTCTTGATTCGATTAACGTAAGCATAACATGTTTCAGCAACGGAAGCGAAACTTCTCAAAAATTTGTCAAAGGGTTGGAGGGATAGGGAAAGCCGAAAACAGCTCTCTGACATAACAACTCTCGATGTCGGTAACAAAAGAATATCAATTCGTTGTGCTTTCTTCTTGTTTCAGAATACTGATTTTTACCGATTAAAAAAACTAAAGGACTTACGTGTTGATTGGCTTGTCGAAATGTCCTGCTCCTCTGCCCGCTGCTTGGCTGTCCACTGCTGTGCTGTCTTTCTAAAACCCTACTAAAATAAAGAACACAGTATAATGCGATATAATATAACGTAAAGAAAAACCCGAACCTGCGCTCTGCTGCCGTCCGCTTGGCTGCTCCCTGCTTGGCTGTCCCCTGCTTGGCTGTGGTCTTCTTGGCTGTCCCCTGCTTGGCTGTCCTCTTCAAACAAATCAAATTTGATATTTTGTCAAGCCAAACCCTACCCATTATCAAAGATTACTTTTACTTCAGTTTCTTTCGCAGAATAAGAAGTCAAACTTGAAGTTCTTGCAACAGCCGTGAGCACGTTTTAGTGTTTGAGGCCACAGCTCGTTAAGTATTACTTCGGGTTGGGTCTGGGTCAGGGGTGCAGACGACTGAGGGTTATCGGGGATAAGGTGGATTCATCTGGTTTTTTATTCATAATGCTTCTTTGTTTATAAAAAAACAGACTTACCTGTTGGTGATCTCGTCCTATTGACCCGAAGCTTTCATCCTTGTCCGCTGTCCGCCGTCCCAGGCTGTCAAACAGTAAATTGATGTTTTGTTGAATGAGAAAACTGTTTAGCTTTCCCCTTTTATCAATTTGTACATAATTTCTCACATAACTTCGAAAGTTCTTGATTTGTTGATGTTAATCTTGAGAATATTTCAGCGCAAAATATAAATTAATGAAGTCTACAATTATTTATTGGCGTCTTCTATTATATTTCGATATCAATAATATGCATTAAATGTTAAACATTCCATATGTTTCAGCTATGGACGAAAAATTTGTCAAAAATATATCGGAGGGGGATATCGAAAGCCTAGAACAGCTGTTTGCTGTCGGTGGCAAAACAACTCTAGAATTTCATTTATATATATTTCCTTTGTTAACTGATTTTGTTTAATAAGAATACTGATTAGCTTTCCCTTTTTATCAATTTATACATAATTTCTCATATAACTTCAAAAGTTCTTGATTTGTTTATCTTAATCTTAAGAATATTTCAGCACTGGAGGTGAAATTTGTCAACAACATATCGGATGTGGGGATATTTAACGCCGAGAACGCCTGTGCGACGTCGGTGGCAAAAATTCTCTTCTTGCTTCAAAATGACATTTTTAGCCATTTATAAAAACTTACGTGCTGATGGCCCGGCCTGGTGATGCGATGCCATCTTTGTCGTCTGTCCGGCATCTTCTCCCTCAGCTATCAAAAAATATAAACAATCCCGTGGTATCTTTTGTTCAGTAAAGCCAAATCAATTATATAATTTGAATTTGTTTTAAGTTTTGTGAAAAAAGAAAATATTTAGCTTTCCCTATTAGCAATTTTCACAAAGTTTGTCACATTATAAAAACTTCTTGATTTGTTGTGAGCATAAGAATGATCCATCAATGGAGGCGGAATTTGTCAAAAAATATATCGGAACGGGACATCGAAAGCCGAGAACAGCTGTGTGATATCAGTGGAAAATCAATGTCAATTCGTTCTGCTTTCTGTTTTTGTTTCAGAATGCTGACTTACGTGTTGATGGACCCTGCCCAGTGATGCCATGCGATCTTTATCTGCTGTCCGGCAGCTTCTCTTGAGCTATCGAAAAATAAAAACATGAATTATTTTTTGTTCATTCAAGGAACATCAATTATATAATTTCAAGATTAAATGTTTATTTCATGTTTTGTTAAGCAAAAACTATTTAGTTTTCCCTCTTCATCAATTTTTACTGAATTTCTCACATAACTTTAAAATCTCTAAATTTACTTGTCGTGAACATAAGAATGTTTCAGCAATGGAGGCGAAATTTGTAAAAAAGAAAATACATCAGAGTGAGATATTGAAAGCCGAGAACAGCTATGTGATGTCGGTGCCAAATCAATTCAAATTCGCTCTATTTCTCTCCTTGCTTCAGAATGCTGATTTATCAGTAATATGAAAAGAACTTACGTGTTGTTGGACCCGGCCCAGTGATTCGATCCCATCCTTGTCGGTTGTGAGGAATCTTCTCCCGAGCTACCAAAATAAAAACATAAGCGTGTTATTTGTTGTTCAGTGAAGGAACAATTGTATAATTTCATTTTGTTAAATGTTTTAAAGTTTTCTAAAACAATAAAACTGTTTACCTTTCCTTTTAAGCAATTTTTGCCAAGTTTTTCACACAATAATAAATTCTTGATTTGATTATCGTGAGCATAAGAATGTTTCAACAATGGAGGTGAAATTTGTCAGGCATTATCGGAGGGGACATCGAAAGGCGAAAACAGCCGTGTGATGTCCGTGGTAAAACAATATCAATTCGTTCTGCTTGGTCCAACTTCAGAATGCTGTTTTTAGGCGATTAAAAAAACTTACGTGCTGATGGAATCGGCCTAGTGATGCGATCCAATCTTTGTCGTCTGTCCAGCATCTTCTCTCGAACTATCAAAATATAAAATGATGATCGTGTTATATTTTGTTCATTGAAGGAACATCAGTTACATAATTTCATTTTCTTAAATTTTCTTTTGTGTTTTGCTAAGAAAACTTTTAGCTTTCCCTTTTAGCTATTTTCACAAAGTTTCTCAAATAACAACAAGTTATCAGAGAAACTGAGGAATGTGTCCCGCCACGAACTGTGGTCGAATCAAAGAGTAATGCGACTTCGCACAACTTCAATATACATATTTTTACTGTAGTAAAAATCAAGAGCCAAAATTGACTGAGATATCGAGTGCACAAAAGTTGCACTGTAGGCAACAGAAATACTAAAACATTGCCTATTTTCAACAATTCGCCATTTCGTCGTTTTTTTTTTTTTTTGGTCGAATCGAAAAAATAATGCGAAGTCGCACAACTTCAATATATATATATATATATATATATATATATATATATATATATATATATATATATATATATATATATATATATATATATATATATTCACTGTAGCAACAATAAAAAGTCAGGGTTGAATAGTGGCTGAGATATCGCGTGCAAAGGTGCACTGTAGGCAACAAAAATACTAAAACATGGCCTATTTTCAACAAGTCGCCATTTCGTCGTTTTTTTTGTTTTTTTTTTTGGTCGAATCGAAAAATAATGCGACGTCGCACAACTTCAATATACATATATATTCACTGTAGAAACAACCAAAGGCCAGGGTTGAATAGCGGCTGAGATATCGCGTGCACAAAGTTGCACTCTAGGCAACAGAAATACTAAAACATTGCCTATTTTCAACAAAGCGCCATTTCGTCATTTTTTGGTCGAATTGAAAATAATACAACCTCGCACAACTTCAATATATATATCTTCACTGTAGCAACAATCAAGAGCCAGGATTGAAGAGCGGCTGAGATATCGCGTGCACGAAGTTGTGGTGCCAAGTGTCGTCAGACGGACGGACGGACAGACGGACAGAAGGACGGACAGATCCGAATACTATGGCCCCCGCTCCGCGCTACTCGGCGGCGGTGAACTAATAAAAAGTTCTTGAATAGTTCATCTCGGGCATAAGAATGGTTCAGCAATGGAAGCGAAATTTTTCAAAAATATATCGGAGTGGGACATCGTAACTGCTGTGTAATGTCGGTGGGAAGTCCATGTCAATTCGGTCTACTTTCTGTTCTTCTTCCAGAATCCTAATATTTTTACCGATTTGAAAAAAACTTACGTGTTGATGGACCTGGCCTAGTGATGTGATGCCGTCTTTGTCCTCTATCCGGCAGCTTCTCCAGAGCTGTCAAACAAAAACATGATCGTGTTATTTTTTTATTCAGTAAAATAACATAAATTATATGATTTAATTTTGTTAAATATTTTTGTTTTAAATTCGTTCTACTTTCTCCTGCTGCTTCAGAATGCTCATTTATTAGAGATTTGAAAAAACTTACACGTTGGTGGACCCGGCCTAGTGATGCGATACCATCTTTGTGGGTTGTCCGGCATCTTCTTCCGAACTATCAAAAAATAAAAATATGACCGTGTCATTTTTTGTTCAGTGAAGGAACAGCAATTATGTAATTGTTTTGTTGGATGTTTTGGTTTTATGTTTTGTGAATTGGAAAACCATCTTTCCCTTTTTGGCAATTTTGTCAAGTTTCTCATACAGCAATGCAACGCTCTTGATTCGATTAACGTAAGCATAACATGTTTCAGCAACGGAAGCGAAACTTCTCAAAAATTTGTCAAAGGGTTGGAGGGATAGGGAAAGCCGAAAACAGCTCTCTGACATAACAACTCTCGATGTCGGTAACAAAAGAATATCAATTCGTTGTGCTTTCTTCTTGTTTCAGAATACTGATTTTTACCGATTAAAAAAACTAAAGGACTTACGTGTTGATTGGCTTGTCGAAATGTCCTGCTCCTCTGCCCGCTGCTTGGCTGTCCACTGCTGTGCTGTCTTTCTAAAACCCTACTAAAATAAAGAACACAGTATAATGCGATATAATATAACGTAAAGAAAAACCCGAACCTGCGCTCTGCTGCCGTCCGCTTGGCTGCTCCCTGCTTGGCTGTCCCCTGCTTGGCTGTGGTCTTCTTGGCTGTCCCCTGCTTGGCTGTCCTCTTCAAACAAATCAAATTTGATATTTTGTCAAGCCAAACCCTACCCATTATCAAAGATTACTTTTACTTCAGTTTCTTTCGCAGAATAAGAAGTCAAACTTGAAGTTCTTGCAACAGCCGTGAGCACGTTTTAGTGTTTGAGGCCACAGCTCGTTAAGTATTACTTCGGGTTGGGTCTGGGTCAGGGGTGCAGACGACTGAGGGTTATCGGGGATAAGGTGGATTCATCTGGTTTTTTATTCATAATGCTTCTTTGTTTATAAAAAAACAGACTTACCTGTTGGTGATCTCGTCCTATTGACCCGAAGCTTTCATCCTTGTCCGCTGTCCGCCGTCCCAGGCTGTCAAACAGTAAATTGATGTTTTGTTGAATGAGAAAACTGTTTAGCTTTCCCCTTTTATCAATTTGTACATAATTTCTCACATAACTTCGAAAGTTCTTGATTTGTTGATGTTAATCTTGAGAATATTTCAGCGCAAAATATAAATTAATGAAGTCTACAATTATTTATTGGCGTCTTCTATTATATTTCGATATCAATAATATGCATTAAATGTTAAACATTCCATATGTTTCAGCTATGGACGAAAAATTTGTCAAAAATATATCGGAGGGGGATATCGAAAGCCTAGAACAGCTGTTTGCTGTCGGTGGCAAAACAACTCTAGAATTTCATTTATATATATTTCCTTTGTTAACTGATTTTGTTTAATAAGAATACTGATTAGCTTTCCCTTTTTATCAATTTATACATAATTTCTCATATAACTTCAAAAGTTCTTGATTTGTTTATCTTAATCTTAAGAATATTTCAGCACTGGAGGTGAAATTTGTCAACAACATATCGGATGTGGGGATATTTAACGCCGAGAACACCTGTGCGACGTCGGTGGCAAAAATTCTCTTCTTGCTTCAAAATGACATTTTTAGCCATTTATAAAAACTTACGTGCTGATGGCCCGGCCTGGTGATGCGATGCCATCTTTGTCGTCTGTCCGGCATCTTCTCCCCAGCTATCAAAAAATATAAACATTCCCGTGGTATTTTTTGTTCAGTAAAGCCAAATCAATTATATAATTTGAATTTGTTAAATCATTTTGTTTTAAGTTTTGTGAAAAAAGAAAATATTTAGCTTTCCCTATTAGCAATTTTCACAAAGTTTCTCACATAATATAAAATTCTTGATTTGTTGTGAGCATAAGAATCATCCATCAATGGAGGCGGAATTTGTTAAAAAATATATCGGAATGGGACATCGAAAGCCGAGAACAGCTGTGTGATATCAGTGGAAAATCAATGCTGACTTACTTGTTGATGGACCCTGCCCAGTGATGCCATGCCATCTTTATCGGCTGTCCGGCAGCATCTCCTGAGCTATTGAAAAATAAAAACAAGACTTTTTTGTTCATTAAAAGAACATCAATTATATAATTTCAAGATTAATTGTTTGTTTCATGTTTTGTTAAGCAAACACTATTTAGCTTTCCCTTTTCATCAATTTTACTGAGTTTCTCACATAACTTTAAAAGCTCTAAATTTGCTTGTCGTGAACATAAGACTGTTTCAGCAATGGAGGCGAAATTTGTAAAACAAATACATCAGAGTGAGATATTGAAAGCCGAGAACAGCTGTGTGATGTCGGTGCCAAATCAATTCAAATTCGTTCCATTTCTCTCCTTGCTTCAGAATGCTGATTTATCAGTAATATGAAAAGAACTTACGTGTTGTTGGACCCGGCCCAGTGATTCGATCCCATCTTTGTCGGTTGTGAGGAATCTTCTCCCGAGCTACCAAAATAAAAACATAAGCGTGTTATTTGTTGTTCAGTGAAGGAACAATTGTATAATTTCATTTTGTTAAATGTTTTTATACGTTTTCTAAAATAAGAAAACTGTTTACCTTTCCTTTAAAGCAATTTTTGCCAAGTTTCTCACATAATAAATTCTTGATTTGATTATCGTGAGCATAAGAATGTTTCAACAATGGAGGTGAAATTTGTCAGGCATTATCGGAGGGGACATCGAAAGGCGAAAACAGCCGTGTGATGTCCGTGGTAAAACAATATCAATTCGTTCTGCTTGGTCCATCTTCAGAATGCTGTTTTTAGGCGATTAAAAAAACTTACGTGCTGATGGAATCGGCCTAGTGATGCGATCCAATCTTTGTCGTTTGTCCAGCATCTTCTCTCGAACTATCAAAATATAAAATGATGATCGTGTTATATTTTGTTCATTGAAGGAACATCAGTTACATAATTTCATTTTGTTGAATTTTCTTTTGTGTTTTGCTAAGAAAACTTTTAGCTTTCCCTCTTAGCTATTTTCACAAAGTTTCTCAAATAACAAGTTATCAGAGAAACTGATGAATGTGTCCCGCCACGAACTGTGGTCGAATCAAAAAGTAATGCGACTTCGCACAACTTCAATATATATATTTTTACTGTAGCAAAATCAAAAGCCAAGATTGAATAGCGGCTGAGATATCGCGTGCACAAAGTTGCACTGTAGGCAACAGAAATACTAAAACATTGCCTATTTTCAACAAGTCGCCATTTCGTCGTTTTTTTGGTCGAATCGAAAAATAATGCGAAGTCGCACAACTTCAATATATATATATATGTTCACTGTAGCAGAAATCAAGAGCCAGGGTTGAATGGCAGCTGCGATATCGCGTGCACAAACTTGTGCTTCTAAGTCTCGCCAGACAGACGGACGGACGGACAGACAGACCCGAATACTATAGTCCCCCGCGGAGGGGACTAAAAATAAACCGGTGCCCAACTGGGGATTTAATTCGCAACCTCTTGCTTCGCAGGCGACAACGTTAAGAACTGCTATGAGGGCGTAAAAATATAAATATTGTATATAAAACCGATAAAGGGAGGCAGTGACAAACATCGCCTTCAGTGGGGCTTCAACGTCTTCGTTATTATCAGTCCTATACTTTGGGCGATGGAGTCAAGTGGTCAGGTGGCAAGTAAAAAACGGAAACCTATTTCTCAAAGTGAAATATCAAAAAAAGCGAAAAAATAATTTAAAAAATCTCTCATTCCGAGTAGAATTTTTTTTTAAATTTTAGGGTTGGTGTTTACTTTTCTTTTACAGATAAGCCAATATTTTTTTACATATTCTGAACCCATTTTGAATTTTTTTGCCGATTCAAAATCTTTCTAGAAAAGACACGGCATTGTTAGTTTTTGAAACTGCCCCCCCCCCCCGCCACCCCTTGCCTCATCAAGAATGGTGCTTAACTGATGAAGACAATTTGCATGAGCATTCAGTGTGCTTACAATGATCAGGTAAACTTTTCATCCACGCGTCACTTATAAAACCAACACAGGCATTTCACAATAGGCAGCGTATTTAGCCTATGCCAGTAAAATATACATTTATGCAAATGCGCAATGTGACTGTTGCCAGAGGCTTGTGTAAATGCTGCCGCAGTCCTTACCCCTTCCATTTCTTGATAAAATGATTGTTTTTGTTTCTCGTTTTGATCAGATGAAATACTATATATGTGCGTATTTTGGGATTCCTAGGACAGGTATGGTCAGAGCAGTAAAGACAAATTGACGGACCAGTAAAGAGAAAAAGAAGCCCGAAACATCGGCCACGTACAACCTCAATACTCTGTTAAATATCAAGTACGAGCGCATTGTCATTATATTTATAATAACGACTTTTTCACGAGAAGAACGAGCAAACTAGAAATGTGTCCGTTGGAGCACGTATAGCCCGCCTGCCCCCATTTGTCACAGCCTTGAGAGAAGTTATTTTCGGCACATTCTTGACAGCAGTTAATGACAAAGCTCTACACTTTTGCATGTACTTTGAGCCTAAGTTCGGGCGATCCTCATGGACTGAGGGACGGACCGACGCTGACCAAAAGGAGAGGTACACAACTACAACCCATAAGCCTTCAATCCATATAAGTTTCAAGTTGATTGAAGCAAAACCCTAGGACAAGTTCAATCCTCAAAACATTAAAACTACTGCTCTAATAGCCGTTCTGCGTCGAAGTCCACTCATGTACGAAGTCGCAACAGAGCCCATTTTTTTTCACCAAATTAGGCTTATTTAAGCATAGAAACACGTTTCTAGGCCTAATATGACATTTTTGTCTACGGTCAAGCACGCACGCATGCTCACACACACGCACGCACGGACAAAGAAAAAAACAATAGCCCTCCCGACTATCGTGGGGCGGGCTATAAAAATTAACCTCACGTCGCACAGCTGGAACATCCTTTGTTCAAATAATAATTTTTATTAGCCAAAGTACCATAGAGCCACACTAAACAATATAGCAAAGACGCATACACAACGAAAATAAATTACTAGGCGGCGACGATGACAATCACTAAATTAGCTAACTCGGTGAATATGGCGAAGACGTAACTAATTTAAACTGAAAATATGCGCGTCATGAGGTCAAATACAGAAATGGTCAGCGGACAGACAACACTGGCGTCCTTTGGTGATGGCCTTATGTGCTCCAAGCACGAAGAGGATTAAGAGGAAGAGATATAACTGATCTAAACTGAAGTCAATGATGTGCGACGACGAAAATCGATCCTGTCTCAAACCGGGCGATATAGCGACGATATAACCGATTTAAACCTAAATTGATGCTAGGCGTCGATGAAAATCGATCGTCTCAAACCCGGCAATATAAATTGAACTCGATACTAGGCGACGGCGAAAATTGATCCAGTGTCAAAGCGGGCGATATGTCGGCGATGTAACTGATGCCAACTTAAATCGATGCTAAGCTACGACGAAAATCGAGCTAGTCTCAAGCGGCGCGATATGGCGACGATGCAACTGATTCAAACTTGAATCGACGCTGGGCGACGGCGAAAATTTATCAAACCTGAATTAATACTACGCGTCGACAAAAACCGATTGTTGTGAGTGAATGGTGTGTTATGAATCGCTGAGGCAAGTGCACAAGCGAGTGGTGAAGGCCCACCAAAGAGCACATCGTAATTTTTTCTACAATTATACCGCTGTGGACAATATCTTGACCAGTTTTGGTCAAATCCCCAAAGAAAAGCACAATTTTTTTTTACAATTTTACCGTTTTGGCCAATATCTTGACCCATTTAGATTAAATCGCCCAAAAAACAGTAAACAAAAAAAAGCAAAAAAAAGCACAAAAAGAAAAAAAAAACAAAAAGAAAAAAAAACAAAAAAAAACATAGGCATCAGAGATGCATAGCTCTCAGCCAGCCGGAACATTCGAAACAAGGAAAATAGTAGGTTTGAGGCCGGTCATGGGCTCATTTCAATTCTTAGCACCGAAAAGAAAAAAAGGATGGCGTGGCTTAAGATGAAATTTCGATGAAATTTCGAAGTCCAGCTGAGCAACTGTCCTTGTTTGGATATGGCACCAAAACAATAGAGATCTTCAATGCTCCATATAGTAGCTATATCCGAAATATCTTAGTGATTGGTAAAGAATTGTAGGCTAGGGCGTGTTCACAAGTGACGTGTCAAGCAAACTTGATAATGGCACAAATAAGAAATTTCAAAGTCCAGCTGAGCCACTGTTCTTGGTCGGATAGAACTCATATACAATAGGAATCTTTATTGCTCCATATAGTAGCTATATCCGAAATATCTTAGTAATTGGTAAATAACTGTAGGCTAGAGAGTGTTCACAAGCCACATGTTAAGCAAACTTGATAATGGTATAAATAAGAAAATTTCCAAGTCCAGCTGAGCCACTGTCCTTGGTCGGATATGGCTCCAAAACAATAGGGATCTTCATTGGTCCATATAAAAGCTATGTTTAAAATATCTAAGCGATTGACAAAAAATTGTAGGCTAGAGCGTGTTCACAAGGTAGGTGTGAACGGACGGACGGACGGACGGACACAGCCATAGCAATAGCCTTCAGCCAATATTGGCTGAGGGCTAAAAACAAGCAATCGTCGAACGTGCAGACCCCAACCAGACACAATCATTGAAGCGCAAAAAAATTTCGAAATTTCCGCATTTTTTTTAAATTTTTCTGAGAAATCCAAAAATAACGCTTCGTCGCACAGCTTCATTACTTGATCTTTCTATGTGCAAAAGGAAGTTGAAACCGGTTGAATGGTGCCGGAGATATGGCGCGTGCAAACTGCATATAATGAGGTGAAGCACTGAAGAATTTCAAAGTTTCCGCATTTTTTTTTTTTTTCGAGAAATCCAAAAATAGCGCTTTGTCGCACAGATCCACTACTTGATCTTTGTATGTGCAAAAGAGAATTGAAATCGATTGAACGGTGCCAGAGATATAGTGCGTACAAGAATCGAACACGACGGACAGACGGACGGGGCTTAAGCAACGTGATTTGTGCCAAGTGAATTGCAATTATGTTTCTTCATCGTACGTTTAACTATGTTACCTCTAAATTGGAAAAAAGGGACTGGACAAAATGAAGTTATAATCTCTTTTTTACTTAGCAACTGGTGTTTTACTTCCTATCTGTTTCGTCATGTTTGCAAAAAAAATCGACTGGCATTGTCTAACACATCTTACAAAATACACACTTATTAATTTAAGTGCAACATACATACAGCGTAATTGCAACCCCTTTGATTGCAATTGCAAATACAAATCTATAACAATTGCAATCTATAAACCATTCCTATGTAATTCAGTTGGAGTCGACTACATTAATGTAAATACTATCCATACATAAAAAGATTTTACGCTTTCATTTGAAGTGGCAATCTACTCAGAATTAATACACAGGCGGCGGTACTCAGCGATTTTACAATTGCTATCCCCATATAATCCAATTCAATGTCAGAAGCGACAGTATGATAAGCTGAGGGATCAAAAGCCTCTTTGAAGATTTTATTCAAGTCTCGAAAAGAGAAAAAATAACTTGGATGACTTGACCAATTTAATTCAGATGAGTTGACCATATTTGGATGAGTTGGTTTTTGGATGAGTTGGTATTTGGATGAGTTGACCATATTTGGATGGGTTGGTATTTAGAGGAGTTGACCATAACCCCACACACCCACCCTCAAACACCTACACACCCACACACCCACACAAACAACGGACCGCATACTCCAAGTGAGGAGTATAGCCCAACTCCGACAGTCGGCTGGGTTAAAAGCCACTCATTACAATTTTTCCCTATATATTTTTTATAATCATCTTACGCAGAATTGCAGAAGTAAGCCATGAGAATTGTTTCAGGAATACGGGCCATAGCTGGAAATCACTGGAAGGGGAGGGGTGGGGGTGGGGTGGGGGTGTTCAATTGCGGGATGCGGCTGAATTTGTGAAGCAATTGAAAAAAATTACCTGTTGGTGGGCTCCTCCTGATTACTATGCTCTCATCTTTGCCCGCTGTCCAGCGTCTGGTCTCGCTCTGAAAAGCGATTTTTGGTCAAACATGAAAAAAAACTTGTCTTTTCTATGAACTTTATAAAATTCTCAAAAAAATTTAAAACTTAATTTCTTTATCGATAAGGGTAGGAAAGTTTCCAAATCGGGGGTCAAACTCGGGAGTGAGGCGAAAAGCCGAGAAAAGCTCGTCTGTTGTAGCAGGACAGGCAATTTGTCTTTTCTTTTCATGCTTTATAATGTTGACCCTCACTTAGAAATGAAAACTTACGCGAGCGTTCCGTCCAAATGGCACGGCGCGAAGCTGTCATTGTAAGCAGCTGGGCGTCCTCCCCCATCTATAAAAAACATTCACTTATACGCGTCCTCCCCCATCTATAAAAAACATTCACTTATACGCGTCCTCCCCCATCTATAAAAAACATTCACTTATATGCGTCCTCCCCCATCTATAAAAAACATTCACTTATACGCGTCCTGCCCCGATCTATAAAAAAACATTCACTTATACGCGTCCTCCCCGATCTATAAAAACATTCACATATACGCGTCCTCCCCCGATCTATAAAAAACATTCACATATACGCGTCCTCCCCCGATCTATAAAAAACATTCACTTATACGCGTCCTCCCCCGATCTATAAAAAACATTCACTTATACGCGTCCTCCCCCGATCTATAAAAAACATTCACTTATATTTTGCTAAGCAAAAGTCAAATTTATTTAAGCTAAAATCTTAATTTAATTAAAATTTAAAAATTATATTAAATTTTTCATTCAAGTAAAGCACATGAAATTTGTAATACTTTGTGCCGCAGTTAATCAAGTATATCATCACTTGGATGGAGATGCGAGCGAATGATAGTGTACCGGTGGCAAAAACAAAATCCACTAGCCTATTTGGCTGGGCATTACAACGCTGAATTTATTCTTAAAATTAAAACGTTCTTACCCATTGTTGCGCTCGTCAAGTCGACACGACGCCATCTTTCTCGGCTGTCCGGCATCTTCTTGCAGGCTGTCAAATAGATAACAAGCCATCGTAGAGGGCACAGCCCCAACGGACATGGACAAACAACTGTTATGCTCAAATTCAAGTGGATAAACAAGCACTCAGTGAAATATCAAATCAGTCCGCCTGATAGTTGAAGAGATATGGCGTCGACGAAATACGGCGTTTTCGCTAAGTTCCATCCAGGAATGTCACATTTCCCACAATTCCCATTTCGTCAATTTTTCGTCGATTTCAAAATTAATACGCCTTTGCACATCTACATGATATATATGTCTTCTCAGTGAACTATCAAATCAGATCGTCTAACAGTTGAAGAGATATGGCGTCGACAAAACAATGCATCAAAAAGTGACAGACGGACAGACAAGCAACACCCTAAACCAATGGCTCCCCTCCGGGGGCCAAGGCCGCCGGTTGGGGGCTAAAAACATGGTCGTGTTATATTTTGTTCATGAACACCCATCTGTTGTGCAAGTTTTCTATCAAATTTGAATTTTTACTTGATTTAAAACGCACTTTATTACCGAGTTTTGTGGTGAGATCTTCATCAATGTGAAGTAAAAGTGGTTACGAAAGGGTGTGTGGTTGAGGTAGTGTCGATTCAGCTCAATTTGTTTCGGATTAACGAACTTACGTGTTGATTGGCTTGTCGAAATGTCCTGCTCCTCTGCCCGCTGCTTGGCTGCCTGCTGCTTGGCTGTCCACTGCTGTGCTGTCTTTCTGAAACACTACTAAAATAAAGAACACAATATAATGCGATATAATATAACGTAAAGAAAAACCCGAACCTGCGCTCTGCTGCCGTCCGCTTGGCTGCTCCCTGCCTGGCTGTCCCCTGCTTGGCTGTGGTCTTCTTGGCTGTGGTCTGCTTGGCTGTCCTCTTCAAACAAATCAAATTTGATATTTTGTCAAGCCAAAATCTATCCATTATCAAAGATTACTTTTACTTCAGTTTCTTTCGCAGAATAAGAAGTCAAAGTTGAAGTTCTTTCAACAGCCTTGAGCACGTTTTAGTGTTTGGGGCCACAGCTCGTTAAGTATAACTTCGGGTTGGGTCTGGGTCAGGGGTGCAGACGACTGAGGGCTATCGGGAATAAGGTGGATTCATCTGGTTTTTTATTCATAATGCTTCTTTGTTTATAAAAACAGACTTACCTGTTGGTGATCTCGTCCTATTGACCCGAAGCTTTCATCCTTTTCCGCTGTCCGCCGTCCCAAGCTGTCAAACAGTAAATTGATGTTTTGTTGAATGAGAAAACTGTTTAGCTTTCCCCTTTTATCAAATTGTACATAATTTCTCACATAACTTCGAAAGTTCTTGATTTGTTTATCTTAATCTTGAGAATATTTCAGCACAAAATATAATTAATGAAGTCTACAATTATTTATTGGCGTCTTCTATTAATATTTTGATATCAAAAATAGGCATTAAATGTTAAAACGGCATTCCTTATGTTTCAGCTATGGACGTAAAATTTGTCAAAAATATATCGGAGGGGGATATCGAAAGCCTAGAACAGCTGTTTGCTGTCGGTGGCAAAACAACTCTAGAATTTCATTTATATATATTAGAATACTGATTAGCTTTCCTTTTTTATCAATTTGTACATAATTTCTCATATAACTTCAAAAGTTCTTGATTTGTTTATCTTAATCCTTAGAATATTTCAGCAATGGAGGTGAAATTTGTCAACAACATATCGGATGTGGGGATATTTAACGCCGAGAACACCTGTGCGACGTCGGTGGCAAAAATTCTCTTCTTGCTTCAAAATGACATTTTAGCAATTTATAAAAACTTACGTGCTGATGGCCCGGCCTGGTGATGCGATGCCATCTTTATCGGCTGTCCGACAGCTTTTAATGAGCTATCGAAAAATAAAAACATGACTTATTCAAGATTAAATGTTTGTTTCATGTTTTGTTAAGCAAAAACTATTTAGCTTTCCCTTTTCATTAATTTTACTGAGTTTCTCACATAACTTTAAAAGCTCTAAATTTGCTTGTCGTGAACATAAGAATGTTTCAGCAATGGAGGTGAAATTTGTAAAACAAATACATCAGAGTGAGATATTGAAAGCCGAGAACAGCTGTGTGATGTCGGTGCCAAATCAATTCAAATTCGTTCCATTTCTCTCCTTGCTTCAGAATGCTGATTTATCAGTAATATGAAAAAAACTTACGTGTTGTTGGACCCGGCCCAGTGATTCGATCCCATCCTTGTCGGTTGTGAGGAATCTTCTCCCGAGCTACCAAAATAAAAACATAAGCGTGTTATTTGTTGTTTAGTAAAGGAACAATTGTATAATTTCATTTTGTTAAGTGTTTTAAAGTTTTCTAAAATAATAAAACGGTTTACCTTTCCTTTTAAGCAATTTTTGCCAAGTTTCTCACACAATAATAAATTCTTGATTTGATAATCGTGAGCATAAGAATGTTTCAGCAATGGAGGTGAAATTTGTCAGGCATTATCGGAGGGGACATCGAAAGGCGAAAACAGCCGTGTGATGTCCGTGGTAAAACAATATCAATTCGTTCTGCTTAGTCTTACTTCAGAATGCTGTTTTTAGGCGAGTAAAAAAACTTACGTGTTGATGGACCCGGCCTAGTGATGCGATCCAGTCTTTGTCGTCTGCCCAGCATCTTCTCTCGAACTATCAAAATATAAAATGGTGATCGTGTTATATTTTGTTCATTGAAGGAACATCAGTTACATAATTTCATTTTCTTAAATTTTCTTTTTGTGTTTTCCTAAGAAAACTTATAGCTTTCCCCTTTAGCCATTTTCACAAAGTTTCTCAAATAACAAGTTATCAGAGAAACTGATGAATGTGTCCCGCCACGAACTGTGGTCGAATCAAAGAGTAATGCGACGTCGCACAACTTCAATATACACATTTTTACTGTAGTAAAAATCAAAAGCCAAAATTGATTGAGATATCGAGTGCACAAAAGTTGCACTGTAG
Source organism: Protula sp. h YS-2021 (assembly GCA_949752745.1). Lineage (NCBI taxonomy): Eukaryota > Metazoa > Annelida > Polychaeta > Sabellida > Serpulidae > Protula > Protula sp. h YS-2021. The sequence continues at coordinate 49,764,423 of OX457025.1, read as the reverse complement.
GCAACAGAAATACTAAAACATTGCCTATTTTCAACAAGTCGCCATTTCGTCATTTTTTGGTCGAATTGAAAAATAATACAACCTAACACAACTTCAATATATATATCTTCACTGTAGCAACAATCAAGAGCCAGAGTTGAACAGCAGCTGAGATATCGCGTGCACGAAGTTGTGCTTCAAAGTGTCGTCAGACGGACGGACGGAAAGACGGACGGACGGACAGATCCGAATACTATGGCCCCCGCTCCGCGCTACTCGGCGGCGGTGGATTAATAAAAAGTTCTTGAATAGTTTATCGTCGGCATAAGAATTGTTCAGCAATGGAAGCGAAATTTTTCAAAAATATATTGGAGCGGGACATCGTAACTGCTGTGTAATGTCGGTGGGAATTCCATGTTAATTCGGTCTACTTTCTAGTCTTCCTTCAGGATCCTGATATTTTTTCTGGATTAAAAAAAAAACTTGCGTGTTGATGGACCTGGCCTAGTGATGTGATGCCGTCTTTGTCCTCTATCCGGCAGCTTCTCCAGAGCTGTCAAACAAAAACATGATCGTGCTATTTTTTTATTCAGTAAAATAACATAAATTATATGATTTAATTTTGTTAAATATTTTTGTTTTATATTCGTTCTACTTTCTCCTGCTGCTTCAAAATGCTGATTTATTAGCGATTTGAAAAAAACTTACATGTTGGTGGACCCGGCCTAGTGATGCGATACCATCTTTGTGGGTTGTCCGGCATCTTCTTCCGAACTATCAACAAATAAAAATATGACCGTGTCATTTTTTTATCAGTGAAGGAACAGCAATTATGTAATTGTTTTGTTGGATGTTTTGGTTTTATGTTTTGTGAATTAGAAAACCATCTTTCCCTTTTTGGCAATTTTGTCAAGTTTCTCATACAGCAATGCAACGCTCTTGATTCGATTATCGTGAGCATAACATGTTTCAGCAACGGAAGCGAAACTTCTCAAAAATTTGTCAAAGGGTTGGAGGGATAGGGAAAGCCGAAAACAGCTCTCTGACATAACAACTCTCTGATATCGGTAACAAAAGAATATCAATTCGTTGTACTTTCTTCTTGTTTCAGAAAACTGATTTTTAGCGATTAACAAATCTAAAGGACTTACGTGTTGATTGGCTTGTCGAAATGTCCTGCTCCTCTGCCCGCTGCTTGGCCGCCTGTTGCTTGGCTGTCCACTGCTGTGCTGTCTTTCTGAAACACTACTAAAATAAAGAACACAATATAATGCGATATAATATAACGTAAAGAAAAACCCGAACCTGCGCTCTGCTGCCGTCCGCTTGGCTGCTCCCTGCTTGGCTGTCCCCTGCTTGGCTGTGGTCTTCTTGGCTGTGGTCTGCTTGGCTGTCCTCTTCAAACAAATCAAATTTGATATTTTGTCAAGCCAAAATCTATCAATTATCAAAGATTACTTTTACTTCAGTTTCTTTCGCAGAATAAGAAGTCAAAGTTGAAGTTCTTGCAACAGCCGTGAGCACGTTTTAGTGTTTGGGGCCACAGCTCGTTAAGTATAACTTCGGGTTGGGCCTGGGTCAGGGGTGCAGACGACTGAGGGTTATCGGGGATAAGGTGGATTCATCTGGTTTTTTATCCATAATGCTTCTTTGTTTACAAAAACAGACTTACCTGTTGGTGATCTCGTCCTATTGACCCGAAGCTTTCATCCTTGTCCACTGTCCGCCGTCCCAAGCTGTCAAACAGTAAATTGATGTTTTGTTGAATGAGAAAACTGTTTAGCTTTCCCCTTTTATCAATTTGTACATAATTTCTCACATAACTTCGAAAGTTCTTGATTTGTTGATGTTAATCTTGAGAATACTTCAGCACAAAATATAAATTAATGAAGTCTACAATTATTTATTGGCGTCTTCTATTATATTTCGATATCAAAAATATGCATTAAATGTTAAACATTCCATATGTTTCAGCTATGGACGAAAATTTGTCAAAAATATATCGGAGGGGGATATCGAAAGCCTAGAACAGCTGTTTGCTGTCGGTGGCAAAACAACTCTAGAATTTCATTTATATATATTTCCTTTGTTAACTGATTTTGTTTAATAAGAATACTGTTTAGCTTTCCCTTTTTATCAATTTATACATAATTTCTCATACAACTTCAAAAGTTCTTGATTTGTTTATCTTAATCTTAAGAATATTTCAGCACTGGAGGTGAAATTTGTCAACAACATATCGGATGTGGGGATATTTAACGCCGAAAACACCTGTGCGACGTCGGTGGCAAAAATTCTCTTCTTGCTTCAAAATGACATTTTTAGCAATTTATAAAAACTTACGTGCTGATGGCCCGGTCTGGTGATGCGATACCATCCTTATCGTCTGTCCGGCATCTTCTTCTCAGCTATCAAAAAAATAAACAATCCCTGTTATCTTTTGTTCAGTAAAGCCAAATCAATTATATAATTTGAATTTGTTAAATCATTTTGTTTTAAGTTTTGTGAAAAAAGAAAATATTTAGCTTTCCCTATTAGCAATTTTCACAAAGTTTCTCACATAATAAAAAATTCTTGATTTGTTGTGAGCATAAGAATCATCCATCAATGGAGGGGGAATTTGTTAAAAAAATATATCGGAATGGGACATCGAAAGCCGAGAACAGCTGTGTGATATCAGTGGAAAATCGATGCTGACTTACTTGTTGATGGATCCTGCCCAGTGATGCCATGCCATCTTTATCGGCTGTCCGGCAGCTTCTCCTGAGCTATTGAAAAATAAAAACAAGACTTTTTGTTCATTAAAACAACACAATTATATAATTTCAAGATTAAATGTTTGTTTCATGTTTTGTTAAGCAAAAACTATTTAGCTTTCCCTTTTCATCAATTTTACTGAGTTTCTCACATAACTTTAAAAGCTCTAAATTTGCTTGTCGTGAACATAAGACTGTTTCAGCAATGGAGGCGAAATTTGTAAAACAAATACATCAGAGTGAGATATTGAAAGCCGAGAACAGCTGTGTGATGTCGGTGCCAAATCAATTCAAATTCGTTCCATTTCTCTCCTTGCTTCAGAATGCTGATTTATCAGTAATATGAAAAGAACTTACGTGTTGTTGGACCCGGCCCAGTGATTCGATCCCATCTTTGTCGGTTGTGAGGAATCTTCTCCCGAGCTACCAAAATAAAAACATAAGCGTGTTATTTGTTGTTCAGTGAAGGAACAATTGTATAATTTCATTTTGTTAAGTGTTTTATAGGTTTCTAAAATAATAAAACTGTTTACCTTTCCTTTCAAGCAATTTTTGCCAAGTTTCTCACACAATAATAAATTCTTGATTTGATTATCGTGAGCATAAGAATGTTTCAGCAATGGAGGTGAAATTTGTCGGGCATTATCGGAGGGGACATCGAAAGACGAAAACAGCCGTGTGATCGGAGGGGACATCGAAGGACGAAAACAGCCGTGTGATGTCCGTGGTAGAACAATATCAATTCGCTCTGCTTTTTCTTACTTCAGAATACTATTCTTAGGCGAGTAAAAATAACTTACGTGTTGATGGACCCGGCCCAGTGATGCGATCCAATCTTTGTCGTCTGTCCAGCATCTTCTCTCGAACTATCAAAATATAACATGATGACCTTGTTACATTTTGCTCATTGAAGGAACATCAGTTACATAATTTCATTTTGTTAGATTTTCCTCTGTGTGGTTTGCTAAGAAAACTTTTAGCCATTAACCTTTTAGCAAGTTTCTCAAATAACAATAAAAAGTTCTTGAATAGTTTATCGTGGGCATTAGAATGGTTCAGCAAAAATTGAAGCGAAATTTGTCAAAAACATATCGGAGCGGGACATCAAAACCGCTTTGTAATGTCTGTGACAAAGCAATGTCAATTCGGTCTACTTACTGTTCTTCCTTCAGAATCGTAATATTTTTCGCGATTTAAAAAAAAACTTACACGTGTTGATGGACCCGGCCTAGTGATGCGATACCATCTTTGTGGCTTGTTCGGCATCTTCTCCGGTGCTATAAAAGAAATAAAAGCGCGACCGTACTATTTTTTGTTCAGTAAAAGAACATCGATTACATGATTTTAATGTTAATTTTTCCATGTTTTGTTGAAGAGGAAAACTGTTTAGCTTTCCCTTTTTAGCAATTTTCACAAATTTTCTCGCATAATGAAAAGCTCTCGATTTGCTTTTCGTGCGCGTAAGTTTGTTTCAGCAATGGAAGCGAAAGTTGTCTGTTATTTGCCAAGCAAAGAACCCTTCCTCTATTTGTGTTCATTTTTATGTTTTATTTTCAAAGAATATTGAGAACTTCCTTGAAATTTCTTGTCATAAGCATGGGAAGCTTTCAAAGTTAAGTGCAACAGCTCAACAGGTATTACTTGGGTTGAGGACGAGACAGATTAGTGAAAACTAACGTACTGTGCAAGTGTTTCCCGTGGCTTAAATGCCTATTACAAAGTGTTCAGCATGGTTGGCTAACACTGGTCATTAAAGAGTAGTGGTAGTGTCGATTGGGCTAAATTTGTTTCGGGCTAACGGACTTACGTGTTGCTTGGCTTGTCGAAATGTTCTGCTCCTCCGTCCGCTGCTTGGCTGTCCCATTAGTTGTCCTCTGCTTGGCTCTCCACTGCTGGGCTGTGTTCCTGAAACACTACTTAAAAGAAGAACGCAATTAATATGATGATAACGGAAACAAAACCCGAACCGAACCAGAGAAAAACCCGAAACCCGGAATGGAATACGTCAATATTCACGATTTAAAAAAAAAGACAATAAAAATTCAACTTATCACTTTCCACTGCTTGGCTGATGCCCACTTCAGTGTCGTCTGCTTGGCTGGTCTCCACTTCGGTGTCGTCTGCTCGGCTGTACCCCGCTTGGCTTGTCTCCACCTCGGTGTCGTCCGTTTGGCGTGTCTCCACTTCGGTGTTGTCGGCTTGGCTGTCATCTGCTTGGCGGTCCTCTACAAACAAATCAAATTTGATATTTTTGTAGAGCCAAAAAACTAACCATTATTTAACTTTTCTTACGGTCTGAAGTGAGGTTCAGTTTCTTATACAGAATAAACAGTTCTTACGAAAGATGAATTTAAATTTGAAGGATTATTTTCGCAAGTTTCTCACATACCTTTAAAAGCTGTTGATTTATTTATCATCAGCATGTAAGAATGTTTCAGCTATGGACGCGAAATCTGTAAAATTATTTCGCAGGGTGATATCCAAAGCCGAGAACAACTGTATGATGTCGGTGGCTAAACTGTTAATTCGTTCCACTTTCGCTTCTTATTTCAAGATGCTTATTTTTGCTGGTTAAAAAACCTACGTGCTGATTGTCCCGGCCTAGTGATGCGATGCCATCTTTGTCGGCTCTCCAGCAGCTTCTCCCGAGCTATCGAACAATAATAAAAAACATCACCGTATTATTTTTTGTTCGGTAAGGAAACATCAGTTATATAATTTCACTGTTAAATTTCGTTCATGTTTTGTTAAACAAACGCTATTTAGCTTTCCCTTTCATCAATTTTTACTAATTTTCTCAAACAACATTGAAAGCTCTTAATTTTGCTGTTGTGAACATAAGAATGTTGCAGCAATGGAGCCGAAATTTGTAAAAAAAAAAAAAAACATCTGATTGAGATATTGAAAGCCGAGAACAGCATTGTGTTGTCGGTGCCAAAGCAATTCAGATTCGTTCTATCTCTTTCCTTGCTTCAGAATGCTGATTTTTTTTCAGCGATTAAAAAAAAAACTTACGTGTTGACGGACCCGGCCTGGTGATGAGATCCAAACTTTGTCGTTTGTCCAGCATCTTCTTTCGAACTATCAAAATATAAAAAGATTATCGTGTTATATTTTGTTCATTGAAGGAACATCAGTTACATAATTTCATTAGATTTTCTTCTGTGTGGTTTGCTAAGAAAACTTTAAGCTTTCCCCTTTAGCCATTTTCACAAAGTTTCTCAAATAACAATAAAAAGTTCTTGAATAGTTTATCGTGGGCATAAGAATGGTTCAGCAAAATTTGAAGCGAAATTTGTCAAAAATATATCGGAGCGGGACATCGTAACTGCTGTGTAATGTCGGTGGGAAGTCCATGTCAATTCGGTCTACTTTCTGTTCTTCCTTCAGAATCGTAATATTTTTAGCGATTTAAAAAAAACTTACGTGTTGATGGCCCCGGCCTAGAGATGCGATACCATCTTTGTGGGTTGTCCGGCATCTTCTTCCGAACTATCAAAAAATAAAAATATGACCGTGCCATTTTTTGCTCAGTAAAGGAACAGCAATTGTATAATTATGTTTTGTTGAATGTTTTTATGTTTTGTGAAATAGAAAACCATCTTTCAATTTTTAGCAATTTTTATCAAGTTTCTCATAACTTTGATGGCTCTTGATTTGTTTATCTAGAATCCCGGACAAAACGGCGACGGCCAAAACGGCGACGGCCAAAACGGAGAAGCCCAAAACGGCGACGGCCAAAACGGCGATGGCCAAAACGGCGACATGTGCAACCCTGGACAAAACGGCGACGAAGATTAATAATTTAATGTTTAAAATCAAAACACAAAGAATAGTGTTGCCAGATAAATCAATTCATTTCTAATTGAAGATAAGTATAATTTGAACCAATATTTAAATTTTAAGGGCAAAAGAAAATGGATAATTTAAAACTTATTTTCTCATATATTCCTAATTGCAATTATACGATAATCCATCGTATGTGTGGGGGGGGGGAGGTAAATAAGTACATTTTGAAAGACAATTGTATTTAGCGACTGCGCCCACTAATCCGTTATTGCACGTGATTCCACATCAATAAAAGGCAAAATAAAAATGCCACTAAAAGGACTTCGGATGATCAGCAATGAAAGACCGATGTTTTAATCCCCTTAATGAGCTAATCTGTATCGGTTATGTGAAAAGCTGTTATTATACACGAATCCACACCCATGAAAGACAAGATTAAGTTTTATTTTACCTGAGAAAATAATTTTTAGTTTTACCTGAGAAAAAGTAAGTGAGTAAATCATTAATTGAGCAGATTACTGAGACAGTGACTGGTGACAGAAAGGAGGTGGTTATAGGGAGGGCAGGAAGGGCACATTGGGAGAAATGCTGCATTGTGTTCAAATTTATTTATCTCTGATAGTTAAATAAACTGTGTTGGCAACGTTTCAATTTATTTATCTCTGATAGTTAAATAAACTGTGTTGGCAACGTTGTTACTTTTTGCTTTTTTAATAAGCGTTTTAAAGCATAAACTTAAAAAAAAACTCCGTCGCCGTTTTGTCCGGGGTTGCACTTGTCGCCGTTTTGACCATCGCCGTTTTGACCATCGCCGTTTTGGCCGTCGCCGTTTTGGCCGTCGCCGTTATGTCCGGATACCGTTTATCTATCGTGAGTATGAGAATGTCGCAGCAATAAAGGCGAAAGCTGTCAAAAGTATGTCTTGTCCCGACCTATAAAACATGCCATTGCTATTTGCTGTGCAAAAAACCCTCAACTATTTATCTTCATCGAAACAATGTTCTAGCAATGCAGGCGAAATTGGTTAAAAATATGTCGTAGGGGATATCGAAATAGAGAGTACAGCTGTGCGATGTCGGCGGCATACGATGTCCATTCGTTCTACTTTCTCTTCTTGCTTCAGAATGATGATATTTTTAGCGATTGAAAAACACTTACATGTCGACGAATCCGGCCAAGGGATGCGATACCATCTTTGATGGCTGTCCAGCATCTTCTCCCGAGCTGTAAAAGAAAATTTTTGTTCAGTAAAAGAACACCGATTTCATGATTTCATTGTTAATTTTTTTCCATGTTTTGTTGAAGAGGAAAACTGTTGAGCTTTCCCTTTTTAGCAATTTTCACAAAGTTTCTCGCATAATGAAAAGCTCTCGATTTGCTTTTCGTGCGCGTAAGTTTGTTTCAGCAATGGAAGCAAAAATTGTCTGTTATTTGCCAAGAAAAGAACCCCTCCTCTATTTATGTTCGTGTTTATGTTTTATTTTCCAAGAATATTGAGAATTTCCTTGAAATTTCTTGTCATAAGCATGAGAAGCTTTCAATATCAAGTACAACAGCTTAACACTTATTACTTGGTTTGAGGACGCGACAGATTAGTGAAAACTAACGTAGCTAAAACTGGTCAGGAAAGGGTAGTGGTAGTGTCGATTGGGCTAAATTTGTTTCGGGCTAACGGACTTACGTGTTGCTTAGCTTGTCGAAATGTTCTGCTCCTCCGTCCGCTGCTTGGCTGTCCCATTACTTGTCCTCTGCTTGGCTCTCCACTGCTGGGCTGTGTTCCTGAAACACTACTTAAAAGAAGAACGCAATTAATATGATGATAACGGAAACAAAACCCGAACCGAACCAGAGAAAAACCCGAAACCCGAAATGGAATACGTCAATATTCACGATTTAAAAAAAAAGACAATAAAAATTCAACTTATCACTTTCCACTGCTTGGCTGATCCCCACTTCGGTGTCGTCTGCTTGGCTGTTCTCCACCTCGGTGTCGTCCGCTTGGCTGTACCCCGCTTGGCTGGTCTCCACTTCGGTGTCGTCCGCTTGGCTGTAACCCGCTTGGCTGGTCTCCACTTCGGTGTCGTCCGCTTGGCTGTCATCTGCTTCGCGGTCCTCTAGAAACAAATCAAATTTGATATTTTTGTCGAGCTGAAAAAACTAACCATTATTTAACTCTTCTTTATTCCAGTTTCTTACAGATTAAGAAGTGCTTACAACAGTTGAATTTGAAGGGCATCTCACATAACTTTAAAAGCTCTTGATTTCTTTATCATGAGCACGTAAGAATGTTCCAGCTATGCAGGGTGATATCCCAAGTCGAGAACAACTGTATATCGGTGACAAAACTGTCAATTCCTTCTACTTTCGCTCCTTACTTTTTTAGTGATATAAAAACAAAATTACGTGCTGATTGTCCCTGTCTAGTGATGCGATGCCGCCTTTGTCTTGTCCCGCATATTCTCCCGAGCTACCTAAAAGCGAACAGAAATATGACCGTGTTATTATTTGTTTTAGTAAAAGAATATCAATTATTTCATTTCTTCATGTAGATTAAGAAGGTTTTGAAAAGTTCCTGTCAAAAGCATAGGAAAGCATTTATCATCTTGGCAATGTTAAGTTTGGGGGAGGGGGCATAACCGGACAAAATATCACTTACGGAGAGGGCGCGTAAATTACGGGATGCCGTTAGAAAACAGTCAATATGTTCCATTTGTTATGGCCTCATAACTAGCGTCAAAAATAGATTCGTACGCTTTGATTGGCTCATCCTGATGACCCGATGCTCTCATCTTTGGCGGTTTTCCGGCGTTTGTCCGCCAGCTATCACACAAATAAAATAGGTCCAGTTTTATTATTCGAACAATAAAACAAGTTTGTCCAAGGACAAAGTCCCAGCTTACGAAAAGCGATAAGACCAATTTCATCGTGCAGGAGCAAGGAAATTTCCCTCAAAATATTGGGCTTAAAAAAGAGGAGATGGCAAAGAGCAAGCTAAATAATTAGCAACGGACCCGAACATAGACCGATAAATACATACGTAGATTTACCACAGGCAGGAGAACATGCGCCTACTGTTAAGGAGGCAAAAAGGGGAAAAAGGGGGAAGATTTTAGTAGTCTGTAGAGAAGCGTGCAGAGCGTAGGAATTCATTAATAACTGCACGTTGAGTCAATGTTTCGAACCTCAAGTGAAGGTTCTAATTATTACTGTATGTATTTTTTCATTCATAATGCAGTTCTGTTACTCAAGTTTCAATGTTGTTTTTGTGTGTATTATTTTACGGGGTTTGCACTTCAGCCCAGCGCGCATGTTTATTTAACTTGCATCGATGCGCGGTTCTCATTTCGGATCAATGAGCATGTTTAACCTCCGTCATGCTCTGTTCGAATTTCGAACATGTTTATTTAGCTTGCGTTGATGCGCGGTTCGCATTTTGAACCAGGGTGCATGTTTATTTAACATGCATTGCTGCCCAATTCGCATTTCGGACCAGTGCCAAGGTTATTTAACTTGCGCGGATGAGCAATGCGGATTCCGGACCAGTGCGCATGTATACTTAACTTGCCTTGATGCCCGGTTCTCATTTCAGACCAGTGGGCATGTTTAATTAACTTGTGTTGATGCATGGTCCTTATTTTATTTAGACCAGTGCGCATGTTTATTTAGCTCAGAAATCGACTGAAAAAGCACAAGCCGTATTCAAGAACCCCGAAGCATGCCTCACACCCAAAATAAATGATATCGGGTCAAAACTGTTGCAGGAGATGCATTTTGAGGTAGTTTCTTCAAAACTTCCCCTAAAAATTAAAAAAATCCCCAAATCCAGTGAAACAGCACGAGTCGTATGTCCGATCACCCGATATACTAAAAAAGCATGCCTTAAGCCAAAAAATAATGACAAACTGTACGAGGAAATGCATTTTGAATTATTTTTGAATTTATTCTTCAAAAAATTCCTCAAAAATACAATAAATGTCCGATCAACTGAAACAACACAAGCCGTATGCACGACCCCTTAGGGATGCCTCACACCAAAAACAAATGAAATCGGATAAAAAATGTAGGGGGTACATTTTGAAAGTTTTTCTTCAAAATTCCTCACGCCTCATACCAAAAATAAATAACATCATATCAAAAATGTAGGAAGAGATTGATTTTGAATTATATTTGAATTTTTTTCCTCAAAAATTCTTCAAAAATTGAAAAATTGTCCGATCGACTAAAAAAGCACAAGCCGTATGCATATCCCCTTCGGGGTGCCTCGTGCCAAAAATAAATCAAATCGGATAAAAAATGGAGGAGATGCATATTCAATTTTTTCTTCAAAAAATTCCCCAACAAATTCAAACATAGGCATCAGAGATGCATAGCCCTTAGCCAGCCGAAACATTCGAAACTGGGAAAAGAGTAGGTTTGAGACCGGTCACAGGTTCATTTCAATCCTTAGCACCGAAAAGAAAAAAGGGTGGCAGTGCTTTACGATAAACAAAAACAAAAACATTTACCATAAGAAAGTCCAGCTGAGCCACTGTCCTTGGTCGGATATGGATCATTAATAATAGCAATCTTCATTGCTAAATACACTAGATATACCCGAAATATCTTAGTAATTGGTAAAGAATTGTAGGCTAGAGAGTGTTCAGAAGCCACATGTTGAGCAAACTTGATAATGGTACAAATAAGAAAATTCCAAAGTCGAGCTGAGCCACTGTTCTTGGTCGGATATGGCTCATTAACAATAGGAATCTTCACTGCTCTATATAGTAGCTATATCCGAAATATCTTAGCAATTGATAAAGAATTGTAGGCTAGAGAGTGTTCACAAGCCACACGTTAAGCAAACTTGGTAATGGTACGAACAAGAAAATTTCAAAGTCCAGCTGAGTCATTGTTCTTAGTCGGATATGGCTCATTAACAATAGGGATCTTCACTGCTCTATATAGTAGCTATATCCGAAATATCTTAGCAATTGATAAAGAATTGTAGGCTAGAGAGTGTTCACAAGCCACATGTTAAGCACACTTGATAATGGTACAAACAAGAAAATTTCAAAGTCCAGCTGAGCCACTGTCCTTGGCCGGATATAGCTAAAAAACAATAGGAATCTTTATTAGTACAAATACAAGCTATATTTAAAATATCTAAGCAATTGACAAAAAATTGTGGGCTGGAGCGTGTTCACAAACAAACTTGATAATGGTACGAACAAGAAAATTTCAAAGTCTAGCTGAGCCATTGTTCTTGGTCGGATATGGCTCATTAACAATAGTGATCTTTACTGCTCTATATAATAGCTATATCCGAAATATCTTAGCAATTGATGAAGAATTGTAGGCTAGAGAGTGTTCACAAGCCACATGTTAAGCACACTTGATAATGGTACAAACAAGAAAATTTCAAGTCCAGCTGAGCCACTGTCCTTGGTCGGATATCGCTCAAAAACAATAGGGATCTTCATTAATCATATACAAGCTATATTTAAAATATCTAAGCGATCGACAAAAAATTGTAGGCTGGAGCGTGTTCACAAGGTAAGTGTTAACGGACGGACAGACGGACAGACGGACGGACGGACGGACGGACACGGCCATAGCAATAGCCTTCAGCCAATATTGGCTGAGGGCTAAAAATCACCCGATCGACTAAAAAAGCACAAGTCGTATGCATGACCAAAAATAAATGACATGGGATCAAAATTGTAGGAGGAGATGCATTTTGAAACAAAAGTTTACTAAATAAACAACTAACCAACTAACGGAAGCTATCCGCAAACAGATAGGAATACAGCTAAAACAGCTAAAAACTACAATAAACAATTTTCTTTTTTTCTTTTTTTCATTTTCTTATAGTTTCAAAGAAGGAAGGCGTGATAATGGTTTCAAAACTGGAGGTAATAGTTAGAAAGATAAATTACTTTCGGTGACGGCGGGCGTGAATGACAAAATTTGTTCTCAATAACATTAAAACAGGCTCTTACCTGTTGCAGCACTCCTGTTGACACGATGCCGTCTTTCTCGGCTGTCCGGCATCTTCTCGCGAGCTATAAAAAAGATGAATATGTACATGCCATTTTTTATAATAACAAAAACAGATGAATATGTACATGCTATTTTTGATAATAACAAAACCATCTATTGTCCACTTTTCCTTTTTACACTTTTAAGACTTTTTTATCCCTCTAGTTTATTGTCTGTATGGGTGTTAGAAACGCTGAGCAGGCCTTGATTTATGGCTCCACATGTGATCACAACCAAATGACAACCGGATTTAATGTCGCGAAGTGGCTTTTTACGAGCGAAATCAACGTCTGTACATCGTTCCTTATCCAGCATCTATTCAACGTTATGTCAAAGACGTTGATCTATGGTCGCGACCAATCAAAGCAAACAAGTTATCAGTGAAACTGATGAATGTCCCCCGCCACGAACTCGGTTCGAATCGAAAAATAATGCAACGCAGCTCAACTTCAATGCATATTTCCACTGTAGCAAAAATCAAAAGCCAGAATTGAATAGCGGCTGAGATATCGCGCGCACAAAGTTGCAATGTAGGCAACAGAAATACTAAAATATTGCCTATTTTCAACAAGTCGCCATTTCTTCATTTTCGGCCTAATCAAAAAATGATACGTCGCAGACGGACAGAGAGACCCGAATACTAAGGTCCCCCGCTCCTCGCTATGCGGCGGGACTAATTACAACCAGATTTAATTAATGGTGAAATTTGGCCTGGTCACTGACGCAACCTCAGATCGGCGTTTTCTCGACGGCAGCCCGGTATTCACACGGGTTAACTGTGTAGTTAACTGCACACCACACAACGGACATGAGCTGATGTAGCTGAATTACGTGAGCTTTTTTTTTAAGAACTTCTCTTCTACAGGAGCAGTTGACAGAATCTCTTAACTGTGCAGTTTACTTTTGTGAATAGGGTCACAGAATGTTTAGTGGAATATATCGTATCAAAAGCTGTGTTGCATAGTTTTGATGCAACTGGCAATTTGGCAGGACCTTTGACAAGATTTTCAAAGAATTTTTAATTGAAAGGTTTTTTACTTTGTGTCCACAGGTGTAAATTTTGCTACTCAGCAGCGAAAATGGTCAAATTAATAACATTTTCACGTGGTTAAAAAGGCTATTTTATTTTTCCGTTTTAGTGATTCCTTCTACAGCGGAATCTCAGAAATCGGACCACCCGTGGGACCGGAAAAAATGTCCCCTATTTCAGAGGTGGTCCCATTTGGGAGGTTTGGTCATTCTGGGGTTAAAATATTGTGGCTTGACCATAGATTCAACTTTGATGTCCAAACACAACGAAAGTAATATTCGTTTACAATAATATCTATTACTGATCTCAACTGATTAACAATCTGTATGTTATACACACACAATTTTTAACAATTTTGCGACCATATTTAGCAAACTAGTCCATTGTATATAACTTCAAAAACTATCCATGTCTGTCTGAACTGGGGAAAAGTTTTAAACACCATGTTTCAAAGAATTAGTGGGAGCGGTAACAGTGGCTTAAGGATTGTAGCGCGCAAGAAGTACTCAGATGGAAGGCAATGAGTTTGTATATTGTCAGGTGCTATTGTTTTGACAATAGATAACAAAATAAAGCCCCTTTCTGGTTACATACTTGTTACCATAATCCCTAGCAATAATATTCAAGACGGCAACATACTAAGTGTTGTGAATAATGTGTCGTACAGATAGTGATTTCCCCTGTGTCCCACGGTGGTCCGATCTCAGGCATTTTGAGTGCTCGGGACCGAAAAAAGTGGCCCGAAGTGGTTCGTTCCGAGGTGGCCTCAATTGGGAGTTTCCTTAACCATTAAAGTCAATGGAGGGCATTCGAGACCGAAAAAAATGTGCCCCATTTCAGAGGTGGTCCCAATAGGGAGGTGGTCCGATGTCGAGGTTCCGCTCTATGTAGTGAGCTAAAGTTGACCAGGAAGGGTAGAAGGAGTGTCTGGAAAAATGTAGATTTAAACTGAATTTCTTTTGTGGACAACGGACTTACGTGTTGAATGGCTCGTCGAGATGTCCTCCTGGTCTTCTGCCCGCTGCTTGGCTGTCCGCTGCTTGGCTTCCCGCTGCTTGGCTGCCCGCTGCTTGGCTGTCCGTTGCTTGGCTGCCCGCTGCTTGGCTGCCCGCTGCTTGGCTGTCCGCTGCTTGGCTGTCCGCTGCTTGGCTACCCGCTGCCTGGCTGTATTTCTGAAACACTACTAAAACGAAGAACGTAATTAATACGTAATAAAAATAATAGTGATAAGGCAAACAAAACCCGAACCGAACCCGAAAGAAACCCTAAATCCGGAATGGAATACGTCAATATTCACGTTTTAAAAAAAAGACAATAAAATTTGACTCCTCGCTCTCCACTGCTTGGCTGCCCACCACTTGGCTATCCACTGCTTGGCTGTCCTCCATTTGGCTGTCCACTGCTTGGCTGTCCACTGCTTGGCTGCCCACCACTTGGCTATCCACTGCTTGGCTGCCCTCCACTTGGCTATCCACTGCTTGGCTGTCCTCCATTTGGCTGTCAACCGCTTGGCTGTCCACCTCTTGGCTTTCCGCTGGACGACTGTCCTCTTCTTCGCCTGCTGATGCCCGGCTTTCCCTGGTTCACGTAATCAACACAAATGTGTTTGTCAAGCCATAAACTATTATCAAAATTTTCTTTGTTCAGTTTCTTACCCAGATTAAGAAGTTATTCTTGTAGCTCTTATGACAACCTTGAGTTTCGGTACTGAGAATCATAGCTGTTAAGTGTGTCCGTAGAAAAAATTGTCGTTTCTCAATTCATTTATCCATCCTTTTAAAAATAATAGGCTTGTCAGCAATATATTTTTTCTAGACAACCTTTTTTTAATTTTGGCGACCCTGCAGTTGTAAAAATTCTTCTTCGGTTTGTTCTTTAACTCCCGCCCTCTTGTGCAGTCAGATTAAGGCGTGCCTTCCAGTCCATAATCATTACCAGGCCCGCTCGAAAACCAAACACTTTAATCTATTTCAAGTATTGCCCCTCCCCCGCCCCCATCCACACACAAACACTGCAAATTCCAATTAACTGTGGCCGTGTTGATAAAAGTTAACTGCACAGTTAACCCATTACCTTAACTGCTCAGTTTGCAACCAGAACAACCAACAGTAAGTCACTAAATTTATCCTGTTTAGCAAACTAGAGTCTCAGTGAGACAGGATCCCCCGTGTTAAGGTAATTTGTATACAGTAAAACCTCCGTTACTGAGCACCTTCCAACAGCGAACACCTATAATGGACGAGTTGTCTGTTTTCAAAATTGCTCCAGTAAATTTTTCACAGATTTAAAAAATAATACGACAATGCATATCTACAATATATACATATTTTCACTGTGCATGGTTGCAGGTCCTTAAGACAAATGGTTATATGCGAAGTGGTGCCGACAAAACATCGCACAATTACCAAGTGCAACATAATTTTTTGGCAGTTTTTTACAATTTGTCACTGTCACTTTGTCACTGATTTCAAAAATAATACATCATCTACAATAAAACATCTATAATATATATATTTTCGCTGTATAAAAAATGGGAACCGTACCTTAAACAGTTTTTGAGAACTTGCAAACATGCGTTTTCAGCGGACTGACAGACAGACAGGGCTCGGGAGACAGACACGCTCATAACTGTATCCCTAGTTTACACCGGGGATAATAAAAATCCACCTAAAATTGTTTGCCTGATATAGCTACATCAACGATAAAAAATACAAAATAAATCGTTTCCCCCATTTTTCATTTGAAAAGAAAAAATTGAAAGGACACACTGTAGACAGACCTACTTCCCCCATGTCGTTCCTTCATTGCAACACCTCCCAGCCTCTTCTCTACCACAAAGCTCCCCTGCCGGGCAGATAAGACCCCATAGCAGTCGTCAGCGCAAATCCCTGGATCAATCTTTACCAGTTAGATTCAAAAACAGGGCAAATAATAAAATCCCCATTAACAGGCCATTTCCTTTTTTTTTTTTTTTTTTTTTGCCAAACTTCATTTTCTTCACATATGCATGAATCGGTCTAGGTTTTGTCATGTTCTTTTTGTCTATACCAACAATTAATTGAAAAATTTTACACTGGATCTGCCTTTATAACCGACTTACTCCCGACCCTACATGAGCGCACACAGCCCCGGGCCCTACATGAGCGCACACAGCCCCGGGCCCTGCATGAGCGCACACAGCCCCGGGCCCTACATGAGCGCACACAGCCCTGGGCCCTACATGAGCGCACACAGCCCTTCGCTGTGCTCAGCTGGTCACCAGGGAACCCAGGGGTGGCACTTTGTATCGTAAGTGTTACCATGCGAGTAAATAAAACGTGGAGAAAGGGGGTAATTTTGAGGTCAGAGGCGGCCGGTGTGACAGTGAACACGGTCCCCCTGTGATTACAGTCCCCCCAGGACCATGATCACTAGGGATTAGGGTCCCCCTCTAGTGATTACGGTCCCCCTTGATATCATGGATGTCCGTTATTTATGGTGCCTGAACTCTGTCAAATTATAGATTTTAAATAAAGGAGGAGTAAATAACAGTTACTTTCGTAAATTTTATTGCAATTTCCAATCATATTTATTTACATACAACAAATATAACTAGTTTTAACAAGCACTGTGCAGATGCTTACGTTCTATATATTATATTGCATAGACTGGAGTATGATCTGCTAGGTTGCTGATATAAATGTTCTGAGTAGATTTTCTTAACTTGCCAAGTGTTTTAAGTTTCAACGAAGCACCTTTGTATGTGAGCCACTTGTATGTTCCAAGAATTCGCTTTTTGCCTTTGATTTTCTTCACTTTCTCCATGGGTCTAGGACAATTCCCCCCACACAACTCCCCCCCCCGACAATTCCCCCCCCGAACAATTCCCCCCGTAGGACAATCCCCCCCCCCCCCACACACACACACACACACACACACACACACACATACTTTATTTTTATTTTACTTTGAATGCCAAAGTCTTTCTTTTTAAAATACCTTAAAATCAAAAATGCAAATTTTCTTCTGTCTGGAACGAAAGTTTTTTCTGCCATTTAAAACCTGATGTCGCGGGCAGTACATGTACGTGTAAAAAACCGTTTTTGCTGCACTAAGGTGGCCAACTTAAAGTTCATTGGTTTGGATAAGGCATGTAAATTGCAATTGCGACGTGGTGGCTCGGGCAAGCGGCCACCCATAATTTAACCAGATGCACCGCGAACATTAGGGCGGATCCGACCGATGTACATGTAAAAAACCGTTTTTGCTGGCACTGAGGTGGCCAACTTAAAGTTCATTATTTTGGATAAAGCATGTAAATTGCAATTTCGACAATGTTGAACTGAAAGGGAAATTACACCATCGCCAGTGGGAGGATAAAAAGGCAACAATTCGTTTAAAAAAAACAAAGAGAGAGAGAGAGAGAGAGAGAGAGGGAGAGAGGGAGAGGGGAGAGAGAGAGAGAGAGAGAGAGAGAGAGAGAGAGAGAGAGAGAAAGAAAGAAAAAAAAATAAGAAAAATAAAAATGATTGGGGGGAATTGTCCTATGGGGGGGGGGATCGAACTATGGTCGAATCGAAAAATGTTGTGACGTCGCACAACTTCAATATATATATTTCCACTGTAGCAAAAATCAAAAGCCAGGGTTGGATAGAGGCTAAGATATCGCGTGCACAAAGTTGCACTGAAGGCAACAGAAATACTAAAACATTGCCTAAAACATGTGCTCCGTATTTTAAAATGCGTATAAAAGAGCAAGTAATCCATTGTCTTTATACTCAGTTAATACGTAAAACAAGCTGTTATACAAGGTGTTATTTTATAATAAGTGTTAATTCTTAATAGGGTTGGTGTGAAAAAAGAAACGGAACGAACTTTCGCTACCTGATAAAAATTCAAATAATCAAAACTTCAGTATTCAGATAGAATACAAATTAACAGAACCTCGAAATTCGAGACACCCCGCCATTAGGGACAAAATTATTCAGTCACTTTTTGTCCCTAATAGCGGGGTTTCACTGTATATATATTCATTGTGCAAGGTAGAATATGCCTTGGATTAATAGTTTTGGAGATCTCGCGTGGAAAGCACCCAATTCTTATAGTGCATTTATCTCAAAAGATCACAATGTGCATAGGATAAATAGTTTCGGAGAACCTGCGTGGAAACAAAACAGTATCCAAAGTGTGACACACGGACGGACAGACGGACAGAGGGCAATCCTATAGCCCCCCCCCCTTCCCCCGCTTGTGCCACTTGTGTAAAACGGTGTCTCCACATGAAATTAAAGGATGGGATTCTGGCGAAACATTAATCGGTTCCTTAGAACCCAAATTTTTAGCGCATGATCCCAAAGTTATCCCGATCTTTTACAGACAGGGTTCAAATCCCGAATTTCAACAGGATCCAATTGCTATCCTTAAATACATAGAAATTCCGGTATTTTAACCCGGAGACATCAAGATCGGGATTTCGAACTTGATTTCTCTACGGTTTAGGCAGTTATTATATTTGTCTTTTTTGTGAATTGTAAAACAATAAGTCTGTATAGCTTTGTCCTTTTACTTTATCAGAAGGAGTTTCTCATTTTGCCACTTTTTTTATTAACCTCTTCATCAAAGCTGGTCACTTCGCATCATTGCAGTCTACGAACTTGCGGTTATTAGACCCCCAACCGGGCGATCCCGGGGGTCTATAGATTGCCCTCTGTCCTCCGTCTCTCTGTCTGTCCGTCCCTCTGTCGCTGTGTCGCACTTTGGATGCTGTTTTGTTTCCACGCAAGTGCTCCGAAACTGTTTTCCTTAGGTATATGCCACCTTGCACAGTGAAAATAGATTGTGATTTTTTTTAGACAAATAAGTATTTGTGAAACAAACGCAGGCCCCAACCGCCCCCCAAATTCATAGGGGTATAAAGCGATGACGGACGGACGGACGGACGGACAGACAGACGAACGGACACCTCAGACCTATAGCCCCCAATCCGAAGGGCTGGGGCCTAATAACTGCAATGCAAGACTTGGGTGCTTTCCACGCGAGTTCTCCGAAACTATTTATCCCAGGTATATGCTGCCCTGTACATTGAATATATATACTGCGATGTCGTGTTATTTATCAAATCAGTAAAGAATTGCCAAAATGGCGACTTGTTGTGTCTGGTTGGGGTCTGCGCCACCGACGATGGCTTCCTATACACACATTTAATATTTCAGTGGAACTATGGTTTAAAACTGACAAACTTCTCACACAGATGGTTTCCTGACGCGTAATCACTCGTGGTTTCTCAGTCAGGAAACCATCTGTGCTCGAAGCTTCCGTTTTATATACATTTCGTGGGTTGCATGTTGCACTACAGTACCAACCTTTTCGTCTATAGGTTGCTCATTTTTCTTACATTTAAAAACT
This sequence comes from Protula sp. h YS-2021, assembly GCA_949752745.1. NCBI lineage: Eukaryota > Metazoa > Annelida > Polychaeta > Sabellida > Serpulidae > Protula > Protula sp. h YS-2021. Next base: position 49,744,467 of record OX457025.1, on the reverse strand, counting down.
GGAGCGCATGACAAGCATGGATATTTAACTTTTAGTTAATAAAATACACACCGATCCAAATGGTTAATATCTGATCATCAATATTCAGTTTCCGCCTAGACAGCTTTTCACCGTTCGAAAGTATGTTCTACTGGAGTTAGTGACCACTTTTTCACACCACTGGGAGTGTTCAGGGATCTATGGGGTTGCAAGCTTGCTCTGTCTCCTCCCATCTCGCTCCCTCTGAACCGAAGTTGCCTCGTTAAATGAAATGTAAACCGATTATTTTGCACAAAACTTCACGCTTCAGTCCTCCTGCTCGTGCCTCAGGCAAAGGAATTTTCATCCCCGATTTGAACAATAATAGCAATCATTATATGCTCCGAACAAGCCTCCTTGCAGCCTACAACTTCTGGACTCTGCCAAAACTGTCTGCCAAAAAAAGGAAAATTCTTGCAAGCCGAAACGGAGGTTATGCAGTTTGAAAAATGGCCAGCCACTTTCCGAGAAGTTTTTTTTTTACTATTTTCCATCGGTTACCGCAATTGTGCAATACACACAAAGAGGGTGAGGGGTTCTTTCTGAATTGTACTCCTCATGGGTGAGTAGACGCCACAATTTATTCTACGAGTCCATCACCCTTTGGTCTTTAAGTTGTTCACTGTTCTGACATTTAAAAAATGGAGCGAGTGACAAACATGGATTTTTAACTTTTAGTTAACAAAATCTACACAGATCCAAATAGTTAATATCTGATCATCAATATTCAATTTTCCCCTAGACAGCTTTTTACAGTTCGAAAGCATGTTCATCTGGGGTTAGTGACCACTGGTTTGTACTATAATGGGAGTGTTCACGGATCTATGGAGTTGCAAGTTTGCTCTGTCCCCTCCCTCTAAACCAAGTTGTTTCTTTAAATGACCTGTAAACTGATTACTTTGGACATTATGCTGCAGTCCTGCTTGCGCCTTAAGCAAGGAAATTTTCATCGCGGATTTTAACAAAAATAACAATTATTATATGCTCTAAACAAGCACCCTTGCAGCTTATAATTTCTGGACTTAGCTAAAACTCTACAAAAAGGAAAATTCTTTAGAAATAAAAAAAAACTTGGTTCAGTCTGAAAAAAAAACGGCCAGCCGCTTTTCGAGAAGTTTTTGGTTAATTTCCATCGGCTATCGAGATTTCGCAATACACAAAAAGAGGATGGGGGTTCTTTCAGAATTTTACTCCTTTTGGGCCAGCGGACGCCACATAACATTTGTCTGTCACCCTCTGGTCGTAAACGACCGTTTTTGCAAAAAAAAAAAGAAAGATAAAAAGTCGGTACCTTTTTTACATTTCGAAGGGTAGTTAATATCTAATCATCAATATTCAGTTTTCCCTCGACAGCATTTCACAGTTCGAAAGTATGTTCTACAAGAGTTAGTGACCACTGGCTACACTGGGAGTGTTGACGGATCTATGGGGTTGAAAGCTTGCTCTGTCCCCTCTAAATCCCATCTCACTCCCTCTCATCGGACTTTTTATTTAAATGACATGTAAACTGATTAGTGTGGATCAAACTTTACCCTGCAGTCCTCCTGCTTGCACCTTAGGCAGGGGAATTTCCATCCCCAATTCGAACAAAAATATAATTATGATTACATGCCACGGACAAGTGGCTTCTGAACTCCGCCAAAAACTCTAGGGAAAAGGGAATATTTCTTGCAATTCAACAAAGAGTTTATTCAGCCTGAAAAATGGCCAGCCACTTTCCGAGAAGTTTTTTTGGTCATTTTTCATCGGCTACCGAAATTTCGCAATACCAACGAAAGTCCAGGCTTTTAACACATTCATAACGAACAAAATAATTCACATACCTTAAATAATGCGGGAATTATCCATTTTTTTGTATTTTTTTTCTCCACTTCCATTTTCTTACTCCTTCCCTCTTGCTTGTGCCTGGTCTGTTTGACGTCATTTGAATTCAGTTGTGAAGTCGTGTCAGCACACGTGATGTCTAAGGGCCAATCAGAGACGCACAGACTTATTTCCCAACGCGGGAAGCACCCGGTAATCTTCCATACTGAACATACCTGGAAGACAAACATGGGAAGAAAAAATGGAACGCCCCGAAACTGTCAAGCCTCAGTGATTTTATCTCTTCCATTTCATGTCAACAATGGGCATAAACAACTGCTGCTGCCAATGAGGAAATCCCATAGTTTGAGTGAGGGGAGGGAGGGGGTTAGGGGTGGGGATGAAAGGCGGAAGTGGGAAAATAAAAAAAATGGCATTTTTGGGGCATGCCTTCCGGAACGAAAGTGTCATCGACATGATTTTGTTACATCTGTTGTGTAAGGCGGTGTCCATACAGTTTATATCAGCATGCGACGTGTGCTACACGCCGATGATACACCCCTCCGCGGCGTCGGGTAGACTCGGAATATGGTTGATTATTGAGGCGAAGAGAAGGTATTCTCCCGTGACGTTGCATAGACGCGGGAATCGATGTTGCCTTAATGTCAGCTGGTCAAGGGTATATAAAGTTAGGATTATTAGAACAGTGCCATTATTAAACGCCTGGATACACAAAATTAGAGTATTATTTGCATATGAAGTTAATTTGTATGCATAAATTCCAAAAGTCAGATACCTTTCGCGCCTTCTTAAAATTTAAGGGTTATTTATCGACTATGAGCGTACGCAAGGAGCAAGAGCCTCCCCCCCCCCCAAACCCACTCACCCCAACCCCTCCCCTCCCCCGCCCTTTGTGCAACAGACGCCGGTTAGTGATTAGAGGTCGGAATAATATCGGAAATTTAATGCAACGTTCGTATCCGGCGCCCTCGAATTCTGCAGATAAATGTGAATGGCGATAGTCATGCTACCGATTTTCAACCAGGTTTCAGCAATGAGTATGGATCTCGTGGTGTAAGGACTATTAAAAAAAAAAACAACCCAACAAACTTTTTGAACACACAAACAACTCACGACAATTACCGTGGTACTCGCCATCTCTAACATTCTGTTAACCAAAATTTCACGTTCAGAAGCTTCATCGTAAATTTCTTAAATTCTTAACCGCCAACAACTACCTGTATCCACAAGAGTTTTTTTTCGATGAATGTATGGTTCGGTGTAGCTTTTCAACCGCCAGCCTTTTTACAGAAGTTAGAAAAAGGCAAAAGTGCCAGACAATTCAGTGACCGGTGTTGTAAGGACCGCAGCAACGCGCACAGAGACCTGGGCACGTATTCTTTGAATCTTACAGTGAAGCCGTAGCTGGGCTACTGCAAATGGATTCCAACATTTTCAACGTATCATGGCATAGAAGTGAGCTAAAAAGTGCAAACATTCTTCTCAGCATAAACACAAATCGACTATAAGTTCCCCACACCTTCCCTCACTTTTTTTCTTTCCTTTTTTTTTTTTTTTTTTTTTTTTTTTTTTTTTTGGCTAGAGGGGTGTTAGTGAAAAAAGGCCTTGTTTCAACATTTTTGCGCAGGTAATGGTGCAACGAGTTTATGTAATGATTCACCCCTCACCCTAAAAATCTAAATTCTCGCCAGGCTGCCATTGTCATATATGATCTATTTTTATAACAGAAGTGTAATATATGTATAAGCAAAATACCTTAGATTAAAGCCAAAATTCTTTTGAGGATGCGCAGAAGCTAAGATCAAGTACCTAATGATTTCGAGAATACGGGCCCTGCTGTTTGTTACGACAGATGTTTTTTGTTTCAGTCTTTTTTAACACATTAACAAATTCATATTGTAAAATACTGAAAGGCTGCGAAAGCACAAGTTATTCAATAGGAAATCGCGAAAAGGTTTTTGTACGTCAATGAGGCCAAATGCACTCCTATACGAGAACATCAGAGGCCTGCACGGGAGCATCAGGGGCCTGCACGGGAACATCAGAGGCCCAGTAAAAAAAATCAAGTGCGGGCTGTTATAAATAAATTTTGCTCTGGAACAATGAAATTGGTCGGTGATATTTCGTAAAATATTAAGTTCTGGGAGGGCGTGGGGTGCCCGGAGAGTGAAATGAAGTTTATATGGCCTATGATATGTTAGCTGGTATAAATAAGTTGAATAGAGAATAAGGACAGATTCTAATGAATTTTTTAAAGTACAAAAAAGTATTAAAACAAACAAACGTTTTTTTTAAACTCAGTAAACATGCGATATTGAACGGATATTGGATAGGCGTCGTAATAAGATGTCCGATTAATGTAGTCTTTGATTGATTATGCAAGTCAATAGACGTTTATACCCTCAGCGTTGGACAGACGTCATGAGAGCTGAGGTTATGACGTCGACCAGACGAACCAATAACATTAACTCTGGTTGTGTTTTGTTTGTTATTGGTCTCGGCCATACATCCAACTCTTATCAACGTCTTTGACACAACGTTGAATAGACGTTAGATACGTAACACTATTTAGATATTGCTTCTGGTCGCAATAAAAACGCAACTTTGTCATACAACTACTCAATGTCCTTGATGCAATGTTGAAAAGAAATGAAAAGAGAATCGCGAAAACTGTTTTGTGTCAATGTGGCGGAATGCACTCTATACGAGAACATCAGAGGCCTGCATGGAAACATCAGAGGTCTGCACGAGAACATCAGAGGCCTTCACGAGAACATCGGAGGCCTGCACGGGAACATCAGAGGCCTGCACGGGAACATCAGAGGCCTGCACGGGAACATCAGAGGCCCGGTCAAAAAAAAACAACTGCAGCCGTTATGAATAAATTCTGCGCTGTAACAATGAATCTCTTCAGTGATATTTATTAAAATATTAAGTTCTGGGAGAGAGTGGGGATGCCTGGGGAATAAAGCATAGTTTATTTATATATCCTCTTATATATTAACTGGTGTAAATGAGTTGAATACAGAAGAAATTTTTAAAATAGGAAAAAAAGTATTCAAATAAGCAATAGTATTTTTACAACTCAGTAAACATGCGAAACTGCACATATATTGGACAGGTGTAGTGATAAGATGTCCGATTAGTGTGGTGTTTGATTGTGGAAGCCTATAAACGTTTAAACCCCCAGATTTGGACAGACGTCATGACAGCGACGTTGTTTTGACGTGCCGTGGGACGCTTAAGGTCATGGAAAAAAACGGTGCTGCACAGGCGTCTGGCGTAAAAGATTATACAGGCATTCAGAAAACAACATGATATCGACGCCCACAACGACTTTCTTAACATGTCAGTGGTGTTCTTCCGTCAAAGCACACCCATCCATGGACCACCCTGCAAAATCTGGTATGTGTGAAGCCAATTTTCACACAGAGTATGCCCAGTAACATTCCAACGACGATCCATGATTTGAGGTTATGGCGCCGACCAGACCAAACGACAACATTAACTGTTGAATTTGGTTGTTATTTGTCGAGATCACACATCAACGTCTTACCAACCTCTTTGACACAATGTTGAATAGGCGTTGGATAAATAACGCCATTTAAACATTGCTTTCGGTTACAATAAAAACGGAACTTTGTCTGACGACTTATCAACGTCTTTGGTGCAACGTTGAAAAGACCTCAGAAAATCGACGTTGGATAGACGTCAAAAATAGGCATTCGTAAAATATAGAAAGGCGAAAACGTTTTTTTTCTTCTTTACTAATGTGGCCGAATGTACCGCCATACGAGAACATCAGAGACCTGCACGGCAACATGACAGGCCCTGCCAAAACTTCAACAGAAGCTGTTACGAAAAAATTTCGCGCTTAACAATGAATCCAGTCGGAAATATTTCTTAAAACATTAGGATGTGAGAGGACAAATATAGTTTATATATGCTCTGATATATTAACTGGTATAAATGAGTTAAATAAAGAATATGGACAGATTCAAATGACTTTTTTAAAATAGAAAAAGCATTCAAATAAACAAACGTTTTTTCACAACTAGGTACAGATAGTGGACAGGTGATAAAATGTCCGATTAATGTTATTGTTTGATTGATTATGGAAGTCAATAAACATCTATACCCTTAGTTTGGACAGATGTCATGAGAGCGGCGTTGCATAGACGTATTGAGATGCTTAAGGTCATAAAATGACGATGTTGCATAGACGTCTGACGTGAACGATTACACAGGCATTCAGAAAACAACTTGATATGGACGCCCGCAACAACTTTCTTGAGGTGTCGATGATGTTTTTCCGTTAAATTTTACCCCACCCATGGGCTACATTGCAAAATCTGGCATATGTGAAGCCAGTTTCCATGCAGAATATACCCACTAACATTCCAACGTCGAGGCAATGGTGATCTCAGGTTATGACGTCGACCAGACTGTTGCACTAGCTTTGCCTGTTCGTAAAAACATCATGTTTTTACTTTAAAAAGCCTTTTCTATAGCCCCATTTGTAAAAAATGCCTTTTTGCAAAATATAAATTAATGATATATATTGATTTATTGATATCTTTAATTATATTTCGATATAAAAAATAAGCATTAAATGTTAAAACGGCATTCCATAGTGGTCACAAATTTTTGATTGGAATTCGTTGAACTGGGCATCGTCAAACAGACAAGGCAAATTGGTAAGTTTCTTGTCAGTTTGTCAACCTTTCGACAAATTTTTGACAAAAGGCATATTATTTGTGTACATAAGTTCACATGCACATACGGATGACGGATCGCCCCTCTACTGAGGTGATAAGATCAGTCAGATGAAGCTGCACCTTTTAGTATAAACAAAATTTGAAACGGAATATAATATTTTGAAAGATATATAAAAAAGACTTTTCTGCCATCTACTGAGTAAATATTAGAAAATAAACAAACGAAATCGTAAAATTTCCCTTTTCTATAAAAGCTGTGTTTTTGATTGTAAACAAAAAACGACGTTTTTATAGCAGGCAAAGTTTACGGGACACAGACCAAGCTAGACCGGCAAGCGTCGTTACTCTAGAGTGGCTTGTGGGAACCAGTTTAAGACCAAGCCACAACGTTAACTATGGTTGTAACTTGGTTAGTATTGGTCGCGATCATGCATCAAGGTTTTACCAAGATCTTTGACACATCGTTAAATGGACGTTAGATAAACAACGCTATTTAGACATTGCTTTTGGTCGCAATAAAATCGCAACTTTGTCTGACGACTAATCAACCTCTTTGGTGCAACTTTGGATAGCGTCAGAAAATCAACTTGGATAGACGTCGGAAATAGGCATTAGTAAACGTCGCAATCAAACCAAAACATAACCTTCTCGTATAAGCGATCACCGGAAATGGTAGCAATGCCAAGTCACTTCGAAAGTAGACCAAAAGGAGAACGTAAAATATGAGAATATCAAAGCTTTTCCCACCTACTTTTGAAAAATGTCAAGAGAAATAGACTTCGTACATCAACTACATACATATGAACCAAGGGCGAGGGTTCTGTGACCATATTATCGCTATGCTGTCCTGACGGCGATTCTGGATAAATATTTTCCCGACGTCTATACCAATGTCCCCAATGTTTACTACATTTAAGAGCAGACGGAAATAACTTAAATATTAACATCATGCATCCTCAAATATGCTACTTTCTAAGAGACGCCAGTGCTGCTTTTCAAAGGAGCGCTTATACGATGGTGTCTGTTTTTTGTTCTTATATTTTTTGGCATCCACATTGACGTCCACATCACGTCATTTTTCCTTTTCAGTGCCTACCGCTTTTTCAATCGACGAAATGAAGCCAAGGCTGCGGATTGACGTTGTCTTGTGTTTGAGGAAGGATTCTCCAGATTATGCCTCGTGAGACAGAAATCACATTGTAACACGTTGTAACTGTACTACTGAAAATAGTTAGCAAGAGGTTCTCTATAAATCTAAAATCCTAGATTAAAACTTTTAAACATTTGAACAAACTGGTGTTCAAAAGACTTAAGCCTTAATTCTGCCAGTTCATAAGCATTTCGTGGATATGGATTCTAATGATTGGTTTAATCATCTGAAATTCACCAGATTAAAAATTTAATGAAACACTGAGAGATGAATAGCACTTTTACTTCTTTTACATTCGGAGTACAAAGGAGTTATTGTTTTACCAGGAATTCTAGATGTTTGTCTTCTTTTTCATGCCATATTCTGACAGTGTCCACACATCTCCTACGAAGCAACTGCAGTTAGGAAAATGAAACTTGGTACACTTACAGTTGCATATTGGATCCGATCCTGATGACAAATTGCTTAGCAGTGTCGTCATCATCACTGTCTTATGACGTCATGAAATTTTTAAAGCCAGAAATCTTGAAAACGGTTGCACTTACAGCTTTGGAATAAAATACTTGGTGACCTATATTTTCAGCTGTGGCGTCCGCGTTACGTCATTTTATTTTTATTATTTGCACTGGTAAACTCCCAAAACGGTCCCTCTACCCAATACGACAACAAATAAAAGGTTTACTTTTCTGATCAGTGCGCATTTAGTATATACTGTCCGGGCATGGCAGTGACAATAGTAGCACCTGGGTTGGAAATTTCGACAATTTGAGACCATTTTATAAGTTTAAAGTCTGTATTTGTATGTTTATGCTTGTTTCAAAAATATCAATAGATTAAAATGTATCGTGTTATTAAGTACTGTGTATCATGTGCATGAATAGGTAAGAGATTTATACAATTTAAGTGTAATGAGCCCGATGTGCAAGCAAGTGAGAAAAAGTGGGGTGCTCGAAAATTTGACACTTTTTGCAAAATATTTATCTCCACTTTTCTATCCTTTGGAGAAAGTCATTGAGCTGTGAAATGAAATCGTCGACAAGTACTAAAACAAAAGCTGTCTTCTTGACCAGACTGTAATAATACTGCAACGTAATTAATATACTCAACAAAAAAAGAAACGCAACTTTTTCAAATGGCTGTTATATTGTCAATACTGGACAGATAACAACAAAATTTTAGGTATAGACTCAGAATCAATAGATAATTTCATTTCTCTACAAATTCGAAGCTACATTGTTATCGTTACGCTGTAATGCTTACGTAAACTGAAGGTATCCAAAAAGCAGTTCACAAGCCTAATATCTCGTGTGTCCTCCACGCGCTTCGCGAACAGCTACCATCCGGCGTCTCATGGAGCATATCAGACGCTGAATCCTTTGTTGAGGAATGTGGTTCCATTCCTCAACAAGAGCCTGTCGTAGTTCCGGTAAAGTACTGGGGGCTGGATCCCGATTACGCACGGCCCTACCAAGCATATCCCAAGCGTGTTCAATTGGTGACAAATCAGGAGAAAACGAAGGCCACGGTAAGACCTGTACGTTTTGCGCTCTGAGGTAATCCTGTATTGCCTGTGCCGAATGCGCGGGTGCGTTATCCTGCTGGAAAACGAGACCATGCTGTCGAACAAATGGAACTGCACTAGGTTCGAGGATTTGGTCCATGTATCGTTCGGCATTAAGATAGTTGTTGACAAAGCGGAGTTCCGTACGCTGCGAGAATGATATTCCGGCCCAAACCGTGACGCTCTGACTGTGCCAACTATCTCTCTCTTGAATGCATGCGTTGCTAAAACGCTCGTTTGGGCGACGCCACGCGCGAACTCTTCCATCTGCGCAATTGAGGCTAAAACGAGATTCGTCCGTAAAAAGAACGCTGCGCCATTGTCGTTGAGTCCACCGGATGTGTGTATTTACCCACTGAAGCCGAGCGCGCCTTCTGGCAGGTGTTAAGAGTAAGCCTTTGTATGGGCGACGAGCTCGAAGATTGGCGCGACGCAGCCGGTTTCTCACAGTTTGAGCACTGATACGAGGATTATGCAATCCTGGTGTTTCTCCAGCGGTAACAGTTGCTAAGCGAAAGCGATCACGGAGGTGTGACAAGCGGATCTGTCGGTCCTGGTCTGGGGTCTGGGGTCGATGTGGACCCTGTTGTATCTAATCTTATTCTCAGGCGAGTAACCATCGATTTGTGGACGCCAAACGCCCGCGCCACGTCAGTTGCCGTTTTTCCACTTTCGAGCATGCCGATCGCACGCTCTCGCTCAATTGCGGTTAAACGTGGCATCGGTTAGGATCGTTCCAGAAACTTAAAATTTTGTACAACGTGCACTCTTTTGTTAAGGCTTGAGACTATGAAAAAATAATTCAATAACTCTCAGCGGTTATTTCACAATGTCCTAGACTACGAGTTTAGGTCACGTGACTGCTCGCTCGAGTTGTAAGATAGAGCGGGGAATGATTTTGACACATTGTTTGGACAATCACTTTCCAAGTAATAGAATGTACAAGAACAATTAAATATACTAATAGAAAAAAAATTAACCCCCTCTATAGGTGTTGCGTTTCTTTTTTTGTTGAGTATATGTGATGACTAAATTCTTACAGAAGTTGAACGACACGTTTCCATGTCATCTGAGTCTTGTTTTGTCTGCAAAAAATACATATGGTAAGAAATGAGGTTTCAAAAATCTGATTATTTAATTTCTTAATGCTTATTTTTATGAGTAAAACATCTTGTAGACGTAGAAGCCATCACTATGGGTTTTCCAATGTATTCACATGGTTATCGCGATCTTAATAAATAAAAAATTTGTTGGAACACACACCACCACATGGGTAGCCTTAGAAGGTGCCCTGTTGCTATGTTTACTATGCCTGTCAACCTACCAATCAGCGCACGCTGCAGTTCCTATCATGTGATCGAATCATACCCAACTTATCGTACCAGACGATCACAATTCATGGGGAGGTGGGTGGGTACAATTCGAGTGATGGCTTCTACGTCTACAAGATATTTTACTCATAAAAATGAGTATTAAGAAATTAAATACTTTTTAATTTTGAAACTAGAAACGTATTTCGCAGACGCGAAATGTTAAACACTCGACAAAAATTAAAACGTAAAAATACTTCGTTCAATGGGTTATTCCTTGAATAATATAAAGTATTTTACAACATGCATACAGTGTGTTAGACAAGTATGTACAGAACTTATGGCACAGCTTATAATATTCTAAAAATTGGATCACTGCCAAGAAAAATCTCCATAGGTCGATAACTTATTACCAGTTAAATATATTAGCTAACAAAACAAATTAAATACGTCTTATAAACCGAGTAGTGTTTGGTTTTTGTTGACTTAAGGTTTTATTGGCTGATCAGGCATACGCTGTGTTATCTGTTTACGCAGTGAGAGCTCGCACAAAGCCGAGCAACTGTATGGTGTTCTTTGCTGTACGTTAAATGCTCCGCATTTACTTGCAAAAATACACGCTGTCACAAGGCGTTTTAACAAAGAAAACGAATTCGAAGACAAAAATAAGAAGTGACATGCACATGTTCAGATCAAGCTCTTCATAATTCCCAAGTTTCATGGTCCCAGGGCCCATAGTGTCAGAGAAGAAGAAGAAGACACAAAAATTGGAAAACTCTCAAGAAGAAAAAAGGACGAACAGCTGCTCGCACAAATTCATATAACCCTTGCAAGCTAACAGTTTGTGAAGTGTTAAATATCAGCTTGTAGACTACGTAGCCATAACTATGGGAGACTCGAACTGACGGTGGGAATTGATTACCTAATGCATACGGACTGGTCGACACACTGTCTACAAGACATCATGTCGTACAGAAGGCAGAAATAAAACATAAATTCAAGTTATTCTTTTAATTTCAGCGGTGTCTCACCGCGAACTGCCCATTTATTAACAAATAACAAGATCAGTGAGGTTTCACCACGACGTGCCTATTATCAAAATTCATTCGCTCGAACAATAGTGACACGCAGATACTAGGGAGCTCACCCTCTCTTTTGCTAAAGAGAGGATTATGAACAACATCAAAGAAAACACTATTGTCGACTAAGATATTGTCGACCCGCCGCAGCCACGTAGTGTACCATGCGCAAAACTGCACTGTCCAAAATGAGACCATAGTACAACTGTGCTGCGCCGGGCCGGCAAGAGTGCAGTCACTTGATCGGGAAGTTGCCACCCTGCCGCTGCAGATCCATACTGCGTCTGTACCCCCATTCTACTTAGAGGTCTTCTCCTTCATGTAATGCTTCTTCCCACGGGAATGCTGAGGAGTCCTGCAAGAAGGAGGACTGTTATGAATCACGGATTCAGCAGCAACAAAGGGACCAAGACTATGCAAATTACTCAATGCATCAGTTGTGTACTCTTGCACATAATGCTGCATAAAGGTATCTGACCACATGTCTGACCTGATGAGCTTTAAATTGACAATTTCTTTTGGATTACATCTTCAGGCTCTTTAATTATGTCATCATATGCTAACAATATAATTTTCTTGATATAATTCAAAATAGACGCTTTCAAAGATCTGCCGTAATACTTGCATAAATGAGATAAACAGACGACGCCGCAACGGGCTGTATTACGTACAAGAGCGTTTAACGTACGAGCGTAGCAGGGACACCGGACATAAGGATGCTGTGACCTAACCCCGGGCAAGGCCGGAATCACGATCTGTTCAAACGTACCCAAACCTTTAGTCGCAATATGCGTCTTGCCCAAAAAAGACAGTAATGGTTTGAGAACAACCGCCTCCCACGAGCCATTGACCTGACTGACAACGTTTTGCAAAGCCTGTATCTTCCCGTGCGTTTGCCCGAGGCTATTGCCACCAGAAACACACACGTTAGAGTAAGCAATTTGATGGAATGAATGGAATGATAGAAAAGTGAGATACTTCAAAACCAATGACAAATCCCAAGGCACCACTGTCCTATCCGGAAAAGGCCGTTCCAGTTTAAAGGACCTAACCAAATACGCCAACACTTCCCAAGATGACAAATCATATCCCGATGCCGTCTTCAAAATAAAGGTGAGAGCGGATCGGTAAGTCATGATCGATCTAACCGACACCCTTCTGACCTCGAACAGATACAGAAAAATGTCGGCCACTGCCTCCGCCGCAGCAGCACGGGATCGATACCCCTATCCAGACACCAAGACTCGAACAAACGCCAATGCAACAGGTACACCTTGTTGGTGGAATCCTTGTGAATTCTATCCATTTTCTGCAGTACTCGCTCAGAAAACCCCTTCGATTTCAAGAAGGAAAACTTATGCGCTAAAGTTTCAGTCGAACCAATGAGGATGTGAGTGATAATGCTCCTAATGAGGTTGACGCAGACTGCGATACTCCAGGGAACCTGAAGACCCATGACGCAGGGTAACCACATCAACAAAGGAAACCAAAACAGTTCTGGAAGATCGGGAGCTAACAACAGGAGGCGCTGACGCCTCTGGTGCCAAATCTTGATACGAACTTTCATCGTGAGAGACGATGGCAGGAAGGCAGACAATTTGAGAAGGTTGAATGAAGAACCGACCCTCTCGGGCAAGCAATAAGACCTCTTTGGTGAGAAGAGACAACATGGGTGAGCGAGTGCCACCTGCTTGACCAAATACGACACCACCGTCTGATTGTCTACAAGAAATTGAATTACATGACCCCAAAGAAATGTTTGCAGAGTTTGGCAAGCTTCGTTCGTGATCCAACCAAGAGCCCTTCCACAAGCAACCTTGGAAAACAACACCCCACCCAGTGCAAGAAGCGTCCGTCTGCACTTGCCTCGATGGAACTGGGAGAGAAAAGGGAACACCGAGCAAGAGATTAAGTTGACACGACCACCAATCCAAATCCCTTAGAGCTAACAACGACAACCTTAGGCGACGTGTCGGCAACGTGCCATGATGCAAAGCCTTCAAACTCATCTGCTGAAACCCCGAAAATGACACATGTCCAGCTGATCCGTCTTTTCTGTTGCAACCAACAACCCGAGGAGAGACACTGGCTGAGTTAACCGACGCTTGGGCGTGGAGACATAAATATTTTGCGAGCTCTGTTTTGTGTGGGAAAACCTCTGGCACATGCAAAATCCAACAACTCCTCCAGAAACTCTATTTTCTGATTGGGAACCAGCTGCGACTTTTTGTGATTTACCAGCAAACCCAGGACCCAGCAGCGACTTAACAAAACATCCAACTGTGGTAGAAGCAACTGTCTGGAGCGACGAGCGGATTCGTTCATCGGAATGTGGAGATATGCGTCGGACAAATCGACCGACACCGCCCACATCCCCTGACTTAGCGTCGATTTGATCAACTGGGGCGTATCCATCGTGAACGATATAAGACGGAGAATCTGATTGAGTTGCGACAAGTCTGTGACAAGCCGCCAACCCCCTAATTTTTTCGGTAGGAGAAAGAAACGAATGAAGAACGCAGTCATCTTTTCTATAGCCCTCATATCTAAGAGCTCTTGCATCATCGTTGCAACACAAGTTGCCTTTCTGGATTTTGGTCGTACGTCGTGAATAAAGAAGGATTGGAAAGCTTGGCTAGCGGTGAAAGAGTTTGACAACCCGACCTGTCCCTTGCAAAGGGCAAAGGGTAACCCCATCGCAACCACCCGTACATTTTTTAGGAGCTCCAAGAGCTCGCAGGCTTGCCAGAAAGTCTTGAGCCTTTCCCCTAAGAGCACATTTACGCTCGATTCGTGAGACTGACCTGCCAATACTTCGCAAGAACCGAAAATATCTGGCAGAGATCGTAGTGCGATCTGCGCCGGATACTTTAATTGGCTGCTTCTACCACTGCTTAAGAGTGGCAGCCTGCTTTTATATGCTCAATATGTTCTGCTTAGGCTGGGGCGTCGAGACTGGAGTCGTACTCAATCGCTTCCGTGGCGTAGCTGTAGGAAGGGCTTTCGTGTGACTTTGCTTTGATATACTGGCCCGTGGTGAAAGTGCCTTGCGCATTAATGCGTCTTGCGAACGTACCCGTGCTCCTTCAGTGACACTGTTAAGTAGCTCTGGCGGAAACAAGTCCGACTGACTGTCTATGGGAGCGAACCGCAGTTTCCTGCCATCTTCCGCTCTGATCTTTGAGTGCGGCAACACCTGATCCCACCAATGACGACAGCAAATAGGCGTTTAGCTTCAATAAATCCAATGACGCAGCGACCATGGAATCAAACACCCTGTCAAACAGTATGTCGGTGCCGGGGTCGACGAACCTACGGAGATTTCCTTACCAGAACCTCCAAAAACCGACAGTAACGCTCCGCTAACGGTACACTCGAGTCGAGCTTAATCTTCGGTTGCCAGGTACCATATCCTTGAGATAGACCAGCGGTTAAACCGGCAAAACACCATCATTGGACTGATAAGGCGCCGTCTTGACGTGTAACGCTTTTGATGGTAATAAACATGACCAAGAAGTGCCGAGCCTGCTACAGCGACTGTAACTCTTCCATCCGTGCCTGTAGGACGATGGCTACGCATAGAGCTGGGGATAACGTCATGAAATCGTCACGTTGCGGAGCCGCAATAAAAAACCTACTGCCTACCTAAGCCGACCTACTGACCTGCGGCTGCAAAGTCACTAACGACTCTGAAGAGTTATCCGCAATAAACCTGAGAATGTCTTTGAATGTAAAATCCGCTGCCGAAAAATCCACCGTTGACGACTCTTCCCACTCTTCCGGCGGAAGCTCCATTCCAGACGGCGTGTGGTATGTACCGGTCAGAAAGTCCTAAACTCCTCTCGTGGCGAGTGCTGATACATGACGAGATGTAGAGCATCTGATGCTGTAGTCTGCGAAAAAACGAGAGGCGTGGGCCCTGGCGGTGCTACCGTGAGCGATGCCGTCGAAGTCGAAGAGACTGGGAAACACACGGTTGAGGATGTTCCTGTTCACTAATCAACGACTGCTCCTCTTTCATCGACGAAGAATTATCTGGCGAAGAAGCTGAGGAGGATTCATACACTGCGCTACGACGTACAGTACATGATTTATCCGTCAGCGGTTGAATGGGTGCGATGAGTGGAAGGGGAGGCAGTTGCAAATCACTGTCCTTCGGTGAAGAAGGTTCGGTCGTTATGGTGGCGACACAACCCGTCAGCAAAGCGAGTCGGTGGCAACACGACCCGTTAGCACAGCGAGTCGGTGGAAACGCGACCCATGACCACAGTAAATCGGTAGCAACAGGACCCGTGAGCAAAGCGAATCGGTGGCAACTCTACCCGTGAGCGCAGCGAATCGGTAGCAACACGACCCGCGAGCACAGCAAGTCGGTGACAACACGACCCGTGAGTAGATCGAGTCGGTGGAAACACGACCAGTCAGCACAGCGAGTCGGTGCCAACTCTACCCGTGAGCGGAGCGAATCGGTGGCAACACGACCCGCGAGCACAGCAAGTCGGTGGCAACACGACCCGTGAGAGCAGCGAGTCAGTGGCAACACGACCCCGAGCACAACAAGTCGGTGGCAACACGACCCATGAGTACATAGAATCGGTAGCAACACGACCCGCTAGCTCAGCGAGTCGGTTGAAACGCGACCCATAAGCACAGCGAGTCGGTAGCAACACGACTCGTGAGCACAGCGAGTCGGTGGCAACACGACCCGTGAGCAAAACGAGTCGGTGGCAGCGCAACCCGTGAGCAAAACGAGTCGGTGGCAACACAACCCGTGGGTAGATCGAGTCGGTGGCAACACGACCCGTCAGCATAGTGAGTCGGTGGCAACACGACCAATGAGTATATCGATTCGGTGGCAACACGACCCGTCAGTACAGTGAGCCGGTGGCAACACGACCCATGAGCAAACAGAGTCGGTGGCAACACGACCCGTGAGCATGGTGAGGCGGTGGCCACACGACTGGCAAATCAATACGAAATTGCCACAAACACCCTACTGTGTTTTAACCGTCACTGCCATGGATTAACACACAGTGTCAAAAATGCGCACCCGGAAAACGTCCCAATGCTAACCCCGTACCACGAGCTGTTATGGAAGATAACACTACATAGATTTGCTCCAACAGCCGGTCTGACAAAACCAAGAGCAATGACGTGTAGGAATCAGCAAAGTCAGCAAAACATAGAAAACGTACCCATAGCCAACAAAAACTTACGATATACGTAGATATAATGTCCAAGATCAGTAATATCCAAAAAGGTATGCATTTACCTTGATTTTGATCCGTCACATTAACAAAATCGTACGCAGAAAATCTCCTGTTATTCGGATCGCGATAAGTTGGGAATGATTCGATCACATGATAGAAACTACAGCGTGCGCTGATTGGTCGGTTGGTTGATAGGCATAGTAAACATAGCAACAGGGCACCTTCTAAGGTTACCCATGTGGTGCCATGTGTTCCAAAGCATTTTTTATGTATTATGGATCGCGATAACCAATGTGAACACATTGAGTGATGGCTTCGTAGTCTACAAGCTGATATTTTCGAAATAAAAACATCTGCTATGGAAGCGTGCCCCACAAATAACACATGATATTATATCCTGCATGTTCAGTTTGGTCGAACATGTCTGGTAAACGGAGTGTCTACCGATACGCCCAACGCGGAATTACTTTTCAGCTTCTCTCAGCCGTTCTTTTTCTCTTTCTGTAGACACTTTTCTTCCTTTTCTTTTTCAACCTTGATTTTCTTTTCACTTTCTTTTTCCTTTTGTTCAATGCGAAGGCGCTTAGCTTCTGTTTCTTTTTCCACTTTGAACCAGTTGTATTGCCTTCTGCATGTCATCTTGACTATATTGTTTGTATTTCTTCCCCCTTGCTTCTTAAGTATGTCCTTACTACTTCTTAAAGATATCCATTGAACGTTTTTATATAGGACTTATGATAAAGGTACAGTTACGACACATTTCATTTTTCATTTTACAGACATTACCATTAAAATGCGCTTGGAAAATTCCACAGACTTCACAAGTATTTACTCTCTATGGATTTATTTATGTTTAATCATGAAAGTTCACTTTTCATTTCATTCGTAAGTGTCCCCTGCCTTTGTTCTTGTGTGCATGTTATCAGGACAGCCTAGTTGCACACACTCGGTAGTGGTTAACATTTCAGGTACTTATAAAGAGGACTCATGCACATTCACATGTGTACAATCTACAGGCTGGTTCTGATGAGAAACCTGTTCATTAGCATTTTCTTTAAAGGTGTCGAGTTTTTGGACCCCAACTTCCCCCGAAGTACGTAAATATGGATCTTCTAATTTATTTAGTCCACACACAGAATATTTTACTACTTATTACTACACACACGCCTACATTTTAAGCGTGAAATCACATTTTTGGGATTTTTTCTGTAGTATTAACCGTTGCATAAACTCAAATCATGGCCTTAAAGTGTCGGACCCAGGTTCTATGCCAGCAGGTCAATAGCTTTTAGTGTACTTGGCTTTGTTGTGTTCGATATTTGGCAATGCATACATATATGAGGGGCCTCAAGGTCGGAAATATTACCAGAGGTCAGATACAGGGAATGATAGGAACTGGCAAGAAAGACTTGAGTGAGCATGCGCAAAATAACATAAACAGATGGTTTACTTCAGAATCATGGTAGCTTTTAAGCTTTGTCGTAGTACTGTAATTTTAAGAATATTTAAACAAAAATTGATATCTGTTTGTGAAAACAGTTATATTCGGTATGTACTGCCTTTTGCTTTAGCTTATTTTGGATCTCCGGTGCAATTTTTCTTTTGTTTAGCGAGCGATGATACAAGCAATTCTGCTTAGATGTGACTGTTGCCTTTTGAATTCTTTTTTATGGCAGTACATGACAGACTTATTGGTACTTTGTAAGTACTCTAGGTGTGTAAAAGTACAAACCAAGTACCGTATTGAGTATTTTGGGTACTTAAAAGAACATGCTGAGTAAATTCCGTATTTTCCGTTTTCCGGGTATTTGTCCTGATGCTTAAGGTACCTAATAATGTTTACGGAGTACTTTATGTACTTGATGATTTGTCCTGTGTTTTATGGGCACCTAAGGTGCATAACGAGTACCTAATTTGTTAGCTTAGAAAATTGGTATTTTGAGCATGTCTTTGGTGGTGATTTCCGGATATTTTCCAGTGTTTCGGGTATTTGATGCACTAATGATGTTTTCCGCGTACCTATGTACTTTGTGATTTTTCCGGTATTTTTATGGGACTTAAGTGCCTAATTTGTTACCATTTTTCCTGGTACTTGAGGTACCTAATCATTTCTTCGGGTATTTAAGGTACTTGATGATTTTTCCGGGTTTTTTCGGGTACTTAAGGTCCTTGATGATTTTTGGATTTTTGTGGGTTTCTTAAGGTACGTAATGAGTGCCTAGCTTGTTAGCATTTGTGAACATGTCTTGGGTGGTTATTCACCTGTACTTACCAGTTTTCTGGCACTTTTTACGGGTACTAGAGGTACTTAATGATGTTTTCTGGGTGCTTAAGGCACTTGATGATTTTTCCGGTGTTAATGGGTGTTTAAGGTACATAGTGAGTACCCAATTTGTTAGCTTAGAAAATTTACTTTTGTGAACGTCTTTTTTAGAAAATTAACAGTTGCTAACATGTATTGGGTGGTAATTTCCGGGTATTTAGCAGTTTTCCGGCAATTTTCCCGGGTTCTTGAGGTACCTAATGATGTTTTCCAGGTACTTGAGGTAATTGATGATTAAACCGGTGTTTTAATGGCTACTTAAGGTGCGTAATGAGTGCCTAATTTATTGGCATTTGTGAGCATGTCTTGGGTGAAAATTCCCGGATATTTTCTAGTTTTCTGAGTACTTGAAGTACTTAATGTTGTTTACCGGGTACTTAAGGTACTTGATGATTTTTCCGATGTTTCATGGATACTTTAGGTGCGTAATGAGTGCCTAATTTGTTAGTGCCTAATTTACTTTTGTAAATTTGCAAAGGTGAATTTTAGGCAAAAATTGTTATAATAAAATCAAAATATGTTTTGATTTTGATTGACGTGAACGTGAAATGAATGCACAGCTATCCTATTGACAAACGCAAACAATGACGGCATTCGTTCAACTTGTCCCTTTTTACACACCATGATTCTACGCATAGGAATCTATACTTAATAACAAATTACCATATTTGAAACTAGAGCGGCCAGATCACACAAATCTCACAATGTTTTAACTTTCTTCGGTGTTCAGCGGCTGAGAAATTTCGTACATAATATTTTAACGCTATGACGTCATACGCCTGCCTTAATCAGGTAACATGCGTCAAAATTGACAGAACCGTCCGACTAACCCAAGGGATACCCATGTAATATTTTAAAGCGATATTACTTTCCCTTATCGAGAGATTTTGCACACAAGATCTTGTTCAAAATATATTCATATATTACGCGATGACGACGTTCGTTCGTTCTACTCGAGAGAAATATTTATAGACTCTCATCGAGATCGTTTGCACACATGATGACGGTGGTAGCAAGGGTAATGATGACGAAGTCTCCGAGCAAGACGTTGACACTTTCATAATCAAACTTGATGAAAAGGTAAACGCTTTAGATGAAAGCTACAAACCGGTGAGCACTGAGTAACTACCGATGTTGCTCTATAAAGACATAAACTGGACAATATAGTTAAAAATATGTATAGTTTGGATTCAATAAACAAATTAAGTTACAGTTTTATTAAGAGAGTTAATTTGGCGAAGGTGAATTCGATTTCGCGAAGGTGAGCTGAACATCCTTCGCCACATTGGCGAAGGTAAAAAAATCCTTATGACGTCACAGGGGGTGACTTAGAACCAACGTTGGTTCTGAGTCACCTGTGACGTCATAACGACGAAACACAGAGTGACTTAGAACCACAATTTGTTTTTTAAACATCTCCCACACTCTCATTGACACACACACACACCAACACCATGACACAAATAGCGCTTATTTCGTATTAGTTGGTGGCCGTCTTAGTTTGCTGCTGCCGGCGCCGGTTCAAAAGAATGTGACCACGTCCTGGTTAGGTCTTCCGCACTCTATCAGCTGCTGACCATTAAACATGAAATGACCAGTCCTGCGTCCGCAGCTGAGACCTCTAATACCATACTCGTGGCGTGCAGCTGCTAGGTAGGTCCAAATAGCTGCGCAATACAGGCACGTCTGATGGCCACAGCCTGCTGCCAACTTCTCGCCGCCTACCAAGCAACCACAGCCGATGCACAGGTTGACGTCTTGCTGTAGGAAGAATCTGGCCCAAGCTGGGTATTCTTCCTCCTATTCTTCCAATCGCGACGGGACCGCCTCCCCGAGCATGGTAGTTTGGAAGTACGCTTGGTGGTAGTGGTCGTCTTCTATATTCCTCAGTCGTTCGTCACCATGCGATCAAAAAATACCGGCAAACAAAGTACCGAGGCGTTGGCCTGATCCGGCAGCAGCTGGAAGAAGAAGAATCGCAAAGGTTGGCTGATCGGCAGTACAACTGATAGATTAACTTCTTGAATTTCTCTGAGGTTCAGAGCGTGATCTAGCGCAAAGTAGTAGTCCATGTTGACAGCATAAAGTTAAAAGCGTTTGTGAAGCAAGAGATGATATAGCCAGCAGTTATATAGTATAGGGGACCCCATCCGCCAGCACATACCATGGAGGACCCCCTGAGTCAACCATGTGAGGACCCACCCTGGGTTCTCATGTGAGGACCCCCTGGGTCCACCATGGAAAACCCCCCAGGACATACTATGTGAGGACTAAAAGGGGCTAAAAGTAGTGTATAAATAGGGCCAGTTACATCAATCCAAAACAAACAGCAAGATGATTTCAACTAACAAGACGATTACAGTGAGGAGAAACGGCCGTGCAGTAACGCTGACAACAGAGTGCTACAAGTGCATGGTGTGGCTAGAATATGCAAGACAGCCTCATAACTGCCCCGTACACCACAACGCACCGCGTCGGTTCTGTTGAAAGACCTGCTGCGGTGGTCTGCTATGGTACAAGTTTACAGCGACGTGGGACCGGGACCGGTGTGTACAGAGTGATGGTGGTGTGGCGCGACACTAAGAAACATCACATATTACAATTTCCACCCCTTCAAGTGCGCAGGAAGATAGTTCACCATGCAGCAGTTTTACAGATACCAGTGCAGTTGTGGGAACCCAACATGTTGGTGAAATGTCAACTTACTAAATCTTTCGGCCCTTTTAAAGGCCTTCATGTCTTATGAAATAAACGCAAATTCTGTCTATGTATGTCTATGTATAAAAGTGGACGTCATAGGACACATTTCATCATATCAGTTCTAGCAGTTGGCGTGACAACAACAATAGCATCTAATTCACACACACCAGTCTTCTGTTCATGATTGTAATGTAACATTTCCATCTCTGGAATTGTTTGTAGCACATACATGTAAACCAGCTAAGATGAAACGTGCTCGTGAAGAGCTTGTTGAGGAGATTGAAGTCAAGAGACGAAAGACGGAACAGGATGGCATTGACGGACCTGATCCAGTCCTCTGCTATGGATTCATTAAAATATTTCCATCTCTGGAATTGTTTGAGACACATACATGTGTGAAGATGGAAAATATGCCTTATGAAGAACAAACTGTAAAGAAACAAAAGCCAGGACAAATGGGGAGAGGTAGAAGGGTTAGTCTTGGTGAAAACACACAGGAAAAACGGTTTGAATCTGAGGATGGATCGGATTTACTACTGGAATGCGACAGCAAGAGAACCGTATTAAGACACATTTGTTGGAGACATTAAACCATGGAACGAAATGGTATATTGTGAAGGCAGAAGATGTTATGACAGAACAAGTGTATAATGCATTTATCAGCAGTCCAACATATACAGCATACAATCCAGCAGATATTGAACAGGACTTGCCAGAAGCCTATAAAGAATTGTTTACTAAGTTTGACGAACATGAGCGACAAGGCTCTGGCTGGGTATTGGATAATATACTGTACACTGAAGTACATACAGCTACGTTGGTGCCTCTGGAAGGAAGCAGTTTTATTAAACTGCCGAAGAAAGTGAAGAATACGAAGGGTGTGTTAAACATTAATAATGATGACAACGAGTGTTTCTTATGGTGTGTATTGGCTTACCTTCACCCTTCAACACAAAAAACAACCCATATCGTGTGAATCAATACAAAGCATTTGAGAAAGAATTAAAGGTAGAGGGCATGACATTTCCAACACCAATTACAGACATTTCAAAGTTTGAAAAGGAGAACGATATGTCCATCAACGTGTTTGGATATGAACAAGATGTAGTTGTTCAAATACAACTTAGTCGAAACACCAGTACGAGAAAAATCAACTTACTTCTGATTAGAAATGACAAGAAAAGGCATTACTGCCTTATCAAGAATTTCAGCAGACTCATGTCTTATCGATCAAAGCGTCAGAATGCAACATATTATTGTTTCAACTGTCTTCATGGGTTTATGCGACAAGATCTTTTAGCCAAGCATCGTGAAGTGTGCGGCAAGCATGGAGCGCAACGTTTATCATCCCCCAAGAAACCTTTCATCAAGTTCAAGAATGTAGCCAAAACAACAGCGAGCACCTTTTGTGATTTATGCCGACTTTGAATGTTTCACGCAACAGCATGAAAAAGGAGACAAGTATCAGCATCATCGTCCAAACAGCTTCGCCTATGTGGATGTTAGTCAGTACGACGCACGTGCACCAGTTCTATATGGAGGAGATAATGCCGTAAAAGTCTTTTTAGACCATGTGGAGAATGAGCGTGATCGTACTGTGTATGGTTTAGAGCAACCAAAGGATATGGTGATGACTCGTGAAGACAAAGAGAATTTTAAGAACTCTGTTGATTGCTACATTTGTCATGAGCTTCTAGGAGCAGATCGTGTGAGAGATCATGACCACATCAATGGCAAATACCGCGGAGCAGAGCATAGTGAATGCAACTTGCAATTTCGACTTAGAAAAGATCAGCAAGGGGATAAAGATTCTTTTATCATTCCTGTGTTTTTCCACAATTTGGGAGGCTATGACAGTCCTCTAATTATGGAGGAAATTGGAAAATTTAAAAATGAAACGATTACAGTCATTTCCAACACCATTGAGAAATATATTGCATTCACCATGAGCAATTTGAGGTTTACAGACAGCTTTCAGTTTATGAGTACTTCTCTGCAGAAGTTAGTATCCAACCTTGCGGCAGAAGGGAAAGACAACTTCTACTACATGACCTCTCACATTCACGACAGTAACCAACAAGATTTGTTGCTGAGAAAGGGAGTGTACCCCTGCGATTACGTGGACGAACCATCCAAGTTTGCTGAAACGCAGCTACCATCAAAGGAGAAGTTTTGCAGTCAGCTTAGCGAATAGGACATTAGTGACGAGTATTATGCTCATGCGCAGAAGGTGTGGGATACATTCAACTGACCTGTACCAGAAATCAGATGTGTTACTGCTAACTGACGTGTTTGAAAATTTTCGTCAACTATGCCTCAACACGTATGAATTGGATCCTGCCCACTACTATACAGCGCCAGGACTGTCGTGGGATGCTATGTTAAAAGCGACAAAGGTGAAATTGGAATTGATCAATGACATTGACATGTACCAAATGGTTAAGCAGGGCATACGTGGAGGAATATCTGTGATCACGCACAAGTATGCGAAAGCAAATAACCCCTACGTAGCAGATTACAATTCTGAGATACCAAACAACTACCTGATGTACCTGGACGCAAACAACTTGTGTGGCTTGGCCATGTCGCAATGCATGCTACAAAGAGGATTTATGTGGGTGAGCGAGCCAGAATCCCTCGAATTCATGGATGTAGCTGAAGATGACGACATTGGATTCATTTTGGAAGTGGATTTAGAATACCCAAATTCAATCCATGATCGTCATAGTCACTACCCAGTGGCTCCAGAACGGAAATGTGTGAAAGTTGCAGAATTGTCAGAGTACAGTCAGAAGCTACGGAAAGATCTGAACATGAAAGACAAACCTAGTGAACAGCTCATTCCCACCTTGTGTGACAAAAAGAAATATGTAGTTCATTATAGGAATTTACAACAGTACGTCTCACTGGGGTTGAAAGTCACTAAAGTACATCGGGCCATCATGTTTGAACACAGTGAATGGTTGGCAAAATACATTACCTTGAACACAGAAAAGATAAAATTAGTCAAGAATCCATTTGAGAAAGACTTCTTCAAACTGATGAACAACTCTGTATTTGGCAAAACCATGGAAAATGTGAGAAAGCGAATCAAAGTTGAACTTGTTCACACGGAAAAGCGGTTCCAGAAACTTGTAGCCAAACCTTCTTTCCACAGATTCAAAATTTTCAACGAAGAGTTGACCGCCGTACATTTACGTAAAGTGGCTTTGCTTCTGGATAAACCCATTCAAGTTGGCTTCACCATCCTCAGCAAAGTGCTTATGTTCAACTTTCATTACAACTACATCATGGCTAAGTATCCAAATGCTAAGTTGTTGTTCAGCGACACCGACAGTTTATGCTATGACATAGAAACGGAAGATATCTACAAGAATATGCAACAAGATGCTGACCTGTTTGACACAAGTGACTATCCGTCAGATCACTACAGGCTATAGGACACATTATTCGAAGTCATACTCACCAGCTTTTCTCGGCGGAGTTGAGGAAAGTAGCCCTTTCCCCATATGACGACAAGCGATACGTGTTGAATGATGGTTATTCCATCTTGGCACATGGACATTACAAGGCTACGTTATAAAAGGGGGAGGTCCTCCAACGTAAGACTGATTTGAGGTGTGAACATTGAAGCGTTAACATGGAACTTGGAAGTCGTAAGAGATCTGCAAGTGATATGGATACTCTTGCTGATACAGTCGAAGACTTAAAAGTTAAAAATCCTACCATTACCATCAAGAAATTGAAAGTGGAGACGACGACACCAATACAGTCGTGGGATGGGATGCTTTCTCTAGGAAATGGAAAGTACATTAAAATTATGAAACAAAGCAATGAAGAAGTGGTGAACATTCGCAGGTACCTCAGAGATGAGGGGTCTGAAAGAAACCGTCCTACGAAAAAGGGTATTTTGCTGACAATACCTGAATGGAAAATGTTGAAAAAGGAAGTGAAAGAAGTGGATAAAAGGCTTTGAAGACAAGAAGACAGCTCATAAAAAGGTATTGTCATCATGAATGCACTCGTATTTAGCGGTGGTGCTTACCTCGCTGTAAATGATATGAATGAAGTAATAATAAATTCTGCTTATCGGTTTAAACCTGAAGTGACGAAAGACTTTAAAAACATACCGCTTAAACCTGGATCTGAACGTAGAATTGAAAATAAAGTTGAAGTGTTAGTGGTTGTACATGATTCTGGCATACGTGCTGGATTCTGGAAAAATCTTTCACAGGATTATCCAGAGGATTTTGATGGAGTTGTTGCAAATACTCCATATTCATCATTAATTGAACTGGCGCGCAGTCTTACGATTCCTAGAAGCTATACAACATCCATTCTTCACCATCTTGCGAGCATAGAAAACGTCTTTGCAGACAAGGAGACAGCTCATAGTTTATCTGACTGTTGAACGAGATGGAAGACTTTTTATCGGATTATGAACCCATTACAAATGGATTCTCATATCTGAGAAACTTCTGTGATGCCATTGTGCTGAGACATTTTGGAAAGTATATCATTCTATCGCCTGACGAACAATCTGTGTTAAAAGACCATCTAGAGAAGTTGAGGATACCTGGCTTTCTCTTTATACTCTCAGAGGATTTAGAAGTGCGTGTGACTGACAACTGTCAAGACGTGTTTGTACGGTTTTGCCCGTATGACAAACTTACAGAACGCTACGACTACATCACCCTCAACACAATGGAATGGTGTGCTCTGTTACAAGCATTGGATTGGAAAGAACCTGACGCTTGAATTCAAAGGAGAAAGAGTGCAACTCATGCGGGCTACCAAGTCCATTGAGCTGACACATCCCATGCGGGTTATGGTGATGGACATAGACATGAATGAACATGGATATGAACTGAAACTGTCTGAACATGAAGATGTTAAAATATCTCCAATGGAGAGTGTTATGCTACTTTTCATAGCGTTCACCAACGTGGGTGTAATGTCTATGACACATATATTAATTTAGATTCGTATGAATGGCATTCGTTTATTAATGTACTGAATGCATTTGTGAAAAAAGTTTAATGTAAAATAGATTTTTTGAAATGTAAAATAATTGTTCAAATGTAAATAATGTATAACACAATAAAAAAGAATGTTGTATAAAACTGTCTTGTTTTTATTTACAATATTTATAATGAAATTAACAATTACCAACAACTTAACTAATACAACTTAACTAATAAAAGTAATATAACATCAATGAAATAATGGTTTATAATGTCTATATATAAAATCCTTTACAACAAAATCACCATCACCTCTTCTTAATACATCAATGATTTCAAAAGGACTATGTCCTCGAGCTCTTTGAATTACATAATACACACAATAAAATCCACATGTAGATGATATTGGTGTTTGTAATGGAACTGAATTATAAATGAAATTAAACTTTAAAAACCTATTCAAATGACTGTCTATAGGTAAAAGTCCAGAAGAGTCAAAATATTCTGCAGGGTCTTTGTCATAATATACTGCCTTCCAATGCTCTCCTGAGTCATCTTGATCGTCTGTGTTGATGACATAGGCACCGCGTTGTAAAGGTGGTAACTGTTCCATGGAAAACACACCTTGAAACAAGTCTTTTGTCGCAGCATCATGAAACAGTATGGCCTCTATCTGCTTCGTGTTCATGACTGGTAGTCGAATTGAATGCTACGATTTGCACTTATTTCAACAATGTTATCAAATTCAGCATAGACTATAACATTGACTGTATTTTGCAAGGCACCGGTAAAATTCATTTCTGGCCCCAAATTTCCATGTTTGATAAGGGCATAATGATCATCACCATCATAATCAGGTGTTAAGTCAAAAGAAAATAAAGCATAACCTCTAGGCCAATCTTCTCGCTTTATGATGGAACTCTTCTCACCATTCAATCCATCAAAAGATTTGTACAGAGTTTCAAAAGCGTCAAGCTTGAGAGGTTTGGATAGGACTGGTTCACCATCCCAGTAAAGTTGCATATAGTTTAGATTAAAATGTTTAAAATTGTATGGATTTCTCAATACTGTTCCAGCAAAGGATTCATTATGAACCAGTCCAATAACAATACGTTTTGGTAATTGGCCTAAAAAGATGTTATCTTTCACAAAAGACTGAACTCCAGCTGGAATAGCTAAAATTTTACATTCTTTTCTAGTAACAAGAAACATAGCAGGAGTTTTCATCA
Organism: Protula sp. h YS-2021; assembly: GCA_949752745.1. Classification (NCBI taxonomy): domain Eukaryota; kingdom Metazoa; phylum Annelida; class Polychaeta; order Sabellida; family Serpulidae; genus Protula; species Protula sp. h YS-2021. The sequence goes on along the minus strand of OX457025.1, from coordinate 49,716,381 downwards.
ATGCACCTGTATGTCCTAACTGAGTACTTGGACTAACCCTTACTTTGCGAATGGTTAAAAAACGCCTCTCTCACTTCTACCTTAAAGGTATTATTTCTTGCCATTAATACATATTCGTCTTTTTGTCTATGTAAACGCAATCTCATACTAATACCATTGAGAAGATAACGATCCTGCTCAAACAAATCTACCCTTAAACCACCTGTAAGCATAAATTCACGGCCCAGACGCGTAAGCAAATAACAATTACGTAAACCATTATTTCATGCGTCATCTATATCGCCACCCTCAAGATTTACATGAAACCCTGATACATATCTTTCATGATTAGGTCTTTTCACCTCATGAGCATTAATTGACCCAGCAGTATCCTTATACACCAGACGCATAGAGCGCTCAGAATGGAGACTTTCTTCCGAGTCATGAATGAGGTGAGATATGATGCTGGTATAACTATGGGTATTGTTACTATGTGATACCAATCGATCATTTAGAAATAATTCAATATTGGACCATAACCCATTAAGTAAATCATTAATGCATGATACGTTATCATCTACACCATACGGTGTTCCATAAGCCTTTACAATACACCATAAAGTGGCTGATAGTCTACGTTATAACTTTTTGCTACAGCGGTTTGCGTTGGTGGTATGTGAAACCATTCTAATGGAGAAAGACGACATTCACAAGAATGATTACGAATTAAAGACATGTTTAAAAAATATCTTTCTTATATTTTGTTGATGTTTTCCGTTTAGCTGCCTTTCGCCTTCTGACAGGTTTTGTCGGTTGCGCTCTCTTTTGTCCTCCTAACACATCACCAATCACACATTATGCTACTCGACTTGTAACATCTTTCGCGACATCTTTTGCAGCCTTTTTAAGATGTGGTGCAACGATTTTAGCCCCTGCCTTAAGCAGTGGAATAGCTTTGCGAGCCAATGACCCCAGTATTGAACCAATACATTCTCCATATTGTATTCGCGCTCCCTTAAATTCTGGTAATTCCCCACCCACTTGACGAAGAAAATGGTTGCGATATGTAGACGGATCGTGTGTATATGCTTTCATAATGCTTTTGGTCGAAAATGAAGTTTACCGATCACTTTCTCAGTCTTAAATAAGATGTTTTCACATGTGTCATCCTTAATATTCATTACTATCATGCCAAATTTGGATGTGTTTACAGGAACATAATGAGGTTCTCCATAGGTTTTCATAATAATATCTCCATCATGTCCTTGTATTCCAACAGATCGTTGCAAAGGCACATAATGATCTCCTACAACCAGTGATTCACAAATACTACAGTACACATAGAGTGTCTAAAATCCATGTTTAATATCAAGCATATGCCATGCCTCACTTTCATTAACATAAACCATATATGGTGTAAATCGTAACAATTCTCCTAATCCGATGGAAAATGATAAGGCAAAATTATCTTTTAACATCAGAGAGGCATTCCTTGCAATTTAATCATAGTTTAATCTCACTGGAGACACATCGACTTCATCAGTGGTAAAGGCATCTTTAAAGGCTTGATTTATCGCGTGAATGACTTCACTAGGGGTTTTATAATAACCATGAGCAATATATACTGTTTTAAGGACACCATCAGATGCATAATCCGATGTGTTTCACATAACAGTCCAAGTTAGACCTCATCGTAGGCCATGTATGTGGATATTGAATTTCAGCTAAGGCTACTTCATATTTTCCTTTCAGATAGATGGTTCGAGGCATACAAATTTGATAATTTGAAGCCTTGTTGTTAGGCTAATAGTTCATACTAGCATTGCTAGGTAAAGTAATATAAAAACTTGTTGACTCCATAATCGTTTATGTGATGTAGATAGACTGGATGTGTATATACATTACTTTATGTTTGACACCCGTCATCCACACTGTCTACATGACCTACATTGCTGTCTAAATTACTATCTACATGATCTCCATTAGTGTCTACTACTTCTCCTTGGCAACAAGCACTTACACACCTAAATTTTATAGGAATAGTATTTCTTTACAGCAACAACACCATGACTCTTTAATCCATGTTAAAAAGTTTCCCATCCTTCTGGAAACAATCTCTGTTGACGTTGTTGTATCTCTTTTGCAATATCTTCACGAGTTGTCTTTTTGCCAAAGACAGTTTTTGGAATATAAGCGTCTACAATTTCCTCAATAAACTGCTTCCATCCATGTGGTGGTTCCACATGCATGTAGAACCAATGCATCTTTTAACAAATCAATAATGTTCATGATAACAGTACCCGTTTTTCAAACAAGTTTTTTTTATCTGCCCATCTCGTACCATATTTCTCAAGTTCTGCTAGAAGTTGTGTTAGTTTTACATGATAAATAGGTTGGAAATGGTTTCGAAACTGTTGTTGTGACTTTTCTGATTTTTCTGCATTGGATTATGCTACAGACTTTTGTTCTTGTTGCTGTGACTGAATTGTTCGTAAATGACGACCAAGAACTTGAGACATTTCTATTGCCTTTTCACGAGTTCGTTTCCCACGTAAAGGTGTATTCACTTTCGTTTTGATTCCAACATCTTTTCCCTTCTTGTCTAACAACATTTTATATTCATATTCAGTAATGAGGGCCATTTCCAAAGTATGTTTTATTTTAGCAGCAACTGAGCTAAAAAGGGTAATGCAAATTGAGCAATAGCTCCAGTGAATCCTCCTTTCTGATTAACCAACTTCTTTTTTCTTCGAAGTGATATCTTCTTATCTGCCAGTGTGCGTAGGGTATGATGTTCACGCTTGAATTCCTTTTACCTTTTTGAGCTTAAGGGTAAATGTCCTCGCAATATATTCAAACAATTTTCAAACAAACTAGTTAATTCCTCCTTAGTAGCTTGTTGTAGCAAGGATTTAGGTCGTTTAGACCCGCTGTGTGCAAGAAAGTGAAGAAAAGGCTGATTCGCTTGAATACGTTTAGATATATTGGCTGCGAATGGTCAAGTGACATGGTTCTTGTTCATACGCTACTTTATCAACATATACATAATGTGTATCTTGTTTTTTGACTCTCTCTAGGATTTTAAACAGAACGATGTAATGTGTATTAAAACTAATATTTCGCATTTCTCTACCATGATGGAAAAAATTATGTACAATAAAAATGATGCTTAGATTTTGATGACTGCTGCTAAAGAGACGTGTCATACGCTCATCACTATGACATTTGGTCATTAAGTCGTCAATGATGAGTAAGTTTGGTTTTTTCGGGTTAAAGCGCTCTTCAATGTCATCTGGAATGCCTTGGTAAAATTTCGCACATTTCATTCCCTTATACAAAAAGCTGATCTGCTGCATAGAGCCATAAAATGGTTTTTGGAGAGGGTTTAATTAACTTTTGTTCTAGAATTTCCCTGACTAGAGAAATTTTACCACTGCCTGTAGGTCCAGAGACCAAACATGTGAATGGATGCTTCATTTTTAAATGTCTGTTTCTTTCGCCCAACTGTTAAACTTCTTTGGCCAACCTAACCACTTAACAAATAATTCTTTAACACCTCGTCTTTTTCGTGTTTTCAAGACCTTTTCAATTCTGTAGACAGATTCAGTATCTTTTGTCACTTTCTGCAGTTCTTATTCATAGAAATGTCCATTAATATCTTCGTCCAAAAAGTCTTTCACACGATGCAAGTGTATTCCATGCTTCTTCCAGCGATATGTCACTTTCTGCAGTTCTTCTTCATAGAAATCTCCATCAATATCTTCGTCCAAAAAGTCTTTCACACGATACAAGTGTATTCCTTGCTTCTTACAGCGATATGCTATAATGAAGACTTCTTGCGTCCACTTTATGTGATAACCTCGTTGAAATACAAATTTCATGTGGGAAATGCGAACATGATCACCAATTTTAAATTTGTAGGGTTTTTTCTTCTTCTTTTTTTCTTCTTCTTTCAATTTCAATTTGTCTACATACATATACTTCCACACTTTAGATTTGTTGTCTTTACGAATATCTGCAGGAGCATATTATTAGGGAGGGAACCATGAGGTCTATGGTTGTAATTGTACACTAAGTCTGGAAGGATGTCCATATACCGATAAGTTTGATTATGTAGGAAATATCAATACATCATTCCCTTTTGAGTACGAATGACTCCCTCAGCAAAGTTGGCTTTCGTTTCATTCTTTGTCGTATAGGCATGTATTCCCTCCTTCTTCAAAAATGCTTTTACCCATCTGTTTTTAAATTCAGTTCGTTTATCAGGCCTTAGAGTTCGTGATCTTCGTTGTGTTTCATGAAAAATATTTTGAGACGTGGGTATTTGATTTATTAGGTATTGGCTGCACCCACAAATATTTGGAAAACACTTCAATGACAACAAAAAAGCGGGTGTCATCATTACAGGGAGCTATGTTTCCCATGCCAGCTAAATCGATTTTGCACATGTCACCAATACCACGTGTAATGACACGTTGCCTTTTAAACCTGTATTTTAAAGGCTGTAGTAAACTGAATGCATCTTGACCTTGTAACCATTTCTTCACTTTAAAATGAGTGACTGGTTGACCATGTTTTTTAATATGTTATAAAGTTTGTAAGGACCAGCAAATGCCCAGGGTTGACCAGGTTTAAAGTAAATATTGGTTAAGTTGTCTTTCCACGTCGACATGTTAACACTAAATGATCACATATCTTGTCAACATATCTTGTATTTTATTTTGTGATATAACTCAATCAAACTCCTCAGCTCCGTCAATGCCTGAAGGTACACACTCTATGATGAAATCCTCGCGTAAGTTTGGCAAGTTCAACGTGGAATGGACACTATGACGGCTGGCAAGCAAATGACTTTCCCAAAAAAAGTTTTACTCTCCAGATAGTGTTCGTGGACCACACTTGTTGCAGAAGTTGTCTTGTTCACAGAACTTGCAATTATACTTGTGGCAGTGACAATCATAATCCTCAGCATATCTGTAAGCACCACAATATTCACAGGTAAATCCAAGTTGATTTTGCACGTTCATATTCTCCAATTGAAGTTCAGCCAGTCTTTTCTTGGATAGCTTTGACACCTTCATCCGATTGTCCTTTTGCAGTTTGATAGCAGTTTTCTTGCCATGACATTCCGTACATGGTTCAGGTTTGGTGCATAAGACTGATTTGATGTTATCCATCTCCTGAAGTAATGTTTCCCATTCACCATCATTCATGTTGATGTAATACTTGTATACTGTCCTTCAAACAGTAACTTACATAGCGCATGTCTTCGTATATATAATGACTTCAAGCCACTTCGTTTGCGTTAAGTACAGTTTGAAGCCAATGTTGCGTAAATTTTTCAGTCTCACACACAATCTTGCACAAGGGTGGTGATAAAGCAAGCCATTTCCCTCCACGTTTGATTTGAAGAAATGGTCCAAATTGTCCATGCTCCACAGTAATGGTTAAGTTTGCACTAGTTTTAAAGCTCCTTGTCTTCTCCATAGCTGCGCATTGAATGATGACTTCACTTCATCCCCCACTCCTTTTATATGGGCATCACATGTATGTTTTCATGAGATGTTTGTAAAATCGCGCAGTCATCTCGTTGAAAGCAAGGCTGTTGGCAAACCGTCTCTTAGAGATTGTTTCATGACGATTACTTAAAAGTATCCTCGTTTGCGACTACCTGTTATCCATTCAAAGAGCACTGAGATGGTGAAATGTCCTTTTCATAGAGGTAGGTCATTATATCATACACCTTAATGCGTTCTTCAAGGAATTTAAACCATGTAGCATGACCTTTGTACATTTAGAATCGTGGTCCTCATCAACACGCTTTGGCGCCGGTAAACACAAAGTCTTAAAATGTTCCTCATGAAGGCTTCTAATAAGTTGAACGAATCGTCAGGTCATGGCTTTGGAGAAGTGTGGCTCTGACGCGGGAACATGCTGTGTGTTTCCTTCTAGCATGTAGATAAGCTGATTTACGGCACTCAGTTCTTCACTTATTTACATTTACATGTGTTGGTCGAAAAAGCCTTCTTTACATAAACCCCATAAAATGTTGCAATCGATCAGAGGGAGTTTCGTTTCAACAGCGTGACATCTTCATCCGTAACAGGAATGGTCTTGCTAGATTCAAATTTAGATTTGAGATGTTTGTCGTAGTCGTCGTCATCATCGTCGTAGTCGCCGTCATCATCGTTGTCGCCGCCATCGTCGTTGTCGTCATCGCTTGACATAACCACTTCTTCTTCCTCAAAATGCTTTAAATGCGCTTTTAACTTAGTGCTAAGTTGTGTGTTTGTACCATTTACAGGTGCATTTGCAACCAAGAACGAGTAGCCAGGTCCCTCAGGATCTGGCATTCCTTGCTGCACTGTAGACACGTCTGACGGAGCACCTAAAGTTTCCTCAGACTTTCTTTGCTGTACTGTAGGGACGTCTGACGGAGCCTCTAATGCTTCCTCCAAGGCTTTTTCAGCGTCTGCCATAGTATTCAAGAACGCATCATTCTCCTCCTCAGTTAAAACTGTATCTGCAAAAGCCGTTGCTTCGAAGCGAAACAGGTCATCAATGTTCATTTTGCTAGCTGGAAGTGTATTTGGAGACGTTTTCATGATGTTTTGGCGATTGAATTGTCGTGTTATCGACGAAAAGACCTTCTTATACTACTATTTGTGGCCCGTGGGGTCCTCCCATGGATGACCCGGGGGGACCTCCCATAGATGACCCGGGGGACGCTAGCCTCGTTTCAGACAGCTCTAGCTCAATTGCTTCTCACTTTGTCTCTGCGCTTGTAAAGATGGAATTCAAAGATCAGTTCCTCACGGCGGAACGAAAGCAGAAGTACCTGCTTTCAGATAAGGATATTGCATTGATTGAAGAGATTTACATTGAATATGAACTCTTCAAGCTGGAAATGTGGCGGAAACGCGTTGCTGGCCACAAACAGCATAACAGATTTGGCAGGGCGGCGGAGGAGTCCTACAAACGCATGAGAGAACGCTCTCCGGATATGTTGCTACAACCGTCGCCCTACACCTGGGAAGCCGTACGTGACTGTGAGAAGAATACCAGCGGAGCCTGTCGTCACCAGGCGTACCAAGCGTGGCGCGGAAAAACCTGCTGCTGTTGGCAAACCTGACAGTCCGCCAGCCATCCAGCCAGTGTTAGCGCTCTCTCCGGCTATCACACCTGCTGCCAACCCAGATGAACTGACGTCGCTGTTTCCAGCATTCAGGACACTCAAGCCAGCCAGATGCAGCTGCCTTCCGACTGTCGCCAAACCACTTCCCTTGCTGACATGAAACTGGATGACCCCAGCAAAGAGTCGCTTCAAGAGGTCGTGCGCTTCCTCGACTCGGTGGATAACGCTAGATTTTGTGAGTTCTGCAGTTTTCTCATTCAGCAGGGGATTACGAGGCATGCGCACGAAGCGAGTTGTCCAGATGCCATGAAACCCGAGTCACATAAGTGCGGCGTACTTGGCACGGAGTTCATGTCAACCAGGGCGGGGGTAGCGGCGCACAGGAGGAAGCACGGCTGCAAGAGCACCAGCAGCAGCAAGCAGTAGACAGCTTCATCTCAAGGCTGCCCTTTGCGGGGCGGCCACCAACTAATACGAAATAAGCGCTATTTGTGTCATGTTGTTGGTGTTTGTGTGTCAGTATGGGAGATGTTTAAAAAAAGTCACATAGGTGTGCTGCCCATAGGTGGGCTCGAACCACCAACCATGTGACTATGAGTACTCTGTTTTACCGAGTAAGCTAATAGCACTTCTAGTGAATGATGTGCAAAACATAATCCCCCCTAAAAAGTCTATATGACCTGGGGAGGGGAGGGGGTCCTCCATGGTGGACCCGGGGGTCCTCCATGGTGGACTCGGGGGTTCTCACATGATGGGTGGGTCCTCCCATGGATGACCCAAGATGGGTTCTCGCATGGATGACCCAGGGTGGGTCCTCCCGTGGTGGTTCTAAGTCACCCTGTGTTTCGTCATTATGACGTCACAGGTGACTCAGAACCAATGTTTTTTCCCTACTGAGTGCCTACTTTGTTAGCATTTGTGAACATGTCCTGGGTAGAAATTCCAGGGTATTTTTCCGGGTTCTAGAGGTACTTAATCATGTTTCCTGGTACTTAAGGCACATGATGATTTTTCCGGTGTTTTATGGGTACTTAAGGTACATAATGAGTACCCAATTTGTTAGCTTAGAAATTTTACTTTTGTGATTGTCTTTTAAAAAAATGAAATTTGTGAACATTTCTTGCGGAGAAATTGGTATTTTTCCGGGTACTAGAGGTGCTTAATGATGTTTCCAGGTATTAAGGCACTTGATGATTTTTCCGGTATTTCTATGGGTATTTTAGGTACGTAATGAGTGCCTAATTTTTTGGTATTTGTAATTACTACTTATGTTTATTCTATGAAAAATACAGGAAACACCCTGCAAAATGGATGGCAAGGTTTCCTGTACGTGCCTTTTGTTCATATATATCCAACAAGGAAAAGCAACTTTTGTGAACGTAATAGACCCGTAATATCGCTCATTACTTAGTTTATAATACTTGTTATAATCATAGTAATTACGTAGTACTTACGTCGTAACTCTCGCCTGTCTGCATATAAAAACGAATATTTGTATCCCAGTTTCTATATTGTTTTTGCGTAGTTTAAATATGGCTTCGTAGCTCCAGTGAGAATACGACTTAAAATGCAATTTTTTTAACATACGATATTTTTTTCAATTTCTTTCTCTTGTATATCTGATATATATTTTTTAAAAAATTATGGTGCATTTTTTTAATTTCAGAAACAATATTTATTAATTAGATCATGGTAATATTTATTGCCTTGTGCCTGTTAATGGGAACCATTTTAAATAACTGATGAGTTCAACGGAGGTTAGCTGTTTTATAACAACGCAGATTGTGATTGGCTGGACTGACAGGTGATTTCCGGTTGAGAACAAAGGCGAGATTTCGGAGGTAAATATTTCACGTTATTACGTGTTTTTGGGGGAATAATCGCATCTTATTAAATTATTAAGCCACTTCAATAACGCTTTACTTTTCTCTGCTGCAAAATATAGAGATCGTGATGGGCATTAATTAAGGTTGAGGAGCAGTGAAAATTGGGTTCACAACAAAGGCCTTTTCTTGGGTCGAAACAAAGAGGATGATGCGAGGGCAAGACCACCCTTCCGGCAAATCAAATTTTTAGTTTTCCAGTGTTGCCACATCATCCTCTTTTAAAGGATTATCCCTTTTCTTTGAAAAAGCCCGATTTTATCCTTTTTTTATCCGTAATACTTTTTATACTTTTTTTTTTTAATTTTCATCCCTTTTTGATTCTAAATTAACATTTACGTCTCATGTAAATAATGTAACCAGCAAACTGGCTGGATGTTTATCCATATTGTATAGAGTTAAAAGTAAAATCGGTTTGCAAGGCTTACGAACTTTATACTCTACACTGTTTTTACCACACTTAACATACTGTTGTGAAGTTTTGGGAATGGCTTCCCAAACAGTCTTAGAAAAGGTGTTTAAATTACAGAAAAGGGCTATCAGACTAATTTGTAACTTGCGCAAATATGATTGCACAAGCGTTCACTTTCATCGGTTAAACTTGCTCAAATTTCACGACCTGGTACGGCTGAAAATAGCTTTGTTTATGTTTAAGGCTAAAAATGGACATCTGCCACCAAGCTTTAATAACTTGTTTTGTCCAAAGACCTACCGCTACAACCTGAGAAATAAAGATAAATATCAAAGGAAATTTGCAAGAACCAAATTAAAATCAAAAGGTGTGAGCATATATGGTGTTACGTTATTTGAAAATACTCCTGATGAAATCATAAATGTTCTAGTGTTGGTGCATTTAAATGTCGATTGAAAGCTTATTATGTGCAACAATACTGATAATCTTCCTTTTATCTTATTGATCATATAAGCGTCTTTTTCTTTGCTAATACACGTTAATTCGATTCATTGTATCATATTTAATTGTCCTTTGTGAGTTTGTATATATATGTATATATATATTCATACATATATTGTAAATGGGCGAATCAACTTTTACAAGTCCTCGGGGACTTCTTCGCTTCGCCTGTTCCTTATTCGTATTTTCATTTATTTTGTTGTTTACCTTAATGTAGTTTTCTTTCGCAAAGGAATAAAACGTTATCTATCTATCTACGATCGTACTTTTTTTCGCTTTTCATCCTTTTTTATTTTGATACTTTTTTAAAGTTGTCTAATAAATTGAAAAAATTTGGGAACACAACGATGCTGTTTTCTTGTTTTCCAAGGGTTCATTAACAAAATGATGGGGAAAGAAAAGCGAGACAGCCCTTTTGGTAATATTCGGGACAATTTAGAAGTACAGTCAATGGACATAATTGTTCGTAATTTTTAGACCCCAACCCTTCGAATTTGGGCCTATAGGTTTGGGGTGTCCGTCCATCTGTCCGTCATCGCTTTATACCCCTATGAATTTGGGGGCGGTTGGGGCCTGCTTGTGTTTCACAAATACTTACTTGTACGAAATGGCGGCGCATTGGTATTGTTTTTAGGCCCAAACCCTTCGGATTGGGGCCTATAGGTTTGGGGTGTCCGCCATCGCTTTATACCCCTATGATTTTGGGGGGGGGGGCGGTTGTGTTTCACAAATACTTACTTGTCATTCTGAATTCTATACCCTCTAGTAAGGCAATAGAAAATTGGTTTACTTAAATATTTGGTCAAATTGCCCTTCATGTTTAGTACTTCCGAAATGCGAGCGGGAATAGCGTCGCATAAACTTTGAATTCGGGTTTGTGGTGTTTTCCCGGTATCCAGACAGAAGGGCCTTGGGCGTAAGGGCCTTTCCCGAAAAGGCCTTTCCCAAAACGGCCCGAAATGAAAAGTTGGACGAAAGGGCCTTGAGAATTTTTTGAAGGGTTTTGAGTTTTAATTATTTAATAAAATATGTAATAAAATAACAAGTAAAAAAACATACTTCATTGTGTTTTTACAGATAACTGCCTTGATGTTTTGTTTCAATTACTCCCTATCACTCTCTTGAGATTTCCGAAGCACTGTGCCACAGGACAATCCCTGTTTGTACCAATCACTGCCTTCATGTTTTACTCATTGCAAAGACTCTTTCAACTACTTCCCATCACTGTCTTTAGATGCGAGATTTCAGAGTCATTGTGCCACAAAAGAATATCTCTGTCCTTCGTTTCGTTCCTCTGCAATGTGCTGTTCAAACACGCGCGCTAATCGGGATGATGTTGGCGTGTCAGTGTCTCGCCGATATATAAAGAGTTCTGAATTTAAGTTCTTTACTTGAACTGTGACCATTTTTCAATCAATAAACTTTGTTTTTTGGAGTTATTTTATGACACAAAAAATAAAAATAATTTGGAGAATCATATCCAAGAAAAAAATGATCAAGGCCCTTTTGTCCAACTTTTCATTTAGGGCCGTTTTGGGAAAGGCCCTTTTGTCCAAAACCCTTCTGTCCCGGGCCCTTCTGTCCCTGATTCGGGCTTAAGACATCGCGCAGCATGTTTTATGTAAACATGTGTTTTCTGTGCCCCTCCCCCCTCAAGCGTCATATTAATAACTGTGGTATTGTTCTAATTGTCTCCGGAGCACGTCGACCCAATATATATAAAGGCAACCCAGTTCTTATTTTTGTAATAAGAAAAGCTTCTTATCAGTCGAAAACTGAATAGTTTGTAATTTACAATAAAATATTTAGGAATTAAAGCTGATTAATTATAATTATTATATCATCATTATATAATTTTACTACAGTCGGACTTCGTTAATTGGACATCGGGCGGACCTCCGATTTTATGTCGAGATAGCGGGGTGTCGAGATAAGCGAGTTTTGGAAATAAAACGACAGTTATTTTAAAAGTGATGATTTTTTTTCTTTTTGTTTTCATAGGCTGTCCTTATTCTTTATTCACATCGAAGTATTATTTACTCTTCTTTCAATGTTTATAATGCTCGGTATCTCACATCCAGGGACATGTGCGAAAGGTTGCGTTTTTTTTTTCGTCGAATCATCTTTATTTGACAAACTCAAATTTGAAACAACGTTTAGTCCAGTAACAATTAGCAAACACTGGTTAGCGTGGATAAAAGGGCTGGCTGCTATACAGAGGCATGCACTGGGCTACTTAATTGTTTACACAAGGAGGGGTGTTTACAGTCATTTAGGGAGTTCATAATGCAGATAAAGTCTACTATAGGATATGGAGAGATGAAGAATTAGCAAACACTGTCTAGGGTGAACAGAAGGGCTTATCTGTTGGCATGCACTGGGCTACTTGTTTACACAAGGAGGGGTGTGTCGTTTACTGTGGGTACATACAGCTGACTGTAACAAGCAAAATTTTGATACTGCATAAATGTATTTTTATGATATCCAGTTCGAAATTCATGGTGTATGAGTACGCTATTTTATACAAAAAGTTCTATATGAGGGCATTATAGCTAGGTTAATTTATGTCGAGACAAAAAAAATGTCGACATATCCGAGGTTTTTATCATACAAATAGACGGGACTGAAAAAAACGTCGAATTAACCGAAATGTAGAGATATCCGTTGTCGACATAAGTGGCTCCGACTGTGTTATTGTAATTATTACATATATTTCAGTGTGTTCGAGTTTCGTACAAAAGGAGAAATATAAGTTTTCTGAATATTTCAACTGTTTTATGTCTCTTGTAAGAACTGACCACAATTGACCAGAAAAAGCCACTTTTGGAGATTTGACCGGGACGGATTTATCCGGGTAAATCTCCCGGATAAATCCACCCGAGATTTGACCATGCCAACCCCAGAGCATTAAACTAATTCTGTGACGAGGCGTAGGGCACACGAGTTGGGGGTTGTACTTTTGGTCGCCTTTTTTCCAAACATAAATACGGTTATCACTTCCCATAACTACTTGACTTTCATCTCTAAAAATCCAATTTTTCCACTGTCTCGCAACTGACCAATGTTTTCTTTCTTTGCACCATTTAATTCTTATTTTCTAGTTGACATATATAACTGAGCATTGTTTTTGCTGGCCCTTCGTTGATACCCTAAACTATTGACATTTCTGCTGATAGTTCTAGTACAAAATTTATGTGATTTTCGTTCATGTCCACCAAAGTTTGTCTTATATTTGCTTTAATGATCCGGAAAAGTTGGTTTTTGTCTCTGTCAGTAAATAATTTTTTCCTTCCTCTACCAGTACGAGTTTCAACACCTTTTTTCTTTTTCAATTATTTTCAAAACTACGAATTGTAATCCGAGGTATCTTAAAACTTCTTGCCAATTCTGAAGTATTTCTGTTGCGCTTATAACTTTCTACAATTTTTTGTTTCAGTTCACTTCCATATTCCTTCCTACCGGAAGCCATCTTTATATGCTAAAAGTTTACAAGTAAAATCAAAACAACTTGTCATAATACTTATAATAACGTTATTTGCATTGATTTTTCTATGGATACAGTCACTCATGACGTAACAATTACGTTGTCAAGTATTAAAATACAACGCCCTAATATAGAACACACGCGATGTCCAACGCGAACTCGTACAAACTGATGAACAATTATGTCCACTGACTGTACACTCACGCATGCAAATATTTTTAATCGCTGTGAAAACGAGCATTTTATTATATTATGACATATTAGTCAGTCCCTTTAATAGCCAACATGTGAATAGGTTTCTGACAAAATGGAATTTTGTTGATTTTTGCCAGTTTTTTCCTGTCATTTCTTTATATCCTTATCCCAACTGAATTCAGCCGAAACGCAAAAACCTTTCGGCGAAAGTCAAAGTACGAATTAACAAAATGATGGGGGAAAAAAGGGAGACAGCCCTTTTGGTAATATTCAGGGCAATTTAGAAGTACACTCACGCATGCAAGTATTTTTAATCGCTGTGAAAACGAGCATTTTAGTAAGTAAAACTTCCAAAAAAATGATACAATATGATTAACATTAATGTTTTGTCGATATTCAGCAAAAAATATGATTTATCCTTTTTTTCTGGACTTAGAAAATTTCAGCTCTTGATCGACCATTGATGGCCGTGTTTAACTAATGGGGAGGAGGGGCTGTGGTGAATATGTAGGCTATGCACACTGCTCTAGTTGTTGTGGGCAATAATGAGGTTGGATTTTGTATCCTGATTTCGATAAAAGATTTTCTCAGTAAAAAATTATTTGACCATAAAAATCATGTGCCATAATTTATAGTAGGCCATGTATTTGATGTATCTTTTCTAAAATAATGCCATTCGCCCCAGTGGTGCGCCAAGATTGGCAAAATTGACATCACTGGCATGTTCTGTTGGAGATACTCAGAATCTCGCTGTCACAAGCCAATTCGTACTTTCGGGTCTTTCCGATGGAGGTGTTGTTTCGATTGCAAATTTTTTGGGATAAATTATAAAGAAATGATAGGGAAAACATCAAAATTATAATTTTCTTTCAACATGCACACTTTCAAGTTTGTAAAGCCATCATATGATCTTTTAACATGTATTTTACATATTATTCAGTCCATTTAATAGCCAACATGTGAATATGTTTCTGACAAAATGGAATTTAATTGATTTTTGCCATTTTTTTCTATCCTTTCTATACACTGTATCTTTAGCCCAACTGAATTCAGCCGAAACGCAAAAACTTTTCGGCAAAAGTCACAGTACGAATCCTCTCATAAGAATACCGCAAGAGAGAGTCATCTAGGACTAAGCTTCAAGTAGCTCGATGTCAGTTCTTCCTTGCATTTACTCGGTATATCTCTTTCCATACTGAATTTCGGCGTACCGCTTTATTTCTTCATTATATAACGATATAATGAAGAAATAAACATTTATTTTGAAATATACATTTATTTTGATTTTATTGGCGGCGAATTTTCACGAAAATTTCTACCTCCATCTTTAAAATCAAAAGTTGCCAAGTCTGGCCCGTTCATTGAAATCCGTTCATTGAAATCCGTAAAATTTGATTAAGTCTTTGTATCACCTAGACAGTTCCTGTTCTTGGTTTTAATAGTATTTTGTGCGCTAAAAACCTCGCTCGCAAGTAGCAGAGTTCATTGCAACGAGCAGAAAATTTTCCATAAGGATAGCAACGTTCAGATACTCCGTATGATATGTGGCCAGGAGCTCCCGTGCAAAATCTGTCAGATTTTGCTGTGGTGCTGTTCGCGCAAAAGCTTTAAATTCCTTAAAATCCTTTACACACTCCAAAAAAAAAAAAAAAAAAGACGAAGGGCTAATTTTTGTTGAAAAATTTGAATATAATTTTTTCTATAATGTGACGCTGTGGTCTCCGAAAAACCGCGTCACTGTGACGCAGTGGGTTTTGAAGAGCGGCGTCACAAGCCCCAAAAAGTGCTAAAATCCGCGTAAAAACGACGTCATCGCGAACGCTGCCGGTGTAGCAGCCTAGAATATACCGCTCGCCCAGAATATACCCGGGTATAATTTGGGCTAACCGACATGTATAGATGGTTCAATTGCATATCAGCCGTTCAATACTTTCAATCAATTTATCAAAGTTGAGCTCAAGCATTTACTTGCAAAAAATACACTCATTTCATATGGCGTTTTAAACAAGAAAACGAAATCGAAGGCGAAAATAAAGTGTCATGCACACGTTCATATCAAGTTCTACCTAAGTCCCAAGTTTCGTGGCACTAGGGCCCGCAGTGCCAGTGGAGGGAATGACACAGGAAATAATGAAATCACAATCAAGAAAAAAAGATACCAACGGCTGCTCGCACAAATTCATATAGCCCTTGCAAGCCAAAGGCTTGTCAAGTGTTAAATGTGGTGTTTAGTTACAAGTATAAATCCAGAGATCAGCACAAAAAAGATAATATTTCAAAATTAATCACACTTTTAAATGAAACAAAATCACAAATGTAACAAACTTCATTTACAGTAAAACTCCTATTTAATTACAAAAATTCTTGTAAGTACATTATTACTAAAAGAGCAACAGGGGAAGATTTTCTCAGATGTCCTACCATACATTTTACTGTTCCACACGAATCACTGCATTGAAATGTTCCGACACATTTTGCAAGTCCAGTCCAAGTTTGGTTTGGCGGTTGTGAAAGGGTGAAGGGTAGGTTAGCCATTCGAATGCCGGTGCTCGTTTTTTGACAAACTGATTAAATGTTTTAAAGGACTGAAATGCAATTGAACATTCTACACATGTGTGTGCCAGAAAACAGGCATTGCGACATAAGTGCAGTCGACATCTACCATGTAATTCCCACTTGATTCCGGTATGTAAAGGGCTAAATATAAATAAATTCCAAAGGAATGCTATATTTCGCAAAAATATGTGTGTGGGGGGTATATTCTGGGCGGCTAGCCCAAAATATACCCTGGGGTATATTTTAGACCAGCCTAGAATATACCTGGGGTGTATTCCTGGCTGGCCTAGATTATAGCCGGGTATATTCTGGTGCGGGTATATTCTGGGCTGCTACACCGGGTCAGACCGATTCATCAAATTGTAGATTGTATCTTATTTATTGATGTTTCAAGTAAAACAGGGAAAAGCGAGATAATGTGTGATTTTTGCGAATGGTTTTTTCTCTTCTTCTTTTTGCCTAACCTACTTTAGGCGTAATTTTTTGTAGCTCAAGCCACGGTAAGTTTTAATATGAAGTGAACAAACAGTGTGATGTTTAATTGTTAAGTTTGCAAGTATGGTTTTGCAACACGGCAGGACATGTGGTCGGTTCTTGTTGGCAGTGTACACTGCCTTATTGGAACAGGACATTTGCCTCCGGGACAATTGCCCTCGGACTACTGCACTCCTCCCCCCGGACAACTGCCACCATAGGACTGTTGCCCCCGGTACAAATCCCCCGACATTTTTTATGAACTTTAAAAGACCATCCCAGTTCGCCGTGCCAGTAAAGTGCTAAGGGACGGGCATCTCCACGTATGCATGTGTTTATCGCTGTATTTTTTTATTTTTTTATTTTTTTTTGAATTTTTTTGTGGCCAATTTTGGCCCAGGTATTCTTGTTTATTTTTTTCTCTCATTTCTTATCAGTGATAGGGGAAGGCGAAAATAATAGTTCTTAAGAAAGGAAAAAGTATGGCGAAAATTTCATTTATAAACCGTGTAAAAACCGGGGGGGGGGGGGAGGCAGTAGTCCGGAGGGGAGAGGGAGAATTGTCCTAGACCCGCGTATCTGTTTGATCATAACAACAGACACCCCTAATAGTAGACCTGTTGAATTCAACTTTTTCGGTGCTAATCCTAGGGTCCCGGGTGTGAGTGGGGTATAAAAATATAGATCCATAAATAAATTTTAATTGCAAGTATCAAAGATTATGATAGGTACTAGGGCTAAGTGTCAGTTTAGAAAAGGTTTATGAGTGGGTCTGTTGGAGATTAACAGTTAGCTTATGAAGTTAGACAGCGTTGCCATATCTTAGTAAGATGGATACAAGTGTTGGCTTTAAGAATTTGTTATCAGAGGTTTCTATACTTGGAATAAATTTTTCACCAGAGGTTGCCTACTGACTAAAATGTTTGTGGATGTAAATCTTGTAAAGAGGGCATTTGCCCACACGATTAATCAAGTGTGTTGAGAGTAAGTGTAAGTATTCACAACAGAACTGTTCAGATTATATCTAAAAAAAAATATTAGTCTGAGCATAAAATGAGTGGAAAGCATCATTGAGGTGTCAGTTAATGGCCGACACTTGGATGGAGATTTTGCTATAAACAGCTTGGTGACAGTAAACGTCTTGGTTTAAGTTTTCCTCTCTTTTTTTTATCCATCGTGTAACGGAGGGATATAGTTTTCAGCTTGTCTTTCCATCGGCTCTAATATACTATCTTTTGTCCAGGCTGTTACTCGAAAATTATTCGTGCTAATGCTTTTTCGTCTAACACGCGGCTAATACATAGATTGAAGGTATGCAACGTCGTAGTTTTGTTCGATTTCAAAACAAATTGCCATAATGACAGCATTTTGAAAATAGGTAAAAATTTAGTTCGAATGTACAAAGATGTGACATTTCCAGGCCGTAACTCCAAACATATTCACGCTACTGCCTTTTCGTTTTACTTGCGGTTAATACGTATATTGGAGGTATGCAAGGTCCTATTTTCGTTCGATTTGGTGAAAAATTTTCAGAATGACAGTATTTTAAAAATAGGTAAAGATTTAGTTCGAATGTACAAAGATGTGACATTTTGTCTATGCCGTAACCCGAAAACTGTTCATGCTAATGCTTTTTCATTTTGCATGTGATTGAAGGTGTGCAACGTCGTCTTATCTTTTAAATAGACCGAAAATTGTTAGGCAATGTTGGATTTTCAGTTTCAATGAATTTACTAACATCCAGTAACATTATGTGTTACGCGATGGATCCTGCCTCACTGAAGCTCTAGTTTCTTTTTGAAACTATTTCAAAATATTTTTGATAAAGACAGTGGCATACATTTTAGTGGAGGTGGGAGCCGAGTTGGTACGCAGGGACTGAGTTCGTCAAAAAGGCCCAGGTGACTTTCAGTGCTGGCCATGTTGGCAAAGGACCGAGTTGAGCAGGGTTGAGTTTTCGCGGTCGCCCGTGGCGACCAGCTTTGGGCTCGGGCGACCAACTTTTTCGAGTTAGATAAATTTTGCAAAAATTTTGCCAGGCGACTAACTTTTTAAAGTTGGTCGCCCGGGTGGCGACCAGAAAATTTTACGAAGTCTCAACCATGTAAAGATCATTATAACTTACGCTGTTTTGTTCATCTAGGTTGCAAAGAACTTGGAACCATGTATGGAAGCCGTTGGAGAACTGATAATTTCTAAAATCTAATCAAGTCAGCTTCACAGACAAGCCTCGCCATGGGTAGCGTAACCATAGACGGCTTGATGGAGGGCTTCTCTTCTTTGCTCCACCAGGCAAAACCGTCAGCAGTGCCGGAATTTATGGCATGGGTTGACAGACAAGTTTCGGAGTATAAAAGGTCATGGTCAGCACAAAGTGGTAAGTAGCGCACCTTTTCTTATTTTTTAATGTCCACTTCTTTTGTTTTCTCCGATGACTTATTTTGAAGAACGAGGCAAACAAAGTCGCACTCATGTGAGGCAGGGCGTTCTCAAAAATAACGACCCGGTACACAGGTCATTCTTTTTGAGAATGCCCTGCAAGGTGTGACTTTGTTTTCATTGTTGTTTAAATTGATTCATTGAAAACAAAAGACATAGTCATTGATTAAATGGAATTTTAACAGGAATCAAACATCAAGAATCTTCGCCTTGAAAAAAAAAAGATTTATTTAAACTTAAAAACATATATTCCTTAACAAATATTGCAATGCCTAAATACCTGACGAATTCTTTAGTTTTTACTGGAGTGGGTGGACTGGGGCTGATGAAAGAGATATATCGACACAGACGTTCGGCAGCCGTCGTGATTTAGTCGCGACGAAAATGACAAAACGTATCTATTTTCTACGCTAAATATTCGTCGACAGACATCGCGACCTCAAAAAGACTTCTGATAGACGTCAGAATGATCACTTAATCGATTTTTTCTCTCGATTTCAAATCTCGAGCAAAACGCTAGAATTTTACAACGAGTAACATTAACTTAAACAGAAGAAAGTAGAAGCTCAAAGCATTGACCTTGTAGCTAATGTCGGAATTAATTTTCAAAAATTATGTACGGTCCATCCGGTTTTAACCGGTATCGATAGATCCGGCAGGCACGTTAACATTATATCCTTGAATAAATCCATCAATGTGAAATCCACTGCCAAAATTCCCAGACTCCCTCTACAGTTCAGAAGGAGTCTGGGTAAAAAAAATCATTTTCCGAATCGACCTCCATATTAATTTTGTCTCCCCAAAAAGCTCGTGTTGACTCTTGCATTACCTAGGTTGTTATGAATGATCGTTCGGTTTTTTATATCTTGTCGTGATTGTTATTCTTTACTTGTCACCTTAATCGCAGAACAATAAGGATTGACGGCCGGGGGAGGCGGGGCCAATTCGTTTGGCACATGGACATTAAGTATGAGAATGCCTTCCTTCTTGGTAAACTCTATTTTCATGCCCTACTATTAATGTCCACTTCTTTTGTTTTCTCCGATGACTTATTTTGAAGAACGCCGCAAGCAAAGTCGCACCTCTTTTGTGAGGCAGGGCATTCTCAAAAATAACGACCCGGTACACAGGTCATTCTTTTTGAGAATGCCCTGCAAGGTGTGACTTTGTTTTCATTGTTGTTTAATTTGATTCATTGAAAACAACACATAGTCATTGATCACATGGAATTTTAACAGGAATCAAACATTAAGAATCTTCGCCTTGAAAAAAAAGGATTTATTTAAACTTAAAAACATATATTCCTTAACAAATATTCCAATGCCTAAATACCTGACGAATTTTTTAGTTTTTATTGGAGTTGGGGGAGGGGGGGGGGCTGATGAAAGAGATATATCGACACAGACGTTCGACAGCCGTGGTGATTTAGTCGCGACGAAAATGACAAAACGCATCTCATTTTCTACGTTAAATATTCGTCGACAGACGTAGTTACCTCAAAAAGACGTTTGATAGACGTCAGAATGAACACTTAATCGAGTGTTTTCTCTCGATTTCAAATCTCGAGCAAAACGCCAGAATTTTACGACGAGTAACATTAACTTAAACAGAAGAAAGTAGAAGCTTTCAAGTAAATTACCTTGTAGCTAATGTCGGAATTCATTTTCAAAAATTATGTTAGGTCCATCCGGTCTTAACATGCTTGTGGTATCGATAGATCCGGCAGGCTCGTTAACATTATATACTTGAATAAATCCATCAATGTCAAAATTCCCAGACTCCCTCTGCAATTCAGAAGGAGTCTGGGTAAAAAAAACTCATTTTCTGAATCTTCCTCCATATTAATTTTGTACCAAAAAAAAAAAAAAAAGCTCGTGTTGACTCTTGCATTAACTAGGTTGTTATGAATGATCGTTCGGTTTTTTATACCTTGTCATGAATGTTATTCTTTATTTGTCACCTTAATCGCAGAACAATAGGGGGTGACGGGCCGAGGGAGGCGGGGCCAATTCGTCTGGCACATGGACATTAAGTATGAGAATGCCTTCCTTCTCGGTAAACTCTATTTTCATAGCCCTGTCTATTCACACCTCGGGCTGACGCCCTCGGTATGAATAGACAGGGCCATGAAAATAGAGAATACCTCGAAGTCAGGCATTCTCATATGCATATTAACACAATAGGAATTTATGACACATTTTTCTAGATATGCTCAGGCATATTTTTAGACCCCTTTTGTATGTACCATCAGATGCTGACGGTTCATACAAAAGGATATAGAAGCATCAAAATTAACCAGTTAAAGGGAAGGCCTCTAATGAAAATTGTATAGCTGATTAAGATGAAATTTTTGGGAACCATTCATAAAGAAGGTAGTCTAGTGTCTCCCACTTGCATGTTGTCTGCCAGTGAATTGCTGCCTGCTGGGCGGTCTTCATGGTGTTGGAGACGTATTAATAATGGTTATGTCTGCCCGATAGAAGGGAGACAGACAGGGTTTGTGCGTATGTGTGTTCCAGTTGTTTTAAACAAAATGTTTTCTGAAAGATACCTCTAAACGAAAAGTCCAGACCGACTTAAAAGTTGGTGTATTTATTTCTTTGGTAGGTCTGCTTCCCCGATTTTCACGGTTTGTCGGGATCCACTTTCATTTCTGGAAACATTCTGGGTGGAGATATTTTGATCCCCTTACATATCAAGACATTTTGACCCCCTTACACACTCTAACCCGTGTGCGTGCAAACAAGGTACTAGTGTCACGCGTATTTAAATCCAAAGAAATGACTGCTGCTTCAGTTGTGAATTGAGAATCTGCCTAAAAAAATCACTGCAAACTCTAAAGTGTCCGGAAGACGTCTTCCTCCAGTGTGGAGGTACTGTGGTACAGACATTGCAAACAGCAAAATTCGAAAAGGAATCAGCAGAACTGAACTTGTGGAGTTATCTGAACAGTTGAATTTGCGGATGGTTTTCGGAGAAGGTGTCGTATGTAAAGGTACTTCTTTATGTAGACCTCTCGCGCAGTATGTCTTGTTTTGGCGATCCGCCAAAAATTGACCAAATGGGGTAGGGGGGGGGGGCATTTTTTTTTTTTTTTTTTGGTGTCCAGTTGTCAAAATGCTTCTCCTACAATTTTGATCGGAGATTCCTTTCCAGTTTTATACAGTTGTTCTCTAGGTAGCCGTCTCTTGAAAAATTACCTTTTTTGGCGATCGCAAAAAATATTGGCTAAATGGGGGCATTTAAATTTTTTGTGGCCAATTTTTTAAAATACTTCTCAAACATTTTTGATTAGATTTTCTGTAAGTATATTGTGTGAATCTTTTTTAACTCAGTCCTCCCTTGAAAATGTACTTTTTTGGCGATCTGTCAAAAGTTGGCCAAATGGTGGGCATTTTTTAATTCTTTGGTGTCTAATTTTCAAAATACTTCTACTCACACAATTGTCATCGTATTCCTGTCCAATTTTGTACACTTATTCTCTAGGTAGGCCTCTCTTGAAAAATTACTTATTTTGGCGATCCGCCAAAAATTGGCCAAATGGCAGGGTTGGCAAGTTTTGGACATGGTGGTTTTAACCATGGTTCCATACCGGTTCTTAACTGTCCGTCCAAAGTAGGCTTTGGACAGTTTAAGACAGGTTATGGACATCCAGCATTAAAGCCCATTGCTATTTTGAACACACATATAGCGCAAATGTATACTGCAAAGTTTTCCTTCATTTCCTTTGAAAATGTATATTTGGCGATTTTTTTAATTTCTGATTTTTAAGTTTTTTGGCCATATTGTTGCGATATCTCCGAAACAGTTTGTTGGATTAGGCTGAAACGTGGCAGGAACCCACATATAGTGCAAATGTGTACTGCGAAGTTTTTCTTCATTTTCTGTAAAAATGTATTTTTTGCGATTTTTTATTTTTTTTGCTCGCCAATGTTGTACTTTTAAGCAAAGAATTTTTTCCACGTGACTGATTAGGTCGGGCGGGGGAGACGGGTTCCGGACAGAACCCCCCGAGACCAAACCCCCCGGGACCGAACCCCCCGCTCGCATAACCACCCATGCCAACCCCCCCTCCCCCCCCCACCCCCCATATGGAGAGGACCAAACCCCCCCCCCCCCCCCCCCACTCCAACAATTATATTTGAACTTTTAAGCAGCCTCCGATATTATGTTATCGTTACTTTATGATTACTGATTATAAAGGTATAAAAGGTACATAATTGCAGTCATATTATTACGAGCTTTGATCTCAAATGCAATCAGAGCTTCTGCCGTGTCCTGTTCTGTCGTCTTACAATCACAGGATCTGAAGTACAAATTACACCTTTGTCATCTAGTCTGTGTGTCGATTGCAATTAAAACATCTGAAGTATGAATTCCTTTGTTTAGGAAATAGGATAGCGCACATTGTTTGTGACTTTCGCAACAGAAACATCTTAGATTTTCTCAGAGGAATAACCTACAATATTTAGTTTTAAACCAAAAGTGACTGTTGACATTAGCCAGTAGTAGTCATCGTAGTAAAACAGTTTTTGCAAAATGTTGTACAAGTGAACTACATCTGAAGTTGTAAAATCATGATGCAATAAACGTGTGTTTAAATTTGACACATTATATTGACATTTTGATTAGGCTGAGAGGGAGGGTTTGGTCCGATCGGGGGGTTTTCGAACGGGGGGTTATGCGCGCGGGGGGTTTGGTTCCGGAGGGGTTTGGTCACGGGGGTTTAGTCCTAGACCCGTGCTCGCTATACACTGGGCTTATACTCTACGTCTCTTATCCGGGACCAGGATGTGGTCACTGCAAAATATTAAGAGTACCACAAACAATGCTCCTAAACTTGCATAATCGCTCCCATATATGGAACAGCTTGACAACCAACTAGACTGGCCAGTGTTTTTGTTGAAACAAAATCGGGTGTCTCCATTCCGCTCCTGCACCTTGACTTGTTTAGAAATTGGGGAATAAGATACCCACAACTCAGGTTACGTACCCCCTTCCACAGCCCTCCCCCTTTCAGATACATCTGAATATATATGTCTGCTTTTATCCAAAATCATATGTGATAAATGTTATAATTCTAAAATAGTAGCATATTGTCAAAATGCAACTTTGTAAAGCGAAGGAGAGGTGAGCGGTGGAACAGGAGGTGGGACTAGATTGGGGCGGGGGTGGATGAAGCTATCGGGGGAACATTTGTTTTTGTTTACCAAATCAAAACTGCAATGGGGGCTTATAAATTTGTTTTACATGTTTGGGTGCACTGATGTTGGTGTGCATTGGCCGCTCTAGTTAAAGTTTGTTATTCAGTGTCAAACTTCGCTTGTGTCTGTCCAATTTCGTCACGGATGCATTTACTGACTTAAAACCCTACTTGTTACTCAGCCAGTGGTTCACTACTGAGCCAGTGGTTCACTACTCAGCTATTGATTCACTCCCGTTTCTTGTCTAAAAAGTCGTACATAGTACGTACTGCAGCATCTCTCACTGCTAGGAAAATAATGTAGGTGCATGTGTTTTTTTTTTTTCATATTGCGTCACTCCACATCATGAAATTATTTTGATATACAGTAAGGGCACTGAATGTCACAGTTGGACTGAAACGACCGGTTAATAAAGGATGCGAGCACACAATGTTGGGTGCATTTTTGAAACTTGAAAAGTCTGCTTTTTGCCTTAAACGACGCAAAGTGAAACAGTCTGTAATACTCTGTGTACACTTCGTTATACATACTCATTTCTTTTGTTGCAGATTTCGAATCTTCGTGTGTAACATTCAGCAACGCTGAACTGCATTTCAACAATTCTCAGCTAGCCAAAGACATGAAACGTCTCAAAACATTGATCTCAGACTCAAATCAAAACAAAATAACTAGTCAAGCTTCTAGTGTGAATCTCAGCCCGCCTGCTAACGGCCGTGTTACCGCTTTACTATCAGCGGATTATGCTAGTCCATCAAATAAATTGACGCTCAAAGTGCCTTATGTGTCGCCGACACAGTCCCAGAGATACTACGGCTCGCCCGCCTCAAGTGGCGGGTCTCCTCGGCCGGGCTGCACGCCCATGAAAGCATCGTCTGCTCTCCGCAATCTTCTCCAGAGTACAGCGCGTGTTAATCTTGGCGATGAGTTTGATGACCCTGTCGAATCGGATCCGGACAACGCGTGTAGCCAAGACGAGAGTGCTCAGCCGAGAGTGAGAATCGATTGTCAGCTGTGTGGGAAGATGTTTCTGCACCGCTCCAGTTACCGGCGCCATCTGAAGCTACACCAGGGCGTCTTCACCCACCACTGTGCAGACTGCGACCGCAAATTCTCTCGAAAGGAACACTTTCAACGCCATAAGTGCAGTCGCAAGTCTTTTAACAAAGACAGAAATGATCTTGATAGTAGCTTTGATTCAGTAACCGATAGCCCGGTCAAGTCGAACTTGGGTTGGTGCGGGAGATTGCAGTCATTTCATTTACCCACTGAGTTGCTCCCTTTGGATATGTCCAGTAAAGCTAGTGAAGAAGGCAGCATTGATACGAATGAAACAAGCTCGATGAGCAGTGGTCAGATCAGTCCGGCTCAAAGCTCAGAAGGCTCGAAACAGCGCGCGGGGAGAAAATCCTCTGCCCCGCGAAAGATCGATTCCAGTGCTTTTCACGAGAACGACGATTACATGTCTGATATTGACGAGAGTATGTACGAGTCGAAAGAGGCGGATGCAGCAGGTGACGAGGTCATTGATATGTCAATAAAGAAAGAGTGTGGCCTGACTGGTCATGCAGATGGTGGTTACAGCAAGTCCGTGGATGCGGT
This sequence comes from Protula sp. h YS-2021, assembly GCA_949752745.1. NCBI lineage: Eukaryota > Metazoa > Annelida > Polychaeta > Sabellida > Serpulidae > Protula > Protula sp. h YS-2021. The sequence goes on along the minus strand of OX457025.1, from coordinate 49,690,520 downwards.
ACAACGCGAGGAGCGCCATGCCGCCAGACCGGCCCAAGAGGCCGCTGTATCGGTGACAAGTCACGCGCAGACCGGGCGAGACTTCGGCGTGCCTTCCAACGATAACATTTCGCCTCCACCTGGATTTCGCATAGGAGACTTAATTGAAAGTGCAGTGACGAAATATCACAGTGCCTTTGAGCGTGCCAAACTCAACGTGCCTTTCTTGCCAACAACGAATGATCTCAGTTCGCCCTACACCCCTTATCCGTCTAGTCCGAAGATGAAAGCCAAGATGTATGCCAAAATGTATGCGGCTGGAGAAGGCACTGAAATGGCAAAGACCCTACCGAAGGCTGAGGAAGGGGGTCAAAAAGGGAATTTCCTGGCAACAGAGACGGGAACGTACCAAATCACGACGGAGGAGATCGGGACAGATAGTGTCCTTGTTGAGAATACAACTAGCAAGGTGATCAAAGTCGTTAAGCAAGGCAACTATCTGAAGCTGAAGAAAGAAGCGCAGTTGATAGACGGCGAGCTGAGGTTTATTTGCCCCCATTGCTGTAAGGTGTTCCACCGCAGCTCCAACTTCTCGCGCCACATGCGCATCCACCGCGGGGTTTACAGCTACATCTGTTCCACGTGCAATCGCGGTTTTTACCGGAAGGAGCACTTTGACAAGCACAAGTGTTACCGGAAGTCCATGGCGACGACATGGGAGCGCAAGACAAAAGTGGATTTAGATCGCGACACCCCGGAAAAATGCAACAAGGAGAACGACTTTTTCAGCGTGAACGGCGAAGGTGCTGCAAAGCCTGCTTCTGTGTTCGCTGCTCAGTTGGAATGTAATGGAGCTATGAGTGTGGTGTGCGCACCGAACATGGCCGAAGAAGATATCTTCAACAATGGCACTGTGACCGCGCACGCGGATTGATCGTGGGAGACTGGTCCTGTTTCTGGTCGTTGAGCGGTTGCAATGTATCGGTGGCGAGTGATGCCAGTATTGAAATGTGTTCAAAGGATTGGTTCTAGGCTGTGTGAGTTTTATAGGTAGAAGTGGATGTTTTTGTTAAGTTGTCTTAAGATAGCGGATTAGATCCAGCGTTATGGTGTTCGTAATAAAACCATGCGTTCAAGGAATTTATATTTTTTAAAGCGGAATATTTTCACCTTCCCAAAATTAACATATCATTAACAGAATAGATTTTTTTAAGTTTCTTTTACAATTTGGCGGGAACACGATGTTCCATTTCTCGTGATATAGTAATTATTGACCATGGAATTATCGGCCATATGCGTGTTTCCCTTGATGTCGGATCATTTCCCGTCAGATATCGGCCCCCATTTCACATTTGGCCATAATTTTTGCGCGCCGAAATGGTGAGAAAGAAACAGCAGAAGACAACGTGAGCGGTCGGCGATCGGGATAGTGGGCAGTTACACGGACTGAGGTGTCCGTTATCCGTTGTGGGTTAAGCATGTCACGCGTGTGATGAAGCACGTGCCACATGTGAGATGACGCACGTGCGATATCAGGCATTTATCTCCTAGCCAGCCTTTAATGTACCAGTGAATGCCTTGACACACTGTCATACTTGTTTGGTGCCTTAGAACCTAAGTCGGAATGAACTTTTTTTTTGCAAATTTGCAAAACATGTCTGTTTAGTTGAAAGATATGAGCGTATATGTTGTAATACCGAAAATGCTTAACACCGCCATTCGACTTTCCGTAATCACTCATTTTTTTGTGGCTGATTTATGTTTTTTAAGAAGGGATAAAGGGTGTTCATTTCCGTCCCTGCCAGTTAACAGCCGGCTTCGAAGGCTTTCGCTTGGAGTATCGTGCCTTCCTTTTTCGTCCCTTTTCGTGTAGCTTCGGTAATTATTTGGCGACGGCTCTCACGTTCTGCAAGTAATAGTGCGTTTTAAACAAAGGAATGAAGTAGCAGTAGTCGTTTGAGAGCGTGGTATTTGTGTGTTGTGCTTGTGTGCTGTGTCCTCACTAAATTATTTGTACAGGCGTCTAGTTTTCTACAGAAATACAGTTAACTGTTGCGAGTTAAGTAGCAAATTAAGTTATTTAAAGGTACTTAGATTGTAGATTTTTGCATCTTTTGAGTATTTTGTCACATTTCTAGTTAGATTCTTGCCATCGTGGATCATTATGTGTGTTACGGTGTAAAACGTTAGAACTGAAATCTTTCTGGTGCAATACCTTTGATACTAGCACAACACAATGAAAGCATAGCAAGTTGAAATCAAGTTTTGTCCGGTTCAGACTTCTTTGTAAGTATGGTTAGAATGAAGTCCAGTGAACTGCTTATAGCAGTTCTGTTGTTTGAATCTCAAATATATCAGGTATAAGATAAGCATAAAAACGGTTGCCAGTAATTTGATCGTTATAATGCTTATTTCTTGGAAATCTTGAAGCCCCTTCTTATAAACTGTAACTGTGCAAAAAGTGGCCATTCCCCTCGGTCTGCGGCCTTACTGTGGCTTCGTGTCTGTGTTTTGATCTCAAATGTCGAAAACGTCACATTTTCAAAATGTTTAGCTGTGACTCTATATCCGATCAAGTGATTTGTGCAATACTAAATGCAATGAAGAAATATCTGCATGGTGCAATAATATGTATTTTCCACGCCCTCCACCTCCCCCCCCCCCCCCCCCCCGCGTCACAAATACATCCAGTGTATGAAAAACGAACAAATGTTGTGTGTGAAGCAGCCTTCGTTTTACTGCTCTCCGGTTGCCAAAAAGTTACAAAGCTTTCATTTTAAATTTTGTTTTGAAACTAGAATACATTTGCATATTGAAGACTTTATAAAGAGTTTTTGTATTTGGCACATGGTTATGGCGTAACATGGGCAGAAGTGGAGTGCCTGTGGAATTCACCGATGCCATGTGAAGCGGATCAACGTGTCTCCATGTAACTATTGTTTGCCGAAGTATGTTAGTGCATGTCTTTTTAAGTGTTGTGTGCTTTTTGTAGTTGTCTAGCTGTGTTTTTATTTAAAGCGTGCCTATTTAGTTGAACTGTTGTGATTTCTTATTTTTCTTCTCATTTTTACGCTAACTTATTGGCATATTTGCATAGCAGTTTGTGCAGCAACAAGTAACCGTGTACCCATGAAGTTTGGTGGGTGACACGAATATGAGTAAGCCGTCACGTGTCTGATAACAATCAACAACTGAGTTACATGGTTTACTTTAAGTCTATTAGGGTCGTTTGGGTTATTTTTGCGTTGAGCGACTTGCTTAGCCCGGGTTTAGATGTTGATAGGAGGGAGTACCTTGGTTTTGTAAAGCCTGTGTCGTGGCTGTCCGATATGTATGAAGCTTTAGCTCTCAACGAGTGAAGTGTTCTGAAACTAGTCATCAATGTTTTTTCTGTAGCTGTTTTATAAAAACATTCAATCGTTGTGAAATCAGAGGTTAGAAACTAACAGCCTGTAGCTGAGTCGTTAACACAGTCATGTTATAGTTGGTGGCGTCCTTGGCATGGACCGCCCGGCCGGGTGTGCAGCTACCCACACCCTCGGCATTTATAGTATTGCAGTTCTAGTAGTGGTCGGAACACTTTCTGATTAATCGATTATTTGACCGTTTTGGGCACAATCGATTATTTTTCTGCACAATCGATTCAATCGAAAATTTTTTACTTAATTCCTTTTAATTGAAGCAACCCATCGGCAATTTTAGAGTGGAATACTATATAGGTGTTATACGTTCAATGAAATGTGCTGCGTAATAATTTATTACCACGGGGGAATATATGCGATCGACAGTCGTGTCGGTCGGCCTGTCATCAACAGCGTGTTACCAAGATAACTTAAAAACTGCTGCAAGGATTTTAATGAAACTTGGTATGTAGCTTCTGTGGGAGGAACACATATCGCTATTGAAAATGGACCAGGTTCGTGAAGGAAAATGGACCAGCTGGACTTAGAAAATTTGAGCTCTTGATTGACTATTGATGGCCGTGTTTAACTAATTGTGGGCCTGTGGGGAATATGTGGGCTATGCACACTGCTCTAGTTTCTAAAAGTGGTGTTTTTATTTATCGTGGTTTAAAATGCACGACTTGTGATGTAACATAATTTTTGTGCAGTAGTGTTTTTCAGTGCATCATACCACTGTTGCTTTTTTTTTGGGGGGGGGGTGGGTTGTTAAACATTTTTCTCAGGTTTTTTCTGGTAAATTAGCAATGAAAATTCTCCAAAACGTTGAAACTGTTAGAATGTTTCCGTTGAAGTTAACAGCAAATAAAGCTAAGGGGTCGCGGGGACCTCTGGAATTTGGCGCTTGAGTCCTAAATGACCACAGAAAAAGGCAGTGTCAGTTTGGTTGCGTAACAAAGAATATCAGTAAACGAATTCACTTTTACTGCAATGAAATTTATTCTGTGAAAGTTAAACTTGTCAAATGCCTGAAAAATTTGGACCCAATGACATTGCCTGGGAAGCAATCATGTCATAGGCTGGGGTCCCGTGGAACCCCGATCTATAAAGTACATTTTGTTTTTGCTTTTCTTTAACATGCATCCCCATAAATGACGAAAAAGCCCTATATAACCCACCGTAAAATCCATGAGTTTGAGGAAAAATAGATTAAATAATCGATTCTGATTCATTTTTAATGTGATTAATCGATTGCGGTTTTATAATCGATTCCGACCACTAAGTACTAGCATACTTGTGATGGGGTGATGGCCGTGTTGAATAAACAACGGTCCTGCTATTCAGTAACGCAGTAAACAGATGTAACGTGGATCATAAAATCTCAGAATTATTGATTTATTTATGTAACAAAAAAACTGTGTTCCATTTGTATTGTCTACGTCATCGGTAAGAATATGCAAGTTGTTGGGTAAGAGTAATATAATTAATAAAAGAAAATACATGCAATGGCGATAAAATGCTGTTCAGCGGGTCTCTGGATGGGCCTGTTACACAGTATTTCTGGCTGGTATTATGTCATTTTTTTTTAAATTTGCGTGCAACCTAAAGATTTTTTTTATATGTTTAGTTTTTTTTACAAAAGAGATATAAAAAAGAGAATAGATTTATACCTGGTTGGTGTTACCAAGGCAGCCGCTGAAAGCAGGTGGTGAAACAATGTTATGATGTGTGTATTTAATTAACGGATACCCCCGGCGGACTAGAGATGGTAATGAAAGTATGACAGGTCACAAGTCGCAAGTAAAATGTGCTTTTGCATCCTGTATTATTGCAGTCTATCCATAGCATTATTTCCACGTTTTCTTTTATTTATTTCGATCTCTGAATGCAGTATGTTAGATTTGTGAATATTAATTTTTTTGAGTGTACTATGTTTACAGAAGTAGGCGCTTGATCATGGAACTATTTGCAACCAAGACCTTTCATATATGTTGTCGCCGTATCCCAACAATACGTCTAGTGACAATTGGTCTTAACTTTTTATAAGGTGTGACAATACGTCTCGTGTTGACAGGTCTGAACTAAGTTCGAAGATTCACCTGATTTTTTGTTAACTTTGAATTTCGACTATTTTGAAATCTTCATGTTTCACTCTTTCGAAAAAGAATTCTTCTGTTAATTCAAATCAAAGCAAGCCTGCACAAATGGAGAAGTACTTCGAACCTCTATCATTCCAAACAAATGCAAGACTGCACAAAGGAAAAAAAGACTTCTAGGAGGTTGTCATTACAAATCAGTGCCAGGCTATATAAAAGAAAAGCTAATCGGGTATTCTATTTTTTCTCACAAAGCAATATTCCACCACTGTCATTTGCTGTCAAAATGTCTTGCTGCAGTGGACGATAAAGCCTTTCAAAAACGGGAACCAGATACAACTGGAAATCCGAGGATGCTTCCATGTCACAAATGTTTGAAAGGAGGCGGTTTACAAACAAAAAAAAATCAAAACAATATTGAAATGGAGATAATTACACACGAACGTAAAACAGAAGTTTCAGAAAAAATATCCGAAATTTTCACCAACAAAACAAAAAGCTCCATCTCTTTGCATGATTGTGATATTTTGGCGAATTGTCGAACTTTTCGATTTAGGGTATTCGTCGCCAGGCTCATTGTCACCAGGCGTATTGTCACTGGCAAATTGTCACTGGCGAATTGTCACTGGCGAATTGTCGAGAATTGGTTGTCGCCATATCGCTGGCGATTGATGCTTCGGAACTGTGTCTGTTGTAGATACTTTCCTGTGTTGAGGTTATTTATATTGTGCATATGACGTTTTAGAGTGTTACGTATTTGTATTTATGCTCCAGCAACTGCCAGTTAAAAGTGACTTGCATTTACTTGAAAGTTATTCAAGCGGAACGCGTTAGCCCAGACACTCACCCAGGTGGAACGGTGTCCAGCCATTTAGGCCAGACACTTACCCAGGTGGACGGTGTCCAGCCATTTAGGCCAGACACTTACCCAGGTGGACGGTGTCCAGCCATTTAGGCCAGACACTCACCCAGGTGGAACGGTGTCCAGCCATTTAGGCCAGACACTTACCCAGGTGGACGGTGTCCAGCCATTTAGGCCAGACACTTACCCAGGTGGACGGTGTCCAGCCATTTAGGCCAGACACTCACCCAGGTGGACGGTGTCCAGCCATTTAGGCCAGACACTTACCCAGGTGGACGGTGTCCAGCCATTTAGGCCAGACACTTACCCAGGTGGACGGTGTCCAGCCATTTAGGCCAGACACTCACCCAGGTGGAACGGTGTCCAGCCATTTAGGCCAGAGACTTTTCAACCAGAATTATAAAGCGAGACATCATTTCCTCAACTTCGTTGAGAACACTTTCAATGCCATTCTGCAGCATTCGGGTCAGGTTTTGAAATTCTCTGTCCATCTGGACGCAGATCTTCGCAGTCCCACAAAAAGATACGGCCCACCAGCCCTCTCCCCTGTAAAGATACGGCCCACCACCCCTCTCCCCGGCAAAGATACGGCCCACCAGCCCTCTCCCCCGTAAAGATACGGCCCACCACCCCCTCTCCATCGTCCGATAGCACGTGGTACGAAGAAAACCTTTAGTATCGTTATGCGGCAGCAACTGGCACACACCGGACTAGATTTTGCCCATTTCTCCAGCCAAAAAATGATCCCTTGTTATCATTACCATTGCTAACTACTTCGCCTGTCAACCTGGCCTGGTTCCAAGTCTGAAGACCAGTGAAAGAGGCAGAGTTTGCCAGCGTAATTAAAACTGAAATCACATAGCTGAGGATTAATCTAGAAATATTGTAACTCGCAATATCTTAATATGAATTATCAAAACTGTGAGCAAGAATTTTTTTAAAGTAGCCCAAATGTTGTTGTTATTACTCTCCGCCTAAATGTCTCTGGTCCAGATATCTGTGACACAACAGTACTAACATAGTGGGAGATTTAAAACTAAAAAAAAAAAAAAAAAATGAAAGACCGCATTAGTTCAGTGAACGTAGAATGCCCTTTATTTAGGACAGTGCTTGGATGACGACATACCAGCGTGGCATTTATGTTGATAGAATTGTGTTCAGAAAGTTAGGATTTGGTATCGCAAGCAGTACGGTCCAGTTGATAAAGTTGCGTAGCCATAAATGCACCCTTTCTCGGGAGGGAACTTGCGAGTTTAATCGCAATAACTTTCAATTAATTTTCTAGAATGGCTCCGTTTGGTTGTTTACTTGCAATGAATTGCTTTTATTGATGCCTTCAAAATTTTGTGGCTTGATACAAATTTGAGATTGGCATTTTATGGATGTATTTTATTGAATTTCTTAGTTGTTGGTTATATATATCATGATAAAAAGTTGTGCTATTTTTATGTTAACCCCCGTGGAAGGGAGGATATAGTTTTGAACTTTTCGGTCTGTCCGTCTGTCTGTCCGTCCGTCTGTCTAGCCGTCTGTCTGTCCGTCTGTCACGCTTCAGTCTCACGCGCCTACAGGCCACATTAGTACATGGATTCGTTTCAAATTTTGTACACGGCTTGTCTGGACCCTTCCGCAGTGCAGTGACCAAGAATGTTCTGGATTGGGCAAAAATTGACAAAATGGCGGACTTTTGAAAATTGGCACTGGACTTAGCGTATATACGGCAGTCTCACGCGCCTACAGGCCACAAAAATGGATGGGTTCCCTGGGACTTCCGCAGTGTAGTGATCAAGAATTTTCCGGATGGGACTTGACAAAAGGGCGGATTTTTCAAAATCGGCACTGTACTTAGCGTGCCTACGACATTCTCACGCGCCTACTGGTTAATGGATTGATTCGTTTAAATGTTAGACACTACGTCTACCTATCCTTCCACGTCTAAATTTTGCACACACCATATCCCCCACGGGGGATAGACGTACTCCTCGAGACGTAGTCAAGTTTAGTTGAATTCGATTTGTCAGATTCTTCAAACTGGGATTAAATTATTTTGAAAAAAAAAATAAAGTAAATTTATACAACATTTCTGACATTTTTGTTATACTTTGTGAAGGAAGTATGATTTTCTTTAAACTGATGTTTATATATTAATTGAAATAAAAAGAAAGTAACAAATAAGCACATGTGTTCAGGGATATATGAGCCCATTTAGAATCTAGTGTATTCTCAAAATATTTAATTTACATAGTAATTTAAACTTTTACATTTTCATATTGTATTTCATTTACAGAGAACTATTTTTTGTGAAATTTTGGTATACTTTTTGTGATTTTGCCAAGGAGAGAAAAAATACGTGAATTTGTATATAGTTTCATTGTTATTTATTCCCATGTAATTCATTGTGAACCAGATTGACCAGACACAACGATATCCGCTGTCATTTTGGAAAATTTGTTACGCGAATACCATAAGCTGTGCAGAAATTGGACTGCTTTAGAATTGATTTACTGCAAACAAAGAGGCTGAGCTTTCTTCTGGACCGACATGATAAAATCGAGCTTATTCTTTATTAAACACATGACAAGGTTTAACCGAAACTAAACTAAAACCCTCACTTTCATAATGATGAAACAGAACGCGGCATACTCTATATTATGCCAAAATGTTAGTCAACCAGCCGCCGTATTTAGGGAAGTTAAACTAATGTGGTAACCCATACCTTAATCCAAAAACTTAACTTCGCGGTTTAAACCATTTGGTTAACTTGTGTCACTTTCACGAAAGTCTACGGGTTAACGGAGTGGCTTAAACCATATTTCTGTGTATCCGCCCCTATATCTCTCTCTGTAGCCATATCTGTATCCACCCCTATATCTCTCTCTATCCACCCGTTCATCTCTGTGTGTCCGTCCCTATATCTCTCTCTGTATCCACCCTTATATCTCTGTGTCCACCCCTATATCTCTCTCTATCCACCCCTATATCTCTCTATCCACCCCTATATCTCTCTCTATCCGCCCCTAAATATCTGTGTATCCACCCTTATATATCTCTGTGTCTACCTTTATATCTCTTTCTGTATCCGCCCCTATATCCCTCTCTGTATCCACCCCTATATATATCTCTGTATCCGCCCATATATCTTCTCTGTATCCACCCGTATATCTCTGTGTATACCCCTATATATCTCTCTGTATCCACCCTTATATCTCTGTGTCCACCCCTATATATATCTCTCCACCCGTATATATCTCTCTGTATCTACCCATATATCTGTGTATCCACCCCTATATCTCTCTGTATCCACCCCTATATGTCTCTCTTTCTACTTCTATATCTCTCTATCCGCCCCTATATCCCTCTCTGTATCCACCCCTATATCTCTCTGTATCCGCCTCTGTACAGAAAATCCTGAAAAATCATAGTGATATATGATTTCATATACAACCAAAACTGGCACCTCAGGCGTCAAAAACGTCATGGCATGACGTCAACCCGTCAGGGTCCGTCCCTTTAAATTTAAATGAGTTCCTTGACCATATGGAGGGCCGCATCTCGTAGATACCCTCCTCGGGGTGCCAGTCTTACTGCCCCGCGGCAGTTCCACTGGTATATCGCCCCACCACCCTCACCCCACCCCTACCTTCTCTGCAAATAAGCACCTGAACTCTTACTCTGATCTTGCGATACCTTTTTTTCCCCCAATTCCATTTCAGCCAATGTAATCAATTGAAAATTAAATAGTAACCTTTATTACCTTTATGATTTTCATTTGTTTCATTTTTTTTACTAAGTTCTAAACCTTAATTTCAACTACATTAATCTTTTCCATATATCTACTTGACTGCTGGGTTTTTCTTGATTTAAGTCCCCGGTTAGTCCCTCCCCTACATACTGACGTTATTAACTTTAAAGCGTTCCCACGTTAATCGCATAAAAGCGTGGCAACCAGTTGTGCGTTCCCCAATATGGATTTCCAGCAGCTGGAGTCTGACCTACAGCAAGTACTCCAGTCCCCACGAACTTTGCCGTGGATTGCGTCCTTAAAGGGTAGACTACTAATCGCCACGCTGACAACACATGTCTTCCGTCCAACTCTTCTACATATGAAGGATGGTCCTTGGGCCCGTTACGACCATTAACGGGTGTTCGTTAAAGGTAACTCAAACTGCGGCCAAATTGTCGGGTCAATCGAAAGGGTATTCCAGATGTCCTAGTCATAGGCGGGAAACCCCAGCTGCCGATTTAGGTGGTCAGAGTAAGGCCGGGACCGGCAGACCTGGAAGAAAATGTTTAAAAACACTTAATGGATGAGACAAAAGAAAAACCGAACAATACATCACCAACACCTAAAAGACCAAGGATTGAGCTAGGGTCTCCCGCTGCTTCATTTCCACAATACCTGCTTATCACACCTGTAGAGGGCACGTTCAAGCTATCCCCCTTCGCTATCTAGAAGGGGGTAGTGTCGATAGTAGGAAACCAATTAAACAAAAGAAGGCTCTGTTCGGGGACATTCTAGTCAAATTAGCCACCCTACAGGAATGCAAAAATCTCCTAAAAATAACATCTTTCGTAAACACCCCAGCTAAGTGTTCTGCCCATCGAACCTTAAATTTTTGTAGGGGAGTGATTACCCAACCTGAACTAAGGTTTTGCACAGATAAAGAACTAGCTGAACTAAAGGACCAGGGTGTGACAGCAGCGCCAACGAGGAACATTTGTCCTTACCTTCTGCAAGCTTAGTTTACCAAGTAAAAAGAAGTGATAGTTAAGTCTTCCAGTGAAAGTATATATCCAAAACCCTATTCATTGTTTCCGATGTCAGAAATACGTCCATAACAAAGACATGCAGAAATCAAAAACCCACCTGCGCAAAAATGAATATAGTTCATGAGCCTCTCATAACCCCAAATGCATAAACTGCATGGGCAGTCACCCGGCTTTATCCAAGGATTGTCCGCGGTGGCATGCTGAAAAGAAAATGCAAGAGATAAATTTGAAAAATCAGTGTCTTATCCCGAACCCGAAAACTGGCTTCTACCTTGCTTCCATCAAATACGAAAACATATGCCAGCTCAGTAAAACCGAAGTTTCAGGATTCTTCCTGTCAAACTGACATCACATCGATTACGAAACAAAAGATTTGTTCACCACCAAAGCAGCAACGGTTTTCCAGAGAAACTAAAGAAACTAAAACTGAAACAGACTCCAGTCTTTGTGAGTCTTTATCAAGTACTTCTCCTGAGGTGTCAGGGAAGAGAGGCGGTCTTGTACTCCAATCCCCCAATCCTCTCAGCTGGGCCGCGAAACAAAGGGGAGACTCAAACAAAGAGCTCAACTCACCAAACAGAGATTGCGCACCAACCTTACGGAGGAAATGAGTGGGAATAGATATTCCCCACTTTTGGATGCTGACAATGGGAGACCTGCACCCAAAATCTCTCCTCAGCTACCCCGTCCAAATAAAAAGCCTCCAAAAGTAACGATTAACAGAAAACAAGTTCTTAGCAAATAACGATGACAATAATTCAGTGGAATATCAGAGGTCTTTGGACCAACTATCATGAATTGTTAACACTCATATACTTAAATGATCTAGCAGTATTTTGTCTTCAGGAAACATGCAGCAAAAACGACAATCCACCATAACTTAGAGGATACACTTCATACAACAAACCTTCATCGGATGACAGAGCGACGGGTGGAATCGCTATGTTCGAAGTGATCTTTTACAAAGCGAAATTAAACAAAACACGCCTTTCCAGACCCAGGCGGTTCGCATCACGCTTGGTAAAACTTACAATTTGTAATATCTATTTTCTACCACATTTGAGACCTCAACCAGAAGAGCTGAATCACCTAATAAATCAGTTGCCTAAACCAGCCCTATTTGTGGGTGACTTTAATGCTCACAGTACATTATGGGGCAATACGTAGATTTGAAGGAAAAATTGGTAGAAAATCTCCTTAACCATCATAATCTAACCATTTTCAACGACAAGTCATACCCCTATCTTCACCCTGGTACTGGTTAAAATACCTCAATTGACCTTTCTATAGCATCTGCTAATTTATAGCTTGGTTTTAATTGGAAAGTTCTGGGCGACCTCTACGGCAGTGACCACTTTCCTATTTTATTGTCTGAGTCTAAGCCATACCACGAAGAAAGAACTCCAGAATGGAAGTTCCAGAAAGCAGACTAGTCACAGTTCCAAGAATGTTGTCATCAGAGCACCAAAAGGGAACATTTTACTGATGATAACGACGACCATATTTCATTATTTACCTTCTATCTGGATCCCGCAAGAAACCACATAAACCGTGGTTTAATGACGCTTGTAAAGAATCCATAGCACTTTGTAAACAAGCTCTCAACAAGTTTTCAAATCTTACAAGGAAAATAGAGTATCAAAGGGCGAAGTCAGTTGTGCGTAAAAGAGCTAAAAAAGCAAACAAGAGTCCTGGAAAGAATGTTTCTCAACTCAACACAAATACTTCTCTAAAAAGACCTGGGACATGGTCAGAAAAATATCCGGCAAGAACACCTTTAACACAGTGAGCCATCTAGAAGTTAATAATAATATCCACGACCCGAAGCAACAGTTTAGATACCCTAGGCGAAACATTTGAACATAATTCATCTTCCGGAAATTATAGCCATGACGCTACAAAGAAACAGAAGAAACTAATCCTCTTAACTTCTATTCTTACAACAGCGAAGCGTATAATAGTGACTTTTCTCTTAATGAATTAAGAAAGAAAGGCCATAGATAGTTCCCATGATTCAGCAGCAAGACCAGATGACATACATAACCAGATGCTTAGACACTTGCCAGACCACACCCTAAAGAGTCCTTTAGAACTGTTAAACCATACCAGGAGTTCCGACACCTTTCCAGAAATATGGAAAGAAACCATAATAATACCAATACCAAAGCCAAACAAAAAATCCACGAAATCCTCAAAATTACAGACCAATTTCCTTGACTAGTGCCCTGTGCAAAACATTCGAGCGACTGACAGTTGAAAGATTAAAATGGTACCTGGAAAGAAACAACTTGCTCGCCGACATACAGAGTGGCTTTAGGAAACAAAGGAGCACTCTGGACCATCTTTTAAGACTAGAATCGTTTGTGAAAGAAGCTTTCAATAACAACGAACATGTTGTTACTGTGTTCTTTGATTTGGAAAAAGCTTAAAGATTAAAATGGAAACACGGAGTACTAAAAGATCTTTTTGATTTCGGCCTCCGAGGCCGCCTGCTCCAGTTTATAAAAGGATTCCTGGACAACAGTTGATTCAGGGTTCATCTTGGTACAACATTCTCAGAATACTTTGAACAAGAGGAAGGCTTCCTCCAAGGATGCATCCTTTTAATTCTACTATCTCTGATGAAAATCAACAATATAAAAGGTACACTCAGACAGGAGATAGATAGCTCACTCTTCGTAGATGCTCTTGCCATGTCGTGTAGAGGCAAAAGTATGCATTTAAAACAGCGTCGTCTTCAGCAGAGTATTTATTCTCTCCAAGCTTGGCCAATTAAGAATGGTTTTAAATTCTCACAAACCAAAACGGTTTGTATGCATTTTTGGAAAAAAAAACGCAAACAACACGACGATTCAGTTTTACACCTCTCCGATTTGGAAATCACTGTTGTCAAGGAGAACAATTTTTTAGGTTTATTTTTTGATAACAAACGCAGTTTTACGCTACATATCAAAGACCTCTGAAGAAAGTGTCACAAGGCTTTAAATTTACTGAGAGTCATCTCTTCTCACAATTGGGGAGCAGATCGTGATACTAAACTCATGTTGTATAGAGCTCTAATCAGATCGCGACTGGACTATGGCAGTGTAGTTTATGGTTCATCAAGACCATCCTATCTCAAAATGCTAGAACCGATACACAATCACGGCTTAAGAATATGTTTAAACGCCTTTAGAACATCGCCAGCCGGCAGTTTACACGTTAAGGCAAATGAACAACCTCTCATTATACGATTAAAACTTGCCATGCAGTATTCTATAAAACTTTACGCCAATGGAAATAACCCTACTCATCAGATTGTTTTCGGGTCACATTACGCGGATAGAGATACCAATGCTATCCCTCACTTTAGAACCAGGATTATATCACACCTGCAAAGAAGCGGGTATAATCGTTGAATCTGATGCAAAATTACAGGATCTCCACCCAACCACCTCGGTAGTTAAAGAGACCTGTGGTCTTGAAGACTCTTTCTGAGTTCACAAAAGAACAAACTAATCCGTGTGTAATCCAGTCAAAATTTGCAGAATTAACGGACAATTATAATGACTACCATTTCATATATACCGATGGCTCCAAACTTGACGACAAGGCTGCAGCAGCTACTGTCACAGAAAATAATACATTGTAAACCAGGCTTCCTGATGAGTTTTCTATTTTCCCTGCAGAACTTAGAGCCCTACAGCTAGGTATACACATTTTCAAGATTAGCTGTTACAAAAAAGTCATATTCTACGTGGACTCCATGTCAGTGCTACAATCACTAGAAAACCTACAGGTATCCAACCCACTAATTTTGGACCTGATAGAAAAACACTACGAAGTGGTAAAAACTGGCAAAGAGATAATATTTTGCTCGAGGTATAGAGCCACGTTGGAGTCCGAGGCAACGAGGTAGCGGACAAAGGCACCAAAGAAGCGTTAAACCAAGATTGCTCAGATTTCCTTGTACCGCCATCAGATTTTAAATGCCATATTTCTAGATATGTCAAAAATCTATGGCAACAACACTGAGATAAAAAAACAACAATAAACTATACCAAATTAATCCTCTGGTAGGGCACTAATTGCCCTTCATAAAGGGTCTTCACGACGATATGGTAATACACAGTTTAAGAATAGGGCATTCTTACATTACTCACAAACACCTCTTAAGAGGTGAACCACAACCCGAATGTATAAGTTGTCAGGAACGGTATACAGTAAAACACATCTTGATATATTGTATAGACTTCAATCACATTCGTTCCCGTTATTATAGAGCTGACTCTATGAGAGAGCTCTTTAAAAAAGTAAATTCTTACAAGGTCTTAGAATTTTTAAAAGAGATTAACATGTATACGTATGTACAGATTACCATTAATTCTAGCGTTTTAGTGTATTCAAGATTTTATCTTATGCTGACATTTAATCAGTAAAATATAAATGCGACAAAGTTACCAAGAATGACACAATATGACCTGCAACAGGTTGGCGGTTACGTTAAACCAATCAAATAACTAGCCGACGTCATTCTGATGTCTAAATGTTTAATTGGTGGTTTCGTTTAACATCCGACATCTTTAGAATGTTTTCGTGTTGTTAAGAATTGCAAAGCTCTTTTTAAACTTCGCTTTGAAGTTCCCGATAAAATAATAAATTAAAATGTAAAAAAAAACCTTTTGCAAACATGAAGTATTGTTTACAACGCATGAACGGCACAGAGAGTATTTTCTAGGGGCGTTGGTAAGTACTCGATTCCATGACGAAAGCCAGTGACGTAGTCCACATCGACGAAGTACTGGATGATTGACAACATAACACGTCGTCTCAAAAGTTCAGATTGGTTGTATTGACGTCATGACCAATAACAATCATTTGCAACCCGTCAGCAAAGTAATGGATGAGTGACAACTTAATTTAAGCTCATGTGGCTAAAACAAATGCAACAAAATTCGGCTTCGCCTCGTGTAACATTCCACCTCTAATGAACAAAACTGCACGTCATCCTTCCAATTATATCACAATTGTATAATCTTGAATAGAAGGAACGGATAATTTATACACTGTTTCATTCTGAATATATGTGAAAGATATCAAAAAATTGATTTCAAGAAATTATAGAAAACTAACTGTTACATAGTCTCGTGTCCCGTAGTTTTTATTGCGATTGGAGTCGAAAGTGACGCGTTAGTCAATAAAAAATTTTGGAAAATATCAGATAGTGCTAAATATACCCATAAATACAAATATAAACATTCTTTTTACCTTAAGAATGTGCGGTCTCGTTTTACATCCCATATGTTTGCAAATCATTAGAAATTCTGTATGACGTACAAGTAAATATGCAACACCGATGAAAGATTTCAGTTTCAGTGAATCCGTTTTATTATTGAGCATAGAACACTGAGCACAGAGTATAAATCATTTTGCGATTCTTTGCACCTAAATGCAGATTCGAAACACTTAATTAATCAACTATTAAGTTCAAATAATTATTAAGTAATTTAAATGATGAAACCTTAAACTGAATGTCAAAATCAAACCTTTAGTTCGAAAGTCGAAGTCAAATGTCCAAGATAAACCCCAAAGCTGTAAGTAAACGTCAAAAGGTAAATATATTATCTAAGGCTTCTAATAAATATGAAATGCTACCGAGAATTTTATTTAATAATGAACATAATGTTCAATAAAATTACATCGAACCATTTGATGGGTTGAAAATCCATTCGATTTCATTGTTTCTCTTGACCTTTGCCCCGCTTCACATAAAACGGTCTGTAACTGGGGCTGGAGTTCAACACGATTTTAGACACGTTTTCCATCTGATGCTTTCTTTATTTGCAGTCTTCGAAGCAACGTGAAAAAACTGTAAAAGAACATAAAACCTGGCTACAAACTGACCTCTAAAATAGTACTTTCAAGCACCAAAATACAATTAAATCTACTCATACTGACATAGCTTCACAACTGTCACGAAACCAACCGAACGTGAAGACCCCGTACAAACGTCAAAAATACAAAGCATGGCGGGGATGAATATGCACAAAAGTTACACAACCAGAATCTATGCATAATATTAAATCAACTTTCATATATATCATTTACACTAAAAACTCCAATTTTCCCATATTTTCCAAAGACGTAATAAAGTTACCAAACATGGCACCGATTCTGGATCATTTGCATCCAGGAACTTAGATAATTTTTGAGTTTGTAACGCGCCATTTGATTGGTTACTAGACTGCCGTCACACGGTCCAAAACAATCAACTCCCGTAAAGACGAAGGCAGGGTGTCCGGACTAATCCTTTCGCTAGGTAAGTCGGGCATGCGTTGACCTTCGGATCTGCCTTCTCGCCTTTCACAGGCAACACAGTTACGTCGAACTCTGTAATGAGTGGTCTGGCCTTTGGTGTCCAAAATCGATCTGTTCGATGAGCTAGTACATAATCTGATTCAGCGTGTTTTGCCATGATATGAATATGATTCACAACGAATAACAACGAGTTTAGACGACCGCCAAAACGTAAAACCTCCTGAACATTCAAAACTGCTCAAGCGCATAAAGACTACTTGACATCGGTAGCCTGCGAGACTCGTTCAGCAATGACGTCTCTTCCTCAAAGGCAATCTTTTGAAGACAATAGCTTGTTCAGGTTCGTCAAATTCACGCAAGGTGATAAAATTACTCATGAGTTGGATCTCTGGCATTTCAGCCATAGCGAACTATATCACTTTGGCCTGTCTGTCACATAGGAATTCACTTGCCGTTTGAGTTCGGGGTTATCCGAAGAAATGTTAATTTTGCTTAAGGTTTTAGGCCACACTGACTTCTCTTTACGAAGTAAATCGGGAAATCCATCTACCCATCATTTCATTGGCCTTTAATCCACGTGTTGCATCATCATCAGCATTGTCCTTTGGCGGAACATAGCACCATTGGTGAGGATCGGAGTCATCTGTAATAGCTCCGATTCGGTTCAAATTTTTTAAAGCTCTTTTCGCTATTGTTGATATTTCCCGACACGATAACACTATCATACCAACACATTGATTCTTGTAGAAGTAGCGTCAGTGCCCGTCGAAGCTGCTGTCAATCCGAAGGTACGAAACAGTACCATAAGCATCTTGTGAGGCGCTGACAAAAGATTAAGCCATTTTGCTTTCGTGTTTTCATCATCGTCATTTTTATATCGGCACTCTTGCTTAAACATCTTCTTTGCAATGAGAATGTAATGACGAACCCCATCGGATCATACGCTGACCAATGTGTCCGACTCAGTATCCCATTCTACTGCAAGTGCCCTCTAAGTCGGTAATGTAGAATGTGTAAGATCAACACCTTGCCCTGTCTTGACACGTTCACATTGTGATAGCGACTCAATAACCCTGCGACTGTTACTTAACCACTTGGCTAAGCGGAAACCGCACAACTCAAGTAAGGAGCGCAGCTGATGCGCTAGACGAACAGTTTCATCTTCTTGCTTCAAGAAGTCCAGCAAATCCTCAATGTAGAAATTGTTAAGCACAGCACGGATAGTTCTGTCATCAAATTCGTCTTAAAAGTCTTTTGCAGTGTGTTGAAGAGCAAAGCCTGAGCAACTCGGGCTCCAAATACCACCAAACAAATGGACAGTCATCCGGTATACTTCAATATCTTTCACCGGGTCTCTATCTCTAAACCACAAAAATAAAGCGCGTCCCTGTGAGGATGAGATACCCAAACTTGGTATAACATGCTTTTAATGTTTGCATTGATAGCGACTGGATGTTCATGAAATAGTAGCAGAGCGTCCAGCATTTTGCTAGTAAAATCTGGGTTTTGGTAAACTTTTTGTTAAATTATGTTCTTCCAAACTCGGCAAAGCAATCAAAAAAACTTCTTTTTTTGGACTAATGGAATAATGGTGCTGAATATACCAAGCAGCACCAAGTGATGACTTTATCTCAGGGTCTTCAACATTCTCCGCAAATTCTTTACTAAGAAGACCTTCGACGTCAGCTTTGTAGTGATCACGTAGTGCTGGAGATTTTTGACAGGCGTTTTTCCAGGTGCGACAGTCTCTTCTGCGACCAATACGTTGTTTGGCAGTTCAGGTTTTGGAGAGCTAAATGGGATATTTAAACAGTGTTCATCTTCAAGATGTATACGCTCTTCCAATATGTGCAAGACATTTCTATCGTTTACAGACAACTTCGTAGAGGTAGAGGAGTTGATAGTAAGGCTCGAATCTATTTTCCAAAACTGCTCAACCTGGGTGTTAAGCATGTTTTCGGGCAACATTGTGCCAAAAAATTGCATGTTACTTGCTGTCTGTTGGGAGTGCCACCAATGGGACCATTCGTAGTCTATCCCAATGGAGTTTTAACGGCGTATGGATCTCGAGCTTTGCCATAATAAAGCTCAAGTGGTAGCAGCGCCTGTGATGTATCCTGACCAATCAGCAACTCTATATCAGATCGTCGACGTCTCGTATGTTTATATCCTTCAAGTGATCCCCTGATTTGACCTCTGCTGAGTCCACGATACTGTTACCAGTGGAAGAAATGATTCAAGAACGTAAACATGTGGAAGGTTAATAGGAGGACGTCTTTCAAATACGTTGCTGACAGCGACATAGTTTTGGATGACCATGATAAATGAGTTTCTTCAAGAGAGTGTTTGAACAAAACGTGTCATCACTGTCACTGTCTAGCAAAGCATGTGTTATGGTACACCTTTCGGATCCTTTTGCTTTAACACGCACAGTAACGATAGGCAGAACAATGCAAAATGTCGCGGGAATGTTTGGCACACAGGCATAACTGAATCCTGGTGTCTCTGTAGCTTCGTCATAGGTTTCTGTAACATCATGCAGGAAACTAGAATGTTTCTTCTCACATTTACCAACTTTGCAAGATATCCTCGAACGACAGTCCGTGGGAGTATGTTTGCTCACTTTCAGGCAGTTGATGCATAGCCGATTTTCTTTTTGAAAACTTCAGTCTTGCTTCGGAACTAAGCTTCTTGAACTGGTCAGACGTATAGAGTAGGTGACTTATTTTTTCCACATTTGGCAAACAGTTTGCTGGTCAATGGAGGGCCTGTCGCATATGCTTTCATTGGAGTTTGCGCCTCCTGACATACTAAAACTAGAACCACGATTAATGTTTCTGCTTCTTGCCTTTGTTGTCTTTTTATGCACAGCAGAAGATTTATAACCGAAGACGGGATCAGATGCTTCCTTAGCAACAGGCTCTAAAATGACAGAAAACAATCAATGTTAGGATATCTGCCACTTCCTTCATAGACTGCCACTGCTTCTTTGTGCCACCTGCCTTGCAAATATAATGATAATCTGTTCATTAATTTCACTAAGCGTCCACTAGTGTCCACTTCATCAACTCGGTCCATGGCGCGCAAAGTCTCAACAAAGCCTCTCACCTCATCTGCAAAGTCCTATAAAGCTTCACCGTTGTTTGGTTTGATTGGTACATCGCGAGTAATTTTATCAACTCACGCTCCAGAGATCTCTGCTTGAGCAAACCTCTTGCCTTTTTATATCCTTGACTATTCTCCATTAAAGGACACGGTTTAATGATAGCGAGTGCTTTTCTTTCACAAAGCTCAAAGCGTTTGTTCAATTTCGTTGAATCAGACACAGAAAAGGAATGAACAACGTTATCAAAAGCGTTCATAAATATAATACAGTTCATTGGTTCCCCATTGAAACTAGGGAGCTGTTGCTTGGGGATACTAATCTGGTGCAATAAAAACACATTGGCTTGTGAGTTACTTCGATAATATAAAATCTCACCGTATACTGGGTCGATATTCCTTGGTTGTCTCACGAGATGGCATATGGGTCAGCATTTGTTTAAAAATTCACCTTGATGGCCTCTTTGCCCGTTTCTTACCACTGGTGTCGGATACCGATACGTAATATCTGTGCAGACGACGTGGTTTTAGTGCTTGGGATTTGCTAAGTGGATGGGTTATCACGTTGAGTGAAAGTAGAGTGCGTTTCTGTAACAGATGCACTGAGAGACGGAGAACCACTATTTCAGGCTTTAAGGTCGAGAGCACCTCATATGCAGAGGTGACCTCATCAGTATTCGCGACAGCATCATGCGTCTGTAAGGCATCGGCAACTGTGACAGGTGATGCAGAATTAAATTTCAAATGTGTAGCGTATTCACTATCCAATGTTTGAACTAATGGCACTGTTATTTGTGATCTTACTTCTGTTGTGTCATCAAACTGAACAGAGGTGGTATCCAGAACAGCCTTGGATGTGTCCTTCTCTGTTGCTAAATCAGCATCTTCATATCTGGTATATACCTCCTCTTCAGCACTTGCCATATCCAATTCCATTTGAACTTCTATCTGCTCTACATCAAGCGAGGTCTCTATTACATCCTTCTTTCCTAGCGGTTTTAATTTAGCAAAAGCAGCGGCTTTCGTTGCTGCACCTTTCATTCGTGTCACTGAAGAGTTATGCGGGGATGTTTGCGGCACACTGTCCTCCGGGCGGACAGACGGGCAGTTATCTTGAACATGGCATTTCAAGGCGGCTTTGTTTCCATGTGAAGGAAGGCCCCGTTCTTAAAGCATTTTCTTAAGTGCAATCACTTTGAGTTTATTATAATCCAGTCCCTCAGCCATAATAATCTGTACTATGCATGATGTACAAGTCATTTTGCAACACCGATGAAAGATTTCAGTTTCAGTTGGTGTTTTCTATTACTGAGTACAGAGCGGGTATAAATCATTTTGCGATTCTTTGCACCTAAATGCAGATTCAAAACACTGAATTAATCAATTAATAAGTTCAAATAATCCTTAAGTAAATCATGAAACTTTAAGTTGAATGTCAAAATCAAACCTTTAAGTTGCAAGCCAAACCATTAAGTTGAAAGTCGAAGGCAAGTGTCAAAGTCAAACCATAAAGTTCTAAGTTAAAATCAAAAGGCAAATAAATTATCTAAAGCTTCTAAAAATAATGATGTATTACATACAATTTTATTTCATAATGAATATAATGTTCAATAAAATTACTTAAATTATTTAAAAGAAATAAGTTACATCATATAAGAGAAGAACTAAAGTCACGTCCTATCCTGACAATTTTTACCGCCGAACTGATTTCGATACATTTATTTCAAACAAAATCAATAAGTAACCGCAAGTACTAATCCTCAAGTGCATAAAGGTATCAGTATCATCGATTTTTATTATGTCCTCAACCTTATTTTTAATCAACGTTCTCATACAGAACACCACAGAGAGTCTATTTCTTACTCCGGCCCCTTAAATGGGAATATAGAGCGACCACTTTCACAAGTCTTTCACTTTTGTTTTACATCCATATAGCCATCAAATATTTAAGACTAATCAAGACTATTTACACATGAGTAAATACAAAACAAGGTTTAATACATTAAATTTAATCACATAAACTCTTATATCAAGCAATATAATTACCAGGTCAGTCACTGCACGCTTCAAGACGACATAGTTTAGCTATATCTCTGAAAAATTTGTTTTAACTTGTACAGACAATACCAGTCCATCTCTACTAGGGCTGACATTTGCAGCACGACCCATTGGCAAATGTTTGCGTGGAGTCGATTCATCTAAGATCAGTACAGCGTCCCCAATCTTTAGGTTTATTTCGAGGTCAAACCACTTCTGTTTGGTCCGGAGTGTGGGAGACATTCACGAAGCCATCGTTTCCAGAAGACAACTGAGAGGAACTGTGACTGTCTCTAACGACAATTTAAGACATCATCTTTGTCAAACTTGCCCGGAGGTGCAGTAATGTTTCCGCACAAGAGAAGCAAGTGGTAGGGCGTCAGTGGTTCAATGTAACTTTTTGAGACCGAGCACTTAGTCATAGGTCTGCCATTAAGTATGGATTCCACTTCACAAAACACACTTTTTAAGCGTTCGCCGTCCAGAATATGGTGCTTTATAATGACGTTCATTGTTCTCTTGATTGTTTTTATCATTCTTTCCCATGTACCTCCCGTATAGGGTGCAGATGGTGGGTGGAAAATCCATTCGATTTCACTGAGTAGACATTCGAGAAGTTTATTGAACGTATTCCATTGTTGAATGGACTGGCGAATTTACTTTTCACCTCCAATGAAGTTGGTACCATTGTCAGCTCTGATTTGTTTTGGATATCTGCGTCTAGCGGTGAAACGCATGAGTCAGTTCAGAAAGGAATCAGCTGTAAGCGAGTGTAGCATCTCGATGTGAATTGCTCAAACTGTGATGCACTTGAAAACACAGCCGTATTGTTTCTCTTGACATTTGCAACGCCTCACATAAAACGGTCCAAAACAATCAACTCCCACAAAGATGAAGGCAGGATCTCCGGAGTAATCCATTCGCTAGGTAAGTCGGACATGCGTTGACCTACGGATCTGCCTTCTCGCCTTTCACAGGCAACCCAGAGAATTCTTAATGAGTGGCGTGACCCTTGGTATCTAAAATCGATCTGTCAGATGAGCTAGCACTCTATTCCAGGATATGAATGTGATTCACAACGAGCTCTGAGATGTGATGATCTCGAGGTAAAATTGCAGGATGTTCTATTTCAAAGTCAACTGGTGCAGAGTTTAGATGACCGCCAACACGTAGAACCTCCTGGTCATCCAGAAACGGTTCAAGCGCATAGAGACTACTTGACATTGGTAGCTTGCGAGATGCATTCAGCAATGAAATCTCTTCCTCAAAAGGCAGTCTTTTGAACACAATAGCTTATTTAGTCTCCCGAAGTCCACTGACAGCGACAAAGTGACTCACTGAGCTTGATCTCTTGCATTTCAGCCATAACGAACCCATGCAGCGCCTTTCTTGAGTTTATGCTAACATAAGAAGCAACTAAGCAAGCAGTGAACAAAATCGTTTTGGCTTGTGTCAGTCACACAGGAATTCACTTTCCTCTTGACTTCGGGGTTATCCGAAGAAATGCTAATTTCACTTGTGGTTTTAGACCATATTGACTCCTCTTGACGAAGGAAATTGGGTACGAAAATCCATCTACCCATCATTTCATTGGCCTTTAATCCACGTGTTGTATCATCAGCAGTACTGTTCTTTGTTGGAAAATAGCGTCATTGGCGAGAGTCGGAGCCATCTGTGATAGCCGTTTCTGTTCGTGACAAATGTTTGAAACTTCTTTTCCTATTTTTGATATATCCAAACACGATAAAACTATCACACCAATACACTGATTCTTGTTGAAGTAGCATCAGTTCCCGTCGAAGCTGCTGTCAATCCGAACTGCCACTGCTGCATCGCACATTTCAAATATGGGAATACTTTGTTGTTTAACCGGAGCTAGCCTCGACTTTCCCAGCAGAAAAGAACAATGGGTTTCTACAGGATCTCATGGTACTGACCAAGCGTATAGGTACGAAACAGTGCCATAAGCATCTTGTGAGGCGCTGGCAAAAGATTCAGCCACTTTGCTTTCGTGTTTTTATCACCCCAGTATTTTTTGATCGGCACTCTTGCTTAAATATCTTTTTTGCAATGAATATATAAGGCATACGAACCCCATCAGATCATACACTAAAGAGATGAGGCTCAGGTACGAAAGACCGGCAAGCTCATTTCATTCAAGATGCTTCATTGTAAATTTCAATGGAATTTCAAGCGAACTTCATGTGAACTTCATGTGAAATTACAACGAACTTCAGTTTGAATTTCCATTGAACTTCCAACGAACTTCAGTGTGAAATTCCATTGAATTTCAGTTTTAAATTCCATTGAACTTCAGTGTGAATTTGATACGAAGCTCCAACAAACTTCAGTGTGAATTTCCATTGCACTTCCTACGAACTTCACTGTGAATTTCACACTAAATTCCAATGAACTTCAGTTTAAATTTTCATGAACTTCCTACGAACTTCGTATGAATTTCATACGAAGTTCCAACGAACTACAATGTAAATTTCCATTGAGCTTCATACGAATTTCCATTGAAATTCATACGAAATTTCAACGAACTTTGATCCACTCACACACTGTGAATTATGTAGGTATAGAGTTATGCTTTTGATTGTACCAACACAGCAGCCCGTTCTCGGTAACAAAGTACCACATTTTTTTTTCAAAATCACTAATATCGTGCTTCGAAACATCTAACTCTTAAAACATATTTTAATAAAAATCAGGATACAGTTCCACGAACTTCCAACAATTTCAATAAAATTTCATACGAAATTCAGTGAACTGGTTTCCTAACTTTTGCTTGACGCGTCAAAAGAGTTTGGCCGTTTCGAATGCGTTTATGTGCACAACAAGTCACTCGGCTTTTGGATGCGATTGATTTTAGGATGTGTTTTTTTTTTGTTGTCAAAATATGTTTTAAGAACTAGACCGATTTCGCTACCGAGTAGCGAAAATTACACTTGGGGTCACAGAAAATACGATTCTGAACTCTTAACCTCTTACATATCGTCTTTTAGGCCGCTTTCGAGGTAATGGTCAACTGTCGGTTTCTGACTTTCACCATGTCCAAGGAGGACAAGGTCACCTAGGTGTCTCTTATATAATTTTTTTTAGGTCCAAAGGCTTCAAATTGCTCTATCGCTAACCGTTTTCGAGAAAATGGCCCACTTCCGGTTTTTGACATTGACCATGGCCGAGGATATCAATCGTTCTCTAAGGTCATGGTTAAAAAATGCGGATTTTACAGCGTCTAATCACCTTCTATCAGTGAACCATATTTCATCATTCTTTAGCAATTGGATAAAAAGCTGTAGCCAACTTAAACTTGCACACGCATGCTGTGATGGCTTTCATTGAGAGTTGGACGATCAACACACCGAGGCTGATATCATGCCAGTTTAAACTGCTGGTCTCAGCTTCTTGCCGCCTGTTTCGCAAATTTGTTTTATCGTTTTTTAATTGAAAAATTAAGCGATTTTTTTTGTAAAAAAATACAAGAGGATCAACTGGACATACTGAAGTTTATCATATCCAAAATTTCATCTTTCTAGTCCTAACGGCCTCTGACTAATTCCACAAACTAAAAAAACGGAAAAAACATGCCATAACTGCGCCTAAAATTTTCGTACAAATTCAATAAACTAGAGATTGTGGCAACTTCACAAGTGTAATTAGATTTTTTGAAGCACGATATTAGTGATTTTGAAAAAAATCTGATACTTCGTTACCGAGAACGGGCTTCTTTGGTTGGTACAATCAAAATCATAACTCAATATCTACGTAACTCACCGTGTAAGTGGATCGAAGTTCGTTGAAATTTCGTATGAATTTCAATGGAAATTCGCATGAAGTTCTATGGAAATTTACACTGAAGTTCGTTGGAACTTCGTATGAAATTCACAGTGAAGTTCAATGGAAATTCACAAAGTTCGTTTTGAAATTCGTATGAAATTAACAGTGAAGTTCATAAGATATTCAATGGAAATCCACACTGAAGTTCGTTGGAACGTCGTATGAAGTTCACAGTGAAGTTCATGGGAAGTCCAATAGAATTTCATCTTGAAATTCGTTATAAATTCGTATGCAATTCACAGTGCAGTTCGTAGGAAGTTCAATGGAAATTCACAGTGAAGTTCGTTGGAAATTCGTATGAAATTCATACTGAAGTTTGAGGGAAGTTCAATGGAAATTCACAGTGAAGTTCATAGGAAGTTCAATGAAAATTCACACTGAAGTTCCTTGGATCTTCGTATGAAATTCACACTGAGGTTCATATGAAATTCAATGAAAATTCACACTGAAATTCAATGGAATTTCACATTGAAGTTCAGGTGAAGTTCGCTTGAAATTCACACTGAAGTTCGTTGGTTCTTCGCATGAAATTCACACTGAAGTTCGTAGGAAGTTCAATGGAAATTCACACTCAAGTTCGTTGTAATTTCATATGAAGTTCACATGAAGTTCGCTTGAAATTCCATTGAAATTTACAATGAAGCATCTGGAAGGAAATGAGCCTGCCGGTCTTTCGTACTCAGAAGACCTCTTCTTGTAAACTTTGTGTTAGAGTATGAAAAATGACTTTCTGAGAAAACTTGTATATGCCCTTCGGTGTAGTCTTCCCTTTCATGTGTTGTTAAGTGGCGTATAAGCTTTTTTGCGCGAGTAAATTTTAAACTCTCTAAGTGACGCATTTGGTACAAAGATTGATGGGGTTGGGGTAATCTCTTTGAGTTGTGGTGGGATCTTGTCGTGGAGAGCAGGATGGTGTTGGTTTCGAGTTCGTGTGAAGCCGTTTTGATTGATTTTGCGCCATTTAAGGGTATACTGTTTTGAGTATAGGGGATGTCTCAGGAACTAAACTTTGGATTGGCAAGTTTTATGTACAACAGAGCTCATTGAGATGGAAAGGACGGTAGGTTTTTGATACGAGTAAAATTTTTGTGTTAGTCAGCACAAACTTTTCATGTAATTTTCAAGTATCTAGAAATAATGTAGATTGTAACCGATATTGCCTTTTTGTAAATAAATTCGTGATCCTTCCAAAACCATAACGTTTTTGTTCCTATGCAACTCGGAACATGTGTTTTCGGGTAGGTATTTTCCTATTGGTTCTTGATTTAGGCGTGAAACAGTTTGATTGGTCGCATTTTAAATTAGCGACTGCTTTTCTGCCAACAAGTATATAAGGACGTGGTTGTTGCACCACCAGCAGTTGATTTCTCGGAAGCATAGAGGCTACACGTTAGTTGTGGGTTCAAATGGTGCAAAGTGAGTTGCCATTGTTTCGCAATCGAACAAAGGCTTGGGATAAATTATGTTAGCAGTTGATTTTTGCAAAGACTAGACACCACACGTCAGATCTGAGTCCAAATGGTGTTAGCAGTTGATTTTTGCGAACACTACAGGCCACACGTCAAATAAAACGTTGGATAAATGTTATTGAAGTTTAAGAGTTGAGTCGAGTCGAGTACATTCAGTATTTTATAGAATTATATGAATAAAAGTTATAAATGTGAGAATTCTCGGACAACTGTAGATCTTGTTGAATTGTTGTGAGAATAAAGACGGAAACGGGCAATCTGAAGTTTCATTGAATGACCTTACCTCCCAACTGGAAGTCGACGACGCATAACGTTAGGAACCGCATATTTCTTTAAAGGCAACTTTAACACTTTGGGTCCTTCAGCTTGATACGGATCCTCAATGTGTCCCATTCTACTCCAAGTGCCCTCTCAGATCTTGCACTGACTTGACACGTTCACATTGTGATAGCGACTCAGTAACTCTGCGCTGTTACTTAACCACTTGGTTAAGCGGGAACCGAGCAACACAAGTAAGGAGCGGAGCTGATGCACTAGACGAATAGTTTAATTTTCTTGCCTCCAGAAGTCCAGCAAATCCTCAAATTGTAAGCACAGCATGGATAGTTCTGTCATCAAATTCGTCTTAAAAGTCTTTGGCTGTGTGTTGAAGAGCAAACCTTGAGCAACTCGGGCTCCAAATACAACCAAACAAGAGGACAGTCATCCGGTATACTTCAATATCTTTTGCCGGGTCGCCATCTCTAAGCCACAAGAAACGAAGAGCGTCTCTATGAGGATGAGACACCCGAACCTGATGCAACATGCTTTCAATATCTGCATTGATAGCGACTGGATGTTCACGAAATCGTAGTAGAACGTCCAGCAATTTGCTAGTCAAATCAGGGTGTTGATAAACTTTTTTGTGCAGAGGTTGCGCTAGTGAAGTACGAGCAACAACAAATCTTCTCATCTGAGCTTAAGTCGTTTGCCAAGAATGAAGCCCTTTGCAAGTCAAGTTCTATTCGTCATTTATGCCCAGTTATCAAGGATGGAGTTCTGTGTGCCGGTGGCCGTCTAGAAAAGGCAAACGGGGAAGTTGAAAAACATCCAGTCATACTGCCACGCCACTATCTAACAGATCTCATCATTCGTCAAATGCACAGCAACAGTGCTCATGCCGGTGCAAATCAAACCCTTAGTACCCTACGCCGCAAGTACTACATCACAAAGGGTTACGTCAAGTCAAGAGAGTACTCAAGAGCTATGTAACATGCAAGCGTTAACATGGAAAACCGTTGGAACAAAAGATGTCGAGTTTGCCGGCAGAGCGTATCGCTACATCAAATCCGTCTTCACGTGATTACGAAAAGCAATAAGACCAATTCCAGCGTGCATGAGCAAGGGAATTTCCCTGAAAAATTGGGCTTCAAAAGATGAGACGGCAAAAAGCTAGTACAATCATTAATTTAGCCCCGGACCAGAATATAGACCGACAAATGCATACAAAGATTTCTTTCCCAGAAAAATGGGAAACATATTTTTTGTATCTCTGGTAGACTGGATAGTCTGCCATAGATACCGTCAAACAACGCTCGCATTTCGGACCAGTGCGCATATTTATGTAACTTGCCTCGATTCGCGGTTCTTATTCAGACAAGTGCGCATGTTTATTTAATTTGCTTTGATACGCGGCTCTCATTTCGTTGATGTGCGGTTCGCATTTCGGACCAGCGTCCATGTTTCTTTACCTTGTGTTGATGTGCGGTTCTTATTTTGGATCAGTGCGCATGGTTATTTACCTTGTGTTGATGTGCGGTTCTTATTTCGGACCAGTGCGCATTTTAATTTAACTTGCGTCGATGCGCGGTTCTTATTCCAAACCAATGCGCATGTTTATTTTACTTGCGTTGATGAGCGGTACTTATTTTGGACAAGTGGACAAGTTTCCATAGGTTGCCTTGATGTGCGGTTCGCATTTCGGACCAGTTTGGTGTTTATTTAACTTGCGTTGATGCACGGTGCTTATGTTGGACGTGTGCATATGTTTATTTAACTTGCGTTGGTGCGAGGTTTGCATTTTGGACCAATGCGCATGTTTATTCAACTTACGTTGATGCGCGGTGCTTATTTTGGACTAGTGCAAATGTTTATTTTACTTGCGCTGACGCGTGGTTCGCATTTCGAACCAGAGCGCATGTTTATTTAACTTGCGTTGATGCGCCTTTCGAATTTCGGACCAGTGCGCATGTTTATTTAACTTGTGTTGATGCGCGGTGCTTATTTCGAACCACTGCATATGTTTAATTAAAGTGCGTCGATGCGTGGTTCTTATTTCAGGCCAATGCGCATATTTCTTCAACTTGAGTTGATGCGCGGTTCTTACTCTGGACCAGTGCGCATGTTTATTTAAGTTGCGTTGATGCGCAGTTCTTGTTTTGAATAGTGCGCATGTTATTTAAGTTGCGTTAATGCGCAGTCCGCATTTCGAACCATTGCGCATATTTATTTAACTTGCGTTGATGCATGGTGCTTATTTTGGTTCACTGTGCTTGATTTTTAGCTTGTGTTGATGTGTGGTTTCCATTTCTGATCAGTGTGTTTGTTTATTTAGCTTGCGTTGGTGAGCGGTTCGCATTTTCCATCAGTGCGCATGTTTATTTAACTTGTCTTGATGCGCGGTTCGCATTTTGGACCAGTGCGCTATTTATTTAACTTGTGTTGATGCTCGGTACTTATTTTGGACAAGTGCAAATGTTTCTATAACTTGCGCTGATGTGCGGTTCGCAATTCGGACCAGTGTGCATGTTTATTTAATTTGCGTTGATATCCGGTTCGCATTTCGGACCAGTGTACCTGTTTCTTTAGGTTGCGTTGATGCACGGTTCGCATTTCGGACCAGTAGGCAGGTTTATTTAACTTGCGTTGATGCGCGGTTCTCACTTCAGACCACTGCGCATGTCTATGCAACTTGCGTCGATGCGTGGTTCTTTTTTCGGACAAGTGCGCAGGTTTGTTTACCTTGCGTTGATGTGCGGTGCTTATTTTGGACCGGATCGCACTTTTATTTAACTTCCGTCGATGCGCGGTTCGCATTTCCGGCCATTGTCCATGTTTATTTCACTTGTGTTGATGCGTGATTTTTATTTCAGACGAGTGCGCATGTTTTTTTGGGTTGCGTTGATGCGCGGTTCGTTTTTTTTCGGACCAGTGCGCAAATTCATTTAACTTGCGTTGATGCGCGGTTCGCAGTTCGGACCACTGCGCATGTTTATTTAACTTGCCTCGATGTGCGGTTCGCATTTCGGACCACTGCGCATGTTTATTTAACTTGCATCGATGCGCAATGCTAAATTTGGACTACTGCGAATGTTTGTTTAACTTGCATCGATGTGCGGTTGTTAAATCGGACTACTGCGCAAGTTGATTTAACTTGCGTTTATGCGCTGTAGGAGGAGATTCTTTTTTTTTCAAAAATTCCGAAAAAAATTCAAAAGTTTTCCAATTCACTTAAAAAGCACAAGCCATGTGCATGAGCCCCTAGAGACAGCTCATATCCAAAATAAATGAATTCTGGAAATGCATTTCTTCAAAAATTCCCTTATCGACTCGAAAAGCACAGGCCGTATTCACGACACTCTAAGCATGCCTCAGCCCCTAAAAAGTGATGTCTGATCAAAGCTGCAGGAGAAGATGCATTTTGAGGTATTTTCATCAAAAATTCCCCCCCCCCCCCGAAATCAAAAATTCCCAAGTCGATTCAAATAGCACAAGCCGTATGCCCGACCCACCCAAGGACACCTAAGGAAAAGCATTTTGACGTTTTTTTTCAAAAATTCCCTAAAAATACAGAAACTGTCCGATCGACTAAAAAAGCGCAAGCCGTATGCTCAACCCCTTAGGAATGCCTCAACCCCCCCCCCCCAAAAAAAAAAAAAAGAAAGAAAGAAAAAGGTTCAAAACTGTAGGGGGAAATGCATTTTGAAGTTTTTTTTCTTCAAAAACTCCCTAAAAATACAAATTGCCCGATCGACTAAAAAGCGAAAACCGTATGCACGACCCTTTTGGGTTCCTCATACCAAAAAAAATGACATCGGATCAAAAATGTAGAAGAGATACATTTTAAAATTTTTTCTCCAAAAATTCTCAGAAAACGCAAAAATCACCCGATCGACTAGAAAAGCACAAGCCGTATGCACGACCCCTTAGGGATGCCTCATACTAAAAATAAATGACATCGGATCAACGTACGTGTAACGTAAGCTGGGCTAAAATCAATTTTCAAGACACCACATTTTCTCCTAGTATTTAAATGGAAACGTCCCGAAGTTATGATAAAAGGGTAGCGGTATATATGTCGACCTGGCTTTTACTTTCTTTTCTTTTTTTTTTTTTTTTGGCGATTCAAAAAAAAAAAAAAAAAAAAAAAAAGATTGGCCGAAACACATGGTGTTACGTTTTTTGTGATTCGTCAAAAATTTGAGGATATATTGCCTATAAACCATTTTTCTATTAAAATCTTTTTTTTTTAATTGATGGCCGGAACACTCATTTGTGCTAATTTCGAATTCCGTGGTGGTGAATAATCCTGAGCAGTCGTTTAGCTGAGACACTTTGAGCGAAGGTCAATCCCCCGCTTTCCACACCTGGCCAGATTCGAGCCAGGGACCAAAGGATTACAGGACCAACGCTCTACCGACTGAGCTACCCCTTTTTTCTATTAAAATCTTGACTGAAGCCAGCCTTTCTCTCTTGAAATTTGGGTTATGGATTATACTTATGTACATGTCACAAATTTTGATATCAGCATTCGTGAGCTGGGGTATTGTCCATGGACAATGTTGTTAAGGAAAATAATAACTTTCCCGATGTAGCGTGACGTCATTTCCATGATTTAAAGGTGCATGAGGGAGACACGACAAGGCGTGGTGTCAATATGTTCGTCATAAGAATAAGGGGTCCAATATATTTAACAAGTTTATTACATATCAATTTAAAATAACATTATTTTATAAATGTAAATCCACAACTCAATAATCACGTAGCATTAGGTAGATAAATACGTACTGGTTCAATCATTATGTACTCAAATTACAAATTAACTGCAAAATAATTCGCAAAGGATGCCTCCTTTCACATACACAGTGAAACACACACCACCAAATAACGCTGACACGCAGCGGAATTAACGTAAACACGCACGTAAGTTCACCTACAAATGGTGTCCTACAAATTGAACTAAAAACAAGACAAATTCGTGAGTGAGGACAAGCCCGCCCACCCCCTGCCCACGACAAAAACCTGAAACCGCCTCTGATTACGTTGTTTAATTGCCATAGCTCAGACAAAACTGCCATGTGACAAAACAAAAACCGAATAGGAGAATTATTTTAAATTGGAGGTAGAATGGGTTGATGTCTTTGGAATGCCATTTTCACATTTATAAGGGAATTATTGATATAAATAATTAAATTTTGATCTCAACAATTAATTTTTTGATATCAAGAATTACTTTTTGATCTCAAAATATTTATATTTTGATATCATGAGTTGGTTTTTGCTATCTGTAAATTTTGAGCTCAATAAATATTTACAGATATCCAGAAATATTTATTGATATCAAAATGGTTTAATAATATCTAAAACTGATTTTTTGAGATCAAAAATTCAATTCGTGACAGCAAAAATGAAAAATGTTTGATGGTAAAATTCTCAATTTTGATCTCAATAATTTATTTTTCTTTTATATTAAGAATTTATTTCAGATATCATTACTTCAGAATGAGACTTTTTTATTTTGTAATTGATTATCTGCAAATGATTTTTTGATTTCAAAAATTGATTTTTGATATTAAAATATCAGTTTATTTTTTACATACAAAATTCAGAACCACACAAATGTGACTAAAATAATGACTGGTCCTTGTACACAAAATCTTTCTTTTAATTTTTACTGTACAAAAAAGAAGCAATTCTTGAGATAAGAAATTGTGTTGTTATTATTGATATCAATAATTCAAGTTTTCATCTCCAAAATTTAATTGACGATTCGTTAAATTTTATATAAATGTGTGTCTCCGTTAAGATTTTTTAGGTTTGTAAATTGATTTTTTGATCTCAAAAATCAATTTTTTCATCTAAAATTCAATTATTAACAGCAAAGTATAAATTACTGAAATCTACAATGATAGTTTGATTGATTGATATCTTTATTTATATTTAGATATCAAAAATAGGCATTTAATGTTAAAACGGCACACCATAGATGTCAGTGAAGGGGAAAATCTCTCCGCAAACTTTTGTATGGAATGTCATTTTCACATTTCTTAGGGAGTTATTTTTATCAAGAATTAATTTTTACTTCAGAAATAGATTTTTTGATATCAAGAATTTATTTTTGATCTCATTAAATCCATATTTTGGTATCAAGAATTAATTTTTGCTATCTGTAATTGTATTTTTGATATATCTAAATGTATTCTTGATCTCAAAAAGATAATTTTTGACACTGAAATTGAAATATTTGAGAACAACATATCAGTTTTATGAGCTCAGTAATTCATTTTTCTTTTGTTGATATCAAGAATTTATTTCAAATATAATTATTTCAGAATGCGACTTTTTGATTTTGTATTTTGAACTCTGCAGATGATTTTTTGATCTCAAAAATGGATTTTTGATATCAAAATATCAATCTATTTTTTTAAATAAAAAATTCAGAAGCACACATCTGTAAATTAATAGTGACTAATCCTTGTATACAGAATTTTTCTTTAAATTTGTACTGTATAAAAAAGAAGCAATTCTTGAGATAAAAAAATTGTGTTGTTATTATTGATCTCAATAATTCAAGTTTTCATCTTCAAAATGTAATTGACGATTCGTTAAATTTTATGTAAATGCGTGTCTCCCTTAAGATTTTAAAAATTTTTACTGTGTAAAAAAAGAAGCAATTCTTGAGATAAAAAATTGTGTTGTTATTATTGATCTCAATAATTCAAGTTTTCATCTTCAAAATGTAATTGACGATTCGTTAACTTTTATGTAAATGTGTGTCTCCCTTAAGATTTTTTAAGTTTGTAAATTTTATTTTTTGATCTCAAAAATAAATTTTTGCCATCTAAAATTCAATTATTGATAGCAAAATAAAAATTATTGAGATCTACATTGATTCCTTGATATCTTTAAATATAATTTGATATCAAAAATAAGCATTAAATGTTAAAACGGCATTCTATACCATTGAACGTCAAGCTCATTGACACAAAAAAAAAACACTCAGGCAAATGTTGATTGTACAGAGGTATTGAGAAACTGTATGTGCTGTTTCAATAGCCTCTGTATTGATTTAGCCCAGCCATTGGATGGGCCCATACAATCATGTGGTGTTTCAATGCTGGGGTGTTTCAATGCTACAGTATTCACCTATTGACGGGAATTTCAGTAAAGGCAAAGTGGACAAAGCGGATGTTCAGAGCCCAAGGCTTATTAGTGCTGTGAGGAGCTCAAGCCTTATAAGTGGTGTTCACTAACGAAGTCTTTATTGACCTTTCCAAACATATCAATATGTAAACTACTAATTTTCTAACTTATTATAATCCATGAATAAGAATAAAATTTTAATGCGTCAAAAAAACCACACCAGCCCTTGCAAGGTTAAATGGTAGCCATATCAGTCCAACCATGGATGCAGCTTAGACGCTGCAACTCTAAATTATGTTAGAAATTATTTTGGCTATAAAAAAACTATTTCAGACTGTGGCAATAAATAAAGCCTTGCATACGTGTGGCCAAACGGACAGACAGCTGAACAGACGGCTCAGCATTCGAGCTCCTCATTCCACTTGGCTCTACGCTAAAGGTGGCCAAGCTCACGCTTAGATGACCCAAATTATTTGCAGCAAAATTTCGCGTAATTGTATTGATGTTAAATAATTGTAAATATATTAATTAAACATTGGCGGTACAAGAAATTTATAAAAATCCCACCTGCGTGTTTATTTTCGTGTTCACAGGACGGCTTGAAATCATAAATTGCCGTTTAGGTCCGCCCACTGACCTAGACGGATTTATGAATAAGCCGTCCCTCCGATTTGATTGGTCTAAAATTATCTGTACTCAATGAGGGTAGCTGTTAAGCATTCAGCAACCTCATTCATTTTACTCTCCTCGCGTGTAACACATTTTATATAATTAAGCTAAGAAATAAATTTGTTTAAATCCCTCCTCCGCCCCATCGCCTCCATATATTGTTTTGTTACGGTGGGGATTTCAATTTGTTTGACCCCCAGACAAATTTTGGATCAGTGAATTATATTTTTTCTTTCTTATAAACATGTGTGATGTAATTCTTCTTTATTGTTTTACATCTATCAATTATTGATGTTACGTAATTGGATTGATGTTACGTAATTGTACTGATGTTGCGTAATTGTATTGATGTTAAATAATTGTAAATATATTAATTAAACATTGGCGGTACAAGAAATTTATAAAAATCCCACCTGCGTGTTTATTTTCGTGTTCACAGGACGGCTTGAAATCATAAATATTATTTTTGTATTCACAGAACATAAAGAATACAATAACAATATAAAATACGCCACCACCCCCCGAAAAAAATAGCCACAAAATTCCAGTTTCAATTGGAACATTTTGTATGTGATAAGCAAATTTTAATCCTACCTGAATTAATATTTTGAATATAACAGGACACCAAAACTGCAGTTATATTTAAAATTTATAATATCCATATTTAAAATAAAATAATTAAACGTAGATTATATTAAAACTAGATGCTCGAGAGGCATGAATCCGCCGGGTTTTGGGCAAAATTTGAAAGTAATTTTTTA
Source organism: Protula sp. h YS-2021 (assembly GCA_949752745.1). Lineage (NCBI taxonomy): Eukaryota > Metazoa > Annelida > Polychaeta > Sabellida > Serpulidae > Protula > Protula sp. h YS-2021. The sequence goes on along the minus strand of OX457025.1, from coordinate 49,653,833 downwards.
ACAATTTACCATTTTGTTTATTTCTGTTGTTCTTCCAAAATTCCTGGTCACTGCACTGCACAAGGATTGGCAGCACCTCTGGGTAAAATTTGAAACGAATCCATCCAATGATAAATGCTCTAGGCGCGTGAGATTGACTCCAGTATACGCTAACTCACCCTTTGCATATGTTTAAAAATTCACCATTTTGTCAATTTCTGTCCTATTTCAAAAATTCCTAGTCACTACACTGCACAAGGGTTGAAACCACCCCTGGGTAAAATTTGAGACGAATCCACCCACTAATTAAGGCTCTAGGCGCGTGAGACTAAAAGTGCGCAGAGAGACGGACGGACGGACGGACAGACGGACAGGGTGAAAACTATATCCGTGCCCCGGTGGATAAAAACCCCTATTTTAGTTTCGTCTATTTCGTCATTGTGTCCGGGTCTTCCTTGTGGTATGCCATTGTTATGTAATAACCAATTAGAACAAATATCTTGGAGAAAAATGAAGATAATGACTCATAGCCTTCTTCTATATATGTCGTTCATTCCACGAATTTCGTTCTTCACTTTATATGACACATAAAGAAAATGACTACGAAGTCGTACTGACATGTGACGCCATTCGAAGACTTCCTTCTTTTAGCTGCACAGTCTGTATCTACCTGCGTTCAGATTTATCCGCTATAAAATTGTATTCTAGGATAACAAGCTATCGTCAACAGCACAGCCCCCAACCGAAGACGGTAATGAGTAGATTTAAAAATAATTCGATACAATACAAAGGGACGGACCGACGGACGGACAGTGCCCAATCCATAAGACCCATAAAACCCCGCGGTGGCCGATGTTTTTGCTTACACAAAAACGGATATGTCCCCCCCCCCCCGCTCCAATCAGTCACCTGAAACAGGCCCAGAACTTCAGTGACTATAGGGTCTTTCTTCCTGCTAGATTTGATCAAAATCGAATTTGCGGTCTCTGAGATACCGTGTGCCAATAATCAAAACGTTAAACACACAGTAAAGTGAAAATTTAAAACAAATCGTCCAAAATACATGGTTTGGTGAAGAGATCCGATGAACTGTTTTACAGATATCGTGTAATCAAAGTTCAAAACGGCTAAAAGCAATCCAAAGTGAAATTACAAAAAAAAAATCGTCAAAAATTCAATTTTTGATAAAAATAAAAAATAACCCTTCGGTGATGATCGTCACTGTATGGTCTTTCTTTCTAAAAGGTTTGATGAAGATATGATGAACTATTTTAGAACTATCGCGTAAATAAAGCTCAAAACAGTTAAAAAACACCTACGTAAAAATTTTAAAAATTCGTCAAAAATTCAATTTTTGACAAAAATCAAAATAGTTTCCTCACTGTAAATCTGCGCTATATGGTCTTTCTTCCTGAAAGATATGGTGAAGAGCTGATGAGCTGTTTTCGAGTATCGCGTACACAAGTCTAAAAACAACACTGAAAGCAGCAAAAAATTTTTAAAATCGCCAAAAATCAAAAACTTGGCTTCAATCAAGATACGGTCATGTGAGTAAGTTCTGCAAAATCTCAGACCAAACGGCTCACACACTCACACATACATACACACACACACACAGTATGTCTCAACTTGGTTGGGGAGATATAATTCCATTACAACAGCATACACATTGTGATTGTTATTATCATGTTTTCAAGTGCTCCCTCGCCTAGACTGGAAACCCATCTAAGCACCGCACAACGATGACATACTTACCAAGTACGTTCAAGGCCGATTTGGCTAAAAAATTGGATCCATTAAACGACACATTTACTAGATTCATCAATCCGATCGTAAATTACTTAACATTTTCACAGTTCTTTTAAACAATGTTTTGAACTAAAATCAAACAAGCTCCTTAGTTTCGAGGATTTAACCCGTGTGTTCACAAGTTGCAACCATCAGATTTGATGACCAGCGATCACATCAAGGGGAAGCCATGATGCAGTCAACCGAGCAACAAATGGTTGACGTCACAGGTAGAAGTCGGACGACAAATCCGCGATAAGTCACATCGTAGGGCTACATATCCGCGATAAGTCACGTGGTGGGGCTACAAATCCAGGATAAGACACGTGGCGGGGCTGCAACTCCGGGATAAGTCATGTGGTAGGACTACAATTCCAGGATAAGTCACGAGGTGAGGCTGTAAATACGGGATAGGTTATATGGTTGAGCTAAAATTCCGCGGTATGTCACGCGGCAGGGCTACAAATTCCGGGTAAGTCATGTTGGGGGGGGGGGGGCTGCAAATCCAGGATAAGTCACGTGGAAGGGGTACAAATCCGCGATAAGTCATGTGGTGAGGTTACAAATCCTGGATAAATCATATGGCTGAGCTACGCGGTATGTCACGTAGTGGGGCTACAAATCCGCGTAAGTCACGCGGTGGGCTACAAATCCGAGATAAGTCCTGTGGTGAGGCAACAAATCCGGGATAAGTCATGTGGAGGGGCTATAAATGCAGGATAAGTCATGTGGAGGGGCAACAAATCCGGGATAAGCCATATGGTTGGGCTACAAATCCGCAGAAAGTCATGTGGTGGTGCTACAAATTCGCAGAAAGTCATGTGGTGGGGCTACAAATCCGCAGAAAGTCATGTGAACTTGGGGATACAAATTGTATGCCAGGGTTTGGCGGTGGGGCTACAAATCGGGGACCAGTCATGTGTAAGTGGGGCTATAAATCGAAGAAATGGCGTCACATACAGGCGTCACGCACAGATGGCAGACAGGTATCGCGGATGGACGTCAAGGACAGGCGTTACACATATGAGTCTCCGGCAGATGTCAGAGAGACCTCAAGGACATAGGTCACGGGCTGATATTACGGACACGAGTCGCGTCGCGGACAGGTATTAAGGACAGGCGTCACGGGATGATGTCTCGAACAGATTTAAAGGGCAGGCGTCACGGGCTGCCCCCCCCCCCCCCGACACAAAAGGTCCCAGTCTGTGCAAGCCCGAGGAAGAGTCGCTGGAAAAGTCTTGTAGGTAGTGCGAAATGAATGTATTAGGTGACATCCATAAGCCCGGAGTAGTTCTTGTAATGATATCCCTTAGCAGAATGTCAGTGAATAAGCGAAGTGTCGGACCTTATTGGCTTTCACGTCAAGGGCCTGTAACCTGTCACCGGTTCAGAACAAGATTTCTGATAAGCCATTATGATCGTATTTTTTATGTAATTTGAGATCGTTTGTTTCCCCACGTCTTTGATTTCTGATAACCCTTAACGATCGTATTTTTTTATGTAATTTGGGATTGTCTGTTTCCCCACGTCTTTGGATCGTCCTGCCACGTAGGAGATTATAAGGCTTTTTTGCTCGGAGTGTTTGTACTTGCTCGACGCCTCTAAATAGTATCGTAGGATGCGTACTGGACACAGCTTTCTCAGCTGTATCGTCGGGCGAGCATATGTCGTCCAGCGACTCCAATGTGATCTCTTTAAGGCACCTGCCCCGTTAGAGATCAAGTGAGCAATCCAGCTAGCGGTGCGAATTTAATCCGCCTCCAGTTGTCCTGGTAGTGGAGCACCTTGTTTCCAGAGCATGTATCTCGCCTCGCCGCTTGCCTATTGCCAGGGCAAGTAAGAAGGTACATTTCAACGTGATTCTTTAACTGAGAGCTCTTTCATAAGTGGTAAAGGTCTTTTTTGCAGAAAATCCAGTAAGAGACGAATGTCCCACTGAACGATAGTGCGAGTGGCGACTGGTCTCTCTAACTTGTAGCAGTTGGTTTCGTAGCAGTTGGGCTAAATGCTTGTTAGACCCGGCGTCAAATCCCGACTATTTATATAGGATAAATGAAATCGCCGAGCGATAGCCCTCGATCGTGCGTACAGAGAGTCCGCGGTCTTCAAACAGATACACGAGGAAATCAGCTATAAGCGGTGAAGTTGCTGCGATTGGATAGAGTTAACGCTGCGAGCAGAAGAACTCAAATAGCTTGGACTGAGACAGGTACACCGTGGTCGTGGAGTCAGCATGTATTTTGTCTAGACGCGTTTGTATCCTTTCAGAAAATCCAAGCGACTCTGCTACAGAGTAGTAGGTAGGAAAGGACAGAATCACTGCACTTTGTGACGTCATACTGTCTGGAAGTGACGTCATACTGTCTGGACCGGAAGTGACGTCATAGGCGTAACCAAGGCGTAACCATGGTGATAATGACGTCATCAGTCACGTGACCAATGAAAAGCCAATGAGATCAATGAAGACAATGAAGCCCCGCCCACTTTCTGTCTATCATACTGTCTGGACCGGAAGTGACGTCATAGCGTCTGGACCGGAAGTGTTGTCTGGACCGGAAGTGTTGTCTGGACCGGAAGTGCTGTCTGGACCGGAAGTGACGTCATGTCTGGAAGTGACGTCATCATGTCTGGACCGGAAGTGACGTCATAGTGTCTGTTTGTTTTTATCTGCTTCAGTTTTTTGGATGGAGCGCGCGCACGTGTTGGGATGACGTCATGATGAAGGGTAAACGTCACAGCAGAGTGCGCGTAAACGAAACGTCATTTTGTTTTCGTAATTTGAGATAACGGACTTCCGTTGAAGTGTGGAACTTGTATTTGTAACATGTTGCCATTTTAACTGTGTAAAAAGTGAAAATTTGGGATAACTTTCGCTATAGTAGGTCGATTTGCATGAAACTTTCACTGTTTGGTTCAGTTTTATATCTAGTTTTTGTTATAATGTAGTCATGGGCTATTTGCGCAGCTGGCTGTAGGCATAATTTGACATTCGCCATTTTAACTTTTTAAAAAGTGGAAAAGTGTAATAACTTTCGTTATGGTTAACCGATTTGAATGAAAATTTCACCATTGAATTCAGTTTGATGTCTTAGTTTTACAGTAGTTTGTGCATAGGTGGGTTATTGGAATGGCGCGCGCCCACCATTCAAACATGTGTTTGAATTATTTTTTTTTTACGTCAAACTATTGTTCAACAAGTTGTTTAGCAATTGTACAACAATTGTTTAACAAGCTGTTGTTCAACATGTTCAACATGTTGTTGAACATGTTGTTCAACATGTTCAACATGTTCAACAACATGTTCAACAAGTTGAACATGTTCAACATGTTCAACAACATGTTCAACATGTTGTTGCACAAGTTGGTCGATTTGCTGAGTCAGCAATTTTAGCAATTTTAACAAGTTTGGCATTTTTGAGCAAGTTACACACCATATTTTGATTACATCGAAGTAACATAAAAGGAAGAGTGAGACATGCATTTCATACCTATCAAACAGAAACAAATTCTGCTGAGTCAGTTTTTTTTTGGTAAAGCGCGCGCCTGTTCGAATGACGTTATTATGACGTTATAATGATGACGTGATGACGTCATAATGATGTCATGATAACGTCATAAAGACGTCATGACGTTAGACTCCTCTAAGCGGCATAACCCTAACCCTAGGCGTAGACAACATGTTCAACAACATGTTGAACTTGTTGAACATGTTCTTCAACATGTTCTTCAACATGTTGTTCAACAAGTTGTTCAACAAGTTGAACATGTTCAACATGTTGTTCAACAAGTTGTATATAAGGCTATGTTTAAAGGCTTTTTCTTCATTTGAAAAGTGCATGTTGAACCGAAAGGATGTATAAATGCAACATTTGTTTGAAATCTTACAATTGGCCACAAAGTCTTAAAAGGCACTTAAAGAATGCTCACACTTCAGAAGAAGAAGAATTGGAGATAGATATGGAAAACCCTGTAAAACCACCTATCACTGAAACTTTAGATGAGTCTTCTATGGAAAGTCAAAGCGTCAACATGACTGAAAAGAATGCAGATGCTTGTACAGAATGTGGTGCGTTATACAACAGTCAAGAAGCTTTGTTCAAACACATGGAACATTGTGTTGAGGGTGATGATGACGGCAGCTCTGAAAGTGAGTCAGAAACAGACTCTGAAAGTGAGTCAGAAACAGACTCTGTTTGGTATGATATGGTTCAAGAAGTCTACGATGAATATGATAAGAAATTTCAAGAAAAGGTTTCAGAATATGAAGAACAAGGGCTTGAAGATGCGCGTGACATAGCAACTGATGACTTTCGACCCATTTATAAGCGTCGACTTAAACAACTGTTTATGAGACTATTCAAATATGCCCAACGTTTACAACAAAACGAACATTATGAAACCATTTTAGAAGACTTTAATTACTTTGTTGATGAAAAACATTACGAGTATTCAAAGGCACTAAAGGCGGCTATAAGAAGAAACGATGCATTCTTTGAAGAGCTTCTAGATGAGGAGGAGGAAGATGAAAGCAGTGACGAAGAAAGTGATATGGATGCCAGTGAACAGAGTGAAGCAGATGAAGAAAAATAGACTTATTTGACTAAACATTATAATAAAGACTTTGTAAATCAATAAGTGTTATAATATTGTTATAGATTTAAGCTGTATATATTTAAGTGTATTTAAGTGTATTTAAGTGTAGTTAAGTGTATTTAAGTGTATTTAAATGTATTAATAAACCTATTCAACATATGTCTTGTTTTTTCTTTGCTTGAACTACAACTTGTTGAACAACTTGTTAAACATGTTCAACATGTTCAACAACATGTTTAACAAGTTGAACATGTTGAACATGTTGAACATGTTCAACAACATGTTGAACATGTTCAACTTGTTTAACATGTTGTTGAACATGTTGAACATGTTGAACAATAGTTTGACGTAAAAAAAAAATAATTCAAACACATGTTTGAATGGTGGGCGCGCGCCATTCCAATAACCCACCTATGCACAAACTACTGTAAAACTAAGACATCAAACTGAATTCAATGGTGAAATTTTCATTCAAATCGGTTAACCATAACGAAAGTTATTACACTTTTCCACTTTTTAAAAAGTTAAAATGGCGAATGTCAAATTATGCCTACAGCCAGCTGCGCAAATAGCCCATGACTACATTATAACAAAAACTAGATATAAAACTGAACCAAACAGTGAAAGTTTCATGCAAATCGACCTACTATAGCGAAAGTTATCCCAAATTTTCACTTTTTACACAGTTAAAATGGCAACATGTTACAAATACAAGTTCCACACTTCAACGGAAGTCCGTTATCTCAAATTACGAAAACAAAATGACGTTTCGTTTACGCGCACTCTGCTGTGACGTTTACCCTTCATCATGACGTCATCCCAACACGTGCGCGCGCTCCAGCCAAAAAACTGAAGCAGATAAAAACAAACAGACACTATGACGTCACTTCCGGTCCAGACATGATGACGTCACTTCCAGACATGACGTCACTTCCGGTCCAGACAGCACTTCCGGTCCAGACAACACTTCCGGTCCAGACAACACTTCCGGTCCAGACGCTATGACGTCACTTCCGGTCCAGACAGTATGATAGACAGAAAGTGGGCGGGGCTTCATTGTCTTCATTGATCTCATTGGCTTTTCATTGGTCACGTGACTGATGACGTCATTATCACCATGGTTACGCCTTGGTTACGCCTATGACGTCACTTCCGGTCCAGACAGTATGACGTCACTTCCAGACAGTATGACGTCACAAAGTGCAGTGATTCTGTCCTTTCCTACCTACTCAGAGTGCTTATGCACCACAGGTGGAGTTAACAAGTTTGTCCAAGGACAAAGTCCCAGCTTACGAAAAGCAATAAGACCAATTCCAGCGTGCATGAGCAAGGGAATTTTCCTGAAAAATTGGGCTTCAAAAGATGAGACGGCAAAGAGCTAGCCCAATAATTAATTTAGCACCGGACCAGAACATAGACCGATAAATGCATACAAAGATTTCTTTCCCAGAAAAATGGGAAACAGATTTTTTGTATCTCTGGTAGACTGGATAGTCTGCCATAGATACCTTCAAACAACGCTCGCATTTCGGACCAGTGTGCATATTTATGTAACTTGCCTTGATGCGCGGTTCTTATTCAGACAAGTGCGCATGTTTATTTAATTTTGCGTAGATGCGCGGCTCCCATTTTGGAACAGTGCACATGTTTATTTAACTTGCGTTGATGTGCGGTTCGCATTTCTGACGAGCACCCATGTTTTTTTTACCTTTTGTGAATGTGCGGTTCTTATTTCGGATCAGTGCGAACGTTTATTTACCTTGTGTTGATGTGCGGTTCTTATTTCGGATCAATGCGCATCTTTATTTACATTGTGTTGATGGGCGGTTCGTATTTCGGATCAGTGCGCATGTTTATTTACCTTGTGTTGATGTGCGGTTCTTATTTCGGATCACTGCGCATGTTTATTTACATTGCGTCGATGCGCGATTCTTATTCCAGACCAATACGCATGTTTATTGTACTTGCGTTGATAAGCGGTACTCATTTTGGACAAGTGCACAAGTTTCCATAGGTTGCCTTGATGCGCCGTTCGCATTTCGGACCAATTTGCATGTTTATTTAACTTGCGTTGATGCACGGTGCTTATTTTGGACGCGTGCCTATGTTTATTTAACTTGCGTTGGTGCGCGGTTTGCATTTTGGACCAGTGTGCATGTTTATTTAACTTGCGCTGATGAGCAGTTCGAATTTCGGATCATTACGCATGTTTATTTAACTTGCGTTAATGCGCGGTTCGAATTTCGGACCAGTGCGCATGTTTATTTAACTTGCGTTGATGCGCAGTGCTTATTTTGGACCAGTGCAAATGTTTATTTAACTTGCGTTGGAGCGTGGTTCGCATTTCGAACCATTGCGCATGTTTATTTAACTTGCGTTGATGCGCGGTTCGAATTTCGGAGAAGTGCGCATGTTTATTTAACTTGCGTTGATGCGCGGTGCTTATTTTAGGCCAGTGCAAATGTTTATTTAACTTATGTTGGCGCGTGGTTCGCATTTCGAACCACTGCGTATGTTTATTTAACGTGCGTCGATGCGCGGTTCTTGTTTCAGGCCAATGCGCATATTTCTTTAACTTGAGTTGACGAGCGGTTCTTATTCTGGACCAGTGCGCATGTTTATTTAAGTTGCGTTGATGCAGTTCTTATTTTGAATAGTGCGCATGTTACTTAAGTTGCGTTATGGGCAGTTCGCATTTCGGACCAGCGCGCATGTTTTTTTTAACTTGTGTTGATGCGTGGTTCGCATTTTGGACTATTGCGCATATTTATTTAACTTGTGTTGATGATCGGTACTTATTTTGGACCGGTGCAAATGTTTATTTAACTTACGCTTATGTGCGGTTAGCAATTCGGACCAGTGTGCATGTTTATTTAATTTGCGTTGATATCCGGTTCGCATTTCCGACCAGTATACGTGTTTCTTTAGGTTGCGTTGATGCGCAGTTCGCATTTTGGGACAAGTGAGCAGGTTGCGTTGACGCGCGATTTGCGTTTCGGACCAGAACGCATGTTTGTTTAAGTCCCGTCGATGCCCGACTCTTATGTCTATTCAACTTGCGTCGATTCATGGTTCTTTCTTCGGACCACTGCGCATGTTTATTTAACTTGCGTTGATGCGCGGTTCTCATTTCAGACCACTGCGCATGTCTATTCAACTTGCGTCGATGCGTGGTCCTTTTTTTCGGACAAGTGCGCATGTTTAACTTGCGTTGATGTGCGGTGCTTATTTTGGACCGGATCGCATGTTTATTTAACTTCCGTCGATGCGCGGTTCGCATTTCAGGCCATTGCCCATGTTTATTTAACTTGTGTTGATGCGTGGTTCTCATTTCAGACCAGTGCGCATATTTATTTAACTTGCGTTGATGCGCGGTTCGCATTTCGGGCCACTGCGCATGTTTATTTAATTTTCCTCGATGTGCGGTTCGCATTTCGGACCAGTGCGAATGTTTCTTTAGGCTGCGTTGATGCGCGGTTCGCATTTCAGACCACTGCGCATGTCTATTCAATTTACGTCGGAACGTAGTTCTTTTTTTCGGACCAGTGCGCATGTTTATTTAACCTGCGTTGATGCGCGGTGCTTATTTTGGACCAGTTCGCATCTTTATTTATCTTCCGTCGATGCGCAGTTCACATTTCGGACCAATGCGCATGTTTAGTCAACTTGCATCGATGCGGAGTACTTAATTTGGACTGCTGCGAATGTTTATTTAACTTGCGTCGATGTGCGGTTGTTAAATCTGACTACTGCGCAAGTTCATTTAACTTGCGTTTATGCGCTATAGGAGGAGATTCATTTAATTTTTTTTTTTAAATTCCGAAAAAATTCAAAAGTTTTCCAATTCACTCAAAAAGCACAAGCCGTATGCATGACCCCCTAGAGACGGCTCATATCGAAAATAAATGAAATCTGATAAAAACTGTAGGAAGAAATGCATTTTGAATTTTTTTCTTCAAAAATTCTCTCATCGACTGAAAAAGACAGGCCATATTCACGACACCCTAAGCATGCCTCAGCCACAAAATAAATGATGTTTGATCAAAACTGCAGGAGAAAATGCATTTTGAGGTATTTTCATCAAAAATTCCCCCCGAAATCAAAAGTTCCCAGGTCGATGTCAAATAGCACAAGCCGTATGCGAGACCTACCTAAGGATGCCTCATAGCAAAAATAAATGAAATCGGATAAAAACTGTAGGAGGAAATGCATTTTGATGTTTTTCTTCAAAAATTCCCAAAAATACAGAAATTGTGGGATCGACTAAAAAGCGCAAGTCGTATTCTCAACCCCTTAGAAATGCCTCAAAAAAAAAAAAAAAAAAAAAAAAAAAAAAAAAAAAAAACTGTAGGGGGAAATGCATTTTGAGGTTTTTTTCTTCAAAAACTCCCTAAAAATACAAAAAATTGCCCGATCGACTAAAAAGCACACGCCGTATGCACTCACACCAAGAATAAATGACATCGAATCAAAATTGTAGGGGTAGATGCATTTTGAATTATTTTCGAAATTTTTGCTTAAAAAATTCCCCAAAAAATACAAACTAAAAAAGCACAAGCCGTATGCAAGAAACTTTAGGGGTGCCTCATACCAAAAATAAATGACATCGGGTCAAAAATGTAAGAGGAGATACATTTTAAAATTTCTTTAAAAATTCGCCAAAAATTCAAAAATCACCCGATCGACTAAAAAAGCACAAGCCGTCTGCACGACCGCTTAGGAAATCCCCACACCAAAAATAAATGACATCGAATCAAAATTGTAGGTGTAGATGCATTTTTTTCAAAATTTTTGCTTAAAAAAATCCCCAAAAATACAAAAATTGTCCGATCGACTAAAAAAGCACAAGCCGTATGCACGACCCTTTAGGGGTGCCTCATACCAAAAATAAATGACATCGGGTCAAAAATGTAAGAGGAGATACATTTTAAAATTTCTTTAAAAATTCGCCAAAAATTCAAAAATCACCCGATCGACTAAAAAAGCACAAGCCGTCTGCACGACCGCTTAGGAAATCCCCACACCAAAAATAAATGACATCGAATCAAAATTGTAGGTGTAGATGCATTTTTTTCAAAATTTTTGCTTAAAAAAATCCCCAAAAATACAAAAATTGTCCGATCGACTAAAAAAGCACAAGCCGTATGCACGACCCTTTAGGGGTGCCTCATACCAAAAATAAATGACATCGGGTAAAAAATGTAGGAGGAGATACATTTTTAATTTTTTTTCTTTAAAAATTCGCCAAAAATTCAAAAATCACCCGATCGACTAGAAAAGCACAAGCCGTATGCACGACCCCTTAGGGATGCCTCACACCAAAAATAAATGACATCGGATCAAAATTGTAGGAGGAGATGCATTTTGAAACAAAGTTTACAGCGAACTAACTAACTAACTAACTAACTAACGGACGCCACCCGCAAACCGATAGGAATACCCCAGCTTACGTGTAACGTAAGCTGGGCTAAAAAAGTGTGGTTTGGGGTGGCTGTACTCCCAGTGGGTCGGCCTTAACATCCCTGGATGGACTGGCAGCGCGAGTTGCTTGATGCGTGGGCACTAGCAACAGAGGAAACCAGCGTTTTTCGGGTAGCAAGAGTGCCACCAATAAGAGGCGCCGGGGTGGTTTACGCCATATCTCGAACGTCTGTCGAGCCAGTGCCCATTCTGTCGCTACCACAGTCCCCCGGTGGGAGGCTAAATCTGCCTCCACGTTGAACAGGCCTCGAATGTGCCGGGGAACGATCTGGAATTGATGTCGCTGAGCAAACAGAACCGGGGGTTTCCAAAAAAGCCCAGGGCTTCTATTTGGAAACTGGCCAATTTCAGGCGCTCACTTAGAAACCAAATAGAAGCCACGGGGCTTCTACTAGGAAAGTTTCCTAATTAGAGCCCCGGGGCTTCTATTTTTTGGACGGGGGGTTGTCGATAAGTGTTTATTGGAAAAAAGGAAAATTTACTATCAATCTCTTATTAAAGCGCTACATGCTGCGGATATCCGCACAAAAAATAACAAAACACACAAAAACAACAGTTACTAAAAAAGTCTGGTAAAGTGGGGGGGGGGGGGGGTTGCCTTGTGCAAAGCACAGAATTAAGCAACGATGCAGAACATGTCTAGGGGCTGCCTCATATCAAAGGATTAAGTGCACCGTGTCTGCATGGCGAATAAACACGAGTTCTAAAAGGACGTGCAGAGAAAGAGGGGAGCCTGTATTAGGAAACGATTTTTTCAGGTCTTTATTTTAACTGAAAATAGAAGCCCCGGGGCTTCTATTGGGAGCCAGTTTCCTAATAAGAGCCCCGGGTGGAGCTTCTTTTCGGAAACTCCCGGTAGTATGTCTCTGGTCAGGGACATTAGTCCGCGGCAGCGCGTGCCTCCTTGGTGTTTCAGATAGACAACAGTCGTTGTGTTGTCCATCAGAAATAGCACGGTCTGTCTGCGTAGTTGTCTATACAGCAGTGAGCAGGCATGCTTGACAACCCACATCCCTTTGAAGTTTATATGTGTTTCCCGAAGTAGGCCCAGTAGGCTTTCGATCCTTTCAGGAGACAGGTGTAGCTTGACCAAGTACCATATGGATTTGCATCGTCAATTTCTGTATTCCGCCTTCTGTTTGAAAACACATACCCCCTTGAAAGTCGAATACATCCCCTAGAAAAATGTCGGTCTGCGTGGGTTGTAAGTCTTACTTGGTGAGGTTCACTTGCGGTCCTTCTTCCAGACATTGCGTGATGGCGGCTTGAGTTTGCTGCGCGACCAGTTCGCGGGACAGCTCCCGACCTCACTTCTTCAGCACAGTCATGCAAATTGTAAAGAACCTTGGCGCTGGGGCTAGGCCATATGGTAGGGCGAGGAACCAGTAATTCTTTCGGGCGACGCTGAAGCAGAGGTGCCGCCAGCTGGTACGATGCATGGGTATATGGAAACAGGCGTCGGTGAGATCGACTGATGTCGCCCACATACCTTCTCGTAGCGCCTCGCGAATGACGTAATTGGTGTCAATTGTCGGTACGAGTAGGAATCGATTTAGTGCCGACAAGTCGATGATCAATCTCCAGCCTCCCATGTTTTCTTCGGACATAGAAACACTCGGCCGTAGAAACCTGGTTCGGAGTCTGGCACTTCTGTAATAGCCCCTTTGTGCAACAATTCCTGAATCACTGTGTTCAGGGAAAGGTCTTTTTCGCTCTCCGGCGGGTATGTGCTCGTAAGACAGGGAGGGGGTAGAAGTGTGAGAGGCGGGCAAATGTTCATCTCTTCGGCTTAGCGTCGAAAAGGGAGGTGGTACCCGTAACGAAGCCATTTTACCACACTTTTTGGAGCCCCCATGACTTTCCCTTTCGCGCAAAAATGTTTCAATCTTCCCCCAACGGGCAACGTGTCTGTGCAGCGTGTGGGCGATGCGGAGACGGACGGAGAAGCTACTGGATCACCGTGTGAGTGATCGATGTGATCGCAGAGCGATGTGAACAGTACTTGCTACCTGTTCTGTTTGGCGCTGCGTGACCTGGTACTGCTTCTTTGTTTGTGACCGTTGCCGCTTCCCCTGTGGTGCCGCCGCTTATTTTGCTTGTCCCCTGCTGTGGACATCCCTCTCTGCTGGCCTGGTGCATGAACTTATCCTGGAGGGAATCCTGGAACCTGCATCAGGTAGAAACAGTTCTGTTTGCCCCGCGACGGGCTGATCTCGCAGTGCGTCTTCCAATGGCAGCAGGGAGTGGTGGAGCAAAGCGTCTCGTTGTAGTCCTACCATGCCTACGACTGCTTCACTCCGCATTTACCACCAAGGCAGTCCTGGAAAGACAGAATGTTCAGTGAACGAGATGCCCATTCCTCAAATTTCCAGGCATCGGCGTCGATAGTAGCACATCAATGTGACCCCACTAGATCCATGGCAGGCGTTGTTTCAGAGGCTGCAATGCTGTCATGGGTAGGAATTGGTCGTGGGTGACGTAAGGCCCAGTCTTCACGCCAGCAAAAGACAAGTGAAGATCCTGTGATATGCATGGTTGCGTTGCAAAATTTCTTGGGCATGTTCCTCTGTTTTCGAGTTACATATCTGCTTAATACAATCCGCCATAGGTAGCGCTCATCGTGCGGGGCGGGGCTCGATTTCCCTCTGCGACGTGAACCGAAGGTGGCGTCGCGTGACATTAGACTGCAGAGGCTCCAGTTGGGCACCACTTTTGTTGTGAACGACGATCATGCGCAATAAGTCGGTGAAATTTATATCTGTAGGCTTTCCTGACGTCGAGGAATCTTCAGCATAGGATGCACCTGGGGTTTTTGTTGGACGAAGTCCCTTCTCCCTCCTGCTCGCCCCGTGCTGGTGCATTGGCAGCACGGGATTGCTGGACCTTAACCGAGTCCACCCCCGAATCACGACACTGTCAGCGTTTTCTTGTCCGACAACTGTTGGGTTCGCGACGCGGTGATGAGCATGTTCGCGTGACAAAGCTTCTGGTGTCGTCACGCGACCTCTTGTCTTTACGACCGAGGCTGCTCCCGAGTTCGGACATGGCTGTGCTGTGCATTTCCTTTGCGTCACGTGACTTGAGAGTAACTTTTACCAGTTTCTCCTCGTTCTCCTGGTTGGGCGACTACATCACCCTTATGTCTGGCGAGTCAGCCCGTCTCTTAGCAGCAGGTGTAGACAAGGTAGATACTCCCTTGGTATCCCTTCGTCGTCTTTTGTCCTGACTTGACTTCCGCACGGTCATTGGATTTGCTGCAGTGTCTGTTGGTATAGTGTCCGCAACCCTTGAACTGTCCATGATGGCCTGTATGGCAGGTTGCTGAAGTAACGACGTAAACACATTCCAGTTCCTGATCAAATCCCTGGGTGGCAACACTGTAGTAACAGAAAGTGGCGTCGTTGTACCAGTTGTAGGAAGGAGCGTGGCCGAACTTGGGGCTGGATCCGGCTGGGGGAGGCCTTGCAGGGACTCTGAATTAGGCATCGTTACTGCATGCGTCCGGTACGGCGGTGTTCGCTAATGGCTAGCCGTCTCATCAACCACTCCCAATTCCTTCATTGGTAATGCCAGTTCAGCATTGGAATCTGTGCTGACAACAGAGCATCTCTCATGTGCACTGCGTCGGCCTGCATTATGTTGTCGTACATTCAACAACGCATGCCATTTCCCTGCCGTGAGCCCGCTGCACTCGTCGCACGCATGTTTGGAAGTAAACGGCGGCAAACCTTCCATAGGACGTTCACAGCACTTGGGCATGAGCTGTGAGGGGCAAGGTGCGACATGCGACGTCCACATACAGGTCCAACGTAATACGACTCCTTCCCCGTTTCCCACCTGAAATTCAAGCATAGATTACCCTTGGTGAGTTTCAGATTGTAGCGACACTTCTCTCGTCATGACCAAATCGGTTGTCGTGCGAAACTTGTTTGTCATTACGAAAGGGAAACTGCTGTATTGCAGGTCTCCGAAATGGCAATTCGAATCAGTTAACTGCTGATTGCTAGTAAAACAAAACCATTTCGGTGACGCATCTCCTTACTGCTACTTGAAATTCACGCATATAATACTCATGGTAAACTTTAACGTGTAGCTACACCAGTTTCGTCACGACAAAACCCTGATGTCGCGCGAACCTCATTTGTCATGACAAGACTGCTACTTTGTAGCGTTTCGGAATAGAAGTTCGAATCAAGTACGTGTCTAGAGATCCGTAAAACGACAACATTCCGGAAACACGTCCTCTTACTGCGGCCTGACAATCCCGTACCTAATACTCGCAGTAAGTTTGACTGTCCATAAAACTTGTTTTGTCACGCCAAGACCCTCTGGTCACGCGAACTTGCTTGTCGTGACGAAGGGAGCAGTGCCCTGCGAAATCCGAAGCTCCTCGTTGTTTATTTGCTAAAACCTTGACTAAACGAGGGCATTCCAGAAGTTGGGTTAAATATGTCTTGGAATGGACTTTAAGGTACCTTTCCCTCTTATAGTCCGACATCAACCCCGTTATTGCCGTCGTTCGAGTGCAAAATGCATCTTGCATTGCCATCGCTCGCCATGTCAGCTGTTGTCACTACAACAAGTCACATAACGTCGAAGAATCCGGGAATACCCCTCACGAGAAAACACCCTAACTGTGTCCTTCGGGCGAGTTCGCTTGTGGACAGTGGAGAGGGGGTACGCAGCCCTATTATACCTTGCAGTCAGTGCCTAAGCGGCACTAGCACTGCCAGTAAGGCCGGAAAATCCCCTTTCCCCCGCAGCGGTTGAGGCTGCCATGACAGGTGCCGTGACCTAGATACTGTCAGGCGACGAAAAAAGGTCCGGAACGGCGGGTAACCGCAGTTTCGTCGTGAATCCTGTGGTGGACAGCAGTGCCGAATTGTGCGACAACCCAAGCACGAAACCCAGGTTTCTAGCTGTCAAACGAGGCAGAACACTTACATTTGTAAGGTGCGTTGAATAATCCAGTTAGAATATCCGAAATTCTCGCTTAAAAACCAAAAGATATTCCAGACACAAAGTGCTTTTGAAATTTTAGCGCGCAAAAACTGAATGTGACGTCACCTCCTTTGTTGTAGTTTAACCTAACCTTATTGGGTGAAGGAATAAACAAGATAAACACGTGGAAGTTGTTTCATTGTTTGTATTTGCGCGCCGAAGTACAATCCACTTCGTATTATCAAAGTTGGCATCATTGCTGAGTTAAAGTAGTTCCAAAATACATTCAAATTACAAAGTGACAAGACACGGCAACGTTATAAGCCTGAAAGAACCGACGTGCTTCGACTTTTACGAACACAAACATTCATTGCACATAGTCAAAACCATCTTACGACACCCATCGGAACACAGACACACCGCGGCCTGGCTACCCCGACTCGCTCACAGCTCCTCTACCAATACACGTGGCAACACCAAAATGTGTCTGCAGTAAGAACCCCAATCTCTTCTCTCCCTACTTTTTCTATCACTATTCGAAATAGATAAAATCACTGAAAACAAACATGGACACAAACAAATGGTCATGGATCTCTTTCATATCCGGAAGTTACTTAGCAATTTGCTTTTAAGAGGAAAATCAAATCCAAGTCACAACATTCAGTAGTTACATTTGTACAAGTTCATGCAGTATTCATTCACATAATTCATTATTATAAGCACCAGTCAACAAACGAGTACAGTATTATTACTCCTCCTGCCAGCACACGAGTACATTACGACTCCTGCGACCAAGGAGTGCATTTTGACCTCGCCGGTACTTAAATTTAACTCGATTTTCATTCTCGTTCTCTTGGTTTACATGTATTTACACTTGGGACTAAAAGTGCAGATTTGAAACTTGGCACACAGATAGTGGCCTTTGTGATCTGGATCAACGCGAAAAATTGACCTATGACGTCATCATCAGTCTTATGAAGTCATGAAATTTTCAAAGTAAAATATCTCGAAAACGGTTCCATCTGCAGCTTCGGAGTAAAATGCATCATAAGATTACTGTTTTAAGGAACATCTTAGTGACCTCCTTTTTACCTATGACGTCACAATGGCATCATATCTATTTTTTCCATTTTTGGACCGTTTAAAGTGTGATTTTAGCTCAGTGTTTACACAAGACTTTGGAGAATAAACATGAAAGATAAAAAAGATGATTAGAAAGTGTTGTAGTCCCTTTTAACACACCCCAACTCGCCGTACACATGGCACCACAAAGCGCAAGTATAACGCTGAAGCAAAGGAGTGCAGCAATACTGGCCTCGAGTACAATGCATAGCTTGTAATGTTTGACGTCATAACCTCAGTGCTGAATGACTTAGTATATAGAAAATACATGGACTTCAGGCATACCTACATGCATAAAACAACGCATGGCGGTTTAAATTGTCTTAGGTTCTCTATTCAATAAGTCTTGAATGATAGTGCAAAATAGTTGAGTTTACTTCATAACTTAATCAAAAATTCAGTTGTGTGTTTAATCATTAATTTTTGGAATTTAAGGTGTTTGTGTTTGCAACGCATTCCGTTAGGTTTTAGACCAGGTGATCTACGGCAATATGGCTGTGCCCATGTGTGGGACTGTCGATCGTCTGTCTGTTCGTCCGTAAGCACTGTAAGCTTTATTTAAACGCTACTTCTCCTATAGTCTGCACTGGATTGCACTTAAATTTTGTGGAAATATTGTCTACTGAAGGGGAAGGGGCATGCTATCATTTAATCTTGGCGCTTTGCCATGTTTCGCCAATTTGTTGAACGGAAAATCACCTTACATCTTACATTCATCTTACATTTTTGTTGAATTTATTTGACATTTTACATGAAGATAATCAGGTTTTGATATTTTTGTGTAATTTTTTTCACAAAATCAGCATTCTGACATTACATTTTAAGAAATTCCATACAGAATTCTATATTTTTAAGCCTTCAGGATAGTGATTTTGGGCTCCTAAGCGTAAATTTCACAGCTCGGTGGTGAAATTGGTTTAGTTTTAGTTTCAGTGCTTTTTTCATGGACCATCGACCAGCTTTCAACTTCTAAACAGCTAATAACCACATATAACGCAGGTGGGTCTGGAAAAGAAAATAGCTTTCATTTTTTCCCTGTGTGCGTTTCACTGTTGGGAATGCGTTGTAACTGTTTACGTACAAGTAAGAGAGCGCATCTCTTTACGTTTTGCCAGATTTTATTATTTTTCTTTGTAACACACTTAGGTAGTTAGATATCGTGATGGCAGTGCAGTCAAAACATCATATGTTTTACGTTAAACACTGTATTATTTAAAACAAGAATTCTGAAGCAAATAAGAAACGATCTTCTTGGTAGCCTACCGATAACTCCAATGTCACAGAAATTAGAAATATTTAATTCTCCTTATACCGAAAGGTGAAACTAAGTTGAACAACGTTAATTCTCATCTTTTGGCGAAAGAAAAATAAAAACATTCAAAAACTAAATTTATTTTGGGTTATTTATTCAAATATCAGTAGTTCCGTATTGAATAACCTATTGAAATTTAAACATTTTAAAAACTTCTTTGTAATTTCTTCTTTTTCTCATTTGTTTCTATTTTGAAGGCAAGAAAATAAGTTGTTTATATAGTTTGCAACACAAAATGATGAAATGATGGAAAAATTTCGTTTTACGTGACATTTGATTATTGGTAGTCTATTCTGGAATATCCCATCAGAAAATATCTGGTTTCTTATTTTCTTCAGATTTCGTATTTTAAATAATAGCGTGTTGTTATGGAAAGCAGCAGCTTTTGACAGTTTGGCGCGAAACGTTAGCACGGATTACGTCACAGTTTTCAACAGCTTGAGCAGAAACATGTAATGGTGGTTTTCTGTGGTTTGACAACAAAGTACAAATTTGCTTTACAAGTGTAATTTCTTCTAAAATTCACAAATGGAGCACAATGTCCTTTGACAGATGTATAAGGTACGCTACAAGAGCGCGCGTGGGTGGTCTTACCTTTAAGGAGAAATGCTAAAACGTACAGACAGTGACTTTGTTATAAACAGAGAACATTACAAGAGACCAACTTGAGGAGACCATTCCCGCCACACACTACAGCTGTTTCAGATCTATGCGTAGTCAACTGGATAATAATCAACCGTTTCACTCAGTCAGATCAATAAGTCAAAAACTCTTCACAAACAAATATGTACACTGAAATATGCAACATGTAGTATTGTAGGTACAGATTTTTGATTTGAGAGTATCATATCATAGAAGCCACGTTTGAAGTTCTAGGAACTTTTCAGTGCTGTTCGAGCTTTGGGTTGCATTCTGGAATGGCTTTACTTGACCCGACCGCTGAAATTTTACAAGAATAGGTGCACAAGTTTTTTATCGATGTCGATATACAACAAACTTCGTAATACCAAGAAACAGGAAAAGGGTTAACTTGACTGCGATTAACGTCGCATATCGCCCCGGGTGCTTCATGGCTATTCTATATCAATAAAAACATAAACACCAATATTCTTGTAAAATTTCAGTGCTCCAGGTCCAGTAAAACCATATCAAAATACAACACAAAGCTCAAACTTACTTCGATCATGGCTTCTATGCAAAACATTCCCACTCAATCAACAGACGATTCTGAAAGTACTTAATTAACTAAAAAATCACTGAATGCAGATTCGAAAACACTATGTTCAAGTTGTCATTATTTATAACACAGCCAAAAAAAAAAAAAAAACAACCAAGATTTTTTACGTAAAATAAAACTGACAATAAACTATTATCACAATTTAAAAAAAAAAAAAAACAAAAAAAAAAACAAATAAAAAAGCTTCCACGGTACACTTAGCAATACCATTTAAAACTATATGACTGTACACCATCTGAAAATGTATTACACGCCATTGTATTGGTTTCAGAAGCATGTCTCTTGAAGATCTTTATCTTGTCATTGCGCCGTCAAACAGTTCACCTGCCACCTGGACACAGTAAAACACCAAGTTTTTTTTTCTTTGAGCTGAATCTCGTACATTGCTTTTACACAGATGTGGGCTTGCACACTTGTCATTCGCACCCCTGTCACTTCGTACCTTTCTGCTCAGCCTATAAACTCCCTATTCACATGTTATTTTTGTAGCCTCGTGAAAGTCACCTCGTGCCCTGCTTAACTTCTGCCCCGCGTAAACGTCATTTCCTACACCGCTTAACCAATTCGTCCCTTCCCGCCAGCCATTTGCAACTTTTCAACAGCTCTTTGGTTTACGCAATTTCAAAATTTTCCGTAATGATGTTAACATGTGGTTATTGCTGTAACAGCCCACGACATGTCCAAGGACATCACAGGTATTTACAGCCCAAGCTGAATCTGAAACAGCTGCATAGAAGAAGCAAACTGCTTCACATCCCTCGGCTATTTTAAATTGCGGATCGCCTTGTTCGAGTGATCGAAATTATTCTGAACACACTTTGGGAGTACTTATCAAAAAAAGGCTCTGATTTAAACACCTTAAAGATAGCATATACTCGGTTAATTTGACAAACGTTTTTTTAACCAGTGACAGCTGTAATAAAATAACGTATTCGCAAACCAGCAAACTATCCTCCCAGTCTGTCACTTTAAGCGGCGTTTGGTTTAGAATCAAATCCTGATTCTTAAAATTGTCAGTCTTAAATCACACTGATACTTTTAATACAACGTCGTAACAACAACACATTTCACCGTGACGTCTCGCGACAAAACGTGTGAGGTCCATGATCCACCATAACCCACCCTGACACGCAATAGCCATGCTTGGCACGAAGTGACTTCCATAGCGAAGTCACCAGCAGCCCATAAGTAGCAACACTTCACACAAAGATTCAACACAGGGGCAATGTTACATCCTGCGTGTCAAATTAACTCGTTTGATTGGCCCTCGT
This sequence comes from Protula sp. h YS-2021, assembly GCA_949752745.1. Classification (NCBI taxonomy): domain Eukaryota; kingdom Metazoa; phylum Annelida; class Polychaeta; order Sabellida; family Serpulidae; genus Protula; species Protula sp. h YS-2021. The sequence goes on along the minus strand of OX457025.1, from coordinate 49,632,109 downwards.
TTTTGCTGACGTATCACTCTTTCGCCTTTGTTGAACTGACGTCATTTGTTTTGGCTGTAGCGACATCATGCCCTGCTGGCTTTGGGGGGCAAGAGGGCAGGTCTGGAGGGAGGACGATTTCATGAGCGGTTTTGAGGAGACAAGGTGTGTTTGCGGTATGTCGTGAATTGAGCTCCGTTTAATAGTGACCATACTTTCGTGCGAAAGTTTTCGATGCGTTTTGAACTCCTGGGAGCGACTGTCAGACTTCTGCACACTGACAAAGGAGTCAGCACTGTGCCCCGCCTGCTGCAACTTCTCCCTGACTGGAGTCAGCGCCTTGGCAGTGCTGTCTGTATTTTTAGAATTTTCAATGGCAGATCTATTTAAAGGGGCCTGAGAAAATGAACAGGGTTTGGCAGTTTGACTGGTGGACTCTGTCTTGCCCTCTTTGTTGTCGCTGGCAAGGCGTTGTTTAGCAGCAGAGCCAGAGCTGGCGTCTATAGCAGATACGGCGTGTCCCGATGGCGGCGACTCAGCGCCCGACGACTCCGGCGAAGCAATCTCCTTGGCACTTTGTGGAGGCGTGTCCTCCTCTTTGATTGGCTCCATCTCGTCGACAGCGCCATCTGCCTTCGCTTTCTGTTCAAATGGAGCAAGGGATATACAATCTATATAGTTCTTAACACTAATAACAAAATTCAAATGAACGAATGAACGATTAAATTAAAACTGGAAAGCTTTCTAAAGAACTTTTACATTATAAGAAATCTGCGATTACCAGCTGTAATCTCATGTAATATCTAATTTGTTATCTGATGTATACAATTAGCCACAACGGAATTCAAATTCAAATTGTATTTGTTCTGCTTGCAATTTAGGCTTCACCAGCAGCCACTCTGGACAGCCGAGGATTTACGCACCGCATCACTACGAACAGTCTCTGGACAGCTGAGCATTTATAGAACGCTTCGCTTACCTGCAGTCTCTGTGGACAGCTGAGCATTTATAGAACGCTTCGCTTACCTGCAGTCTATGTGGACAGCTGAGCATTTATAGAACGCTTCGCTTACCTGCAGTCTCTGTGGACAGCTGAGCATTTATAGAACGCTTCGCTTACCTGCAGTCTCTGTGGACAGCTGAGCATTTATAGAACGCTTCGCTTACCTGCAGTCTATGTGGACAGCTGAGCATTTATAGAACGCTTCGCTTACCTGCAGTCTCTGTGGACAGCTGAGCATTTATAGAACGCTTCGCTTACCTGCAGTCTCTGTGGACAGCTGAGCATTTATAGAACGCTTCGCTTACCTGCAGTCTCTGTGGACAGCTGAACATTTATAGAACGCTTCGCTTACGAGCAGCCTCTGCGACAGCCCAGAATTTACGCAACGCTTCGTTTACCAGTATTTTCTGTGGACAGCTGAGGATTTATAGAATGCATCACTTACCACCAGTCTCTGTGGAGAGCTGAGGATTTAAACAACTTTCATTTACCAGCAGCTTCTTTGAATAGGCGAGGATTTGCACATCGCTTCATTTACCCAGAGTTTCTCGGAACAGTCGAGAATTTACACAAAGCTTCACTTCCAGCAGTCTCTGGGACAGCCGCTTCACTTACCGGTAGTCTCTGTGGACAGCCGAGGATTTACAGAACACTTCACTTAAAAGCATTCTCTGTGGACGGCAGATGATTTATAACACTCCACTTATGAACAGTTGATGATTTACACAACCCTTCGCTAACCTGCAGTCTCTGTTCGCAGTCAAAGATGTACAACACACTTCACTCAGCAGCACTTTCTGTGGGCAGCCGAGGATTTACACAACGCATCACCTACCAGCACCCTGGGACAGGCGAAGACTGACACCACGCTCCACTTACTTCTATTTCATCTTTTTGAGCAGCCTCTTCTTTGAGAACTTTGACCCACATGTCGTGGTTATCCTTTAAGTGCTTCGTTAACCAGCAGAATATCTTCCCACTGGACTGCTCTTCATCTGGAATTAAGAGTATAAATACAGATTGAGGAAAATTAAAAAATACCAGTGTTACTGATGACTTGATGAAGGTGCCGAATTTCTCGCTGCAAAGCATGCAGTGGTTCCTCGGGTTTGTGACAACAGGAGAATGTTTTGCATATCCTGCGTTATAATTTTTCTGAAAAAAAAATAGTAACAAAATTAAAATGGGCGGCAGTGATCCGCTGGCGACACGTGAGCCGTAGTTGTCCAGGCGGAGGCTGTCTAGCGGCACTTGTCCCAGCGGGCATTGTCCCGTCTTCAGTGCAAGTCTTCACAAACAATGCGGTCCCAACGTTACCATTTTTATGCTTATAAAGCGACTTCGCTGTCAGCGACTGTTAGCATGTGTGCAGGAGAAAAAGTCTTCTTCACGCGGCAAACTCTTTACAGCACGACCAAGCCGGAGACAGCGTGCCACCCGCTCTCTGATGTCCACCCGCTCTCTGATGTCCACCCGCTCTCTGATGTCCACCCGCTCTCTTATGTCTACCCGCTCTCTGATGTCCACCCGCTCTCTGATGTCCACCCGCTCTCTTATGTCCACCTGCTCTCTGATGTCCACCAGCTCTCTTATGTCCACCCGCTCTCCTATGTCCACCCGCTCTCTTATGTCCACCCGCTCTCTGATGTCCACCTGCTCTCTGATGTCCACCCGCTCTCTGATGTCCACCCACTCTCTGATGTCCACCCGCTCTCTGATGTCCACCCCTCTCTGATGTCCACCCGCTCTCTGATGTCCACCCGCTCTCTGATGTCCACCCGCTCTCTGATGTCCACCTGCTCTCTGATGTCCACCCACTCTCTTATGTCCACCCGCTCTCTGATGTCCACCCGCTCTCTGATGTCCACCCGCTCTCTGATGTCCACCCGCTCTCTGATGTCCACCCACTCTCTGATGTCCACCCGCTCTCTGATGTCCACCCGCTCTCTTATGTCCACCCGCTCTTTGATGTCCACCCGCTCTCTGATGTCCACCGGCTCTCTTATGTCTACCCGCTCTCTGATGTCCACCCGCTCTCTGATGTCCACCCGCTCTCTTATGTCCACCCGCTCTTTAATGTCCACCCGCTCTCTGATGTCAACCGGCTCTCTTATGTCTACCCGCTCTCTTATGTCCACCCACTCTCTGATGTCCACCCGCTCTCTTATGTCTACCCGCTCTCTGATGTCCACCCACTCTCTGATGTCCACCTGCTCTCTGATGTCCACCCGCTCTCTGATGTCCACCCGCTCTCTTATGTCCACCCGCTCTCTGATGTCCACCCGCTCTCTTATGTCTACCCGCTCTCTGATGTCCAACCGCTCACTTTTTGATGTAAGAAAATATTACACCATCAATTACAAGCCAAAGTGGCGTAAGACGAAGGCGTATAGTGGCGGTCCAGCAGGTTCCTAACTTATGTGCAGCAGCTACGGACACACCAGGTCCTGGCGAGCCTACAGACACGCTCTTCACAATTAAAACGTCTTTTTTTGGCGCTCTGTTTCCCAGCTGTTGTGCCATGATTCATTCCTCCTCTTAACACTTTCATCTATTATTTAAAGCAAGTAATGGGGCCAGTATTTCGACTTTGATACCGGTGCGTCTATACCCCCTTTATCCAGCATGGCACTCCTAAGACCTTCTAAAATTGCCTGAATTTAGACTGACGCCTTTCATGTGTGTGGAGGCGAATTGCCGCATCACAATTAGTATAAATCGCTAATAACAAAAGTGAACAGTTGGCCGAGTAACCTCATCTACGGATTACAGTAATTGGTGCAAATATCAAGATAAATATTCAATTGAGGAACATGATTTTTTTCTCTTCACGTCGGCAGTGAGAGCGAGCACAGTGACACCTGGCTAACGTGATGTGAGGGACAGGTTGCCACGGGCGTTGGTGTTGTAAATGTGATCACCCAGCTCTGTGATCATAGCCACGGCTTACACTATCACGAGCAATGGAGGGCGAGCCATTTACAGCAACACATCCGCTACCGGACACCTCTCGCTGATGAACAACTGTCGACGGCTGAGCATGTATTGTTCCACTCCTTATGATTTCATTCGTAATTCACCCCTAACTAGGGAACACCTCTGTGCTACAAAGATGTGTTCCCCTCTAAGGGTGTTCCTTAACTGCACCGGCGCTTCGCAAACATCTGTAGGACGATCAAGGAACGGTTCCTGTAATGTGCCGTCACTGTCCTTCATGACGCGTCTTGTCACTTAAGGCTGAACGGTTCCTGTAATGTGCCGTCACTGCCCTTCATGACGCGTCTTGTCACTTAAGGCTGAACGGTTCCTGTAATGTGCCGTCACTGTCCGTCATGACGCGTCTTGTCACTTAAGGCTGAACGGTTCCTGTAATGTGCCGTCACTGTCCGTCATGACGCGTCTTGTCACTTAAGGCTGAATGGTTCCTGTAATGTGCCGTCACTGTCCTTCATGACGCGTCTTGTCACTTAAGGCTGAACGGTTCCTGTAATGTGCCGTCACTGCCCTTCATGACGCGTCTTGTCACTTAAGGCTGAACGGTTCCTGTAATGTGCCGTCACTGTCCGTCATGACGCGTCTTGTCACTTAAGGCTGAACGGTTCCTGTAATGTGCCGTCACTGCCCTTCATGACGCGTCTTGTCACTTAAGGCTGAACGGTTCCTGTAATGTGCCGTCACTGTCCGTCATGACGCGTCTTGTCACTTAAGGCTGAACGGTTCCTGTAATGTGCCGTCACTGTCCGTCATGACGCGTCTTGTCACTTAAGGCTGAATGGTTCCTGTAATGTGCCGTCACTGTCCTTCATGACGCGTCTTGTCACTTAAGGCTGAATGGTTCCTGTAATGTGCCGTCACTGCCCTTCATGACGCGTCTTGTCACTTAAGGCTGAACGGTTCCTGTAATGTGCCGTCACTGTCCGTCATGACGCGTCTTGTCACTTAAGGCTGAACGGTTCCTGTAATGTGCCGTCACTGTCCGTCATGACGCGTCTTGTCACTTAAGGCTGAACGGTTCCTGTAATGTGCCGTCACTGTCCGTCATGACGCGTCTTGTCACTTAAGGCTGAACGGTTCCTGTAATGTGCCGTCACTGTCCGTCATGACGCGTCTTGTCACTTAAGGCTGAATGGTTCCTGTAATGTGCCGTCACTGTCCTTCATGACGCGTCTTGTCACTTAAGGCTGAATGGTTCCTGTAATGTGCCGTCACTGCCCTTCATGACGCGTCTTGTCACTTAAGGCTGAACGGTTCCTGTAATGTGCCGTCACTGTCCGTCATGACGCGTCTTGTCACTTAAGGCTGAATGGTTCCTGTAATGTGCCGTCACTGTCCTTCATGACGCGTCTTGTCACTTAAGGCTGAACGGTTCCTGTAATGTGCCGTCACTGCCCTTCATGACGCGTCTTGTCACTTAAGGCTGAACGGTTCCTGTAATGTGCCGTCACTGTCCGTCATGACGCGTCTTGTCACTTAAGGCTGAATGGTTCCTGTAATGTGCCGTCATTGTCCGTCATGACGCGTCTTGTCACTTAAGGCTGAACGGTTCCTGTAATGTGCCGTCATTGTCCGTCATGACGCGTCTTGTCACTTAAGGCTGAATGGTTCCTGTAATGTGCCGTCACTGTCCTTCATGACGCGTCTTGTCACTTAAGGCTGAACGGTTCCTGTAATGTGCCGTCATTGTCCGTCATGACGCGTCTTGTCACTTAAGGCTGAACGGTTCCTGTAATGTGCCGTCACTGTCCGTCATGACGCGTCTTGTCACTTAAGGCTGAACGGTTCCTGTAATGTGCCGTCACTGTCCGTCATGACGCGTCTTGTCACTTAAGGCTGAACGGTTCCTGTAATGTGCCGTCACTGTCCGTCATGACGCGTTTTGTCACTCAAGCATGGTGACTGGGACCCTAAATTGCTTTCTTTTAAACAGTTTGCATGTTGACACACGTAAACCAAGTAGAAAACCTTAAATTCTGATATTGCATTAATAGTACTAGTGTACTGAAGTTCAGAATTTGCACACCTGCCATGTGTATGTAATGCCGTTTTAACATTTAATGCTCATTTTTGACATCAAAATATAATTAAAGATATCAATGTAGATTTCATTATATTTTGTTAGCAATAATTGAATTTTAGATGGCAAAAATTTATTTTTGAGATCAAAAATATCAATAATACAAACGTTACAATCTTAAGAAAGACACACATTTATACAAAATTGAACGAATCGTCAATTAATTCTTGAAATGAAAACTTGAATTATTGATATCAATAATAATAACATAATTTTTTAGCTCAAGAATTTCTTCTTTTTTGTACAGTAAAAAATTAATGGGAAAATTCTGTACAAAGGCCAGTCATTATTTTATTCACAGATGTGTGCTTCTGACTTTTTCATATACAATAAAGACTGACATTTTGATATCAAAAATTAATTTTTGAGATCAAAAAATCATTTGCAGACTCAAATAATGATATCTGAAATAAATTCTTGATATTAGCAAGGGAAAATAAATTATTGAGATTAAATTATTTTATATATAAAAACAGACTGATATTTTAATATCAAAAATTAATTTGTAGGTTTCAAAATACACATTAAAAATTCTGAAATAATGATATCTGAAATAAATATGATATCAATCAAAGGAAAAGGAATTATTGAGCTCAAATTGATATTTTGCTCTCAAATATTTCATTTTTGCTGTGAAGAATTGAATTTTTGATCTCTAAAAACAATTTTAGAGAACATTAAACCATTTTGATATCAACTAGAGCAATGTGCACAGCCCACATATTCCCCACAGCCCCCCCCCCCCCCCCCAACAGTTAAACGCGGCCATCAATAGTCAATCAAGAGCCGAAATTTTCCAAGTACAGTTGGTGCATTTTTCTTGGACGAACCTGGCCCATTTACAATACCGATCCTTGTTAGTACCCATAGAAGCTACATACCAAGTTTCATTAAAATCCCTCCAGTCGTTCTTGAGATATCGTGTTAACAAACTCATTCCGATGCTGAATAATTTCCAGCATTTGGTAAATTTCAAAGTCCATTTGGTTCATTTTCCTTGGGCCAACATAACCCATTTACAATACCGAGCCTTGTTAGTGCCCACAGAACCTACATACCAAGTTTGATTAAAATCCTTGCAGTTGTTCTTGAGATATCGTGTTAACAAACTCATTCCGATGCTGAATAATTTCCAGCATTTGGTAAATTTCAAAGTCCATTTGGTTCATTTTCCTTGGGCCAACATAACCCATTTACAATACCGAGCCTTGTTAGTGCCCACAGAACCTACATACCAAGTTTGATTAAAATCCTTGCAGTTGTTCTTGAGATATCGTGTTAACAAAAGTCAATCAAGAGCTGAAATTTTCCATTTTCCTTGGACGTACCTGGCCCATTTACAAAACAGATCTTTGTTCCCACTGAAGCTACATGCCAAGTTTCATTAAAATCCTTGCAACAGTTTTTAAGTTATCGTGTTACCAAGCTCTTGATGACAGACTGACAGGCCGACACGCGGTCGATCGCATATATTCCCCACAGGTTCAACCTGCGAGGAATAAATAAATATTTCTTGATATCTATTTCTTAGTAATATTTATTGATATCAAGAATTTTTTTTTGAGATCAAGAATGTATTTAGAGATATCAAAAATATAATTACAGATAGCAAAAATTAATTCTTGATATCAAAAAATAAATTTCTTGAGATCAAAAATTAATTCTTGATATCATTAATTCCCTAATACACGTGACAATGGGATTCCATACATGGGTGTTTTCTGAACAATGAAGCATGCACGTCATTTTCACGGAAATGTCAAGCCCCTCTGTCTCACTGGGACAATTTGTCAAGCACTGGACGCCAGGTTTTGTTCTTCGCCTGGGAATTAAGTCCATGAACGGCGGAATTAAATACAATAATCCCGTTTTTTGCAAATGATTACATGTGACCTTTTAGGGACCAAAGATACGCTGACGTTTACAATACGCTCTGGATGCAAATCAGCTGCTTTGCTATGAAAGTTATTTATTTTGTCAAAAGGCATAAACACTGCTGCGACATCGACCATGTTGGAACGGTGCCATTTCTTCTATTCTTTCTTTCTTTCTAGAAGTCTTTACATGGTTTTACAGTCCTTTTTACCTGTGCAAGAGGTTTCTGCATTTGTATCTGTGCAACTAGACTCTCCCAAACCTCTTTTTCCTACAACACATGATGCCTCTCTGTTAGCCTATTAAACATATTCTTTCGACAGAAGAAACACGCATTCTTATGAAGCTTTCCAAGTGTTTTTATTTTTTTTTAATTAATTTTGAGTTGACATTCATTTTTTTCTCGTTTCGTTTATTCCGTTTCTTCAACCTATTGCTCTCACATGAGTGAAACAGTCGAAGTTTTCGTCATGCAAACCAAAATAATTAACTTCTTCGTTCTTGTTTCAGACACTAAGTTTTTATTCTCTTTGCATTGAGTTAAATATCGCCTGCGTACCGTCGTCGGGTTTAACCCATGTGCCTGGTAAAAGACCTGCAGCTCCCAGGGCATTGCACAAGGGAGCAACAAGGTGATTAATGAAGGACTCTTGCAGCTTAGCCAACTGCGGGTTCTTACGGTCCATATAAGGGCTGATTGGCAGGCCTAAACTAGCTTCCTCATCCCCCTAATTCAACAAAAAGCAAATGCGCAATTAATAAGAAAGAATACGAGGCTTTGGAGAAAGTATAATGGGGAAGGGCTGAAAATCTCGCCCTTTCAGTACGACTTTTCTAAAGAGTTTTTTCAATGCGTCGAAGTGACGGCGCTTGGCTTGTGTGGCTGAGAAAAGAGGCTCGCCGGACCCATGTATCGTTCTAAGCTCTCTAAAGTCTGTTTTTAACGTAAAACTTCAACTCACACCATGATATTGTACATAACAACAAACACCGTCGAGACGATCACTGCGTATGCTGATTTGTTTCTTTATAAAAACAAAGCCCATAAATATAAAGGGCGAAAGTGTGCAGTGTTTGACCTGCTCGTAGAACTCCTCGCTGATGGCGTCCGTCCAGCGCACGTGCAGCTCCTTGTGCTTGGCCGGCCCGTTGATATCCGCCATCTTGATGACCATATTTGCCGCCATCAGACGATCACTTTCTGATGTCCAATCAATGCCAGGCGCATCTTCATCGTTTACCTAATTTGCATATATAATTAAATGAATACTTTAAATACAGTACTTCCGGATGTTATTATTATTATTATTATTATTATTACATGTAATATATAGCTCGATACGAATCATTTGAATTTATCTGAAACAAGTTCCTTCCGAATCACGTCAAATTCAGATTAACCTAAGAGAGCCCCGGATATCAAAATTTCATATGAAACGTGGATTATTGCATATACACATAGCTCTGCTGGCAAAGTGAAAGAATCACCAGGCAATTAATCATATTTGATACACCCTTCCTGGACATCCAAATGTTGTCACAGCGCTTCATATCGATAGCAACGATGTCCAGGGACACAGTGTCCAGCTAAAAAGGACCCATGAAAGCGGCCCAACCGAAGGTTTGAGAATCTTTTGCAAATTTAGTAATGAAAATTTTAAAAAGTTGCGAAATCATTCTGTCCTAGTGTCTAAACTGTTTGAGTCTGGACGAGTGTTAAGGACAAGACTGGCGAAGGGCAATGTAGCACTCGAAACACCGTCAATTCTCAGAAAAAAAGGAGTATTGCAGCTTACAGTCTGAAAAAAAACTGTCAAATTCCAAGCGCTCCTCGCAAAGGTCTCGCAGTCTTAGATTTATGAAAGCTAAAACATGGAACTACAGCACACCGTGCATACACAAAAGGTTTTTGCACTTCGCGCCTTTGCGAAATCCGTTTTAAGTCCTGTTCAAGAAGGTAAGTTTCAGATTTCGGATCGACATTGTTGAGATTTTTTCCGACGGACCGACATCGCTACGAAGTCGGCACGACGACCGTCACAAATCAGCCGGTCTTTGGTCATATCGGCACTTTACTAACTCGGCACTTTTTGGTCAACTCGGCACTTTTTTTGGTCAAGTCGGCACCAAGCCTAGTCAACTCGGCACCAAAAATTTAAAAAATAGTTTTGACAACATACAAGAGAGTTTACGCAAAGTACAAGATATTTTAGAAAAATTATGCAAAATAGCTTTATATTGTCATACTTAGAGATGTTTTGACTTCTTATTTTACACACCTTTTTCTGAGAGCAAAGTATCTTTTACCAAGGCACTCAGCTATACAAACTCGGTACAAACAATTTAATGTTTTACATTGAGGTGCTATTTTGTCACAAGTAAAAAAAAGTCGGTCTTCATCAGTTCTAAATTTTATTCAAAGCAGACTGAATCTCACAAACTTGAAATTTCACAACATACAAAGTCCAAAGTCACAGAAATCAAGAGTTAAGTGCGAGCAAATAAAACAATAAAACATTCGCCAAGCCTGTCCCAGATAATTGCAATTGAAATAACGCAGTGCGCGTGTTCTTATACCCTGGTACTGATTGCAATTAATTCCTGTTAGGCTCTCAAACTTATTCGCTATTCGCACCAGCTATTGTTATTTTGTAATTGCAATTCTTTTCACAACAGTTGCAATTGAACTGATCAAAGGTTTTAACCTGAGTATTGTTGAAGTGGAATCAAGCCTGTGATCGTTATATAATAATAAACACACAAAAATTGTGAAAACAACTCCTGTAATCGTGACCTGAAAGGTGTCTGAACAACCCTGTAATTATGAGATGAAAGACACTTTGTTCTCAGAAAAAGGTGTGTAAAATAAGAAGTCAAAACATCTCTCGGTATGACAATATAAAACTATTTTGCATAATTTTCCTACAATATCTTGTATTTTGCGTAAACATTCTTGTATGTTGTCAAAACTATTTTTTAAATTTTTGGTTCCGAGTTGACTAGGCTTGGTGCCGACTTGACCAAAAAAAAAGTGCCGAGTTGACCAAAAAGTGCCGAGTTTGTTTGGTGCCGAGTTAGTAAAGTGCCGATTTGACCAAACGCCAATCAGCCTACAGTGCACACTTGAATTTCACTGGAACATGGCATCGTCCACCTCTCTGACTTCGGCCCATAACTGTACCTTAGCGTTGAACTCAGCAAGCAGTTCAAAATGTCTTTTAAGATCTGTCGCTAGAATTGCTTCAATCACAAGGAAGCGAAATCTCTTGAATTCTCCTTTATCTAAATGACATAACCAATTAAAGCGCGGATCGGAGAGAAGCAAGGACCACGCCGACGCGGCGTGGTGCGACTCCAGCACGGACCGGTCGTTGTACAGCACCGCCTGCAAAAACAAACACATTCATTCATATTACAGTATTTACCCGGCAATCAATTACAACACCATGTAATTCAGTTTACAGTGGTGTGGTGAACTCTACAATTGATTGGGTGTGGCTCATTAAACAGCCGTGTTGTGAACTGCACAATTGGTTGTGTGTGTCTAATTGAACAGCTGTGTGGTGAACTGTACATTTAGTTGTGTGTGACTAATTGAATAGCTGTGTGGTGAACTGTACAACTGGTTGTGTGTGACTAATTGAACAGCTGTGTGGTGAACTGTACATTCGGTTGTGTGTGACTAATTAAAAAGCTGTGTGGTGAACCATACATTCGGTTGTGTGTGACTAATTGAACAACTGTGTGGTGAACTGTACATTCGGTTGTGTGTAACTAATTGAACAGGTTTTTATATGAAAATGATATGGGCCACTGCGCTAGTTTGATTCCATGTTTGCCAGAAGAACATCGACACTAAAAGCACAACTGTGAAAATATAGACGCACAAGTATTTTCAACAACCTTTACTTTGGTAAAACCCAGAAAATGTTCACTTATAAATATTGTTAGTTTCAGTACGGTGACTGAGCAGTACTGACTGTTTTATAAAGCAGATCGCCCTTAATCACAGCTGAATTCTCATGGCTGAGCACTTGACCAGTCGTTACCTTTATCGCGCGGCGTATCAGATTTATTCGTGAAGGCACGACATATTTTTTTCTTATTTGTATACTGTCCACAAAGCAACACCGTGATTTCAGTACAGCTGGCCAATTTACCGGCCTTACTACTTCTACTGGATGGTGTAATTAATCGCGGTAGTTATAGTAGCTGGCGCACTTACCAGAGATTCTTAAAGAGTATGGTGTAGTTAGCAGCGATTGTTATGGTAGGTGGCGCACTTACCAGAGATTCTTAAAGAGGATGGTGTAGTTAGCAGCGATTGTTATGGTAGGTGGCGCACTTACCAGAGATTCTTAAAGAGGATGGTGTAGTTAGCAGCGATTGTTATGGTAGGTGGCGCACTTACCAGAGATTCTTAAAGAGTATGGTGTAGTTAGAGCGATTGTTATGGTAGGTGGCGCACTTACCAGAGATTCTTAAAGAGGATGGTGTAGTTAGCAGCGATTGTTATGGTAGGTGGCGCACTTACCAGAGATTCTTAAAGAGGATGGTGTAGTTAGCAGCGATTGTTATGGCAGGTGGCGCACTTACCAGAGATTCTTAAAGAGGATGGTGTAGTTAGCAGCGATTGTTATGGTAGGTGGCGCACTTACCAGAGATTCTTAAAGAGGATGGTGGAGTTAGCAGCGATTGTTATGGTAGGTGGCGCACTTACCAGGGATTCTTAAAGCGGATGGTGGAGTTAGAGCGATTGTTATGGTAGGTGGCGCACTTACCAGAGATTCTTAAAGAGGATGGTGGAGTTAGAGCGATTGTTATGGTAGGTGGCGCACTTACCAGGGATTCTTAAAGAGGATGGTGTAGTTAGCAGCGATTGTTATAGTAGGTGGCGCACTTACCAGAGATTCTTAAAGAGGATGGTGTAGTTAGAGCGATTGTTATGGTAGGTGGCGCACTTACCAGAGATTCTTAAAGAGGATGGTGTAGTTAGAGCGATTGTTATGGTAGGTGGCGCACTTACCAGAGATTCTTAAAGAGGATGGTGTAGTTAGAGCGATTGTTATGGTAGGTGGCGCACTTACCAGAGATTCTTAAAGAGGATGGTGTAGTTAGAGCGATTGTTATGGTAGGTGGCGCACTTACCAGAGATTCTTAAAGAGGATGGTGTAGTTAGAGCGATTGTTATGGTAGGTGGCGCACTTACCAGAGATTCTTAAAGAGGATGGTGTAGTTAGAGCGATTGTTATGGTAGGTGGCGCACTTACCAGAGATTCTTAAAGAGGATGGTGTAGTTAGCAGCGATTGTTATAGTAGGTGGCGCACTTACCAGAGATTCTTAAAGAGGATGGTGTAGTTAGAGCGATTGTTATGGTAGGTGGCGCACTTACCAGAGATTCTTAAAGAGGATGGTGTAGTTAGAGCGATTGTTATGGTAGGTGGCGCACTTACCAGAGATTCTTAAAGAGGATGGTGTAGTTAGAGCGATTGTTATGGTAGGTGGCGCACTTACCAGAGATTCTTAAAGAGGATGGTGTAGTTAGAGCGATTGTTATGGTAGGTGGCGCACTTACCAGAGATTCTTAAAGAGGATGGTGTAGTTAGAGCGATTGTTATGGTAGGTGGCGCACTTACCAGAGATTCTTAAAGAGGATGGTGTAGTTAGAGCGATTGTTATGGTAGGTGGCGCACTTACCAGAGATTCTTAAAGAGGATGGTGTAGTTAGCAGCGATTGTTATAGTAGGTGGCGCACTTACCAGAGATTCTTAAAGAGGATGGTGTAGTTAGAGCGATTGTTATGGTAGGTGGCGCACTTACCAGAGATTCTTAAAGAGGATGGTGTAGTTAGCAGCGATTGTTATAGTAGGTGGCGCACTTACCAGAGATTCTTAAAGAGGATGGTGTAGTTAGAGCGATTGTTATGGTAGGTGGCGCACTTACCAGAGATTCTTAAAGAGGATGGTGTAGTTAGAGCGATTGTTATGGTAGGTGGCGCACTTACCAGAGATTCTTAAAGAGGATGGTGTAGTTAGAGCGATTGTTATGGTAGGTGGCGCACTTACCAGAGATTCTTAAAGAGGATGGTGTAGTTAGAGCGATTGTTATGGTAGGTGGCGCACTTACCAGAGATTCTTAAAGAGGATGGTGTAGTTAGAGCGATTGTTATGGTAGGTGGCGCACTTACCAGAGATTCTTAAAGAGGATGGTGTAGTTAGAGCGATTGTTATGGTAGGTGGCGCACTTACCAGAGATTCTTAAAGAGGATGGTGTAGTTAGCAGCGATTGTTATAGTAGGTGGCGCACTTACCAGAGATTCTTAAAGAGGATGGTGTAGTTAGAGCGATTGTTATGGTAGGTGGCGCACTTACCAGAGATTCTTAAAGAGGATGGTGTAGTTAGAGCGATTGTTATGGTAGGTGGCGCACTTACCAGAGATTCTTAAAGAGGATGGTGTAGTTAGAGCGATTGTTATGGTAGGTGGCGCACTTACCAGAGATTCTTAAAGAGGATGGTGTAGTTAGAGCGATTGTTATGGTAGGTGGCGCACTTACCAGAGATTCTTAAAGAGGATGGTGTAGTTAGAGCGATTGTTATGGTAGGTGGCGCACTTACCAGAGATTCTTAAAGAGGATGGTGTAGTTAGAGCGATTGTTATGGTAGGTGGCGCACTTACCAGAGATTCTTAAAGAGGATGGTGTAGTTAGAGCGATTGTTATGGTAGGTGGCGCACTTACCAGAGATTCTTAAAGAGGATGGTGTAGTTAGCAGCGATTGTTATGGTAGGTGGCGCACTTACCAGAGATTCTTAAAGAGGATGGTGTAGTTAGAGCGATTGTTATGGTAGGTGGCGCACTTACCAGAGATTCTTAAAGAGGATGGTGTAGTTAGCAGCGATTGTTATGGTAGGTGGCGCACTTACCAGAGATTCTTAAAGAGGATGGTTGAGTTAGAGCGATTGTTATGGTAGGTGGCGCACTTACCAGGGATTCTTAAAGAGGATGGTGTAGTTAGCAGCGATTGTTATAGTAGGTGGCACACTTACCAGAGATTCTTAAAGAGGATGGTGTAGTTAGCAGCGATTGTTACAGTAGGTGGCACACTTACCAGAGATTCTATAAGAGGATGGTGTAGTTAGAGCGATTGTTATGGTAGGTGGCGCACTTACCAGAGATTCTTAAAGAGGATGGTTGAGTTAGCAGCGATTGTTATGGTAGGTGGCGCACTTACCAGGGATTCTTAAAGAGGATGGTGTAGTAAGCAGCGATTGTTATAGTAGGTGGCACACTTACCAGAGATTCTTAAAGAGGATGGTGTAGTTAGCAGCGATTGTTATAGTAGGTGGCGCACTTACCAGGGATTCTTAAAGAGGATGGTGGAGTTAGAGCGATTGCTATGGTAGGTGGCGCACTTACCAGGGATTCTTAAAGAGGATGGTGTAGTTAGCAGCGATTGTTATAGTAGGTGGCACACTTACCAGAGATTCTTAAAGAGGATGGTGTAGTTAGAGCGATTGTTATGGTAGGTGGCGCACTTACCAGGGATTCTTAAAGAGGATGGTGGAGTTAGAGCGATTGTTATGGTAGGTGGCGCACTTACCAGGGATTCTTAAAGAGGATGGTGTAGTTAGCAGCGATTGTTATAGTAGGTGGCACACTTACCAGAGATTCTTAAAGACGATGGTGTAGTTAGAGCGATTGTAATGGTAGGTGGCGCACTTACCAGGGATTCTTAAAGAGGATGGTGTAGTTAGCAGCGATTGTTATAGTAGGTGGCACACTTACCAGAGATTCTTAAAGAGGATGGTGTAGTTAGCAGCGATTGTTATGGTAGGTGGCGCACTTAACAGAGATTCTTAAAGAGGATGGTGTAGTTAGCAGCGATTGTTATGGTAGGTGGCGCACTTACCAGAGATTCTTAAAGAGGATGGTGTAGTTAGCAGCGATTGTTATGGTAGGTGGCGCACTTACCAGGGATTCTTAAAGAGGATGGTGGAGTTAGAGCGATTGCTATGGTAGGTGGCGCACTTACCAGGGATTCTTAAAGAGGATGGTGTAGTTAGCAGCGATTGTTATAGTAGGTGGCACACTTACCAGAGATTCTTAAAGAGGATGGTGTAGTTAGAGCGATTGTTATGGTAGGTGGCGCACTTAACAGAGATTCATAAAGAGGATGGTGTAGTTAGCAGCGATTGTTATAGTAGGTGGCACACTTACCAGAGATTCTTAAAGAGGATGGTGTAGTTAGAGCGATTGTTATGGTAGGTGGCGCACTTACCAGGGATTCTTAAAGAGGATGGTGGAGTTAGAGCGATTGTTATGGTAGGTGGCGCACTTACCAGGGATTCTTAAAGAGGATGGTGGAGTTAGCAGCGATTGTTATAGTAGGTGGCACACTTACCAGAGATTCTATAAGAGGATGGTGTAGTTAGAGCGATTGTTATGGTAGGTGACGCACTTAGGATTCTTAAAGAGGATGGTGTAGTTAGCAGCGATTGTTATGGTAGGTGGCGCACTTAACAGAGATTCTTAAAGAGGATGGTGTAGTTAGCAGCGATTGTTATGGTAGGTGGCGCACTTACCAGCGGCGCATGTGTGGTAACGAGAAAGGCGTTGGTTCTTCCTGGATGATCATAGTCGTGCATAGCTGAAGCAGTAAACAATGCCATCAATTCTAAGGGTGGAAAATTTCCAGCCATAACACCATATGACTCGTCCGTCGTGAAACAGTTTCCATTCTGGGTGCAACTGCCTTGTTTGTCAAACTCAGAATCTGGAAAAAAAATCACAAATGTCCACAGGGTGTTCTACGAATCCGTACCTATGGATCCTATGGATCCGTACTTATTTTCCGTTACAATTTCGAAGCCTCACATCTCATCCACCATTCACCTAAGTTAAGTACCAAATCTGTCATAACTGTTTAACAATGACATTAACATTAACAATATTCGAATAACAAGACCGTCAAGTGACGGTGCACAGGTACCGTCAGAGGAACAAGACCGCCACGTGACGGTGCACAGGTGCTGTCAGAGGAACAAGACCGCCACGTGACGGTGCACAGGTGCTGTCAGAGGAACAAGACCGCCACGTGATGGTACACAGGTGCTGTCAGAGGAACAAGACCGCCACGTGATGGTACACAGGTGCCGTCAGAGGAACAAGACCGCCACGTGACGGTGCACAGGTGCGGTCACAGGAACAAGACCGCCACGTGACGGTGCACAGGTGCCGTCAGAGGAACAAGACCGCCACATGACGGTGCACAGGTGCGGTCACAGGAAAAAGACCGCCACGTGACGCTGCACAGGTACCGTCACAGGAACAAGACCGCCACGTGACGGTGCACAGGTGCTGTCAGAGGAACAAGACCGCCACGTGATGGTACACAGGTGCCGTCAGAGGAACAAGACCGCCACGTGACGGTGCACAGGTGCGGTCACAGGAACAAGACCGCCACGTGACGGTACACAGGTGCGGTCACAGGAACAAGACCGCCACGTGACGGTGCACAGGTGCTGTCAGAGGAACAAGACCGCCACGTAACGGTGCACAGGTGCGGTCACAGGAACAAGACCGCCACTTGACGGTGCACAGGTGCTGTCAGAGGAACAAGACCGCCACGTGATGGTGCAAAGGAGGAACATGGCGGACAGTCAGCGGAAATTCTACTGCTATTATCAACTATTTTATATATTCGCAACATCAATTTCGTTTTAGACTAAAACATCTAGCTTGTGATCATTCCGACAACATCATCATAGCTAAATAGAATGAAAAGATTGTGGAAGAAGCATTCTGAAAATTGGCTATTTCTTAAATGCCCCCCATTTAGCCAATTTCTGGCGGATCAACATAAAAGTACCTTTTCAAGAGAGCACCGTCTAGTGAACATTTATACAAATTTGAAGACAATCCGATCAAAATTCTGGGGGAAAATTGGCTACCAAAAATTTAAACAAGTTTGTCCAAGGACAAAGTCCCAGCTTACGAAAAGCAATAAGACCCATTCCAGCGTGCATGAGCGAAGGAATTTCCCTGAAATATCAAGCTTCAAAAGATGAGACGGCAAAGAGCTAGCTCAATAATTAATTTAGCACCGGACCAGAACATAGACCGATAAATGCATACAAAGATTTCTTTCCCAGAAAAATGGGGAACAGAGTTTTTGTATATCTGGTAGACTGGATAGTTTGCCATAGATACCTTCAAACAACGCTCGCATTTCGGACCAGTGCGCATATTTATGTAACTTGCCTCGATGCGCGGTTCTAATTCAGACAAGTGCGCATGTTTATTTCATTTGCGTTGATGCGCGGCTCTCATTTTGGAACAGTGCACATGTTTATTTAACTTAATAAAGATTAATGCGCGGTTCTTATTCCAGACCAATGCGCATGTTTATTTTACTTTCGTACTTATTTTGGACAAGTGCACAAGTTTCCTTAGGTTGTGTTGATGCGCGGTTCGCATTTCGGAAGAGTTTGCATGTTTATCTAACTTGCACGGTGCTTATTTTGGACGTGTGTATATGTTTATTTAACTTGCGTTGGTGCGCGGTTTGCATTTTGGACCAGTGCGCATGTTTATTCAACTTGCGTTGATGAGCAGTTCGAATTTCGGACCATTGGGCATGTTTATTTAACTTGCGTTGACGCGCGGTTCGAATATCGGACCAGTGCGCACGTTTATTTAAATTGCATTGATGCGCGGTTCTTATTCTGGACCAGTAAAAATGTTTGTTTAACTTGCGTTGGCGCTTGGTTCACATTTCGAACCACTCCACACGTCTATTTAAGTGGCGTTGATGCGCGGTTCGAATTTCGGACCAGTGCGCATGTTTATTTAACTTGCGATGATGTGCGGTTGGCATTTCGGATCAGTGTGCATGTTTATTTACTTGTGTTGATGTGCCGTTCTTATTTCGGATCAGTGCGCATGTTTATTTACATTGTGTTGATGTGCGGTTCTTTTTTCGGACCAGTGCGCATGTTTATTTACCTTGCGTTGATGTGCGGTTCTTATTTCGGATCAATGCGCATGTTTATTTACTTGTGTTGTGTTGAGTATAAAAATGTGCATACAGTTTTGGAACATCCTATCCAGAACACGGTACGACATTTGTCAAATAAAAATATATATGTAAAAACAGGAATTTTTCTCCAATTTGTTTTTGATATCAAAGAAAAGTAGAACTCCAAAATTTAAATAACGTCCTTTCTTATATGCACTTTTCTCGAGCCTTTTGTTGCATGCGATTACTTAAACGTGGATTCCTATCCAGGGTGGTACTAGGCCAGCGTTTACTTAAAAATCGATAAATGATCGGGTGAGGTATATCCAGACCGTGGATAGTCTACCCTGACAGGCGTACTTCAAATGCCCTGGTAAACTTCAAAGCGGGGGATTCGTCAAAAATATGTGGACCCTAATTAATTTTAATTTGCGTGGGAAAAATGAAAAAGAGGCTATCGACCATCCGAAAAATATCACATTTATCATATTTTCGGGTCATATAATTGCTTCCTGCACCTTTTAAAGCGAAAATTACAACTTTCTTACATTATCGCCCAATGTTCCCTATTATCGCCCACCCGAAAAATATCACATTTATCATATTTTCGGGTCATAGAATTGATTCCTGCACTTTTAAAGCGAAAATTACAACTTTCTTGCATTATCGCCCAATGTTCCCTATTATCGCCGACACGAAAAATATCATATTTATCATATTTTCGGGTCATAGAATTGATTATTGCACTTTTAAAGCGAAAATTACAACTTTCTTACATTATCGCCCAATGTTCCCTATTATCGCCCATCCGAAAAATGTCATATTTATCATATTTTCGGGTCATAGAATTGGTTCCTGCTCTTTTAAAGCGAAAATTACAACTTTCTTGCACTATCGCCCAATGTTCCCTATTATCGACCATCCGAAAAAATATCATATTTATCATATTTTAGGGTCACAGAATTGATTCTTGCACTTTTAAAGCGAAAATTACAATTTTCTTACATTATCGCCCAACGTTCACTATTATCGCCCACCCGAAAAATATCACATTTATCATATTTTCGGGTCATAGAATTGATTCCTGCACTTTTAAAGCGAAAATTACAACTTTCTTGCATTATCGCCCAACGTTCCCTATTATCGCCCGTCCAAAAAATATCATATTTATCATATTTTCGGGACATAGAATTGATCCCTGCACTTTTAAAGCGAAAATTACAATTTTCTTGCATTATCGCCCAACATTCCCTATTATCGCCCATCCGAAAAATATCATATTTATCATATTTTCGGGTTATAGAATTGATTCCTGCTCTTTTAAAGCGAAAATTACAACTTTCTTACATTATCGCCCAATGTATCCTATTATCGCCCACCCCAAAAATATTATATTTATCATATTTTCGGGTCCTAGAATTGTTTCCTGCACTTTTAAAGCGAAAATTACAACTTTTTTGCTTTATCGCCAAATATTCCCTGTTATCGCCCACCCGTAAAATATCACATTGATCATATTTTCGGGTCACAGAATTGATTCCTGCACTTTTAAAGCGTATATTGCAACTTTCTTGCATTATCGCCCAATGTTCCCTATTATCGCGCATCCAAAAAATATCATATTTATCATATTTTCGGGACATAGAATTGATCCCTGCACTTTTAAAGCGAAAATTACAACTTTCTTGCATTATCGCCCAACATTCCCTATTATCGCCCATCCGAAAAATATCATATTTATCATATTTTAGGGTTATAGAATTGATTCCTGCTCTTTTAAAGCGAAAATTACAACTTTCTTACATTATCGCCCAATGTATCCTATTATCGCCAACCCAAAAAATATTATATTTATCATATTTTCCGGTCCTAGAATTGTTTCCTGCACTTTTAAAGCGAAAATTACAACTTTCTTACATTATCGCCCAATGTTCCCTATTATCGCCCACCCGAATAACATATTTATCATATTTTCGGGTCACAGAATTGATTCCTGTACTTTTAAAGCGAAAATTACAACTTTCTTACATTATCGCCCAATGTTCCCTATTATCGCCCACCCGAAAAATATCACATTTATCATATTTTCGGGTCACAGAATTGATTCCTGCACTTTTAAAGCGAAAATAACAACTTTCTTACATTATCGCCCAATATTCCCAATTATCGCCTACCCGAAAAATATCACATTGATCATATTTTCGGGTCATAGAATTGATCCTTGCACTTTTAAAGCGAAAATTACAACTTTCTTACATTATCGCCCAATGTTCCCTATTATCGCCCACCCGAAAAATATCACATTTATCATATTTTCGGGTCATAGAATTGATTCCTGCACTTTTAAAGCGAAAATTACAACTTTCTTGCATTATCACCCAATATTCCCTGTTATCGCCCACCCGTAAAATATCACATTGATCATATTTTCGGGTCACAGAATTGATTCCTGCACTTTTAAAGCGTAAATTACAACTTTCTTGCATTATCGCCTAATGTTCCCTATTATCGCCCATCCAAAAAATATCATATTTATCATATTTTCCGGACATAGAATTGATCCCTGCACTTTTAAAGCGAAAATTACAACTTTCTTGCATTATCGCCCAATATTCCCTATTATCGCCCATCCGAAAAATGTCATATTTATCATATTTTCGGGTCATAGAATTGGTTCCTGCTCTTTTAAAGCGAAAATTACAACTTTCTTACATTATCGCCAAATGTATCCTATTATCGCCCACACGAAAAATATCACATTTATCATATTTTCGGGTCATAGAATTGATTCCTGCAATTTTAAAGCGAAAATTACAGCTTTCTTACATTATCGCCCAATGTTTCCTATTATCGCCCATCCGAAAAATATCATATTTATCATATTTTCGGGTCCTAGAATTGTTTCCTGCACATTTAAAGCGAAAATTACAATTTTCTTGCAGTATCGACCAATATTGCCTATTATCGCCCATCCGAAAAATAACATATTTATCATATTTTCGGGTCACAGAATTGATTCCTGTACTTTTAAAGCGAAAATTACAACTTTCTTACATTATCGCCCAATGTTCCCTATTATCGCCCACCCGAAAAATATCACATTTATCATATTTTCGGGTCACAGAATTGATTCCTGCACTTTTAAAGCGAAAATTACAACTTTCTTACATTATCGCCCAATATTCCCTATTATCGCCTACCCGAAAAATATCACATTTATCATATTTTCGGGTCATAGAATTGATCCTTGCACTTTTAAAGCGAAAATTACAACTCTCTTACATTATCGCCCAATGTTCCCTATTATCGCCCACCCGAAAAATATCACGTTTAGCATATTTTCGGGTCATAGAATTGATTCCTGCACTTTTAAAGCGAAAAGTACAACTTTCTTGCATTATCGCCCAATGTTCCCTATTATCGCCCATCCAAAAACTATCATATTTATCATATTTTCGGGACATAGAATTGATCCCTGCACATTTAAAGCGAAAATTACAACTTTCTTGCAGTATCGCCCAATATTCCCTATTATCGCCCATCCGAAAAATATCATATTTATCATATTTTCGGGTCACAGAATATATTCTTGCACTTTTAAAGCGAAAATTACAACTTTCTTACATTATCGCCCAATGTTCCCTATTATCGCCCACCTGAAAAATATCACATTTATCATATTTTCGGTTCATAGAATTGATTACTGCACTTTAAAAGCGAAAATTACAACTTTCTTCCATTATCGCCCAATGTTCCCTATTATCGCCCAGCGAAAAATATCATATTTATCATATTTTCGGGTCACAGAATTGATTCCTGCACTTTTAAAGCGAAAATTACAACTTTCTTGCATTATCGCCCAATGTTCCCTATCATCGCCCACACGAAAAATATCATATTTATCATATTTTCGGGTCATAGAGTTCATTCCTGAACTTTTAAAGCGAAAATTACAACTTTCTTGCATTATCGCCCAATGTTCCCTATTATCGCCCACCCGAAAAATATTATATTTATCATATTTTCGGGTCATAGAATTGATTCCTGCACTTTTAAAGCGTAAATTACAACTGTCTTGCATTATCGCCTGATGTTCCCTATTATCGCCCATCCAAAAAATATCATATTTATCATATTTTTGGGACATAGAATTGATCCCTGCACTTTTAAAGCGAAAATTACAACTTTCTTGCATTATCGCCCAACATTCCCTATTATCGCCCATCCGAAAAATGTCATATTTATCATATTTTCGGGTTATAGAATTGATTCCTGCTCTTTTAAAGCGAAAATTACAACTTTCTTACATTATCGCCCAATGTATCCTCTTATCGCCCACACGAAAAATATCACATTTATCATATTTTCGGGTCATAGAATTGATTCCTGCAATTTTAAAGCGAAAATTACAGCTTTCTTACATTATCGCCCAATGTTTCCTATTATCGCCCACCCGAAAAATATCATATTTATCATATTTTCGGGTCCTAGAATTGTTTCCTGCACTTTTAAAGCGAAAATTACAACTTTCTTACATTATCGCCCAATGTTCCCTATTATCGCCCACCCGAAAAATATTATATTTATCATATTTTCGGGTCCTAGAATTGTTTCCTGCACATTTAAAGCGAAAATTACAATTTTCTTGCAGTATCGACCAATATTCCCTATTATCGCCCATCCGAAAAATAACATATTTATCATATTTTCGGGTCACAGAATTGATTCCTGTACTTTTAAAGCGAAAATTACAACTTTCTTACATTATCGCCCAATGTTCCCTATTATCGCCTACCCGAAAAATATCACATTTATCATATTTTCGGGTCACAGAATTGATTCCTGCACCTTTTAAAGCGAAAATTACAACTTTCTTACATTATCGCCCAATATTCCCTATTATCGCCTACCCGAAAAATATCACATTTATCATATTTTCGGGTCAAAGAATTGATCCTTGCACTTTTAAAGCGAAAATTACAACTTTCTTACATTATCGCCCAATGTTCCCTATTATCGCCCACCCGAAAAATATCACGTTTAGCATATTTTCGGGTCATAGAATTGATTCCTGCACTTTTAAAGCGAAAAGTACAACTTTCTTGCATTATCGCCCAATGTTCCCTATTATCGCCCATCCAAAAACTATCATATTTATCATATTTTCGGGACATAGAATTGATCCCTGCACATTTAAAGCGAAAATTACAACTTTCTTGCAGTATCGACCAATATTCCCTTTTATCGCCCATCCGAAAAATATCATATTTATCATATTTTCGGGTCACAGAATATATTCTTGCACTTTTAAAGCGAAAATTACAACTTTCTTACATTATCGCCCAATATTCCCTATTATCGCCCACCTGAAAAATATCACATTTATCATATTTTCGGTTCATAGAATTGATTCCTGCACTTTAAATGCGAAAATTACAACTTTCTTGCATTATCGCCCAATGTTCCCTATTATCGCCCACCCGAAAAATATCATATTTATCATATTTTCGGGTCACAGAATTGATTCCTGTACTTTTAAAGCGAAAATTACAACTTTCTTACATTATCGCCCAATGTTCCCTATTATCGCCCACCCGAAAAATATCACATTTATCATATTTTCGGGTCACAGAATTGATTCCTGCACTTTTAAAGCGAAAATTACAACTTTCTTACATTATCGCCCAATATTCCCAATTATCGCCTACCCGAAAAATATCACATTGATCATATTTTCGGGTCATAGAATTGATCCTTGCACTTTTAAAGCGAAAATTACAACTTTCTTACATTATCGCCCAATGTTCCCTATTATCGCCCACCCGAAAAATATCACATTTATCATATTTTCGGGTCATAGAATTGATTCCTGCACTTTTAAAGCGAAAATTATAACTTTCTTGCATTATCACCCAATATTCCCTGTTATCGCCCACCCGTAAAATATCACATTGATCATATTTTCGGGTCACAGAATTGATTCCTGCACTTTTAAAGCGTAAATTACAACTTTCTTGCATTATCGCCTAATGTTCCCTATTATCGCCCATCCAAAAAATATCATATTTATCATATTTTCGGGACATAGAATTCATCCCTGCACTTTTAAAGCGAAAATTACAAATTTCTTGCATTATCGCCCAATATTCCCTATTATCGCCCATCCGAAAAATGTCATATTTATCATATTTTCGGGTCATAGAATTGGTTCCTGCTCTTTTAAAGCGAAAATTACAACTTTCTAACATTATCGCCCAATGTATCTTATTATCGCCCACACGAAAAATATCACATTTATCATATTTTCGGGTCATAGAATTGATTCCTGCAATTTTAAAGCGAAAATTACAGCTTTCTTACATTATCGCCCAATGTTCCCTATTATCGCCCACCCGAAAAATATCATATTTATCATATTTTCGGGTCCTAGAATTGTTTCCTGCACATTTAAAGCGAAAATTACAATTTTCTTGCAGTATCGACCAATATTGCCTATTATCGCCCATCCGAAAAATAACATATTTATCATATTTTCGGGTCACAGAATTGATTCCTGTACTTTTAAAGCGAAAATTACAACTTTCTTACATTATCGCCCAATGTTCCCTATTATCGCCCACCCGAAAAATATCACATTTATCATATTTTCGGGTCACAGAATTGATTCCTGCACTTTTAAAGCGAAAATTACAACTTTCTTACATTATCGCCCAATATTCCCTATTATCGCCTACCCGAAAAATATCACATTTATCATATTTTCGGGTCATAGAATTGATCCTTGCACTTTTAAAGCGAAAATTACAACTCTCTTACATTATCGCCCAATGTTCCCTATTATCGCCCACCCGAAAAATATCACGTTTAGCATATTTTCGGGTCATAGAATTGATTCCTGCACTTTTAAAGCGAAAAGTACAACTTTCTTGCATTATCGCCCAATGTTCCCTATTATCGCCCATCCAAAAACTATCATATTTATCATATTTTCGGGACATAGAATTGATCCCTGCACATTTAAAGCGAAAATTACAACTTTCTTGCAGTATCGCCCAATATTCCCTATTATCGCCCATCCGAAAAATATCATATTTATCATATTTTCGGGTCACAGAATATATTCTTGCACTTTTAAAGCGAAAATTACAACTTTCTTACATTATCGCCCAATATTCCCTATTATCGCCCACCTGAAAAATATCACATTTATCATATTTTCGGTTCATAGAATTGATTACTGCACTTTAAAAGCGAAAATTACAACTTTCTTCCATTATCGCCCAATGTTCCCTATTATCGCCCAGCGAAAAATATCATATTTATCATATTTTCGGGTCACAGAATTGATTCCTGCACTTTTAAAGCGAAAATTACAACTTTCTTGCATTATCGCCCAATGTTCCCTATTATCGCCCACACGAAAAATATCATATTTATCATATTTTCGGGTCATAGAGTTTATTCCTGAACTTTTAAAGCGAAAATTACAACTTTCTTGCATTATCGCCCAATGTTCCCTATTATCGCCCACCCGAAAAATATTATATTTATCATATTTTCGGGTCATAGAATTGATTCCTGCACTTTTAAAGCGTAAATTACAACTTTCTTGCATTATCGCCCAATGTTCCCTATTATCGCCCATCCAAAAAATATCATATTTATCATATTTTCGGGACATAGAATTGATCCCTGCACATTTAAAGCGAAAATTACAATTTTCTTGCAGTATCGACCAATATTGCCTATTATCGCCCATCCGAAAAATAACATATTTATCATATTTTCGGGTCACAGAATTGATTCCTGTACTTTTAAAGCGAAAATTACAACTTTCTTACATTATCGCCCAATGTTCCCTATTATCGCCCACCCGAAAAATATCACATTTATCATATTTTCGGGTCACAGAATTGATTCCTGCACTTTTAAAGCGAAAATTACAACTTTCTTACATTATCGCCCAATATTCCCTATTATCGCCTACCCGAAAAATATCACATTTATCATATTTTCGGGTCATAGAATTGATCCTTGCACTTTTAAAGCGAAACTTACAACTCTCTTACATTATCGCCCAATGTTCCCTATTATCGCCCACCCGAAAAATATCACGTTTAGCATATTTTCGGGTCATAGAATTGATTCCTGCACTTTTAAAGCGAAAAGTACAACTTTCTTGCATTATCGCCCAATGTTCCCTATTATCGCCCATCCAAAAACTATCATATTTATCATATTTTCGGGACATAGAATTGATCCCTGCACATTTAAAGCGAAAATTACAACTTTCTTGCAGTATCGCCCAATATTCCCTATTATCGCCCATCCGAAAAATATCATATTTATCATATTTTCGGGTCACAGAATATATTCTTGCACTTTTAAAGCGAAAATTACAACTTTCTTACATTATCGCCCAATATTCCCTATTATCGCCCACCTGAAAAATATCACATTTATCATATTTTCGGTTCATAGAATTGATTACTGCACTTTAAAAGCGAAAATTACAACTTTCTTCCATTATCGCCCAATGTTCCCTATTATCGCCCAGCGAAAAATATCATATTTATCATATTTTCGGGTCACAGAATTGATTCCTGCACTTTTAAAGCGAAAATTACAACTTTCTTGCATTATCGCCCAATGTTCCCTATTATCGCCCACACGAAAAATATCATATTTATCATATTTTCGGGTCATAGAGTTTATTCCTGAACTTTTAAAGCGAAAATTACAACTTTCTTGCATTATCGCCCAATGTTCCCTATTATCGCCCACCCGAAAAATATTATATTTATCATATTTTCGGGTCATAGAATTGATTCCTGCACTTTTAAAGCGTAAATTACAACTTTCTTGCATTATCGCCTGATGTTCCCTATTATCGCCCATCCAAAAAATATCATATTTATCATATTTTCGGGACATAGAATTGATCCCTGCACTTTTAAAGCGAAAATTACAACTTTCTTGCATTATCGCCCAACATTCCCTATTATCGCCCATCCGAAAAATGTCATATTTATCATATTTTCGGGTTATAGAATTGATTCCTGCTCTTTTAAAGCGAAAATTACAACTTTCTTACATTATCGCCCAATGTATCCTCTTATCGCCCACACGAAAAATATCACATTTATCATATTTTCGGGTCATAGAATTGATTCCTGCAATTTTAAAGCGAAAATTACAGCTTTCTTACATTATCGCCCAATGTTTCCTATTATCGCCCACCCGAAAAATATCATATTTATCATATTTTCGGGTCCTAGAATTGATTCCTGCACTTTTAAAGCGAAAATTACAACTTTCTTACATTATCGCCCAATGTTCCCTATTATCGCCCACCCGAAAAATATTATATTTATCATATTTTCGGGTCCTAGAATTGTTTCCTGCACATTTAAAGCGAAAATTACAATTTTCTTGCAGTATCGACCAATATTCCCTATTATCGCCCATCCGAAAAATAACATATTTATCATATTTTCGGGTCACAGAATTGATTCCTGTACTTTTAAAGCAAAAATTACAACTTTCTTACATTATCGCCCAATGTTCCCTATTATCGCCTACCCGAAAAATATCACATTTATCATATTTTCGGGTCACAGAATTGATTCCTGCACCTTTTAAAGCGAAAATTACAACTTTCTTACATTATCGCCCAATATTCCCTATTATCGCCTACCCGAAAAATATCACATTTATCATATTTTCGGGTCATAGAATTGATCCTTGCACTTTTAAAGCGAAAATTACAACTTTCTTACATTATCGCCCAATGTTCCCTATTATCGCCCACCCGAAAAATATCACGTTTAGCATATTTTCGGGTCATAGAATTGATTCCTGCACTTTTAAAGCGAAAAGTACAACTTTCTTGCAGTATCGACCAATATTCCCTTTTATCGCCCATCCGAAAAATATCATATTTATCATATTTTCGGGTCACAGAATATATTCTTGCACTTTTAAAGCGAAAATTACAACTTTCTTACATTATCGCCCAATATTCCCTATTATCGCCCACCTGAAAAATATCACATTTATCATATTTTCGGTTCATAGAATTGATTCCTGCACTTTAAATGCGAAAATTACAACTTTCTTGCATTATCGCCCAATGTTCCCTATTATCGCCCACCCGAAAAATATCATATTTATCATATTTTCGGGTCATAGAATTGATTCCTGCACTTTTAAAGCGAAAATTACAACTTTCTTACATTATCGCAAAATGTTCCCTATTATCGCCCACCCGAAAAACATTATATTTATCATATTTTCGGGTCCTAGAATTGTTTCCTGCACTTTTAAAGCGAAAATTACAACTTTCTTGCATTATCGCCCAATGTTCCCTATTATCGCCCACACGAGAAATATCATATTTATCATATTTTCGGGTCATAGAGTTTATTCCTGCACTTTTAAAGCGAAAATTACAACTTTCTTGCATTATCGCCCAATGTTCCCTATTATCGCCCACCCGAAAAATATTATATTTATCATATTGTCGGGTCATAGAATTGATCCCTGCACTTTTAAAGCGAAAATTACAACTTTCTTGCATTATCGCCCAATGCTCCCTATTATCGCCCACACGAAAAATATCATATTTATCATATTTTCGGGTCATAGAATTGATTCCTGCACTTTTAAAGCGAAAATTACAACTTTCTTACATTATCGCAAAATGTTCCCTATTATCGCCCACCCGAAAAATATTATATTTATCATATTTTCGGGTCCTAGAATTGTTTCCTGCACATTTAAAGCGAAAATTACAACTTTCTTGCAGTATCGACCAATATTCCCTATTATCGCCCATCCGAAAAATATCATATTTATCATATTTTCGGGACATAGAATTGATTCCTGCACTTTTAAAGCGAAAATTACAACTTTCTTGCTTTATCGCCCAATGTTCCCTATTATCGCCCACTTGAAAATATCATAGAAATGACCCACTGACAACAAAATTACTGAAAAGTCCAACCAGAAGTACTTGCACGTAACATATTGTGCCCCTCTGCAAATTGAAACTTTGCTTTTTTAAGAAGAAAAATGGAAATTTCCAATTTTTTAAAAGCTGCAAACTTCGAAGCTCAGTAGATTCAAAAATAAGGCGCAATTCAAAAATCGAAAAATGTACTTTTTTCACCCCTTAGTTCTAGTTTCTTCATAACAAATTTCGGAATCTTCCGATGAAAAATGAGGGACTAGATAGATTTTTTCGTATTTTGCCCAAATTGGCAATAAAATCGCCAAAAATGGTTTAAACCAAAAAATAAAAAAAAAATCCTAATGCAGTAGAAGGTTAAAAACTCGCGTTTAAAATTTGGTACGAATCGGATGAAAAATAAAAAAGATATTCCACTTTAACTACTTTGTTGAGAAAAAAAAATGGAAATTTGCCAATTTTTAGAAATTGCAAACTTTGAAGCTCAGTAGATTCAAAAATAAGGCGAAATTCAAAAATCGAAAAAAGTACTTTTTTCACCCCTTAGTTCTAGTTTCTTCATAAAAAATTTCGGAATCTTCCGATGAAAAATGAGGGACTAGATAGGTTTTTTCGTATTTTGCCCAAATTGGCAATAAAATCGCCAAAAATGGTTTAAACCAAAAAATAAAAAAATTTCCTAATGCAGTAGAAGGTTAAAAACACTTGCCCCCATCTGTATAGCCCTGTTGGCTAAAAAGACATCGGATCAAAAATGTAGGACGAGATACATTTTAAATTTTTTTCTTCAAAAATTCCCCAAAAATTAAAAAATCACCCGATCGACTAGAAAAGCACAAGCCGTATGCACGACACTTTAGGGGTGCCTCATACCAAAAATAAATCACATCGGGTCAAAAATGTAGGAGGAGCCACATTTTAAATTTTTTTCTTTAAAAATTCCCCTAAAATTCAAAAATCACCCGATCGACTAAAAAAGCACAAGCCGTATGCACGACTCCTTAGGGATGCCTCACACCAAAAATAAATGACATCGAATCAAAATTGTAGGAGTAGATGCATTTTGAATTATTTTCGAAATTTTTGCTTTAAAAATTCCCCAAAAATACAAAAATTGCGCGATCGACTAAAAAAGCACAAGCCGTATGCACGACCCTTTAGGGGTGCCTCATACCAAAAATAAATCACATCGGATCAAAAATGTAGGAGGAGATACATTTTAAAATTTTTTCTTTAAAAATTCGCCAAAAATTCAAAAATCACCCGATCGACTAGAAAAGCACAAGCCGTATGCACGACCCCTTAGGGATGCCTCACACCAAAAATAAATGACATCGGTTCAAAATTGTAGGAGGAGATGCATTTTGAACCAAAGTTTACTAAATAAACAACTAACTAACTAACTAACTAACTAACTAACTAACTAACTAACTAACTAACTAACTAACGGACACCGCCCGCAAACCGATAGGAATACCCCAGCTTACGTGTAACGTAAGCTGGGCTAAAAAAAAATGGCCCTGTCAGGCCAATTTTTTTGTGGATCGCCAAAAAATTTTAAGAAAGGCCTAACCATTAGACATCTGTACAAAATTTGAAAGGAGTGCAATCCAGATCGTTGGAGTAGAAGTATTTTGAAAATTTGCCAAAAAAAACTTTAAAATGCCCCCATTTAGCCAATTTTCTTTTGGATCGCCAAAAAAAAACTAGCTTTTCAAGAGAAGAAAGCCTGGTAAACATTAGTGTAAAAGTAGAAGGTAATCCGATAAAAAATCTGGAAGAAAAAACTTTTGGAAAACTGGTTACGAAAATTTTTTTAAAATGCCCGAAACTAGAGTCTATGTGAGACAGGATCCTCCGTGTAAGGCAAATTATATACAGTAAAAACTCAATCACTTAATACCTCCCAATAGTGAACACTTTCTATAATGGAAGACCCCGAATTCCCCCAATCACTTTCTCACCGATTTCAAAAATTATACGACGATGCACATCTACAATATATGTTTTTACTGTTAAAGGCTGCAGGTCCACACGACAAATAATGGTTATATGCGAAGTGCTGCGGACAATTGCTAAGTCCAACGTAATTGTTGGCAATTTTTGATAGTTTCTCATTTTCTGGTTGAATTTTGCCTTTAAAGCATGTAAAAAACATTGTAAAGCCTTATAAAACGTTAATTTAGGTTCTCATACGTTTTTTTTTTTTTTTTGCCTTCGGGACGTTTTGGCTTTAAATTCATTTGGGGACCATAAGGCTAGGGTCCTTATGGACGGGAACATTATGGCTAGGTACCTTAACTGGAGCGGCCAGTGCACAGAAAACATAGGAGTACAGGCTTATGTTATACACTTTCAGTCGATACCTACTTAGTTTCTTGTTTTTGTAAACAAAAACAAATGTCTCCCCGACTAAACCCATGATCCCCCCTCCCGCCTCCCAAAAAACAAATTCCTTTTTTTAATTACTGAAATAAAATATTCATTCCTGCAGACATAACCTTAATTCATTGTAAAAGAACTCAAAATAAACCAAACAGATGGTGGTCACTAAAACAGATATAAATGGACGTCTTTTTTCATCCGAGTCTGGAAGGTGGTCGCTAAAACGGGTTTTACTGTAGGCCCTTCTTATCCAGATCTGAAGTGGGTCACTATAGTAGTTTTACTGTACGTTACATTTTTATCCGGGTCTGGAAGGTGGTCAAGACAGGCAGGTTTTACCGTACGTCTTTTTACCCGAATCTGGAAGGGTCACGGCAAACGGGTCTTACTTTTTATCCAGGTCTTAAAGGTGGTCGGGATTTTTTTCTAACCATCATCCTCCACACGCCCTCCCTCCCACCCCCCCCCCCCCACCCCGGCTATTTTATGTAGGTCCCACTATAAACACAACTCTAACCCTTTTATCCAAGGCAACGGTAACGGTCTGTACTCTAAGTGTAGTGATAGCCGTAATAGACTACCTTGTCTTCGCACATTCCCATCGGCCAAATAGCACTAGAAAGGCATTCTTCATAACTGCGCATCAGATGACGCACCTCGGTGGGAGAAGGGGGAAGGCGTTTCGGTGCCAAAATGGTGAGCTGCTTCACATAACACAAGATATCAGATGACCCACTTTAATAGCGAAAAATGCTTATGCAAACAATGCCAATCGATACAAAATAGCTCCTATATATAGAACACCTTGGCAACCGAATCAAGCATGCGGCGAAAAAAAAATCAATAGCTAGACCTGTTGAGAAACGCACAAAAAGCTTAATTTCAGGCACTAACAAATAGCAATGGACCGACAGAAATGCTGTTACTGTTTTGAAGCTTTCTAAAGAATGCAGGAACACTCGAGAATCTTCTGCAAAACGCTGAAATCCTTAGCGTAGTTAACACCTATGTTTAGATAACAAAGCAGCCAAAAAATGGGGAGGCGAGGGGGGGGGGGGGCGGGGCGGCTGTTGACGTTATGCACCTTTCTTGATTTTCTACACGAGTTTAATAATGTTTAACCGAAACCGTGCGACTTATCCGAGGAATAACTACACCAAATTTAAAGTCGATCCGATTTTCCGATGTCGAGAAATTTTGCTTAACAACAGATAATTTTTTACCCGTCAGCAGTTGAAACAGTCGTCTGACTGAACCAAAGAATATCCATATAAAATTTTAAGTCGAAATGACTTTCCGTTATAGAGATATTATGCATAAAAGATCTGGTTCCAAATATACACATATGTTACGCGATGACGTCACACGCCGCATTCGTTCGTTCTACTCACGAAAAAAATTTAAAGTATCTTTCCGACTTACCAAGCAATAATCCCACCAAGTTTCAGCTTTCTCCGACGTCCAGCAGCTGAGAAATTTCGCACACAAGATTTTTACGTGATGACGTCATACACCTGCCCTAATCACGTGACATGCGTGACAAGTTTACAGAACCGTCCGACTGACCCAAGGAATGTTCACATAAAATTTGAAGTCGATAGGACTTTCCGTTATCGAGATATTTTGCACACAAGATCTTGTTCAAAATATAAACATATTTTACGTGATGACGTCATACGCCGCATTCGTTCGTTCTACTCGCGAGAAAATTCTATAGAGTCTTTTGGACCTACAGAGCAACAATCCCACCAAGTTTCAACTCTCTCCTATGTTCAGCGGCAGAGAAATTTCGCACACAAGATTTTTACGTAATGACGTCATACGCCTGCCCTAATCATGTGACATGCGTGAAAAGTTGAAAGAACCGTCCGACTGACCCACGGAATGTTCATATAAAATTTGAACTCGATAGGACTTTCCGTTATTGACATATTTTGCACACAAGATCTTGTTCAAAATATATACATGTTTTACGTGATTACGTCATACGCCGCATTCGTTCGTTCTACTCGCGAAAAAATTTTGTAGATTCTTTCGGACCTACCAAGCAACAATCCCACCAAGTTTCAACTTTCTCCGATGTTCAGCAGTAGAGAAATTTCGCACACAATATTTTTACGTAATGACGTCATACGCCTGCCCTAATCACGTGACATGCGTCAAAAGTTGATACAACCGTCCGACCTAACCAAGGAATATATCGATCAGGTTTGAAGTCGATCCGACGTTTCGTTCTCGAGATATCTTGCACACAACACTTTGTTCACAACAGACTGACACACACACTCACACACACTCACAGACACACACACACACGTACACACATACACACACAGAACGTACAAACACTATATGTGGAGACATAATAAAGCGTTAATTTAGGTTACCATATGTTTTTTAGCTTTGGGACGTTTTGGCCCTAAATTTATGTAGGGTTCTCATGGCTGGGGACCTTAAGGCCGGGGACGTTTTGTCCTAAATTCCACTACGACAAAAAGTAAGAGCCACTCAGGAGGTAATGTGTGCTATTGTCACTTGAAATTACAAAGCAATGAGGCTATTTTTCTACAGTTCCTTTTACCTTTTGCTTTTTCGCGAAAATTTTTACCAATCTTTTGGCCAAACACCAAAAACGTAATAACCAGTTAGGCAATATTGCTTGCTACCGTTGCTTAAAATTTCAAGACACTAATACTATACTCTTGGAGGTAGTTAAGATTTTATGATTTTTTTGTTTGTTTTTTGGCCAAAATTTTCGCCAATGTTTGGCCAATCATCAAATATTGTAACAACCGGGTAGGTAGTAAGTCTGCTATCTTTCCTTAAAATTTCACGATAGTAAGACTATTTTCTGGGATTAAAAATTTAAGTAAATTTTTTTTGGTTTTATGCCAAAATGTTCGCTAATTTTTTGGCCAATCAACAAAAAAGTAAACTTTCAAGACAGTAAGACGATTTTCCTGGAGATAGTTACGTTTTTACGGAATTTTTCTTTTCGCCAATATTTTCGCCAATTTTTGCTGAATCGCCAAAAAAAGTAATAACCAGGTAGGTACTAAATCCTGCTATCTTCATCTAAAATTTCAAGACAGTCAGACTACTTTGCAGCGGTTAGTTAAGATTTTACTGAAATTTTTTGGTTTTTCGCCAAAATTTTTGCCAATTTTTGGCGAATCACCAAAAAAGTAATAGCGAGGTAGGTGGTAATGCTTGCCACTACTACTTAAACTTTCAAGACAGTAAGACCATTTTTCTGGAGATAGTTAAGATATTACGGAAAAAATTGTTTTTCGCCAATATTTTCGCTAATTTTTGGCAAATCGCCAAAAAAGTTATAGCCAGGTGGACAATTATGCATCATATCTTCCACCAAAATTTTAGAACATTTCCGTCAAAACACTAGGAGGAGATACAGTTTAAAGAAATTTGGTTTTTGGTCACCATTTTCACCAATTTTTGGCGAATTGCCAAAAAAAGTAATAGCCAGGTAGGTACTTATGTCCGCCACAGTCAACCAA
This sequence comes from Protula sp. h YS-2021, assembly GCA_949752745.1. Taxonomy (NCBI): domain Eukaryota; kingdom Metazoa; phylum Annelida; class Polychaeta; order Sabellida; family Serpulidae; genus Protula; species Protula sp. h YS-2021. The sequence goes on along the minus strand of OX457025.1, from coordinate 49,596,289 downwards.
AATTTCAAGACATTCAGGCTGAAAACCTAGGAGGAGATACTATTTTTCGCATACGCACATGCTTTCAACGACTGCTATAGTCCCTGCTTCTGTAGAAGCTGAGGCTAGAAAGTTAAAAGCTGCGGCTCATGGGTTTTAGAGCTTGTGTTTTTAAGGCATCTATGCATCAAGTGACTGTGTGAAGCCAATGGCATGCCTTATTACAACCTAATTTGCATAAAAGTGCGAAAGCAAAAAAAAAAAAAAAAGAAACAGCACAAAATGTTGGTCCACAAGGCGTCAAAATTTCTGAAGCGCCCAAAGAATGACAAAATTTTACTAGGTGCTCTGGAGACACCAGTGTTAAAAATCACAAAGAGAATACATTGAACAGAAAGTTTATTTTTGGTGAAAATCGAGCAAACTTTGGAATTTCGCCAATTTGCCAAATCAAAAATCTGCTCTGATATTTTTGAACCCCAATCCAAACCATCTACATGCAAAATTTCGAGGAAATTGACTTTTTCTCAAAAGGAGGATGGCAAAAATTGCGAATTGCGCAAATAAGATAACAGGCATTTATTCCCCGGAGTGGGCCATATTTCCACAAAATTGTACCGCGAACCGATGAAAATTGAAAGAGGAATAGTAAAACACAAAAGTTTACAGACGGCCAGACAGACGGCTCGACGGACCGAAAGACGACAGGATAGGTATAGCACAGGTGACCAAAGGCCAACTGTGCTAAAATACGCTAAAATGCCAAGGCTAAGCGAAAATGAAAGATAGCAAGCAGTTGGTATGCTTCGTACTGGCGTGTCACAAGCGGCAGTAGCCAGCACGCCCAGGGTGGCGCTTTCTGGCTGTATCAACTAGAGCAGTGAGCATAGCCCACATATTCCCCACCGGCCCCCATCAGTTAAACACGGCCATCAATAGTCAATCAAGAGCTGAAATATTTTAAGACCAGTTGGTGCGTTTTCCTCGGACGAACCTGGCCCATTTACAATACCGATCTGTGTTTGTTCCCATAGAAGCTACATACCAGGTTTCATGAAAATCCCTGCAGTTGTTCTTGAGATATCGTGTTAACAAACTCATTCCGATGCTGAATAATTTCCAGGATTTGGTAAATTTCAAAGTGCTTTTGGCTCATTTTCCTTGGACCAACCTAACCCATTGACAATACCGAACCTTGTTAGTGCCCACAGAAGATACACACCACGCTTCATTTAAAATCCTTGCACTTGTTCTTGAGATATCGTGTTAACAATAGTCAATCAAGAGCTGAAATTTTCTAAGTCCAGCTGGTCCATTTTCCTTGGACGACCCTGGCCCATTTACAATACCAATCTGTGTTTGTTCCCACAGAAGCCACATACCAAGTTTCATGAAAATCCTTGCAGCAGTTTTTAAGTTATCGTGTTAACAAGCTCTTGATGGCAGACCGACAGACCGACCGACAGACCGACACGCGGTCGATCGCATATATTCCCCCTGTGGGGAATAAAAAATGATTTGGCATCTGCAGCATTGTCACCGAGAGACGGGCTCCATAACAGCAGCGAGCGGGCCAACTACGGGAGAGGGTCGAGTTATCTGAACAATGCACTTCAGCGATTGCTTCCTGTCTGCAGTGGCAACGGTGTGGGTGACATCAGGCAGGCGTAACAACCGTATCAGTGGACAAACTGCTTAACTGTCTGCACGAACGCGGAATAATGGCCTCCGCCTTCAAGTGACATGGACTTAATTGAACACGTTCGAGATATGCTCGACCGTAGAGTTCAAGTCCCACCCCGCCGCCACAGAGTTCAAGTCCCACCCCGCCGCCACAGAGTTCAAGTCCCACCCCGCCGCCACAGAGTTCAAGTCCCACCCCGCCGCCACAGAGTTCAAGTCCCACCCCGCCGCCACAGAGTTCAAGTCCCACCCCGCCGCCACAGAGTTCAAGTCCCACCCCGCCGCCACAGAGTTCAAGTCCCACCCCGCCGCCACAAAGCCATGCGGAGCATTGATTGTAGAATGGCACAGGAGTCCACAATAATCGCCTCATTAGGTCGATGCCGCAACACGTGACTGCACCGCTCCAGGCCACGTGACTGCACTGATCCAGGCCACAGCCGGGCATACACGATATTGAGAAAGTCCAATATGACTTGAGTATGCTTTTGTTGTAATTACCGTTGTTGTAAAGTTCTGATTTTTGCGTATTTGAAGCGAATATTTCCTATATAACACACGCACACACACAAAGAGAGGGGAGAGAAAGACACAACTTTATACAAACTAAGAAATCTACATCAACCCTATTTTAACCTTATGCTCATCAGACCCTGTAAATTTCACCCATAGAACCGGAGTGCCAAATTAAAAAAAAAAAAACCTTGTCATCACATTATATACACGTAAGTACAGGAGGAGCTAGAACGCATACACAACCGCAGTCATAGCGCCAATAGCAGACAGACACCGCGGCGTGAGAAGTGTTTGTGTACAGTTTTTAACAACTCCCCCACCCCCTCCCCCCTCCTTCTGTTCGGCGCTGAGTGCACTTCTGAAACGACGAACTGGCAGAGACGAAACGCTATGTACTGTATTCGATAAATATGCCAATTTAACATAAACTGCTTCGTAGCGATTACAATGGTGTTTCTAATATATTTTCCAAAGGCGACTCACTGGCGTTGGAAAAGTGTAATCAATACAATGTTAGTACTTCCTTTGTAATTTAGCACCATATGGTGCCATTTAATTACAAGCTATGGAAAATTTATATTGACAGGTTATTCTAGGCTAACAACAAAGTACAACTACATCGCCACATTTACTTATGTTCGTCTTTCAGCTGCTAATGGAAATTCACACATTAAATAGGCTTTACAAATGCTGCTCAGGTGGAATATTTCATAGATTAAGGCTTCTTCAGTGTAGGATACATGATTTTCATATGGATCATCCATGCATTCAAACTGTTCATAATTTTGACCCCTGGTACCTACCACTGACCTCCCCGTCCCACTACACACCAATACATGTACATATCACTGGTACCTGCCACTGCCCCCCTACACACCAATCCATATCACTGGTACCTAGGGGCGTTACGGTTCGTACCGTAACCGCAAACCGACCGCGGTTCTTCGGTTCGGTTAAAAAACTGAAAGAGAAAAACCGCGGTATTTTCGGGGGTTTTTCTGGCAGTTTAATTCTTTTTCACTGATAGCAGAAGCTATAAAACTAGAAGCTCATTCCGCTAGCGAAATGTTAAACACTTGACAAAAATTAAAACGCAAAAATACTTCCTTCAGTGGGTTATTTCTTGAATAATATATTGCAAACAACACAGCTTGAATACGTCTTATAAGCCGAGTAGTGTTTGCTTTTTGTTGGCTTAAGGTTTTATTGAATGAGCCGGCATACGCCGTGTTATCTATTTGGACTACCGACACTTAGAATGTCACAGAAATCGATTTTTTTCATTATTTCATCATTTTATGCTGCAGACTATGTAACCATTATTTTCTTTCCTTATCAAGAAAAACCTGTGAAAAAATTGAAATACAATTAAATTTTTAAAACTTTTAAATTTCAATGGATTATTCAATACTGAACTACCGATATTTTAATAAACAGCCAATGTAAATTCAATTTTTCAGTATTTTTATTTTTCTTTCACTAAAAGATAAGATTTACATTGTTCAAAGAATTCCAATGTAAAGCGCTCACCGGAGTCGCTAGATGATCCCTGTTTTTGGTCGCCGTCAATGTTGATGTTTTGAAAGCCTGGGATTGGCTGTGACGTCAGGTAGTAGACGCCATGCAAGACGTCAGTGGCGTGAACTCGGTTGTGATCTAAACCGTCAAAATCTTACATTTCATTTCTCTTCACTTTTATGTCATGACAATTCAGTAAACCATGTATTGGAAGCTACCAAGTTTGCTAAATTTCGGACATATTCCATTTCAATAATCTACAGCAATGCTTACAGTATCTGTACGAAAGGCTGTTTAACAGTTCCTCTTTTTTAAATTCTTATTTTTCTCAGTCTCATTTATTTTAAACATGCAAACAGACACATTAAATTATGTCACTTTTTAATTAATTAATTTGCTGAAAGATGTGAAACTATCGCGCATAATTCTTTACTGTTTGATTCTAAAATATGAAAGCTATACAAGCAGGTTTATATAAAACAAGTGGAAATAAAAAAGTGTACTCCAGTCTATAGACTGATGGGGGAATTATAGGAGCACATGACAAATGGAAAAGGTGGCGACACTAGCCTTCTTTAACCTCATAGGACTACGCTGTGAAATTATCAGACAAATACGAAAAAAGAATGTTAGCTTGATTTGGCTATTAAGCACCTGATTTCACGTTGATGTACGACACCAACGACAGCAATTGGTCGCGTTCGTACACTTTGCTGCATTCAAGTATGTTTGAGAGACTAAGGAACTCTCAACACTGCATTATTTAAAATAAGAATTCTGAAGCAAATAAGAAAGCAATATTTTTTGGTAGGCTACTCAGGAATACACTACCGATAATTCAAATGCCACAGAAATCAATAATGCTTCATTTTTCTCACACAAAAGGGTGAAAGTAACTTGAACAATGTAAATTCTTGTCTTTTGTCGAAAGAAAAATAAAAATATTGAAAAATTGCATTTGCATTTGGCTATTTATTAAAATGTTGGTAGTTCAGTATTGAATAACCTATTGTAATTTTAAAATTGTTAAAAATTTATTTGTATTTTCAATTTTTTTTTTCATATTTTTTCTATTTATAAGGCAAGAAAATAAGTTGTTTCTATAGTCTGCAACATAAAATGATAAAATAATAAAAAAAAATCGATTTCTGTGACATTCGATTTGTCGATAGTTTATTCCGGAATAGCCTACCAAAAAATATCTGGTTTCTTATTTGCTTCAGAATTCTTATTTTAAATAATACGGTGTTGCTTACACCTCAATTCTTACTCCGGCCACCCAATGCAAAGTACTCCAGCCCATGACTTCCTGCTGTTTCCATCATAATTCCGGGTCCAGGACTGGAAAATACCCAAGAGTACAATACCCGAATGGAAAATACCCGACACATGACATTACCCTACAGGACAATACCCGACTTTCAATAGAAATGAGACAGGACAAATTGGTCACTTATTTCCGTATTTCAAGACAAACTGCCACCAAAAGTACAACCACGTTTGAAAAAATTGTTACATCAAAGCACAGCTACAAAATGCCAAGAAAAGACTACACCAAAACTATACAATGCACGGTCGTTACATGTGCATGTTGTTCGCGATCCCACGTACGGCGCTTTGCGTCATTTTCAGGGCCTCCACCATCGCAGGGTTGGTTCCATGGGTGTACTTCTTTACAGCCCCTTCGACAAATTCAGCCCCTCCCCCTTCAGCTTTCCTTTACATTGACCTTCTTTATCCCCATTCATGCCCCTTTTCTCGCGCTCATATACTCTACATGTCTGTTTGCGATATCTCTGAGCCTCACGTAAACATACCCTTCCAGCAGAACTTATGGCGTTCCTCTGGTAGACTTGTGAGTTCCATTCACCCGGCCATCACAGTAAATTGTTGACTTCAATCGTCCCTTTGTGGGTTAGTTAATCAAAAGCATTAATAGTTACTTTCTGTCACAGAAAAAGTTAAACCTTTAAGTTTGTGCTTTTGCTTTTCAAAATGCGATGTCACCATTGAAGGAAGAGGTGTATGAAAATCTAATATTAACTCTATGGGGTAGATGACCAGCGGTGGGCGGCGTGCTGAGCTTCCAGCAGCTTATCGTGTGGGATGGAGAGGGTGAGATGCACTCAGTGATGATGATGGTCACACCAAGGAAGGTGAGGCAGTGGGTTGACGCATTTATCCCAGCCAATGGAGAAACCCAGCGATATGAGGAGGTGGATGAGGCACTTCACTGCTGCTGCGGCGTCTTGGCAGGACTGGGCGGAGGTAAACAAGTCGTCCAGGCAGCAAATAACTGCTTGATTCCCCGCTGCTGGAGCATCCGGGAAACACTTTGGGTGAGGCGGCGGAAAATTCCGACACTGAGCGAGGCGCCAAAAGGCAGGCGAGTGTCCACCATATACGTATACTGCGAGTCACCTCTGAATTTCCACTGTTGGTCGGAAAAGCACTGGGGTAAAGTACTCAAACTTTATATCCAAGCTACGTAATTTCTACTGCTTTGCCCACAAATGTAAAAGAGTGTTTATCCGGGGATGTACCAGTGGGTTGGGAGCAATCGTAGATGAGACGAATGCTCCCATCGTCCTTGCGGACTGCGGAAATTGGCAAGATAATCACAGGTTTCGTGTCCACAATTTTGTATCTGCCCAAGGACAGTTCGCTTTTGGTTTCCGCTTCCACTTTATCCATGTATTTCGATTAAGCGGCGCGGCTATTGAGGGCTTCATAGGGCTGGATCTGCTCAGTTCTGAGGTTCACGATGTCGAAACCATAAGAAATACCGTTCATAGAAAGCTTTATCCGGATCATTGTCGAGAAGCCGTGTCCAATTATGCATTTTTGCTGCGAGGGGGCTAGAGACGGCCCGTTCCTGGAGACGGTACTCCGTGTAGCTGTTGGGGCACTTGGTGCACGTATAAGCGTATCTACAGGTATGGCTCGTGCAGCCTCGACGGGAGTTGAAATTTTTTCTCTCCCTGTCGCGTCGCGGGGCCCGGTGCGTCGTGGTGCGGCTGGTCCCTGGCCTTGAAACAAGCTGCTAGGATTCCAGAAAGGCTGCCATGGTCGATTTGCCCACTCACGGAAGGTTGTCCCACGTTACTGGTGCGTCCTGGTGGTCGTCGCTTGCCGCGGCGCTGTGCTGGGAAGACGCGGAACTACTTCTTTCGCCGTCGCTCTTTCTGCTCAGCTCACAGACGGCAGCTAGGAGCGTCTTTTGTTGTGATAGACAGCTTGAGTGTCTTCATCACGGCGCCGTCGATGTGAGCAAGACTTTTCACATGGAAGAAGTCTTCACGAATAAGAGCCACTGTTCTTCAGGTCAAAAGCTTTTCTTTAGCCCATTCTTGTAAGTTCTCTAATCCCATTATCGATCGTTTCCTGATCTATTTTTGACAGGCAGGCTTGCTGAGTGCTTACTGCTGTTCTACCGGCTGCATCGCTTGAAACTGATGAAGAATGGGTAGAGATAGCGGGTTTAAATAGTGCCCAAAGCAAACGCAGCCCACCCTTTTAAACTAGGGGGACAAGGCGGCAGGTCGTCCGCGACAACAGGGTGTCTGCACAGTGGCCATTTATAAGCGAGACATGCCCTTGCTTTTCTAAACCCAAGGCAAAGAGTAAACAAACACTCAGTGTAGATTAAATTATGACAGTGGCCTGTGTGGTAGCAAGGCTGGCCTTGTTTTTTAACATAATAAATGACTTAAAACCAAAGTGAGGAAAACACAGCCGTGTCACCCCACAAAGCAAGCAGTTTGTCCCCTTTTAAACATAAATAAAATACATTTTATTTAACTTTTAAAAAGAAATCAATTATACTATTGCAAAAGTTCATCAAAAACATCAATAATTCGTTTTTATTTTCTGATAAAATATTTTTAATAGGTAGGGTATTGTCCACTAGGGTATTGTCCTGCTTCCCGCAATTTCGTAATTTAACAAACCCCGGGTGATGTATCACTCTCGCGTAGAGGAAAAAGTAAACTAGAGCTGAAATTTTCTAAGTCCACCTGGTCCATTTTCCTTGGACGAACCTGACCCATTTACAATATCGATCTGTGTTTATTCCCACAGAAGCTACATACCACGTTTCATTAAAATCCTTGCAGCAGTTTTTAAGTTATTGTGTTAACAAGCTGTTGATGACAAACCGATAGACCGATACACGGTCAATCGCATATATTCCCCACGAATCCGGGTCAAAATGGCCCGGTCCAAAATGGCCCGGTGCAAAATGGCCCGAAAAAGTGCAAGGGGGGGGGGTCAAAATGGCTAGAGCCTTATATTTTACTCAGTGTTACTTGTTTGTCACGCTCTGTTACATCTATTTCAATCAGTGCTACTCGATTTCCAATCAGTGCTACGACCTTCAAACGAACATCCTTTCTATTGCATAATGTGTCAAAGCTGTCGTCGACTTAGGGTGCCGTTAATCCTTTTGTATGCCCAAACTGCAAAAACCTCAGACTCTTTAATACCCCAAGTAGTGATAAGATGTGGTAATTCGGATTACGTCCAAGCATATATAAAGATGGATGTTTTGACCAATTCAAACACAATTCAAAGATGGATATAAAGATATTTGGCAGCAATAAAGGAGGTCAGAAAATGGAAATGGAAAAGACTTAAGCCAATGATCATATGGATTCTTTAACTTATGTGCACTCTATAAATGATTCTGTATTAATGAGATGGTGCCATTTTGGGCAGTGCCATTCTGACCCCCCTTGCACTTTTTCGGGTCATTTTGACCGGGTACCATTCCCCACAGGTTCTTTCTGTGGGGAATAAAAAAAAACTGTACGATCTAAAACAACAATTCTGAAGCAAATAAGAAACGAGATATAGCTATTCTAAAATAGATTAACGATAAATCGAATGTCATGGAAATCAAAACTTTTTCATTATTTCTTCATTTCAGGTTACAGACTGTATAAACAACTGATTTCTTGCCTTAGAAGTGGGAAAAAACACGAGGCTATTGGTCAACTTTATGTCACCTCTTCGTAAAAAATGAAACACTATTGATTTATTTGACATTCGAATTGCCAGTAGTCCGGAATAGCCTGCCAAAAAGTATTTGATTTCTCATTTGCTTCAGAATTCTCATTTAAAACAAGCCATCGTCGAAGGCGCAGACTCCAACCAAACGCAACAAGTCGCCATTTTGGCAGTTTTTGACCAATTTGAAAATTAATACGACGTTGCACAACTTCAATGTGACGTTTTAGGGAATTAAAACGCATTTTTATGTGTTTTTGGAGTTTAACCTAAGCAATGCTGCCAATTTGATAAAACGCAGTGCATAAGAAGCCACCTTTCCCCGGTCAAAAGACTATCGTGGGGATGGCGGTGAGCTTGGCAGCATTGCTTAGGTTAAACTCCAAAAACACATAAAATGCGCTTTAATTTCTTAAAACGTCAGTTTTAATGTATTTTTGAGCTACTTTAACCCAGCAATGCTGCCAATTTGATAGACGTGAAACCGGAGGTTGGTGTCTTTTTGTTTTGACATGAAATATTTTTTGTTTTCCATGTCACGCGAATTCTATGTTCCGCGAATTTTCTGTCACGCGAAGCGTGCATCACCTCCTTTTGGCGTGAAAAACAACATTTCTGGAGTATTTGAATTCGTAATTACTTAGCGAATCAACCTTGCTCTCCCCTCGCCGTTTCTATCCTGTCGGTACCACATGGTGCGGTGAGGAGCTCTATTTTCCTAACTCGTCACATGCTCCCTCCCCCCTTTTTTCTGTCCTTTCTCTTGCCTTTTATTTGATGTTTAGCTGTACTGTCTATTTTGGCACGGAGAGAAGGAAATATAATTATCGTAATATTCAGTTAATTTGTGTTCTTATTCTAAACGTAAACAAGTCTGAATAACACAGTCACTACACAGTAGTGAAATCCGAGTGGCTGGACTAAACTAAACTGTCTGTTGATACATAACGTCCCCTGTCATGACAGCTCTGGGGTAATGTAGTGTTGTTATTTTAGGTTGTCATGACAAGATAGTTCGTCTGTACAGAATCACTGCGTTGCCGGTGGCTTGGGAGCTTGCTTCGCGCGACTCTTCCCATTGTGCCGGTTCTTTCCCCCGCTCTTGTTTGGCTTTCTGCGAGAATCAAATAGAGAGGGGTTAAGTACATATTAGTTTTCATTCAAAGAAACCTTTCCCCCGACATGAAAGGCCCCAGTTTGTGTAAGCCTGTGGAGGAATCGGTGGAAAAGTCCTGTAAATAGTGGGAAATGAATGTATTTGGTGACGTCCATGAGCCCGCCCGGAGCAGTTCTTCTAATGACGCCCCTTTACAGAACGCCAGTGAATTTGCCACATGTCTGACCTGATGGGCTTTTATATTAAGAGTCTGCAGTGTGTTCGGATCAGAGCCAGACTTCTGATATGCCATAATCATCGTATTCTTCAGGTAATTTGAGATCGTCTGTTTCCCTACATCCTTTGACCGACCTCCTACATGGGAGATTATTAGTCGTTTTTGCTAAGGGTGTCTACTTGCCCGACGCGTCTAAGTAGTATCGCAGCGTGCGCACTGGGCAGAGTGCCTTTTCACCTGTATCGTCTGGCGAACACACATCATCCAATGCCTCCAGCGTGATCTCCTTTAATGCCCCTGCACCGTTGGTGATCAGATGTGTCTTGCTGAGAAAACCAGCTCGCGGGACGAGTGTGATTCGTCTCCAGTTATCCTGGTAGCGCAGCACCTTGTTCTCCAGGGCGTGTATCTCACCTCTTCGCTTGCCCGTTGCCAAGGCTAGAAGAAATGTACATTTCAAAGTGATTTCCTTAGCTGATAGATCTTTCACTCGTAAGAAAGGTCCTTTTTGCAAGAAATCCACTACAAGCCGAATATCCCACTGAACGACCGTGCGTGTGGCGACCGGTCTCTCTAACTTGAAGTTTCGTAGTAGCTGGCCGAGATGCTTGTCGGTGCCGGCGTCAAAAACCTGAGTATTTATTTAGTATGAACGAAATTGCCGAGCGGTAGCCCTCAATTGTACGCACAGAAAGCCCCGTTCCTCGAACAAATACACTAAGAAGTCTGCTATCACTGGCGACGTTGCTGCATTTGGATCGAGCTTTCGTTGCAAGCAGAAATATTCACTGGGAGAGATATACAGTGGTCGTGGAGTCTGCATGTATCTTATCCAGCCGCGTTTGTACCTTCACTGAAAATCCCAGCGATTCCGCTACTGAGTGCCTATGCACTACAGGTGGAGTTGAAAAGGTGTGGGTTGGGGTGATGGTATTCCCAATGGGGCTGTCTTAACATTCCTGGATGCATTGGCAGCGCGAGTTGTTTGACTCGTGGGCACTGTAGCAACAGGGGGAACCAGTGTTTCTCTGGTAACAGAGGTGCCACTAATAGGAGACGCCGGGGTGACTGGCGTCGTATCTTTTGGAGTGTGGGCTGGAGCAGAGACGTTGGGGGGAATGCATACAGAATCTCGTCCGGCCACTCCCATTGCACAGCATCTACTGCTGTCGCTTGTTCGTCCGGGCAGGGAGATACGTAGCGTGGAAGTTGGGCTGTGAGGCTGTTCGCAAATAGATCCAACTGGGGTGACTGTGTCTGTATCCACCAGAATGTCTGTCGGTCCAGTGTCCATTCTGTCGCTACCACAGTCCCCCGGCGAGAAGCCAAGTCTGCCACCACATTGAACAGGCCTCGAATATGTTGGGGGACAATCTGAAACTGTTGTTGTTGGGCGAACAGCAGTATGTCTCTGGTCAGTGACGCCTCCTTGGCGTTTCAGGTATGCCACGGTCGTCGTGTTGTCGATCAGAAATAGCACTGTCTGTTTGTGTAGCTGTTGATGCAGCAGTGAGCAAGCATGCTTGACAGCCCACATCTCTTTGACGTTTATGTGTGCTTCGCGAAGGTCGTCCTCCCACAGTACTGACCATGTTTGACCTTTGAAGAACACCCTTCACCTTGTTGTCGACGCATCGGTTTGTACCTGGCAATCGATGGATGGCGTGGTGAACAGTACTCCAGTCAGCAAATTGCGTCGGTCGCTCCACCATGTGAGGTCAGCCATTGCTTCTTCCGTCAGGTGGACTCTGCGTCCTCTCGCACGGCCCTGAAACAACGCTCGGCGGACGAGGGCTTGAAATTCCCTGAAATGGAGACGCCCCAGAATCACAGTCACAGTCTTCTCCGTGGCGGTGAGTAGTCCCAGCAAGCTTTCGAGCCTTTCCAGAGAAGGTTGCGTGTGACTGAGTACTGTCTGAATTTGCTCCATCAGTTTTTGTATACGATTTTCGGTTGGAAAGCACGTACCTTGGCGGAAGTCGAATACATCTCCTAGAAAAGTGATGGTCTGCGTGGGTTGTAGCTCTGACTTGGCGAGGTTTACTTGTAACTCCACTTCTAGACATTGTCTGACAGCGGCTTGTGTGTGCTGTGTGACCAGTTCGCGGGACAGAGCGGCAATGAGCCAGTCGTCGATGTACTGGAATAGCAGAATAGACCTTTCCCGGCCCCATTTTTTCAGTACGGCCATGACTACTGTAAAGACCCATGGCGCTGGAGCTAAGCCGAACGGCAGGGCAAGGAACCTGTAGTTCCTTCCTGCGACGCCGAAGCCTAGAAATCTCCAGCTGTTGCGGTGCATGGGTATGTGAAAATACGCGTCTGTGAGGTCGATTGACGTTGTCCACATACCTTTGCGTAATACCAATGACGTGGTTGGTGTCCATTCGAAATGTCGGTACGAGCAAAAACTGGTTGAGCGTTGATAAGTCTATGATCAATCTCCAGCCCCCTGTTTTCTTCGGTCGTAGAAAAACTCGGCTGTAAAAGCCTGGCTCTGAGTTTGGCGCTTCTGCAATAGCCCCTTTCCCCAGCAATTCCTGAATCATGGTATGCAAAGCAATGTCTTCTTCGCTCCTGGGCGCGTACGTGGTTGTCAGACAGGGAGGAGGTAGAGGTGTGAGAGGCGGGCAAATAATCATGCCCTTGTTTGAGCGTCGAAAGGGGAGGGGGTATCCGTAACGAAGCCATTTTACCACTCTTTTCGGAGCCCCCATGACCTTCCACCTCTCCCAACAATGTCTCAGTCTTCCCCCAACGGGCCAAATGTCTGTGCAGGTTATGGGCGGAGCGGGCGCGGAATGAGAGAAAGTTGTATCGCCTTGCGAGTGACCGTTTAGATAATCACTCGAAGTGCGATGTGTACAGTAATTGCTACCTGCTCTGATTGGCGCCGCGCGGCTTGGTCGTCTGCTCTTGATATGGCTTCTTTGCTTGTGACCGTTGCCGCTTTCCTTGCGGTGCCGCCCGTTTGCCTTGCTTGCTCCCTGCTGTGGGCTTCCCTTTCTGTTGCCGGATAGCTTGTTGCATGAACTTATCCTTGAGGGAATCCTTGAATTCGCTTGTCAGGCGAGCAATTGCGTCTGGTGGAAACAGCTCTATTTGCCCCGCCACGGGCTGGCCCCGCAACGCCGCAGCATCTTCCACCGGCAGGACAGAGTGGGGACGAAGTGCATCTCTCCGTAACCCTACCATGCACACCTTCGCTTTGCAGTTGGGCGATGTTGCACGAGGCTCTGGCAATCGAGTGAATGAGGTTCTCTACCGCTAGGGCGTCGTCGGCGGGCACTGTTTGCATGACTATGTCTCGTAGCGCCACCAGCGCGAAATCCTGGAAGGACAGAATGTTCAACGAGCGGCGAGCCCATTCCTCGAACTTCCTGGCGTTAGCATCCACTAAGGGCACATCCGTGTCGGTGTGACCCCGTTGGATCCATGGTAGCCGTTGCTTCAGCGGTTGTAGTGCTGTCATGGGAAGGAAATGGTCGTGCGTGACATATGGCGCAGTCTTCACATCCAACAGCCTACAGGTGGAGACCCTATGGTACGCGTGATTGCGTTGGACAATTTTCTCGGCATGATCCTCTGTCCTCGAGTTGAATATTTGCCGTAGGTAGTGCTACTCGAGCAGGGCGAGGTTCGATCTCTCTTTGTGACGCGAACCGGAGGTGGCGCCGCGTGACACTAGTTTGCAGCGGTTGCAATTCCGCGCCACTCTTGTCATGTGCGATGATCATGCGCAGCAGATCGGTGAACTGTATGTCTGTAGGCTCCGTTGACGGTGTGGAGTCATCGTCGTTATCTCCGGATTCTAGCTCGGTGTCTGATTCGACGTAATTAGGCGGTGAGGGTGTACGTACTCGCCGGCGCCCCGCAAAGTCACGTGGCGTGAGGGACTGAGCTTTAGCAGGCAAGCGCGCCATGTCCAGGTGTCGTACGGTCGGAAATAAGGATGCCATGTCTTGGAGTGATGGCAGGCGAGGTATTTTGTACGTACCCCAGTCCCCCTCGTGTGAGGTGGATGTATGCATCTGCTGTTCAGGCGAGTCTTCAATACAAGATGCATCTTGATCAGGATCATAGTCACTGTCACTGCCACTGTCGTCCCCAGATGTGTATGCCTCCATGACAGGGCGGTGGGGATCTTTCGGTCGACAAGCCTGTTCGGTTGCGGCCGGCGGGTGTGGTTCTGGCGCAGTTCCTTCTCCCCCTTTTTCAATCTGCTGTGTACCGGTTGCATTGTCAACACAGGATTGTTGTACTTTGACCGGAGCTGTCCCTGCCTGATGTGTCTTAGCGTTGTCAGACACGGCGTGTGCTCGATTTACTCCCTCCTTGTCCGACGACTGAGTAGATTCGCGGCGCGACAGCGAGGCTGTTCGCTCGGCAGCGCTTTGGGTGCTGTCACGCGTCCGTCTGTCTTTGCGGCTGCGGCTACTTTCACGTCTAGCCTTGGGTGTGCTGTGCACTTCCTTTGCATCACGTGCCTTGAGTGTGGCTTTTTCTAGTTTTTCCAAGGCAGACAGCGGTGCCTCGGTGGGGGAAGCCTGATTCGAGGACCCTACTACCGTCACTTCCGGCGAGTCAGCCCGTACCTGAGCCGCAGGTATAGACTAGGGGGGTGCTCCCTTGTTGCCTTTTTTGCGTCTCTTATCTTGGCTTGACTCCCGTGCGGTTGCCGTGCGTGTTGTGCCTTCTATCACTGCGGTGTCCGCAACCCTTGTACTGTCCATAATGACCTGTACAGCCGACCTGAAAATCAAGCAAATGTTGTTCCAAATGAGTTTCAGCTTGTAGGTACAACCGTTTCGTCATGACCAAACCCGTTGTCAAGCAACACCTGTTTGTTATGACGCAGTGTTACAACTCGTGTGTGGCGCTGTCTTTTTATTACTGTTTTCTTTTCTCTTTTTTTTTTAAACGAAAACTTTTCCTGCGCCACACCTCTTTATTGCTACGTGAGATTTACGCACTACTGTGTACGGCAAGCGTTAACCTGAGTTTTTGTCATGACAAGTTCCCACTGTCCCGCGAATCTCGGCTGTCATGACAAGCCTGTATACTGCAATTAGTGACCTTCCAGTAAACTTGTTCGCTTTAAGCCCGTGTCTAGCCATCTGTAAAATGACAATTTACCGGAAGCATCCACTTTACTGTAGTTTGACTTCCCAGTACCCAGTACTCACAGTAAATTCGTTACGACAGAACTTTCTGTCGCGCGAACCTCCTGTCATGACCGAAGGATCAATGTGTTACGAAGATTAGAGCGGAACTCCTCGTAGTTTGCCAGCTGATTCTAAGTCTACCCGAGGTTGTTCCCAGGGTAGGGTGGAATATGTTTTAGATGGCACTAAGAGACAGCTAAATCCCGTGTTAGTCCAACACCAACCCCCTTGCTTTCGCAGTGCCGGTGCAAAATAACTTTGCTGTCGTGCGGCGTGTGAGTTGTTTTCAATACAACAAGTCACGTGACGTCGTACAGACAAGGGGAAATCCCGCGGTGCATTCCTTGAGGAATTCCCAAGAAAAAACACCCAAAAGTTTCCCTATGGGGTTCGGAAGACCGTGGACAAGGGAGGGGGAGGGGGGGTGCGCAGCCTTGTTCTGCCAGGCGGTAAGCACCTCATCCGCGCAAACTGTGCCTGTAAGGCTTGGGAAACCCCTTTCCTCCGCCGCGGTTGATGGCTCCATGACAGTTATCGTGACCTGGATACTGTCAGGCGACCAAAACCGCCCCTAAACTGCAGAAAACTGCGATTAGGGCGTGGATCCTGTAGTGGGCAGCAAGACCAGATGGCGTGTGAGCTGTCAGACAGCTGCGAACAAAAAACCTTTTCTAGACTCTCCCAAACCTCGGATCACACGATTCAACGCTGCTTAGCAACTTGAATCAAATCTAGCATAGATCCATGGGCAGAATGTAGCTCCGAGCGAGACGATAGCCCCGAATAAGCAAACACTGGATCTGGTAGGTTCCGAAGCACAAAGTGCCGAATTGTGCAACAACCAAGGCAAGAAACCTAGGTTCCTGGCCACCAAACGAAGCAGAAACTTACATTTGTGAAGTGTGTTGAACAATCCAGTAAGAATATCCGAAATTCTCGTGTGAAAACGAAAAAAGATATCCTAATTAGAAAGTGCTTCTGAATTTTTGCGCGCAAAAAATAAATGTGACGTCACCTCCTTTGTGGCAGTTTAACCTAATCTCGTTAGAAGGAGAAATAAACAAAAGAAACACGTGGTAGTTGTTTCATTGTTTTTATTTGCGCGCCGAAGTACTTATGCACTTCGTTTTATCAAATTGGCAGCATTACTGGGTTAAAATAGCTCCAAGATACATTAAAAATATATATTCACTGATCACCGTAGCATATGCCTAGGATAAATAGTTTCGGACAACTCGCGTGGAAAGCACCCAAGTCTTACATTGCAGTTATCTAAAAAATAACAACGTTTGACAAGTCGCCATTTTGGCAATCTTTGGCCGATTTGAAAAATAACACGACGTTGCACAACTTCAATATATACATTTTCACTCTACAAGGTTGCATATGCCTAAGGTAAATAGTTTCGGAGAACTCGCGTGGAAACCACCGTTGTCAGGAAAGTGGCGGTTGTCAGTGACAGGAAAGTGGCGGTTGTCAGTGACAGGAAAGTGGCGGTTGTCAGTGACAGGAAAGTGGCGGTTGTCAGTGACAGGGAGGTGGCGATTGTCAGTGACAGGAAAGTGGCGGTTGTCAGTGACAGGGAGGTGGCGATTGTCAGTGACAGGGAGGTGGCGGTTGTCAGTGACAGGGAGGTGGCGGTTGTCACTGACAAGGAGGTGGTGGCTGTCAGTCACAGGAAGCTGGTGATTGTCAGTCACGGGGGGTGGTGGTTGTCAGTCATGGGGAGGTAGTGGTTGTCAGTGACAGGGTGTTGGCGGTTGTCAGTAACAAGGAGGTGGTGGTTGTCAGTGACTGGGAGGTGGCGGTTGTCAGTGACAAGGAGGTGGTGGTTGTCAGTGACAGGGAGGTGGTGGGTGTCAGTGACAGGGTGTTGGCGGTTGCGAGTCACAGAGGCATTGGTTGTCAGCCACGGACAGGTGGTGGTTGTCAGCCACGGTCAGGTGGTGGTTGTCAGTTATTGAGGAGGTGGCGGTTGTCAACTGGGGTTAATAAAACTAATATCTTGCATCAAGAGGAACAGACCTGCTTCGTCCCGCTATCCCAAATGCTAGCACCAAGCACATGACAAAATCGAACATTAACACAGCCACTTTGAGCAGCAGCGTAATGGTCGTCATTCTGATATTAATCGCCGAGTTTTTACAACTTACAAGGTTTTTCTCTATAACCGAGCTCAAGGGCGTGAAAGTACTGCATGAACTGTGGCAGCGGTATACGGAATGTGTCAAACAGCCCTGTCTCCGCAAATAACCTATGGATAACCTGAAAAATAACAATGGGTTATCAATTATCTTCACTTAACTTACAAATAAGCCATTACTGTTCAACATTGTTATAACGGCATTGCTGGGGTCGAAAATATGTTGCTACAACCTACATACCGTTATAACCGACATTTAAGTCAGTACCGGTAGTTGTCAGTAGTTTTTCAAGAACTTGTCGAGTGATTGTAAGTTAAGCAAGTCTAAGCTAGTCACGCCGTTGACGAGTTTTTGACCAATGCCGCGTCACAAAGTGACAAACACTTACGAAGTCTGTGATAAATTTGTCAATCACTGTGTCACTTTGATGTCACATTCTTTTCAAAACAACTGAAAACACATTCGTCTTAAGTTTCAAATCATTGCGTCTTAAAAACATGTTTAACAGAGAGAACATGTACCTAAGTGTACGCATCGTTTGCTTTGCTGTGTTCCCATCATTACGCGTCCGGTCTCCCTTAGATGGGATGTGAAATTTTATTTTCAAAATATACCTCCTCCCCCGGTATGACGTATTAACGTGTGTGAAATTTTACCCAAAATCTTCACCAACAGTTTTGATCGGAATGCCTTTAACTTTCGCAATAATGTTCTCTAGACAGTCCTCTGTTTAATTATTTTGGCGATCCGTCGAAAACTGGTCAAATTTCGGCAACAGTTTTAAAAATACTTTCTCTGTGTGGTTTGGAGTGAAAAAATGACGAAGTACCAAAACTTCAACTTGGTGCATATCTCGAATATAAAATGCTGAGCCGCTTGGTAGTGTTGCTTCCAAACTTATCATGCATGTTTTCTGGGTAACCCTCTACATGTTTTCTTGGAGTTTTTATTTCAATTTGTTAATTTATTTGGAGGATATATACAACTGACAGAAAGGTAATATTATGATATTTATTATTACATAAACGTATTCAAAAATTAATTTACCTACAAGAGAGGGCACACATCCATGTAAGAGTGATACGAACATGCCATGTGTTTGTGACGTTTCAAAATTCAAATTTAAATATATTTTTATAAATTCTTCTGGATTGCAGCTTATACTGAGCAATAGTTATATGCTGATATCAAGTCCACTACAATGTTGAAGAATTTATAAGCACTTTTTTGGCGTATACTTTGTACTAAAATGAGACATGACACTGTATTGTTACATATATAAGACAGCTATAGATTCTTCTCGATTGACTTGTGGGCCAGCCTCCAGTGTCACTCGGGAACATGGACAAGGGTGGAAAGTGTTTCATTAAAATATCAAATTTTTATATGACTGCAAAGGTGTAAACCAAAGTATTTTCACAATCATATGCGACTTAATGTTAAGATCACCAAAAATAGCATTGAATTTTAAACTGATAGAATCATCATGGCTAAATCGTCTACTCAACAAACATTGTTATGATTTATTACAGATGTATGTCAGAACACTAGCTGATAATCTGGAGACGGGTGATGTGGATGCGGATTTTGATAATTAGTTAATTGTAGTTAAGTATTAAACCTTTTCTTTTTGCATAAACCAGCGTGTACATTATTTTCAATATTGTCATGTACAAGATAAAGTTTTAAATCTGTGATATTTTGTCGTACTGTAAAATGCCGCTTATGTCACCCACTTTGTCGCAATTAGTCCCAGGAATAATGTGTGAGTCCGCTCATCACTGTTATTAGTTTTTGCTATTTAGATGTAGAAGAAATACATGACCGCGTTGAAATGCTTCTAAGAAAAAAGGGTTGCATGGAGGAAATGCGTTGCCTGTGGTAGGAAAAAAGATTTTCGCCCGTTGCACTACCTAGTCCGTGCTATACAATAATTTCATATTTTTCATAACACTGTTTTCATGACAAGTAAGTTGATGTAAAAGCTTCTATGTACGCAGATTATTATTAATTTAATAGGCAAACAGTACTTGTAGTTTGAACTTGAATTAGTTTACTCTACAAAGTTAAAATCTATGTCCAAAAACTCCTCTGCAGGAATTTACGTTAATTCGTTTGACAAGCTACAGTTTACCATATCGTATAAATTATAAAAATATTATCATAAGCCTAATAGATCTGCAGTGTTTGTAGTTACACTTGGGGATTTGCCAAAATCCCGTAGTGTATTTAATTCATACGAAAATTTTAGCCGCAGTTATGGCATGTTTTTTTTTTTTCGTTTTTTTTTTTTAGTTTGTCCGTGGAACCAGTCAGAGACCGTTAGGGCTAGAAAGATGAAATTTGGATATGATCAACTTCAATATGTCTAGTTGATCCTCCTGTACTTTTTTAATTCGCTTAATTTTTGCACCCTACCTTCCAACAAAATTTTAGAACGTTTCCACCAAACCCTGGGAGGAGATACGTTTTTGGTTTTTGGCCAATATCTCCGATAATTTTTGGAGAAGCGCAAAAAAGTAATAGCCAGGTAGATAATTACCTCCGCTACCATCAAGCAAAATTGCAAGATATACGGGCTAAAAACCTAAGAGGAGCTACGATTTTTTAACTTAAAAGCGAGTGAAAAAAATAGAGAGACAATTGTGAAGTGGGCAGAAATATCCACTTCCTATTCCCGCTTCCGCAATAGAGTAAGTACTTATGATGGATATCTCTATCTAAAATTTGAAGAGAGTAAGGATACTTCTGTGGTGTGAGTTAAGATTTTATTCAGTTTTTTCGGGGTTTTTTGGCTAATATTTAAGACAAATTTTGGCCAATCACGAAAAACCAAATAATCAGGGTTCGTGCGGAATTTTCTTGAGCAAATTCCAGGAGTTTCCAGGAGATTTTAGACCCAGTTTCCAGGAGTTTTCCAGGAGATTTCATAACCTTTCCACATTTTTTAGTGAGAAAGAAAGAAAACAAAGGTTTTTCAATGGCCTCCCACACTCCCCTACAGCCGTCCCCTCCACCAATTTTATTTAATCTGTATCCATTCACACATTAAGATACGAAAATAAAATTAAGGATTTTTATCCATCCCAATCAGAAAAACATAATATGCAATGATACAGATTTCTCAGTCCCTATGCGCGCTTGAGCAGAGGCTATAAAAACTGTATTTGAAGCAGCTAAATTATAGGCCTAAATATGCGTGCGCATGCGTTTGGGTAGATCGAGTCCCATTGGACACCCTGACTCTGCAAAGTCTTTTATCCAAGTCCTACCCCTTGTGTAAGTAATATGTGAACGGCCTAAATTCTGGAATTTTTATCTTGAATCCGACCTTTTGCTAACTCAAAAATTGATTCAGTGAGCCTTGCGGCGACAGAACCTTAAAAACTTACTCTAGACAGTATTTTTTTAATGAATTTAGTTTGTGCATTTGATTAGAAATAAAAGAGATATCGACGAAAAATCGATTAGGCTTTAGAAAGATTCTCATTCTGTGCCATGATTATAAGGGGTCGCTGATGACTTATGCTGAATCGTTGCCACAGAATATACAGCCAACAAGTACAATGGCTCCTCTAATGCCTTTAAACAATCATAGAATTCTATAATTAACAAGTGTGTCCAAAGACAAAGTTCCACCTTACGAAAAGCGATAAGACCGATTCCAGCGTGAATTTCGAATCAGTGCGCATGGTTATTCAGCTTGCATTGATGTGCGGTTATTATTTCGGACCATACAACATGTTTATTTAACTTGCGTTGATGCGCGGTTTTTATTTCGGACTAGTGCGCATATTTATTCAACTTCCGCTGATGAGCGGTTCGGATTTCGGGCCAGTGTGCATGTTTACTTAGCTTGCGTTGATGCATGGTACTTATTTTAGACCAGTGTGCATGTTTATGTAGCTTCCGTTAATGCGCGGTTTGCATTTGGGTCCAGTGCGCATGTTTATTTAACTTGTGTTGATGCGGGCTGCCTATTTTGGACCAGTGCGCAGGTTTATTTAATTTGCGTTGATGCGTATTTCTTATTTTAGACCAGTGCGCATGTTGATTTAGCTTGCTCTGATGCGCATTTTGGACCAGTGCGCAAGTTTGGTTAAACCCCTGATCCCCTGGTCGACTCAAAAAGCACAAGTATTCAGTGAACACTAACAGGCCCCAACGCCCCCAAAATTGTAAGGGGTCGTCCATGGTTTTGAACCTGTTGGCCAGTTTAGGCCAAGAAAAATAAATGTCCTACTTCTGCTCAAAACTTTGAAAAACTAGATGCTGTCAGAGAGCAGCAATATCCCCCGTGAAACCCTAAATATTACCCCTATGCAATATCTAAGCTAATGGATTACCATTGACAGGAAACTGGACACCCTTCCTTGAACGACAAATCAACAATACTACAAACTGTCTTTGAACAGATATAACCCGAATCTATTTTTTATTAATCTAATGTAATCTAATCTAATCCACGAAGTCCACTCCGTTTGCATATATGTCGATTTATGACGATTTTTAAAAGCCTGTCATTTTGTCAATTTTGCTTCGATCAAACTGAAACCTTGACGTTGCACATCTTTATACCCTATATGTTGCCTATATGAAATATGAAAGCTGAATTATGCTTCGTTGATATAGAAGTGGTGTCCACAAAGTCCTATACATGTGCACATATGTCTATTTTCGACGATTTTCAAAAGCCTGTCAATTTGTCAATTTTGCTTCGATCAAACTGAAACCTTAACGTTGCACATCTTTATACCCTATATTTTGCCTATATGAAATATGAAAGCTGAATTATGCTTCGTTGATATAGAAGTGGTGTCCACAAAGTCCTATACATGTGCACATATGTCTATTTTTGGACGATTTTCAAAAGCCTGTCAATTTGTCAATTTTGCTTCGATCAAACTGAAACCTTGACGTTGCACATCTTTATACCCTATATGTTGCCTATATGAAATATGAAAGCTGAATTATGCTTCGTTGATATAGAAGTGGTGTCCACAAAGTCCTATACATGTGCACATATGTCTATTTTCGACGATTTTTAAAAGCCTGTCAATTTGTCAATTTTGCTTCGATCAAACTAAAACCTTGACGTTGCACATCTTTATACCCTATATTTTGCCTGTATGAAATATGAAAGCTGAATTATGCTTCGTTGATATAGAAGTGGTGTCCACAAAGTCCTTAGCTTGAAGAGGGGACGGACGGACGGACGGACGGACAGACGGACGGACAATCTCAAACCTATATCCCTCCGTTTCACGGGGGATAACAATGATACTGGCTGGCGGAAAATCTTTTTTTACCCCCAAAATTTAGCAGATCACGTGACCGAATTTGGCCAAAATGGCCTAAAGGCACATCTACAAGTCGAGACCTTTCAAATGAGCCCAACATCAAGTCTCTAGGCCTCTGCGTTCTCGAGATATCGCTTGTACAAAAAAGCGATGACGGACAGACGGACAGACAGACACCCCAAGTCTATAGGCCCCCAACCCTGTAGGGTTGGGGCCTAACAAGCCCTATTCATGAACCCCTAAGCATGCCTCAAACCCATAATAAATGATATCGGATCAAAAAATTCACAAAAAATACAAAAATTGTCCGATCGATTAAAAAGCACAAGCTCTATGCACGACCCCTTAGGGGTGCCTCACACCAAAAATGAACGACATCGGATCAAAAATAGCGTAGCGTAAGCTGGGCTAATACGGGCATGCACGTGATTCTTTCCTAAATGCGTGTGGAGCAGTTTCATTTACGGTCACACCCCTCACAAAGACCTAGCCACGTAGACTCGACATAAACGCCATTTAAGAAATGTACTACAGCATACCTCTACTTATTCATAAATTACTAAAATATAGATCAACAAAATAGCAAGAGATTTGAAAGTTAGGGGTCATGCCATATTTTTTATGTAACACAAGTATTGAAGTATTTGTTTAGGTGCCAAGTATTCAGTGTTCGAATAAGGAAATCCAATGCGCAAAATAAAGAAAACTACACTGGCCAGTGTTTTTGTCAAAACAAAAACGGATATGTCTCCCCCGCCCTCAATCAGTCACGTGGGAAAAAATTCCTTGCTTAAAAGTACAACATTAGCGAGCCCAAAAAATTTAAAAAATCGCCAAAAATACATTTTCAACGGAAATGAAGAAAAACTTTGCAGTATACATTTGCGATATATGTGTGTTCTTCTTGCGGCGTCTGAGCCTTATGTAACGGACTGTTTTGGAGATATAGCCTGCCAAAGTGAAAAAAATGCACGACCCCCCCCCCACCCCCTCCCCCCCATGTTAAATTTTTTTTGCAAAAATAGAATTTTGAAAGGAACGAAAAAAATAACACGGGCATCAGCTAGACATGTATCTCAATACGTATGTTTGTTTTGAGAAAAATCAATTTCATAAGAACTCACTGTGGACAGACGGACACACCAACTGCTATATATGTCTCCCTTAGGGGGAAGACATATAGTAACCTTGTAACCCAGAGCATTCAAGATAAAAATTCCGAACTTGAAATGTATCACGATCATAACGGACATGGCAATATTTATCTTTATTGCCAGAAGTTCATATGAAAGTGTCTACGATCTACCAGACTCTGATAAATAGGACAAATAGAAAAATCATCCTGTTTTTATGTAATTATATCAAAATCTGAATATGCATATGAATAAAAAAAACAAATTAATTATGATTTCGATTTCCAGGAGTTTTCCAGGAGTCTTGATGGAATTCCAGGAGTTTTCCAGGAGGTTTTGTGACCAGTTCCAATTTCCAGGAGATTTCCAGGTTTTCCAGGTTTTCCAGGAGGCGCACGAACCCTGTAAATAATCTCCGGTTGAGAAGTAATCCAACCTGTCCTTCAAAGTTTAAGACAATGAAGCAATTTTCCTGCAGTTCGTTAAGATTTCACTGACTGATTTTGGGCAAAATTTCCAATTTTTGGCGAATGGCCAAAACAAGTAGCAACCAAGTGGACACTTACGCACCCTACATTTCAGCAAAATTTGAGAACATTTCTGTAAATATTCTATGAAACTTACGGTAAATTGATTGCGAATTGCCAACAAAAGTAATAGCCATGTAATAGCCACGTAGGCACTTATGTCCGCTACCTTCAACAAAATTTGGAAGAGATACGATTTTTCACCATAAAAGCATACATACGCATATACTTTCAACGACTGCTATAGCCCCTGCTTCTTTAAGAAGCTGGGGCTAAAAAATAAGAGCGACCAGCATAAACCAAACATTATAGGCTTATATCACACACTTTCAATTGACCCCTATTTAGTTTCTTCTTTTTGAAAACAAAAACAAAACTCCCTG